>JBBDGP010001304.1:540000-1170000 GCA_037952835.1 Lithobates septentrionalis
TCTTTTCAATTCGAATTCGAATTCATTCTATATGAAATTCGAATTTCGAAAAATGGTTTTATATATATACATATATATATATATATATATACATATATATATATATATATATATATATATATATATATATATATATACACTACCGTTCAAAAGTTTGGGGTCACATTGAAATGTCCTTATTTTTGAAGGAAAAGCACTGTACTTTTAAATGAAGCTAACTTTAAACTAGTCCTAACTTTAAACAAATATACTCTATACATTGCTAATGTGGTAAATGACTATTCTAACTGCAAATGTCTAGTTTTTGGTGCAATATCTACATAGGTGTATAGAGGCCCATTTCCAGCAACTATCACTCCAGTGTTCTAATGGTACAATGTGTTTGCTCATTGGCTCAGAAGGCTAATTGATGATTAGCAAACCCTTGTGCAATCATGTTCACACATCTAAAAACAGTCTAGCTCCTTCCAGAAGCTACAAAACTGACCTTCCTGTGAGCAGATTGAGTTTCTGGAGCATCACATTTGTGGGGTCAATTAAACGCTCAAAATGGCCAGAAAAAGAGAACTTTCATCTGAAACTCGACAGTCTATTCTTGTTCTTAGAAATGAAGGCTATTCCATGCGAGAAATTGCAAAGAAATTGAAGATTTCCTACAACGGTGTGTACTACTCCCTTCAGAGGACAGCACAAACAGGCTCTAACCAGAGTAGAAAAAGAAGTGGGAGGCCGCGTTGCACAACTAAGCAAGAAGATAAGCACATTAGAGTCTCTAGTTTGAGAAACAGATGCCTCACAGGTCCCCAACTGGCATCTTCATTAAATAGTACCCGCAAAACACCAGTGTCAACATCTACAGTGAAGAGGCGGCTGCGGGATTTTGGGCTTCAGGGCAGAGTGGCAAAGAAAAAGCCATATCTGAGACTGGCCAATAAAAGAAAAAGATTAAGATGGGCAAAAGAACACAGACATTGGACAGAGGAAGACTGGAAAAAAGTGTTGTGGACGGATGAATCCAAGTTTGAGGGGTTTGGATCACAAAGAAGAACGTTTGTGAGACGCAGAACAAATGAAAAGATGCTGGAAGAATGCCTGACGCCATCTGTTAAGCATGGTGGAGGTAATGTGATGGTCTGGGGTTGCTTTGGTGCTGGTAAGGTGGGAGCTTTGTACAGGGTAAAAGGGATTCTGAATAAGGAAGGCTATCACTCCATTTTGCAACGCCATACCATACCCAGTGGACAGCGCTTGATTGGAGCCAATTTCATCCTACAACAGGACAATGACCCTAAACACACCTCCAAATTGTGCAAGAACTATTTACAGCAGAAGCAGGCAGCTGGTATTCTATCGGTAATGGAGTGGCCAGCACAGTCACCAGATCTGAACCCCATTGAGCTGTTGTGGGAGCAGCTTGACCGTATGGTACGCCAGAAGTGCCCATCCAACCAATCCAACTTGTGGGAGCTGCTTCTAGAAGCGTGGGGTGCAATTTCTCCAGCTTACCTCAATAAATTAACAGCTAGAATGCCAAAGGTGTGCAATGCTGTAATTGCTGCAAAAGGAGGATTCTTTGATGAAAGCAAAGTTTGATGTAAAAACAATGTTATTTCAAATACAAATCATTATTTCTAACCTTGTCAATGTCTTGACTCTATTTTCTATTCATTTCACAACGTATGGTGGTGAATAAGTGTGACTTTTCATGGAAAACACAAAATTGTTTGGGTGACCCCAAACTTTTGAACGGTAGTGTATATATATAAAATATTTATACACTACCGTTCAAAAGTTTGGGGTCACATTGAAATGTCCTTATTTTTGAAGGAAAAGCACTATACTTTTAAATGAAGCTAACTTTAAACTAGTCCTAACTTTAAACAAATATACTCTATACATTGCTAATGTGGTAAATGACTATTCTAACTGCAAATGTCTAGTTTTTGGTGCAATATCTACATAGGTGTATAGAGGCCCATTTCCAGCAACTATCACTCCAGTGTTCTAATGGTACAATGTGTTTGCTCATTGGCTCAGAAGGCTAATTGATGATTAGCAAACCCTTGTGCAATCATGTTCACACATCTAAAAACAGTCTAGCTCCTTCCAGAAGCTACAAAACTGACCTTCCTGTGAGCAGATTGAGTTTCTGGAGCATCACATTTGTGGGGTCAATTAAACGCTCGAAATGGCCAGAAAAAGAGAACTTTCATCTGAAACTCGACAGTCTATTCTTGTTCTTAGAAATGAAGGCTATTCCATGCGAAAAATTGCAAAGAAATTGAAGATTTCCTACAACGGTGTGTACTACTCCCTTCAGAGGACAGCACAAACAGGCTCTAACCAGAGTAGAAAAAGAAGTGGGAGGCCGCGTTGCACAACTAAGCAAGAAGATAAGCACATTAGAGTCTCTAGTTTGAGAAACAGACGCCTCACAGGTCCCCAACTGGCATCTTCATTAAATAGTACCCGCAAAACACCAGTGTCAACATCTACAGTGAAGAGGCGGCTGCGGGATTTTGGGCTTCAGGGCAGAGTGGGAAAGAAAAAGCCATATCTGAGACTGGCCAATAAAAGAAAAAGATTAAGATGGGCAAAAGAACACAGACATTGGACAGAGGAAGACTGGAAAAAAGTGTTGTGGACGGATGAATCCAAGTTTGAGGTGTTTGGATCACAAAGAAGAACGTTTGTGAGACGCAGAACAAATGAAAAGATGCTGGAAGAATGCCTGACGCCATCTGTTAAGCATGGTGGAGGTAATGTGATGGTCTGGGGTTGCTTTGGTGCTGGTAAGGTGGGAGCTTTGTACAGGGTAAAAGGGATTCTGAATAAGGAAGGCTATCACTCCATTTTGCAACGCCATGCCATACCCAGTGGACAGCGCTTGATTGGAGCCAATTTCATCCTACAACAGGACAATGACCCTAAACACACCTCCAAATTGTGCAAGAACTATTTACAGCAGAAGCAGGCAGCTGGTATTCTATCGGTAATGGAGTGGCCAGCACAGTCACCAGATCTGAACCCCATTGAGCTGTTGTGGGAGCAGCTTGACCGTATGGTACGCCAGAAGTGCCCATCCAACCAATCCAACTTGTGGGAGCTGCTTCTAGAAGCGTGGGGTGCAATTTCTCCAGCTTACCTCAATAAATTAACAGCTAGAATGCCAAAGGTGTGCAATGCTGTAATTGCTGCAAAAGGAGGATTCTTTGATGAAAGCAAAGTTTGATGTAAAAACAATGTTATTTCAAATACAAATCATTATTTCTAACCTTGTCAATGTCTTAACTCTATTTTCTATTCATTTCACAACGTATGGTGGTGAATAAGTGTGACTTTTCATGGAAAACACAAAATTGTTTGGGTGACCCCAAACTTTTGAACGGTAGTGTATATATAACCATCTTTTGAAATTAGAATAATAATCTATTCTAATCTTTTATTTTCAAATTCGATTTCATTCTATATGAAATTCGAATTTCAGAAAATGGTTATTTATATATATATATATATATATATATATATATATATATATATATATATATATATATATATATATATATATATATATATATATATGTATATATATTTTATTTTATTTTTTTCTGATCTGATCTATTGTTTTTTTATGATATTATTTTCTATATATATATATATATATATATATATATATATATATATATATATATATATTAATTAGATATTTATTTATATATAACCATCTATTGAAATTCGAAATTCATTTAGAATGAATTCAAATTCGAATAGAAAAGATTAGAATAAAAAAAAAATAGAACAGAATAGAATAAAATATAATATATATACACATTATATTTTACTCAATTCTGTTCTATTGTTTTTCTAGTCTATTTCCTATTTCTAGTCTAATCTTTTCTATTCGAATTCAAATTCATTCTATATGAAATTCGAATTTCGGAAAATGGTTTTATATATATATATATATATATATATATATATATATATATATATATATATATATATATATATAAATATATATTTATATATAAATATATATTTATATATATAACCATTTTCCGAAATTCGAATTTCATATAGAATGAATTCGAATATATATATATATATATATATATATATATATATATATATATATATAAATTGTTATTTTCCAATCTATTTTCGAATTCGAATTTATACTATTCGAAATTCGAATTTCAGAAGATGGTCATATTCTGTTGTATCTTATTAAATTCTATTAAATTCTGTTCTATTCTTTACGATTCTTTTATGTTTATTCTATTGTTTTATTATTTTATATTCTATTTTATTGTATTTTTTTTTTAGAAATCAATTTATATTTTTTCTAATTCGATTCGAATTTGTTTTCGAATTCGAGTCGAATAGATTTCGAATTTGTTTTCGAATCGAATATATTTCGAATTTGGTTTCGAATTCGATTCGAATTCGATTCGAATTTCGGCCGTGGGTTTTCGATTCGAAACATTTCGGATTCGTTTAAATTCGTTAGTATTGTAATTCGGTATTTCGGATGCATCCGAATGTCCGAATAATGAAAATTTCGTCCGAATTTCGATTCGGAACTAAACGAAATGCACATGTCTAGGGTACATAGGGAAGGGTAGTTGCCATCACCCCACATGACTAAAATCAGTACCTAAGAGTCAGTTCATTCGCTTGAGGCGAAACTGTACTATGAAAAAGGATTTTTTCGAACAAGCTTCTTCCTTAAAAAATAAACTAATTGATAAGGGGCACCTTCCTGGTGATTTGGATAAAGTTATTGGTGAGGTGGCTAACATGAATAGAGCTGTGATGCTGAAAGGCAAAGATAGTACGTGAGAATGATCATAATTTTTCTATGGTTACCCCATACTCTCACCAAGATTATAACGTTAAATTTTTTTTTTAAAACATTGGGCAGTTTTAAAAAAAGTTGGGCCCTCTCCTCCCAGACATCCATAAGTAGTATTTAGAGGAGTTCCTCCCCTTAAACTTAGAGTAGCACCTAACATTCTAGATGCTCCCAATAGAGTTTACTTTTTTCAGAAAACAAAAGGTTTCTATCCATGTCGCAAATGTGCTCTCTGCCATCTTAATAGACACAAAGATAGAAAAATTTGCAGATTTAAATCTAACGTTACATTGAAAGAGTATGATCTTAATACATTCATTACTTGCACATCCCAAAACGTGGTTTACATGTTAACCTGTCTACAATATGTGGGCCACACAGTTAGGGCTATGAACGTTAGAATAAAATAACATGTGGCTAACATCTCGCGTATGCAAACCCGCTGCATTTATTATTTAAAAAGCTACCCATTCGGGTTAAATGTAGATTGGGACGTGAATAGCTTCATTAATAAAAGTTGAGGTCTATTAATTATCCTTATAGAGTTGATTGTACACCCTCAGCACAATAGGTAGTGGTACCAATAGCAATGACTCTAATATATTATGTTTTATGATATTTCGATTGGTGATAGTTTACTAAATGGCCATTAGGGGCTCTTAGTTTCTTAAAGAGTATAGCTTTTTATATATATTTAATTATTATTATTTCAGGTGTTTGTGTAGTGCCTTCAATCTATGCAACGCATTGCATGTGTGTTGAGCATTTGCATCGGTCCCTGCCCTCGGGGAGCTTGCCGCCTGGGGTCCCTAACTCACATTCATGCATACTGTGGTCAGTTTGGACAGGATAAGATTGACCTGCCGACATGTCTTTGGAGTGTGTGTGAGGGGGGGGGGGGGGGGGTGCCCGGAGTTCATTTCAAGTGTGCTATTTGTATTTGGAATTTTTTGCTGTCAACTCTCAATATGAGATCCAAAGAGCTGTCACTATCAATGAAGCAAGCCATCATTAGGCTTAAAAAACAAAACAAACCCCTCAGAGAGATAGCAAAAACATTACGTGTGGCCAAATCAACTGTTTGGAACATCCTTAAAAAGAAAGAAAGCACCGGTGAGCTCAGCAACACCAAAAGACCCAGAAGACCACGGAAAACAACTGTGGTGGATGACCGAAGAATTCTTTCCCTGGTGAAGAAAACACCCTTCACAACAGTTGGCCAGATCAAGAACACTCTCTAGGAGGTAGGTGTATGTGTGTCAAAGTCAACAATCAAGAGAAGACTTCACCAGAGTGAATACAGAGGGTTCACCACAAGATGTAAACCATTGGTGAGCCTCAAAAACAGGAAAGCCAGATTAGAGTTGGCCAAACAACATCGAAAAAAGCCTTCACAGTTCTGGAACAACATCCTATGGACAGATGAGACCAAGATCAACTTGTACCAGAGTGATGGGAAGAGAAGAGTATGGAGAAGGAAAGGAACTGCTCATGATCCAAAGCATACCACCTCATCAGTGAAGCATGGTGGTGGTAGTGTCATGGTGTGGGCATGTATGGCTGCCAATGGAACTGGTTCTTTTGTATTTATTGATGATGTGACTGCTGACAAAAGCAGCAGGATGAATTCTGAAATGTTTCGGGCAATATTATCTGCTCATATTCAGCAAAATGCTTCAGAACTCATTGGACGGCGCTTCACAGTGCAGATGGACAATGACCCGAAGCATACTGCGAAAGCAACCAAAGAGTTTTCTAAGGGAAAGAAGTGGACTTTTATGCAATGGCCAAGCCTGTCACCTGACCTGAATCCGATTGAGCCTGCATTTCACTTGCTGAAGACAAAACTGAAGGGAAAATGCCCCAAAAACAAGCAGGAACTGAAGACAGTTGCAGTAGAGGCCTGGCAGAGCATCACCAGGGATGAAACCCAGCGTCTGGTGATGTCTATGTGTTCCAGACTTCAGGCTGTAATTGACTGCAAAGGATTTGCAACCAAGTATTAAAAAGTGAAAGTTTGATGGATGATTGTTAATCTGTCCCATTACTTTTGGTCCCTTAAAAAGTGGGAGGCACATATACAAACTGTTGTAATTCCTACACCGTTCACCTGATTTGGATGTAAATACCCTCAAATTAAAGCTGAAAGTCTGCAGTTAAAGCACATCTTGTTCGTTTCATATATATATATATACACACACATACTCAGTGTTTTTATTGTATTAGTTTATTGCAATTTTATATATGTTTTTATACATTGCACAACTTATGTGATCCTCCTACAAATTTGTTTTGTATCCTTAAAGTGGAGTTCCACCCAAAAAAAAAAATGTCATTAATGTGCATGAAATTAAAAAAAAAAACATTTGGAGAAATTTTTGTTTTTTTACTTACCTTTTTATGCCTGTTGCTATGTAGTCCCTCGAAATCTGCCTCCTGCATAATCTCCCGCTCGCTACTGCTCCTGGGAGATGTGTGTCATCATTTCCCAGGAGTCACTGGGCTGCACCGAGGGCTAGGTTGCCATAACAACGGGGTGGGCAGTGCCGACGCCAATTGTTATGGCAACCTGTATACTTTACAGCGCCGCTACAGCGCATTACTGCGCATGCGCGAGAATGGGGCGATACATGCTGGTCCAGCAGCAGCACCGTATGCCAAAACAGGATGCTTGTGGGCTTCCCATGCCCACAAGCGAAATGAGAACGAACAGAACACCAAGATCAAAGTTATTTAAACAGATAAAACCGGACATCGGGGGAGAAATAAAACAGAAGATGTGAGTATTAAAACACCTTTTTAAATGCTTGTAAAACATTTAACTACTTCCCATCTGGCCACTGTACATATACGGCTGGGTGGGCGCTCTCTCCTAAGAGGACGTTCAGGAACGTCCTTCAGAAGGAGGGGGATCGCGCGCGTTACCCGGACACGGCGCATCTCCGATCGGCAGGAGGGCTCTGTGATTGGCCCTCCTGATCACGTGACGGCCGTGTCCAATCACAGCCGTCATGTGATGTAAATAAAGAGCCAGTTGCTAGGCAATCGGCTCTCCTCTCCTCACACAGAAGTTGTCGGTGAGAAGAGGAGAGCGGATCACTGCAGCCAGCTGGTGATCAGTTTTTTACAGCTTTTTACTCACAGATCACCAGTCTAGTGTCCCCACAATGTAAAACACACAAAGTAACACATATGTCCGTGATCACCTGCGCACATCTGTACATGATCATCTGCGTACATCTGTCCGTGATCACACAAACCAATTATCATACACTTAACGGAATTTTTGTTTACCAAGAACATGTAGCAGAATACATTTTGGCTTAAATTTTTATGACAAAATTAGATTTTATTGGATTTCTTTTAAAATAGAAAGAAGAAAATATTGTTTTTTTTTTCCAAATTTCCGCTCTTTATTCGCTTATATCGCAAAAAATAAAAAACGGAGTCATGAATAAATACCACCAAAAGAAAGCTCTATTTGTGTGAACAAAATTATAAAAATGTCATTTAGGTACAGCGTTGCATGACCGCGCAATTGTCATTGAAAGTGCGAGAGCGCTGAAAGCTGAAAATTGGTCTGGGAAGGAAGGGGGCAAAAGTGTCCTGTATTGATGTGGTTAAAAATATATATATACATACAGTGCCTTGCAAAAGTATTCGGCCCCCTTGAACTTTTCAACCTTTTGCCACATTTCAGGCTGCAAACATAAAGATATAAAATTTTAATTTTTTGTGAAGAATCACCAACAAGTGGGACACAATTGTGAAGTGGAACGAAATCTATTGGATATTTTAAACTTTTTTAGCAAATAAAAAACTGAAAAGTGGTGCGTGCAAAATTATTCGGCCCCTTTACTTTCAGTGCAGAAAACTCACTCCAGAAGTTCATCGAGGATCTCTGAATGATCCAATGTTGTCCTAAATGACTGATGGTGATAAATAGAATCCACCTGTGTGTAATCAAGTCTCTGTATAAATGCACCTGCTCTGTGATAGTCTCAGGGTTCTGTTGAAAGCGCAGAGAGCATCATGAACACCAAGGAACATACCAGGCAGGTCCGTAATACTGTTGTGGAGAAGTTTAAAGCCGGATTTGGATACAAAAAGATTTCCCAAGCTTTAAACATCCCAAGGAGCACTGTGCAAGCGATCATTTTGAAATGGAAGGAGTATCAGACCACTGCAAATCTACCAAGACCTGGTTGTCCCTCTAAACTTTCAGCTCAGACAAGGAGAAGACTGATCAGAGATGCAGCCAAGAGGCCCATGATCACTCTGGATGAACTGCAGAGAACTACAGCTGAGGTGGGAGAGTCTGTCCATAGGACAACAATCAGTCGTACACTGCACAAATCTGGCCTTTATGGAAGAGTGGCAAGAAGAAAGCCACTTCTCAAAGATATCCATAAAAAGTCTCGTCTAAAGTTTGCCACAAGCCACCTGGGAGACACACCAAACATGTGGAAGAAGGTGCTCTGGTCCAATGAAACCAAAATCGAACTTTTTGGCCACAATGCAAAACGATATGTTCAGCGTAAAAGCAACACAGCTCATCACACTCAACACACCATCCCCACTGTCAAACATGGTGGTGGCAGCATCATGGTTTGGGCCTGCTTTTCTTCAGCAGGGACAGGGAAGATGGTTAAAATTGAGGGGAAGATGGATGCAGCCAAATACAGGACCATTCTGGATGAAAACCTGTTGGAGTCTGCAAAAGACCTGAAACTGGGACGGAGATTTATCTTCCAACAAGACAATGATCCCAAACATACAGCAAAATCTACAAAGGAATGGTTCACAAATAAACGTATCCAGGTGTTAGAATGGCCAAGTCAAAGTCCAGACCTGAATCCAATCGAGAATCTGTGGAAAGAGCTGAAAACTGCTGTTCACAAACGCTCTCCATCCAACCTCACTGAGCTCGAGCTGTTTTGCAAGGAAGAATGGGCAAGAATTTCAGTCTCTCGATGTGCAAAACTGACAGAGACATACCCCAAGCGACTTGCAGCTGTAATCGCAGCAAAAGGTGGCTCTACAAAGTATTAACGCAAGGGGGCCGAATAATTTTGCACGCCCCACTTTTCATTTTTTTATTAGTTAAAAAAGTTTCAACAATCCAATAGATTTCATTCCACTTCACAATTGTGTCCCACTTGTTGGTGATTCTTCACAAAAAATAAAAATTTTATATCTTTATGTTTGAAGTCTGAAATGTGGCAAAAGGTTGAAAAGTTCAAGGGGGCCGAATACTTTCGCAAGGCACTGTATATATATAGTATGTAGGTGGAACTCCGCTTTAAGCCATTTGTATATTATTTAAGCGCCATCTGTTTCCCGTTGGTGCATCTTTTAGGGGCTCCTCCTCTGTCTCTCGCATCTGAGAGGCGTTTTCTATGTAAAGAATGCAGCAGTGGCTACCTGTCCATAGGGTGCGCACGGGCGCCGCCCCCCCAGGAGAAAAAAAAAAAAAAAGTCCCTTTAAAAAAAAAAAAATTGAAAAAAAATTCCTTTAAGTGTATTCGGGCGCTGGACACAGTGGACTATGGGAAGCGACATGTCAATGCAATCACGAGATTGCAGACGAGGCGCTTCATTTGCAGGAATTTTACCTGCTTTGTGGCGCATTCCATCGCGCCGAACAACTTCTGCCCGTATTATCACTATGGGTGGGTGCTTTGTTGTTCTAGTTAAGAGGTTACTTCCTGTTTCCCTGTGCCAGAGGGAAACCGGAAGTGACGTCTGAAGCTCCGTGGAGCGCACTGCTTGAGCGGAGCTGGTAAGTAAGGCTCTAAGGCTGCAAAATAGGTGAACTGCGATTGCCATGCTTGGCGCTCACAGTCCACTCAGCTGTGTTAGGAAAGCGAATGACTATTCGCTTTCCTAACACTGAACCACCTCTCCGCCAATCAGTGGCGGCAATTGATGGCCACAGTGGTGGCAATTGATGGGCACAGTGGCTGCGTTTGATGGGCACAATGGCTGTGTTTGATGGCACAGTGGCTGCGTTTGATGGCACAGTGGCTGCGTTTGATGGGCACAGTGGCTGCGTTTGATGGGCACAGTGGCTGCATTTGATGGTTTTTTTTTTTTTTAATTTTTTTCAGTTTGTTCTGCAGGTTTGGAGTGAAATAGAGCAGTCTGGTCCTGCCATCTGTGAAGCGAGGGTGGTGATGCTGAATGCCATTTACACAAAGTGCACTAGGATTGGCACTACGGGTGTTTCTAAGCGTTGGTTAAAGCCTGAAGTGGAGCACTTTTAGATGTTTTACACCCATAACAATATGAACTGTTTATTTCTGTTGTTCTGACAAACTTCAGTTTATTGTCACATTTTTGTGGATGCTTTTATTATTTCAGCGCTGCATTTTTGTTATATTAACTGTAGTCACAAACCCCTTTGTGAAGTGATACTCTTTTAATCAAACTGGCTGCAACTTAGATTACATTATTTTACACATAAGTACTGGGCAGGGTTGGTCTCTCTATATATTAACAGGGCGTTGGGATGGTTGTTCTGTTTCGCGTTATTGAACTGTTGTATAACACTAGTCAGACAGCTTAACAATAATTCAGAAGTCAAGAAACGTGAGACATCAGATCTGTATGTATTCTTTATCCCGAATAACTTTGTAAAACTACAACATAAGCATAAACAAACATATGTGTCAGTACATTAAACATTATACAGCAGCCTCACTCTCTATCAGTAAGAGTACTCACAGACAATTCCATCATTAGTCCAGGAATAGTTTAAGAGCTCTTCTACATGCAGTGTATTAGATTCAGGAGCAGTAATGAAATGAAGGAAATACAGTTCCAGGTTAAAGGTTACTGCCTTTTACTATGAGGAGAATCCTACTTCCTTCAAGCTCTGGCAAAGTAATGCCATCTCTGACCACTAGATGGCAACAACATAAACTAACATTACATAGCACATATTACTATGAACAATATGGGCAGAACACTCCCTGTCTGGCATAATTTATTATGTCATTACCTAAATAACTACTGCTATGCAGAAAAAACATATACAGGAAAATGTAATCCTAGCTAGTCCGAGATCAAAACTATAATGTCAGTTATAGGTCTGAGATAAATTCTGGCGGTCTCATTTTTTACAGTTTTGACCTCCACCTTTCTAACCTTGCCATCCCTGCTTGGTAGAACACTGACAATAAGTCCTACGGGCCACTCGTTCCTGCCCTCTTGGCTGTCCTTCAACAGAACAACATCACCCACTTTTACATTTGGGCGATCCTCAGTCCATTTCCTACGGCGTTACAGATTTGACAGATACTCTCTCTTCCATCTTTTCCAAAAGGTGTCTGCCAAGCATTGTACTTGCTTCCATTGTTTTGCATGAACTTGTGTTGTACTTATGGTCCCAGATGGAGCAGATAAAGAGTTCATCTTTTGAGTCAACAACATTGCTGGGGTAAGGACCATAGGTGTATCTGGGTCTGAGGACACAGGAACTATAGGCCTGGCATTCATAATAGCCGTAACCTCTGCCATAAAGGTGCTTAAAGTCTCATGGGTCAAGTGAGCAGATTTGGTTTGTAGCAACATAGCGTCCAAGATTCGCCTGGCAATACCTATAAGTCTCTCCCAGACACCACCCATATGTGAGGAGTGTGGAGGATTAAAGACCCATGTACATCCTCTGTCTTGGAGAAAGTCTTGCAATTGTGATTCGCTGTCACAAATGTTAAGTTCTTTGCAGGCTCCCACAAAGTTTGTCCCTCTGTCAGAACGGAGCAGTTTTGCTGGGCCACGAATTGAGAAGAATCTCCTCAAGGCATTAATAAAGCTTGATGTTGACATGGCTTCAAGTAGCTCTATGTGTACAGCTCGGGTAGACAAACAAGTGAAAAGGACTGCCCATCGTTTACTGTCCGCGCTGCCTCCTCTAGTGCGACGGGTTAAAACAGACCATGGACCAAATACATCTAGGCCCACATTGGTGAAAGGTGGTTGAGCAATTACTCTGTCCTCTGGTAGCTCTGCCATCTTTTGACTTTGTAACTTTCCTCGCAGTTTGCGACAGATGACACATTTGTGTATAACAGCTGATACCAAGCGTTTACCACCAAGAATCCAGAGTCCTTCGGATCTAATTGCACCTTCTGTGATGTGTCGCCCTTGGTGAACTACTTGTTCATGATAGTACCTAACAAGCAGTGTCGCAACGTGGTGATCATAAGGTATAATGACAGGCTGTTTCTCTTCTTCTGAAAGTTCAGCAAGAGACAAACGTCCTCCTACTCTCAACAACCCATTCTTGTCTAAAAAGGGGCTAAGCCTTTTAAGACGGCTTTGTTTTGGGAATGTCTTTTGTTTTTTGATGCAGTCAATTTCCTTCTGGAAATGTTTGTTTTGAACAGAAGAAATAATAACAGACTTTGCTTGAGCAAGTTCTACTAGATTGACCTGTTCATGGAAACTTTCCCACCTCCTGACCTGATCGCTATTGGTTTCTCTCCGGAAGGTTTTAGCGACATGGATGAGTCTGGCTAGGGTCTTAACTAATATCTTCCAGCAAGAAAATCTATCAAAGCAATGTGAGTGAAGTGTGGCTTCAGAAGCTTTGGTACTGAAACTTGTAATTTCTGATCTGATTTCAGGGTCAGCTTCGGGCTCTATGAGTGGATAAACATTAGCAGTGTCTATCTGCTCACAGTGTGGTTGGTACAGAAAGGATGGGCCTAAGAACCATATAGAGTTCTGAAGGCATGCTGCTTGAGTAGGTCTAGTGGCATAATCTGCAGGGTTTTGCTCTGTAGATACATAGAACCACTGATCTGGGTGTGAAGATAGCCTGATTCTATTCACTCTGTTGGAGACATACAGATGGAACCTCCTAGTGGTGCTGCAAATGTACCCTAGGACAGTCTTGCTATCCGTGAAGAATTTCACAGCATCAAAGTCAGTGTCTAGTTCATCTGTGATTAGCTCATACATTTCGACTGCAAGTACAGCAGCACACAACTCTAAACAAGGAATCGTGTGGGCTGGTTTAGGGCTTAATTTGGACTTTCCCATCACAAATCCAACATGACACACATTTTCTGCATCAGTTACTTTCAAGTAAGCTACCGCACCTATAGCTGTGGTGGATGCGTCTGAGAAGATGCACAGTTCTTTCCTGCAAGCTGATGATAGAGATAAGGGCACATAGCATCTGTCTATCTTTAGGTGCTCTAAGGCTTGCAAGGATTCTGTCCATTGAACCCACTCGCTTAGTCTCTCCTGTGGAAGCAATGCATCCCATTCACTTTTCCCAGATGACAGTTCTCGAACTAAGACCTTGCCTTTTATTGTCACATGTGATACAAACCCTAGGGGGTCATAGAGGCTACTTACGGTAGATAGAATGCCTCTGCGTGTAAAAGGCTTTTCCCTTGAGGAAACTCTGAAGACAAAACTATCTGTTTCTAGATCCCAACTTAGGCCTAGGCTTTTCTGCAGGGGAAGGGTGTCTGTACCTAGGCAAAGATCTTTAAGGTCCTTAGCTCTGTCTGCTACAGGGAAGGCTTCCATTACTTTTTGGCTGTTGGAAGCGATTTTATGAAGACGCAGGTTGGATTCTGCCAGCATTTGCTTTGCTTTACTGAGGATGGAAATTGCCTCTTCGGGTGTGCTAGCAGAAGCGAGTCCATCATCTACATAAAAATGCCTTAATACGAAGTGTTTGGCTTCTTGTCCATAGCACTCTGCATTTTTCTGGGCAGCCTTTTGCATGCAGTATATAGCGACAGCAGGAGAGGGGCTATTACCAAATACATGCACTTTCATTCTGTACTCGACAATTTCTTTGTCTATGTCATTGTCTTTGTACCAGAGAAAACGTAAAAAGTCTCTGTGGTCTTCTCTGACGAGAAAGCAATAAAACATTTGGCGCACATCTGCTGTGAAAGCAACGGGCTCTTTTCTGAAGCGCATGAGGACACCTAGCAAGGTATTGTTTAGGTCAGGGCCACTCAACAGTACGTCATTTAAAGAGACTCCTTTATACTCTGCGCTGGAATCAAACACTATTCTGATTTGGTCAAGTTTGTGTGGATGGTAAACACCGAACATTGGTAGATACCAGTGTTCCCTGTCTGTTTCAAGTGGTCCTGCAACTTCAGCGTGATCATTGTCTAGCATCCCTTTAATGAATTCAGTGAAATCTCTTTTAACTTCTGGCTTCCTCTGCAGAGTTTTGCTGAGTGAATGCAAACGCTTCATGGCTTGTTCCCTGTTACTAGGCAAAACACGTCTGGGTGTGCGAAAGGGAAGAGGGGCCACCCAACTGCGATTGTCATCTTGGTAAGCCTCTCTATCCATAATCTGCAAGAAGGTCTGATCCTCTATAGAGAGGGCTTGTTTATCATCATCTTTAGTTTTCTGGAACACTGTAATCCCTAGATTGTCTGTCTCAATGTTGGAATTTACTTCTTCTTTACCATATAGAGTAGAGGAGTCACAGTGTTGTGTCGACCTGCCAAAGCTTTCCTTGACAATGAAGCTGTTGTGACAGGGACTGAGAAGGGATGTGCGTCCATTTGTTAACACAGATGTCTTCAAAGTGGTAATATTGTCAGGCTGGTGCACTGTCCCCAGGCAAACTTCTCCTACAATGACCCACCCCAGGTCCAGTCTCTGTGCATAGGGGGCATTATAAGGTCCATTGATTTGCTGGCGCACCTTGTGTACCTGAAGGATGTCTCTCCCAAGAAGTAGAAGGATAGAAACATCTGGCTCAACAGCTGGGATAAGGTGAGTAGTTGAGCGGAGGTGAGGGTGGTGATGGGCTACTCCTGGAGAGGGAATCTCAGTTTTGTCGTCAGGTATCATGCCACACTCTATTAGGGTAGGAAGTGGAAACTGCACTTTCTTATTGAAGGATTCAATGGTAAAGTCAGAAGCTCTTCTCCCTGTGGTTTCAATTGTCCCCGCACATGTCCTTAGAGTGTATGGAACTGCACTTGCCTTAAGGTTAAAGATATCAAAGAAGTCTGACTTTGCAAGGGATCTGTTGCTCTGTTCATCTAGCACTGCATACATTTTCACTGCCCTTTCTCTCTTGCCAGTGGGATACACAGTCACTAAACAGATTTTAGAGCATGAACGTGCACTCTTGCCTTGTCCACATACTTCAGTGCAATTAGACATTACTGAGGAGAGTGGGGTCTCTTGTTGCTCCCTGCCCTGATCTTTCCTGGGTTCTACAGTCTCTAGTGGGGCAGGAGCGGGGCCTGGGTGCAACGCTGCAATATGTCTCTCACTGCCACATTCTGTACATTCTACTGGTATTTTGCAGTCTTTAGCAACGTTATAAGTAGACCCGCAGCACTTGAAACAGATGCCGTTCTGTTTAAGGAAGGACATCCGCTCTGCAATAGGTTTGCTTCTAAAGCCTTTGCATTTCTTTAGTGGATGTGGTTTTTTGTGTATTGGGCAATGTCTATCAGGGTTTTCTATGGTATGTACCTTGTGGGTGCTTTGATAGTCTGTGACTTCTGAAGGTACAGCTGTTTTGTGTGTGGATACAGAGGTCCTACCGTGAGGTCTGTGAGGTTTCTCAGGTCTGTGTGATTGATTGCCGCTGGTGGTGAAGGCGAAACTGGGATCACTTCGGATTTTTGCTTGCTGTCTGACAAACCTAGAAAACACAGAGAAAGGGGGAAAAGCGACTCCATAATCTTCTTTGAATTTACCTCCCACAGACATCCACTTGTCTTGCAGATTTGAGGGTAGTTTCTCTACTATGGGATTAGTGCCTCTAGCTGTATCTAGGTATGAAAGTCCTGGCAAGTAGCCATCCTCTTTGGCATATTCTATCTCTAGTAGAAGAACACTTAGTTCTTGTAGCCGCACGTTGTCTCTGTAGCCCACTTTGGGAAAGACTTCAAGTTTTTTCAGCAGTGCTTCTTCTATTACCTCTGGGGATCCATACGTTTCTTCTAGTCTTTTCCAGGTCATGTTGAGTCCTGCTGCAGGGTTGAACAGGTTTGCTCTTCTCATCCTCTTAGCATGCTCTGCTGACTCGGTACCAAGCCATTTTATCATTAAATTAAGAATTTCTGCTGGTGAAAAGTTCAGACCTTCAGTGGCATTCAGAAAGGAAGATTTCCATGCCCAATAGTTTTCAGGACAGTCATCAAATTGGAGAAAGCCTGAGCTTACCATTTCTTTGCGGATGAGATATTTGGTGACATCCACTGCACATTGTTGTTCACACATGTAATCTATAGGTTGAGGTGATGGGAACACTTGTTTTTTGTTCTTAGGGGTTTCTGGTGCTTCATTCTTTATTTGCTGGCAACCGCTGACCTCATGTGGTTGATTGGGCCTGCTCAGGGGGCTTATTGATTTCGGCCTGAATTCCTTTGCTTCAGGTTTAAGAGACTGTTTCTTTGCATGCGCAGTAGTAAGGTTCTGGATGTACTCACTTGTATAATCTGCAGAGAATAGAGGTTTTCCTGGAACCTCTGAGTCTTTATATGATTTTTCACTTCCAGAACAACTTGTTCCCATGTAGGCAGCGGCCTCTGCTTCAGCAACTGCAGAAGCAGTCTGTCGCTGCAGGATGAGCAATTTTGATTTTAATTCTGCTTCTTCTTGTGCGAGGGCAGCTTTCTTTGCTGCTAACTCCTGCATCATCATGGCTTCTTTTTCTGCATACTGTAGCTGGATGCGGGCGGCTTCTGGCTTGGCACGAGCTTTAACTGCTGAGGACATCTTGCTAGCCTGTGAAGATCTAGACACATGCGAATGTGCATCGTCTTGCTGGGCGCTGGGAACGTTCTCCCTGCCTTGCTGTGTCGGCGGTAGCATGTCATCAGCCTGGTACTTTGTTCCTGATCTAAGACTCATGCTGCAGTAATGGCGTCTCAGTTTATTCCAGACTGCCACGTGGATGTCTTTTTACTGTTCTGCTTCGCGTTATTGAACTGTTGTATAACACTAGTCAGACAGCTTAACAATAATTCAGAAGTCAAGAAACGTGAGACATCAGATCTGTATGTATTCTTTATCCCGAATAACTTTGTAAAACTACAACATAAGCATAAACAAACATATGTGTCAGTACATTAAACATTATACAGCAGCCTCACTCTCTATCAGTAAGAGTACTCACAGACAATTCCATCATTAGTCCAGGAATAGTTTAAGAGCTCTTCTACATGCAGTGTATTAGATTCAGGAGCAGTAATGAAATGAAGGAAATACAGTTCCAGGTTAAAGGTTACTGCCTTTTACTATGAGGAGAATCCTACTTCCTTCAAGCTCTGGCAAAGTAATACCATCTCTGACCACTAGATGGCAACAACATAAACTAACATTACATAGCACATATTACTATGAACAATATGGGCAGAACAATGGTTTTTCTCATACTCCACAGGGGATAGGATGACTGTTTTCTTTGATTTGGTTCAGTGCAGACACAGTAGTTGCATCCCTGGGCTGACTCTACACTCTATCCTTAGAATAGAAGGCTGGCAGGCCTGGGCTCAGTTGTATGTCCACCACTGTATAAGGAAGATGGCAGAGGGTTAGGCACAAGACTAGAAAATGACAGAGTTGCAGATGTTGTTAGCCCCCCCCCCCCCCTCTCCTCTGTGTGTGCTTCGATCACTACCTCCTATCCTCTTTGTGCATGTCACTCAGACCTCATTAAAAGTTTGTCTCCTTCTCAGCAGCATGATCCAACAGTGGTGGTGGAGGGTATGGGATCAGAACTTGGTGGCTCGATCCCAAGCCATGCTATGTGTGTCCATTGGCATGGCTCCCGCTGCTGTCTCTCTGTCCACTAAGCGCTGGATCGAGTTTGGGCTCAGGTAGGTATAAGGGTGGGCTGGGGCAGAGCCAAAATACAGAAGGTTCTTTACCGTAATGCAGAAAATGCATCAATGTAAAAAAAAACTTCTGCCTTTAGAATCACCAAATATGGTGATACTATTTTAACCAGTTGCCGCCCGCCATATAGCAGAATGACGGCGGCAAAGTGGTTTCAATATCCTGACTGGGTGCCATATGATGTCCGCAGGGTATTGAGCCGCTGCGCGCCCCCGGGGGCGCGCATTGCGGCGATCATTGTTGCGGGGTGTCAGTCTGACACCCCGCAACACCGATCTAGGTAAAGAGTCTCTGACAGAGACTCTTTACGTGATCAGCCGTGTCCAATCACGGCTGATCACGATGTAAGTAGGAAGAGCCGGTGATCGGCTCTTCCTCACTCGCGTCTGACAGACGCGAGTAGAGGAGAGCCGATCGGCTGCTCTCCTGACAGGGGGGTCTGTGCCGATTGTTTATCAGCACAGCCCCCCTCGGATCCCGCCCAGGACCACCAGGGAAGCCCCCCAGGACCACCAGGGAAGGCGCCCAGGATCACCAGGGAAGCCGCCCAGGATCACCAGGGAAGCCGCCCAGGATCACCAGGGAAGCCATCCACACTGGACCACCAGGTATGCCCCCTATACCCCCAGGGAAATACTAATCAGTGCCCAGGCAGCTGCCAATCAATGCCCAGGCAGCTGCCAATCAGTGCCCACTCACAATGTCTACCACTGCAAGTGCCACCAGGGATGCCTATCAGTGCCGCGTATCAGTGCCCATCAGTGCCACGTATCAGTGCCCATCTTTGCAGCCTTTCAGTGCCCATCAGTGTCACCTATCAGTGCCACCCATGGGTGCCCATCAGTGCCGCCTATCAATGCCCATCAGTGCTGCATATCAGTGCCACCCATCAGTGCCGCCTATCAGTGTCCATCAGTGCCGCCTACCAGTGCCCAGCAGTGCCGCCTATCAGTGCCCATCAGTGCCACCCATAAGAATCCATCTTTCAGCGCCCACCAGTGCCACCCATAAGTGCCCATCAGTGCCGCCTATCAATGCCCATCAGTGCTGCATATCAGTGCCACCCATCAGTGCTGCATATCAGTGCCACCCATCAGTGCCGCCTACCAGTGCCCATCAGTGCCGCCTATCAGTGCCCATCGTCAGTGCCCGCTCATTGGTAACACCTCATCGGTGCCACCTTATCAGTGCCTGTCAGTGCCGCCTTTTCAGTGCCCATCAGTGAAAGAGAAAACTTACTTATTTACAAAAAATTTTAACAGAAACAAAAGCAAAACTTATTTTTTTCAAAATTTTCGGTCTTTTATTGGTTTAGCAAAAAATAAAACCCGCAAAGGTGATCAAATGCCACCAAAAGAAAGCTCTATTTGTGGGAACAAAATGATAAAAATTTAGTTTGGGTACAGTGTAGCATGACTGCGCAATTGTCATTCAAACTGCGACAGCGCTGAAAGCTGAAAATTTGTCTGGGCAGGAAGGTGTATAAGTGCCCTGTATTGAAGTGGTTAAGCAAAACACTGTATGCAACAAGGACGCGACTTTGGAATAAAACCCTTTAGTGCAGACTTGCATTCCAATACAGAGATTCAAATTGAACTACTATATTTTATAGAAAAAAAAAGTAACATTATAAGATCCCTCATGAAAGATATCAGGTTTTGAAATAAATGCAAAACAGAACATTTTAAAACTCAGTCTTATTGTCTTAATTACAAAAACAAACAAAATAGCATATTTAAAATTAACATTTTGGGGTTAAAAAAAGAAAACTTTTTTACAACTAGTTTAATATTTACCAGAACTTAAACCCACGTTTTATTTTTGCATTTATTTATTTGTTAAGTAATATTCAAACCAAAGCTAAATGTTCCACCATATGTGCTCGGCACAGCAGTAAATCTGCTGGGTACGGAGCTGGAAAAGATTTGCTAATTTGCATGTTTAGAAATGCGCTGTTAGCTGGTGACATGTGTACACAGACTAGACCTGAGATTAAACTGTGGAAACTCTAGTAAAATCATAATAAAGTAATAGGGATGAAAATATTCCTTATTTAGGAAAATGCCTTTTTTTGGACTCCATGGTAGGCAGAGTTTTGGCAGGACAGGTTTTTTAAAATAATCAATGTAGTGTAAGATTGTGTGTGAGTCTTGAAAAAAGAAGATATGTATGTATCTATATATGGAGAGAAAATATGCATGGGACCCAGTGCTAAAAACATTCCCCTTTCTCCTGAATTATACAAATGGAATTCTTCTAAAGGTAACATGTACTCTTTTGTTTAGTCAGAAATATTTCATATGGTCCAGGTCTAATTCTGGAGTCCTGTAAACTATATTAGAGACCATTCTCCTTTGGTATCTCAAGTCTTGCTCAGCACTCCCCTCAGTTCTGTTTCTTGCCTTCCTCTACAGTCTCTGTTGTGACTTTTATGAAGAAAGCTGGGTTCCGGAGACAGCGGTAGGCAAAAATCTGCATTCCCAAAGTGTAGATAGCATTAAGAATCATAAAATCCCACCAAGATTCTTGAGGGACACGATAAGTATATGGTGTTCTATGGTATACTGAAGATCCCATGTGAGCAAACTGAGCCTATGGAAACAGTATGCAAGAGACGACAGGTCATAAACAAGTTTAGCTAAAGAAACAGTGATAAAAAATACAAATCTTTAAAATAAGGTATTAGAAAGCAGTGAACCTAACATTGGCTGTAGATTAAAAAAAAAAAATCACCAGAAGCTTTATATGCACTGAATATATTGTAAATGTCACATTCACTACTTTATAAAACATGCCCCATAGAGTCAGCGTTGTTTTTAAACAACTCCAACTACGATGTATGTAATCATGAATGACAAACTTAGAATGTTATTATATTAAAGGGAATGAACAGTGGTTTGGTACATATTTTTCTTTGTTTATTTTAATTAGGACATAAAATAAAAAATATCACTTTAGCTAGATAAATAGCATATATTGCATATTAATATTATGCTGGCGTCTATCTGGACAGCAGGTGGAGCTTTAGTCTCCTTTTTCACAAGATTGGTATGATTTTTCAGATCTGGTAAACTCCTTTACCAGAACTGAAATGGGTCACCACAGCAGTGATTTTTCTGAAATTAGACAGCTCACTAGAAGGTTTCCATTGGACAAAGGGAGCTTAAAAAACGCTGTTCTGCTTTTCTGTCTCCTTAGATAAGGCTGGCCATAGACAGAGAGAACTTCTTTCCTGCAACCACAGCGTGGAAGGCGTCCCCACCGGGAGAAAACAGTAATTATTTCTAGAGGCTATAACAGGCGCTAGCAAAAATCACATGTAAAACTTGACAGGCTGCTTGTACCCAAGTTGAGAGAACGCTCAACTTGGGTACATTCAGCCTGTTCATACATGGTTCGAATCTTGTCCGGTTTCTGCTGAACCGGCCGAGATTTGAACTGTCCATGGCCAGCTTAACACACAAAGCCCTTGGAACCTTTTATCAGGTCTTGCAAACATGTATTTGCAAATGTGTATTCGGGAAAAAAAACTTGCACATAAATAGGAACACATATAAAACTGTTTAAAAATCTACAATATAAAAAAGCCCGATATAAACTTACCCAAAACCATTATTTTTTTCTTACAACTACTATTTAATCCAACTATTATGGTAGCTGCACACACTACAGTACAGGCTTTCTTGTAGAAGTGATTTTAGCCGCTATAAAGACACCTGATCACTTCTAAATTTATATGAAAATGCTGCCCCCAACCCACACACCATGTGTCCCTACTCCCCATTTTAACTGTTTTTCCTGAGTGCCGGGGCCTCCATGGCAGATGTCAGGATGAAGAGTCAATATTTGGTGTGACCACCCTTTTGCTTCAAACCAGGTCGTGGAAGACAGTTTCATGTCACAGGTCATAAACCATGGCACAGCAACAAGACACAAGGTCGGTATACTGCATCAGCAAGGTCTCTTCCAGGCAAAGATTTCAAAGCAGACTGGGGTTTCAAGATGTGCTGTTTAAGCTCATTTGAAGAAGCACAAAGAAACAGACAATGTTGAGGACCGTAGCCACAGTGGTTGGCCAAGGAATCTTAATGCAGCAGATGAAAGACAAATCACTTCCCTTCATCATCAGAAGATGAACAGGAGTGCTATAAGCACAGTACTGGCAGAAACCATTGGGACCCAGGTACACCCATCTACTGTCATCGGCTGCTAGCGGGGGTTAAAAGCGCCCCACCAGTGGGCGAAAAGTGCCGCTAAAAATATCAGTGCTTTACCTTGCCCCCCCCCCCCCCCAGTGTGAAAGTGTCCTAAGGGTGAATTTCAATTCCTTTTCCCATTTCTTTTCTTCTAGTTTTTCTGTGCCAAGACACTCCTAGTAATTCTTTATCCAGACCTCCTGGCATTGAACATGGCACTGGGATAACACAAAAAACATTTAGTTTGGTTTTCTCACTTGCTTGCCCCCTTGCTATACATATCTGTATAGAGTAATGAGCAGCAGGTCATTTTTGAGCTGAATAGTGAATCATTTATCTGCAGTACAGTCTAGGTCTCTCTTACCTGTGCTATTGCACCAGCAAACACCAGTGTCCAATCCAGCATCCATGAGCAGCCAGGAATTAGAAGACCATAGATGGACACACACAGAAATGGAAGTAGGTAGAACATATTGACCAACATCTAGTAAGAATAAATAACTGTTACTTCACAGTAGCTTGTTGTATGCCAACATTATTAATCCATATAAAGCATCATTTTTAATATCTGTCAAATGAGCACTTTGAGGTCTCTCCAGTAACTCTGCAATTGTAATACCTACAGAAGCCTACAAGAAACCTGCACCACCCTGGAAAAGTAAGAAGGACTGGACCTCTGAATAGCCTGAGCAGTAGTCACAGATGTCACAAAGGAGTGTGTGCATATAGCCAAAAACACAATGCGTATTCAGTTTTTCATCACTGAAGACCAATAAACATTGATGAGTGCTATACATTATTTCTTTAAAGTGCTTATTTGAGTTTTTCCACTCAGTGTGATGTCCCCTTTTATCTTTTCCTATGTGCATACTACCCCTATGAGTTTGCCACATCCATACTTTGTTTAAAAAAAAAAAAAAAGACAGAAAGCTTACCTGGACCTTAGAATAGGCAGATGGGTCCCTAAGGTATGGCTCATACTGGTAGATGTAACTGAAACAAGAGTCCGTAGGGCAATCTAAAACCAGCTATGAAGATAAAAGAAGGCAGTTGGAAATCACTTTTCTACTACATGGGGTTTAGTTACAAATAAGGACGTAGATATCAATTTTAAAAATAAAACACAATTCTATTTTTTATATATTTTAAAATACTGTACATCTACTGTCTCCATTCACCAAATTATACTGCCACGATCATCAATGCACAATATTTTGTGCACACAGCGCCAGGGATCAGAAAAGCAACCCACTACTTTGCACAGATTCTCTGTACACAGGAAATTAAAGCGAATGGGTTACTAATACATAGGTCTCCTCCACTGGAATATGCCTGGCATGATATAATTGGACCCTCCAAGATCAGCATTCCACTGTGAATATTAAATATTATGTATTTACTGGTGCGGTGACCTAGGGATGCTTCTCGCTAATCATTGTACCTATAAAAAATACCTGTGTCATTAGGGCTGTCACATGTCAGACACCGTTCACATTTGTGTGGGCTGTGTTCTGCAATAGGTCAGCCCCTTCATTTCAAAGGGCTGCCCTACTCGCAGAAACACAGGAAAAGAAGCCCTGGATCCTGTTTGAAATTCACACTGTATGGAATTGCATGGTGTTGCAGAGCTATGCAGTTTTGCACATGCAAAACCAGTGTCATTCTGCTGATGCATGGGGTCGCAATTAAGAATTAATGCACTGTGTGTCTGCTAAGCACCAGCATGTTTCTCTCACATGTCTGGACTAGGCATGAATGTGCAAGCTTTCTTGGCACTAAATAGTGTGACGTTAGCCTTATAGTATCCAGGGATTGACTGTCCTCTACCAATTACAACAGTCCACTTGTAACGCAATGACAGCTGACAGCTATGACTCTCTAAGATGCTTTTTTTACCTAGGCATGTAACTAACCTGTTGCCAATTAAAGTAATTAGTGGCAAAATGTTCTTCCAGCTCTTCCTTGTTAGTACCACTCACTTTGCCAGCTTTTTGATGCCCTGTCCCCACTTTTTTGAGATGTGTTGCTGCCATCAATTTCAAAATTACCTTATTGTTTTCTTAAAATGATACACTTTCTCAGTTTATACATTGGATAGGTTTTTTATTTTCTATTGTGAATAAAATATGGGTTTATGAGATTTGCAAATCATTGCATTCTTTTTTATGTAGATTTTACACAGTGTCCTAGGAACTGGAAGATGATGGGATTAGTCAACTGGTTTCTCTGTGCCTTCTAGTACTTCTCTAACATTTAGCTACACTTAAATTGCAGGTTGTTCTGACCCTCCCCCTGCCAGTCCTGTACTCACCTGTACCCGATCAAGTGAAATAAAGCTCACTAGGCCCCAGAGCAACTTGTCAAAATCTTCAGAGCCAGGCCCATGCACCCTATTCATTCCTTTGGAGAGTTTATTCTCTGTGCTCCGGCGGAGTACAAACTCTCTATAGGACTAAATAGAAAGCACAGAATGAGCGAGCCTGGTTCAAGGTTTTGACGAGCAGGTCTTCATCTTCATGGGTTTACCATATAAGTGTAACTACACCAAACATGCAGTTACAATAAAAAGGTCTAAATGGATAAGGAATTGCCATATGTAACCATACCTTGATTTATCTATTTTGTTAATATTTAAAGAGAAATGTTGAGCTTGGGACACGGTAAAAGTTTAAAAAATGTATATTCCAGTTATATCATATCTGACATTTAAATACCTTAAAATAAATATTTAATTAAAACAAAATCAAAGTAATATTACAAACATGGCATTATTACTGTACCACTACTACTATCTCCAGGAAAATGAATAACAATTTAAGAAATAAGAATGTCTGTACCCTTAGTAGCCAACCAGACTTTTTTATATTTTCCAGAACACCAGAGAAAAAAAAATGTACACCTAGATATGATTGGCTAATATTGGTAACTTTCCAACCCTAAATTTGTATACAGTAGACTACAGTTATGAGATGCCCTAAAAGAGCTATTATGAAATACTTACCAGGCCCCTGAAAAGAGTGAATACAATGGCACCTAATAGATACAGAACAAGAGCCATATCTACAGGTCGCTGAAAGATTCCTTTACTCTGTGCATCCACCACCTAATAAGGAAACAAAAACATTCATATTGAAGACAGCCAGGCATCGTCTTAGGCAGCCATACTGGTCAATAAGAATCTCTTACCTTTTCAGTTGAGAACTTTGGAAAAGCATGACTGGCTCTGAATATCCTTATTCCAGCCCATACAGGGACAAAAAGATACGGAACATTAAGAATGAAGGCAGGACGGATTTCAGTGCCATATTTTCCTGAAACAAGAAAAATGTCTAAATTTGTTGCAGTAGGAAAAAAAAAGATGAACTATTTTACATGCCACAGCCAAAGGATATTGCTGTCTTTGTACAACTATAATGACACTGATTAAGTCAAGGGTCTACAAAAACTTTTCATTAAAGTACAAAAAAATACTCTTCATCATCCATCATTTATCCTAAAACTGACAGCCATATATCTGTCCAACCAATGTGACAGCTCTTCCACAAATCAGAAACAACTGCATCTGAGATAAACCCCGACTATTTTCAATGATCCTTGCAATCAAAATTAGCTGTGCAAGATTTAACAGAACGTGTTTTTAGTGACAGGGATGATATAGTAATATCTATTAAAACAGAAAAATGGTAAGTGCTTTAATTCATCAACAATGATATCGGTATATGTTCAAACACCATTAGTACCATCTGAATAGGGAGCAATTTTACAGTAATAAAGTAGTCTGTAATGAACAATTACTTTTTCCTCTGCAGTTTTTTTATTGTATAAATTTTGAAAATAAATAATTTTTATTCACTGATTCGGGGTTTTACCAAAAAGATTTAGATCACTGAAAATGGGCTGAATAGCTTACATTGGGAGCATTAATATAACATTAGTCAGCTTTGTGCTTGCAGAAGAGGTTGTAAACAAGATTGAAATAAAATGTAGTTCATAATTCTTTAATTAGAGGCAGACTACGGTGACAACTGACGTACCTCATACTGCATGTAGAGAATTGAGGAATGGTACCAAGCACAATGCTACCCTAATTTTCTCCAAAATTCACAAGATGGTGAACAAAACTGTCCAATCAAAATCTCCAGTCAATGCTAAGCAGTCACAGGGTCTTTAAAGGACTTCTGGTGCAGCCCTGTCATAAATAGGCTGGAGTGCAGTTTAAGGAATACAAACCTGTGAAGCTGAGACGGTGACCTATAACTAAGTAGTATACCTCTCAAACTGTCAAATTATTATTCATTATTATTACTATTCATTTATTACAAGTATTTATATAGTAACAACAGTTTATGCAGCTCTTTACATTTACATCATTCCCTGCACTCAAGGAGTCTAGGGTACACATTTGTCATGTATACATACACACATACTAGGGCCAATTTAAACACAAGGTAGATAACCTACTAATATGTCTTTGGAGTGTGGGAAGAATTCAGGGTACTCGGAGGAAACCCACAAAAGCACAAGGGAAAACATGCAAACTCCATGCAAATAGTGTACTGACCAGGATTTGAACCAGGGACCGCAGTGCTGCAAAGAAGGAGTGCTAACCACTAGTATCATTTAATTTTCCATAACGCCTATGGTATAGTACAGTAATGGAGTTACTTTCCTAAGAAGTGACTACACTAATGAAAAAAAAAAAAACTACTCAGACACCACACCTATATTACAAGGTTCAGAAGTGAAATAATATACATTAGACCTTAAACGAAATAACACTACTGGAAAAAGAACATGCCATCCCAGACAAAGGGAGTGGGTATAGAGACCTAGTAGGGCTTCCAATAAGGAAAAGGGGTCTAGACACAGTATGGCTCCCAATACACCATTGTGTACTAGCCTATGTTGTGTCAAGGGAGTGAAAAGTCTGGCGCAGTTGCCATACTACGCATTAAGGTATGCTTGGTTTATATACATGTATTGTAAACTTCATTCATCTGCTATTTACAATAATGACTGTTTGGTCTTATGCTGATGAAAATTTGACCTATGTATTCTTTAAAGGATTGGTATAGCAACTGATAGTATTATTTCAAATGTCTTCAGACAGCAAGTATTTAGAAGTATGGTTAGCCTGTCATATTTGGTGACTAACAAATCGTAATTTCATTCTACTAAGTAATATGCTTGTTTCCTGATTCTGAACCCTTGTCATTGAGAAATATAGATGTACGCAGGATAGCTGCCAATATGGGCATTAAGAAATACTCCAGAACACCTACAAAATACCTTAGACCAGTGATGGCGAACCTTGGCACCCCAAATGTTTTGGAACTACATCTGGGAACAAAGCATCTGGGGTGCCAAGGTTCACCATCACTGCCTTAGACCCTTACATTGGGTGGATAATAAATAGAATAATTGAGAGTCATGTTAAAAGAGCCAGTCACTTTGCAATACCAGAATGGACTTAATTTTCAAATGATCCAAACTCTGCACTTTAACGAGACCAGGCGGACTCCGCTTAAGAATTTTTCACTTTTAAATCCTTTTATTTTACGGTTACTTATTTTGACTGTTTTGAGCACTATTTTTCTTTTCTTTTTCAAAATTATATTTAAAAATGTGTTAAGCCTTTTTACTAAATCTCAGAATGCTCCAAGTAGAAATTAAGAACTCTGCCTTTTTGAAGAAGCAATCATAAGCTCTGTTATAATCATTTCTGGGAGTGGCAGTGAGTAATACAGACATTTTTAAAGGTCAGAAACGCATCAGTGGATGCTAACAACAGTGCATGTTTCTGTTAAAAAATGTGGTGGTGGCTACTGGTTATGTGTAAAAGTTTATCTGCTTTGTTGACCTGTAAGTGACATCCAGCCTACTGGTGCTTAGATTGTTGACCTGCAAGGGGGGAAAATCTCTATGCAAGGTGAGGTTGAGAACGTGAAATTGTCACACAGAGGAGTGGCCAGATTCCTTATTTAAAGCAGAACTTCAGTCATTTTTTCATCTTTCCATCTATTAAATGTTCTGCCCTTGTTGTTTTAACTTTGGATAGTAAAACATTTTTTTTCTGCCAGTAAATACCTTTTACAGCCCACTTCCTGTTTCTTGTCTGGAAAAACGCCTAGACTTATGACATCATGCACAGCTCCCTCTCTCACTCTCATGAGAGTTTGCCAGGAAGGGGGGGGTGAGTCATAAGAGGGCCAATGAGAGCTGCAGAGCTGGAGGTGTGCCTCTGTGTGTCTTTGTAAATCCAGGAATTGAACAAGCAGCAGCTTCAGCTGCCCACAGCATAAAAGTGTGTCAGAGAAAGTTATAACCTGCTACTCATGGGATATTCCTCTACCTGGCACCCCAGATGGGAGCACACTGTGCCGGGGCGAGGAACCCCCAAACGATCTCGAGGCAAAGATGTTTTTATTACAAATTATGTGAGCAGACTGCAGTTCCTCTTTAATATCTTAGTATGGTAAGCAATGCGCCAAATGAAGAGTATGCTCTCTGGCATTTCCTAGGCCACATGGGAGCATACTGGCAACTTGCTGTCTGAAGACATTTGAAATAATCCTATCAGTGGCTATACCAATCCCCTAAAGGAATATAGTACATAGGTCAAATTTTCATCAGCATAAGACCAAACAGTCATTATTGTAAATAGCAGATGAATAAAGTTTACAATACATGCTTTATCGCAATAGTATGGGCTGGGTATAAAAACCAAGCATACCTTAGTATGTAGTATGGCAACTGCGCCAGACTTTTCCCTCCCTAGACAGCATAGACTAGTACACAATGGTGTATAGAGAGCCATACTGTGTCTAGACCCCTTTTCCTTATTGGAAGCCTTACTAGGTCTCCATACCCACTCCCTTTGTCTTGAATGGCATGTTCTTTTTCCGGTGGTGTTAGTTTCAGGGTTCCTTCTCTGCAGTTATTCATAGATCAGAGTCTTCGGCTTTCTTCTGAATGGTTGTGGAGTACAGATTCAACATTACATACATTTGTGCGTATTCCTATTTTTGTGCACTGTTTTTTTTTTTTTTTCTGTGGAACTTTCTTCGTCCTGTGTATAGTGCTATTCACTCTCACAGAGGTTTATTTTGGGTATGTGTGGGGTTTTCGGTCTTGTGTGCTGTTTTTTTTCCAATTCTGGAGAACTGATGGATCATATTTTTCAAGGCATCCACACAGAATAGTAAGAAAGGCAAGCACTGTAATCTTAAAAAAAAAAGGTTAGGATTATCTATATCAAGAGAAAGCTCACTATTCATTTCTCTAGCCCATTTATCCATAATCTGGGCAAGAGATAAGGTAGATATGGTCAGTTGCAAGGCATGGCCTGCAAGAGCATAGGGGGACTTCAAAAGGATCATGTGTGTGCTATGAACTGTACTTCCATGCCTTATCACTTTTGCACCGCATATGGCATCAAACAGATCAGAATTTCAACCTAGAAAGAACATGTCATAGTTCTACATGCACTTAAAAGATTTAATGTTATCCCTGCACAGTTTGAATACAAAAACTGTTACGATGAATGTGTACTTTTTTTTTTAATCATTAACCAACGGGAGAGAGACAGCTAAACAGATCTTTTCTCACTGGCAGGTATATATTATTTAACATAATACATCCCCTGGATGCTTGACCCATTATCGTAGAAAGGTCTGACAAGTGATAGATATGTCTTACCAATTACATTCCCAGGCAGAAACACCAGCATGCTCATGAGTAGAGAACCCAACCAAAAAAGACCAACTGCTTTGTAGTTTGTCCTAGGAAGGGAAAACCAGAAAGATCTTATTCATATAAAAACAATGCAGCTGTAGCATCACATTAGAAATATGACCTATAATCAATGTGCTTTCACTGTTTAAAGATGGTTAAATGATAGTACTGAGACCAAACGTATGATGTCCATATACATGCTTACTGATGCTAAAGAAGAACAATCAAAGCAGGTACTGTATATTTTTTATAACTTACTTTGAGTTCAGATGTTTACAGAGGAGTTTTGTATGTTGTGCCTATTTATTTCATTTCTGGCAGGTGGACACCACAAGACCATAAAACATACCCTTGGTTTGTGTAAACCCTATAAAGCAAGAGTCCAACCTGTATCTATGAAGAAACTGAGCTGCTCTGATTTGGACTACAAACACCTTCCCCTCTCTTCTTCTCCGTATCATAGAGGTAAGGGGTTTTGCCTTAGCTGGGAAAAATATAACTAATAGGAATGCAGGACATGATCAGCTTACAATATTTCTGACAGAATCAACTGGTTTTTTTTTTGCACTTATTGAACAGGTATAAAAATGCTTCATTTAGCAGACATAGGGAGCAGCTAAGAGTTTATTGTTAGAGTTTACATACACTGTAAAATTGTCCTCTGCACCCAGGGAAAGCTCCACCATGCAACTCTTGATTTTTGACAAAAAAATCTCTCCTATACCTCTTTTGGACAATTAGGATATCCATAACTAGGGATGAGCGAATATGTGTAAATTCAAATCGCAGGGCATTCTTCGAACCTATTGTTAAGTCTGAATATTGCTAAATATGAATCCCACTGAAGTCTTTAGGGGGGCAAATCTTGATAATCAATTCTGGCCATTTTCAAGGCTAATAAGCAAGAAATCGTCAAACAAAGGGCATGAAGATCTGGGCACTGACATAACAGATATGTACCAATGAAAAAAAAATACAGGGGTGAGAGGGCCCTCCCTTTTATCCAATTTCAAGGGTGACATGGGAAACACACCAATCCTTTTTTAATCAAGAAAAAAAAATAGAGTATTATTTTACAGACAATAACCAAAAAATTGTACAGTTGATTGACAGTATGTAAGCAGCCTTATTAAATACAAAACAAAAAGGCGACCATACTTCCACCACATGCCACCCGTGTAGTGATGATTACCAACCCAATGCCACTAAATAAATGAGGCTACTGCCGTAGCCAAAAAACAGCATTCACAAAATGTTTTCCGAGGAAAGTGAAAAGAGAAAAGACCTCCCATGGAAGAAAAGATGGCTACTAGGGCTGTAGTGGGCAATTATGGGAGAAAAATAATAAAATTGAACTCATATTTTATCGGGTATCAAAACTACAACAATTTAAAAAAAAAAAATCACTCAGCAAATAGGAGCTATGTTGAGCTGGTCTTGCTGAATATCAAAAAGTGGCACACCAAAAATGCATCAAAGCATGTGGTGGACCGAGCAAACGAACACACAGACAAAAAACAAACAATAGACACACAAATAACAAAGACGGACCGAGAGCCTTAATTACCACAGATGTATTGAGACCCTGCGATCAAACCGCCAATGATAGAAATATAAATGATGAAATTGATTAATATAAAGGGAAACTATGCATGTGTGGCCCCTCAGGGGTGTGGAAAATCGAAAGAAATAAAACTACCATATAATAAAGCGCCTGTCTGACTAAATTCCAGATATTGCACATAGTTTCCAAGTTTGGCTGGCAATTAATTCCTCTTTTGTTGTCCTGAATAAATCCAACATACGGTAGGGACAGAAAGTATGCAGACCCCCTTAAGTTTTTCACTCTTTGTTATATTGCAGCCATTTGCTAAAATCATTTAAGTTTTTTTCCTCATCAATGTACACACAGCACCCCATATTAACAGAAAAACACAGAATTGTTGACATTTTTGCAGATTTATTAAAAAAGAAAAACTGAAATATCACATGGTCCTAAGTATTCAGACCCTTTGCTGTGACACTCATATATTTAACTCAGGTGCTGTCCATTTCTTCTGATCATCATTCAGATGGTTCTACACCTTCATTCGAGTCCAGCTGTGTTTAATTATACTGATTGGACTTGATTAGGAAAGCCACACACCTGTCTATATAAGACCTTATAGCTCACAGTGCATGTCAGAGCAAATGAGAATCATGAGGTCAAAGGAACTGCCTGAAGAGCTCAGAGACAGAATTGTGGCAAGGCACAGATCTGGCCAAGGCTACAAAAAAAATTCTGCTGCACTTAAGGTTCCTAAGAGCACAGTGGCCTCCATAATCCTTAAATGGAAGACGTTTGGGACGACCAGAACCCTTCCTAGAGCTGGCCGTCGTGCCAAACTGAGCTATCGGGGGAGAAGAGCCTTGGTGAGAGAGGTAAAGAAGAACCCAAAGATCACTGTGGCTGAGCTCCAGAGATGCAGTCGGGAGATGGGAGAAAGTTGTAGAAAGTCAACCATCACTGCAGCCCTCCACCAGTCGGGGCTTTATGGCAGAGTGGCCCGACGGAAGCCTCTCCTCAGTGCAAGACACATGAAAGCCCACATGGAGTTTGCTAAAAAACACCTGAAGGACTCCAAGATGGTGAGAAATAAGATTCTCTGGTCTGATGAGACCAAGATAGAACTAGGCCTTAATGCTAAGCAGTATGTGTGGAGAAAACCAGGCACTGCTCATCACCTGTCCAATACAGTCCCAACAGTGAACAATGGAGGTGGCAGCATCATGCTGTGGGGGTGTTTTTCAGCTGCAGGGACAGGACGATTGGTTGCAATTGAGGGAAAAATGAATGCCGCCAAGTACAGGGATATCCTGGACGAAAACCTTCTTCAGAGTGCTCAGGACCTCAGACTGGGCCGAAGGTTTACCTTCCAACAAGACAATGACCCTAAGCACACAACTAAAATAATGAAGGAATGGCTTCACAACAACTCCGTGACTGTTCTTGAATGGCCCAGCCAGAGCCCTGACTTAAACCCAATTGAGCATCTCTGGAGAGACCTAAAAATGGCTGTCCACCAACGTTTACCATCCAACCTGACAGAATTGGAGAGGATCTGCAAGAAGGAATGGCAGAGGAACCCCAAATCTAGGTGTGAAAAACTTGTTGCATCTTTTCCAAAAAGACTCATGGCTGTATTAGATCAAAAGGGTGATTCTACTAAATACTGAGCAAAGGGTCTGAATACTTGGGACCATGTGATATTTCAGTTTTTCTTTTTTAATAAATCTGCAAAAATGTCAACAATTCTGTGTTTTTCTGTCAATATGGGGTGCTGTGTGTACATTAATGTGGAAAAAAATGAACTTAAATGATTTTAGCAAATGGTTGCAATATAACAAAGAGTGAAAAATTTAAGGAGGTCTGAATACGTCCCCACTGTATATAGTTGCATGCGCATGCGAAAAACATATCATCAAAAGTAACAATTCCTGGAAATAATTTTGCAGCTGAAATAAAGTCTGAACATCAAAAGGAGACTAGATTCATATATGGAGCGGTTAATAGTAAGGTGCTTGCTGACAGCTACCAGGTAATATGTCCTTGATCAAAGTAAATTGAATAGTGCAGATACTGGTTTTCTTTTACCATCATTTAAACATTGTCATCATTAGCCTTGTATCAGTCACATATGGCTATCCCGGAATCTGAATCAGCCCTTAGGCCATGCAGTTCGTGTATAGCAGTAAAGTCTATAAAAAGACAAGAGCCTATATGATTGATGGTTTTCTACATTACCGCCTCCTTTCGCTATGCAGGAATGCTAGCCGGCATTTCTTGTGTTTCCAGTGAATAGGGCAACTCCGCCACGTCCTCGTCCACCGAGGGAGGATCAAAAACAGGACGCTGTTAGATGTACCATGCGGGGTGTTCCCAGGTCTTGGCCACACTGCAGCGGTATAGTCAGAAAGGGAACAGCTCAGTATGCGTAAGCTGAGTGCTCAGTTCACGGTTCTCCACTTCCCATTTGGATTGGGGGATCACTCTGACGGGGTCTCCGGGCCGTAGTTACGTTGACGCGTTTCAGAATGTCATGTCACGTAGCTTCAACTGGATGTGGAGGGGGCAGGCACACATCTCTCCCTTTTATTACATTGAGATTCTGTGCATTCTATGCATTAAGATAAAAAAACCTTCTGTGTGCAGCAGCCTCCCTCAGCCACCCTTTTACTTACCTGAGCCCGATCTAGATCCTTCGATGTTGCATAAGATACTCGGCTGCCCGGGACTCTCCCTTCTGATTGGCTGAGACACACAGCAGGCATCATTGGCTCTCACTGCTGTCAATCAAAGTCAGTGAGCCAATGAGGAGAGAGAGGGGGCGGGTCTGATGCTCTGTGTCTGAATGCTGTGGGGGCACTCAGAGAAGAGGAGAATTGGGGCTACTCTGTGCAATACCAATACACAGAACAGATAAGTATAACATGTTTGTTATTTTAAAGCAAAAAAAAAAAAAACAAGACTTTAGTATCAGTTTAAAAAAGGAGTCCCAGAAAGGTCTGTTAAAGCTATGCATTTTTAACACAGAGGGAGGTACATAAAAGTACGAAGTGCACCACAGTGCGATTCACACTAATGTATCCCAAGACAGCACAGTGAATATGGAGGTACATACTAATATGTAGCCCATCACAACTGTAATGTAACACTCCAGGTCCTTCAATACATTCTGACAACAGGCTGTGGAAAATCATGACTATAGTGAGGGGATTAGGCACAATTATTGGCTGTTCTAAGCCACCCGACCACAGTTCAAAGGCCAGGAAGTGCATCATTGGTAACCGGTTGCTATAGTGAAGAATGGCTGCATTAATTCATGATTTTCCAAAATACAAACGAGTAATGCCGCGTACGCATGATCGGACTTTCCGACAACAAAACTGTGAACTTTTGTCCGAAGGGTGTTGGCTCCAACTTGTCTTGCATACACACGGTCACACAAATGTTGGCCAACAATTACGAACATGGTGACGTACAAGACGTACAACGCGCCTATAAAAAGAAAGTTCAATAGTCCTGCACCACCCTTTAGGCTCCTTCTGCTAATCTCCATTACGAACGCTAGTTTTACAAGACCGAGCGCTTCCGGCTCGTCCTTGATTCCGAGCATCCGTGGACTTTTGTGAGACGGACTTGTGCACACACGATAGGACTTTCCGACAACAAGCTCACATCCAACATTTCCCATCGGAAAATCCGATCGTGTGTACACGGCATTAGGGTCATCTCAAACTACTCATGTTCAATCTAAATCCAAAGCTCAACCCTGCTCGTAACCTTGGGCAACCAATATAGAGATTCAGGAGGCAGGATGGGGGCTAGTGAGCCCTTCATTTTTGCAGTATTTTGCAAGAGTATTGCAGTGTGTAATTAATTTAAAAGCATCTAGGTTTAATGGTCCTAGAGTGTTGAAGATGCTATCCAAAAGCAAAAGTGCGGCCACAACTACAGTCAGGCTTGCTACATAAAAATAAAAAAATCTACTATGCGGGAAAGTTTTGTTTTAAAGAAGAACTTCAGGTATGGTATATTTTTACATAGTTACATTGGGTGGTGACGTCTACCTGGTGCAATAAAGATTACTTTGCATTCATTCAAAGAATGCAAAGAATTCTCTGAATGGCACCCATGCTGAGCGGCCAACCTCTTGTGTTCACAATGCATTAGGTCGGCCGCTCAACACGGGACCCGGAGGCAAGTGGAGGTCACTGAAGCAGTGGAGCCTACTACAGTGATTTCCAGCTTCCAGAGGCATTGGCCAGGTATGGTATATACATAGTTACACTGGTCCAAGTTGGATCAACGTAACTATGCAAAAATACTCCATGCCTGGAATTCATCAAACATTATATCCTTATCAGTCCTGCTGTTCCATTCATTCAAAGACAAAGCAATATTTTCTTACCCACGAGAGATTGCTGCCAACATAAACAAGTAGAGCAAGTAATGTACTGTCCCATCCCACAGGCAGATGAGCATTCCATGTGCAGTGCGGAGGTATGGCTCCCCCTGGAGGAATAAAATAAATATACTCTTAAGACCTTTAAACACATGCATTTTAATATGTGTCAAAACATGAGCCAACATACATGAAAAAGAAGAGAATGGGACCCTGCTATCACACAGGACATTATTCAGTTTTTGTGAGGTGGCTTCCCTGGGTTGGAGAGGTAGGTTTGCAATGGAAAGAATGTACTTGTATATTACAATATCAAGCATTTGTCCATCAAATTAAAGGGAAACTAATTTAATCTGATATGGTTGCAAACCAAGGTTGTGTGTGTGTTTTTATTATGTGTAGTATATGCAATCTTTATTTTACAAATATGTAATGCAGATGGTTTAGGCACAATGGATTTTTTAAGGAAAAAGCACAGCAGAACTGGTTTTCTAATTGAAACCTCTGGTAGATACAGTGAGGGGAAAAAGTTTTTGACCCCCCGTGGATTTTGTGCATTTGCCCACTGACAAAGAAATGATCAGTCTATCATTTTGATGGTAGGTTTATTTTAACAGTGAGAGACAAAATAACAAAAAAAAATATCCAGGAAAACGCATTTCAATGTTCCAAAATCCGACTTTGGGAGCACGTCACATGACGTGTACAAACCAATAGTTCCCTATGACAGCCGTCTTAAAGCGGGATTCCGGCCACTAAAATTTTTTTTTAAAAGTCAGCAGCTACAAACACTGTAGCTGCTGACTTTAAATAAGTACGCTTACCTGTCCTGGGTGCCCGCGATGTCGGCTGCCCGAGGCCGACCCGTCCCTCGGCTCTTGGGCCCCGGCACCGCCATCCTAACTAAGGGAAACAGGCAGTGGAGCCTTGCGGCTTCACTGCCAGTTTCCTACTGCGCGCGCGCGAGCGGCGCTCTGTGAATGGCCCCGTGGTTTTCTGGGAACACACACAGTTTCCAGAAGGCAACGGGGCCGCTCACCGAGGAGCAGGACACGCCGCGGAATAGGAAGAGGCAGATTAGGAAGACTGCCTAGCAACAAGGGTTCAGGTAAGTTTAAAAAAAAATTTTTTTTTCAAATTTATTTTTAATTTTTTTTACGATTTTTCAGGATATTTTTTATTTTAGGGTGGCCCTCCACTTTAACTGGTCCGACACAAGTCGGTCCGACTTTAGAAAAGGTTCCTGCACTACTTTGGTCCGTCTTTGGTTTGTTTTCAGCCCATTCAATATCATTGAAGTCGGATCAAAGTCGGATCCTCATTCTAACCATCCAACTTTGTGACATTCGACATGGTGATTACAGTAGCAGGAAAAGGAATTTATGTCACACTGGGATTGTTTTGATTGGTCAAAGGACAAGTCGGACTATCTCAAAGTCATAGCAAAATTCAAGTCGGATGGAAGTAGGACCGATGTAAGACTGATGTCGCAGGGCAAAGTAGGATGACAGTCGTACAGCAGTCGTGTCCTACCAGTGCGAACCTGGCCTTAAAGGGTAAAAGACACCTGTCCACAGAAGCAATCTATAAATCAGATTGCAATCTCTCCACCATGGCCAAGACCAAAGAGCTGTCTAAGGGTGTCAGGGGCAAGATTGTAGACCTACACAAGGCTGGAATGGGCTACAAGACCATTGCCAAGCAGCTTGGTGAGAGGGTGACAACAGTTGGTGTGATTATTCGCAAATGGAAGAAACACAAAATAACTGTCAATCTCCCTCGGTCTGGGGCTCCATGCAAGTTCTCACCTTATGGAATTTCAATGATCATGAGAACAGTGAGGAATCAGCCCACAACTACACTGGAGAATCTTGTCAATGATCTCAAGGCAGCTGGAACCATAGTCACCAAGAAAACAATAGGTAACACACTGCGCCATAAAGGACTGAAATCCTGCAGTGCCCTCAAGGTCCCCCTGCTCAAGAAAGCACATGTACAGGCCCGTCTGAAGTTTGCTAAGGAACATCTGAATGATTCAGAGGTGAACTGGTTGAAAGTGTAGTGGTGAGATGAGACCAAATTTGAGCTCTTTAGCATCAACTCGCCGTGCTTGGAGGAGGAGGAACGCTGTCTATGACCCCAAGAACACCATCCCCACTGTAAACATGGAGGTGAAAACATTATGCTTTGGGGGTGCTTTTCTGCTAAAGGGACAGGACAACTTCACCACATCAAACGGATGAAGGATGGGGCCATGTACCTTCAAGGTCAAAATACTTATTTCACTCATTAACCGCTTCAGCCCCGGAAGATTTTACCCCCCTCCTGACCAGAGCACTTTTTGCGATTCAGGACTAACTAACAATTGTGCAGTCGTGCAGCATTGCACCCAAACAAAATTGACGTCCTTTTTTCCCACAAATAGAGCTTTTCTTTGGTAGTCTTTGATCACCTCAGCGGTTTTTATTTTTTGCGCTATGAACAAAAAAAAAGCATCAATTTTGAAAAAAAAAAGCAATATTTTTGACTTTTTGCTATAATAAATATCCCCCAAAAATATATATATATATATATAAAAAAATCGCAATAAGCGTATATTGATTGGTTTGCGCAAAAGTTATAGCATCTACAAAAATAGGGGATCGTTTTATGGCATTTTTAGTATAATTTTTTTTTTTACTAGTAATGGCGACGATCTGCGATTGTTATCCGGACTGCGACATTATGGCGGACACATCAGACATTTTTGACACATTTTTGGGACCATTGGCATTTATACAGAGATCAGTGCTATAAAAAATGCACTGATTACTGTAAAAATGTCACTGGCAGGGAAGGGGTTAACACTAGAGGCGATCAAGGGGTTAATTGTGTTCCCTCTCTGTGTTCTAAGTGAAGCGGGGAGGGGACTGTCTAGGGGAGATGACAGATCGCTTTGTATGAACAGACGATCTGTCTCTTCTCCCCTCAGAGAACTGGAAACTGTGTGTTTACACACACAGATACCAATTCTCGGTGTGTAACCAGCGATCGTGGGAGCCCGGCGGTGATCGCGAACGCCGGGCACTCGCATCAGCTCCGGAGGCGCGCACGTGCCCCTAGTGGCCACAGGGCGAAGCAACGTAACATAACGTCGTTTCACCCAGCCATGCCATTCTGCCGCAGTACAACTGCGGCGGCTGGTCGGAAAGTGGTTTAAATGCGAATCAATTTATAAATTTATAGAAAAAACTTTTTTGAAATGCATTTTTCTGGATATTTTTGTTGTTATTCTGTCTATCACTGTTAAAATAAACCTACCATTAAAATTATAGACTGATCATTTCTTTGCCAGTGGGCAAACATACAAAATCAGCAGGGGATCAAATCGTTTTTTCCCTCACTGTATGCATGAACAGAGGGAAGAGTTGGAGTCTCTTTTGCACATTCACTTATATGCATAAATCTCAATGAGCTATCATTCTTTGTAAACAACAGTCTTTTTTAACAGATAAGGAAAAAAATCGAGAAAAAAAAAAAGCTAAAGCTGATGGCCACAAATAGGAACATAAAATATTAGAATGTAATATTTTATATTAATATGAACATAAAAAAATATTGTTTTTAATGTGATTTGTAGGCTGTGTTTGAAGCCACTTACACAGCGTAGTGACTTTGCAGTAGGGAACAGAAGGAGTAGCAGTTACGGGCCAGAACAGACATGGATCTGTCATAACCCAAAAAACGGCAAATGTGAAATGCTGCATTTCAATTCGTTTCATTCATTGAAACCTCTCTACAGGAAAAAAAAATAGAGAGCAAGAAGGTGATATTTTGACTATTAATCTTTCTCTAGTGCCAATTGTTCACATGATGGGAGGTGTGGGTTGGAGTTTTATTTTTATGATAGGATTGCTATAATAAATCCAAGACCAGTACAGACATATGGCAAATTAACTGTAACTGTGTTCGTGCTACTAATTACATCCAATGTTACAATTACTAAAGGCTTATAGGACAACATTTTGATCCAGTGAGTTTTTTCGACTGTCCATAACAGGAGAGGACCAAAAAGGAACCTTATTTTTCCTCTTGTTGTGGAAAAAAATGAAAATAATTATCCAGGAAGTTTTAATGTGCTTTCCCCTGGACAAAAACTGCAGGTTACAAAGAACTGGGTAACTGTTTACTGAATTACTGTTATTCACTGCTAATTTACACCTAACCACAATGTCCTGACAATCAGATATCAAAACGAAAATATAAGTTTGTGAAATCAATATCTCCAAAAGCATAATATCTTCTCTGATGTTTTGGAAATGAAAAAAGTAAAGTGTAACAAGCTTTAAAGTTAAAATTATATGAAACTTGGAAATTGAAACCTTAGATACGTGTAACGGCTATAGACATTTTCAAACCAGTTATTCCTACCTCTTTCATGTAAAACGCCATAAATCCACTTATGTAGCCATCTTCTTCTAGCCATATTATTAAGTCAATAACACTTGTAAAGGAGAAAATCGCAAAAACTAAAAACAGTTGAAGAAAAGAAAAAGGGGAAAAAACAAAGCGTCACACAGATATTTTGTGATAATTTAAAGTAAATATTATGTTATTATTAGGGTCCATGCACAATTGACTTTCCATATAAAAGATTGCTGATTGACATCATTATGTTCTTCAGTTTTGGTCATGTTTTCACAGTTCTGGTATGTGGCAATACTAGAGGAAATTTTGAAGCCGTGGAAAATTTTTTTTTAATTTTGTGGAAAAGTTTTACAAATTACAAATTCAAAGTCTTTTTTTTACACTGGGAACGCGAAGTGCTGTGTACATAAAAGTATAATGCTTAAAAAAAAGTACAGCTTATTCAGTAAATAAACTTGCTTTTTAAAATTCAATTTTTTTATTACAAATGGAATAACAAGGACTGTATATGTTAAGAACATTTCAACTATACATGAGCACAGGTAACCACACCTTTCCCTCATATTAATTTACTATTTACTATCATCTACTGTATCCCAACAATCACCCAACTGTAGGGCGTACAAGATGGAGCCCACAAACTAACTAAACTGGAGCCTTTCCCCTGCAGTGCCCCTAGTAGCATTGAGAAGTTCAGTGTTACTTGAACTGTATCCCAGGATTTGCTTGTCTTTAGCTAAGAGAACTTAAAGCAGAGTTCCACCCAAAAGTGGAAATTCCACCTATACACTTCCCCACCCCTACGGTGCCACATTTGGCACCTTTTAGGTGGGAGGGGGGGAACGGGGACCGTGGCCCGATCTCCCGGAGGTTCGGCTCCCCTCCTCCTTTCCCCGCCGCCAGGCCAATTATAAAGTGCAGTGCGCTTCGCACATGCGCAGTAGGGAACCAGCTGTGAAGCCGAAAGGCTTCACTGCCGGGTTCCCTTACCAGGAATGGCAGCGGCAGCACCAGGGGGGCGATCCGAAGATCGGCTGGGGTGCCGACATCGCGGGAACCCTGGACAAGTAAGTGCTCTAATATTAAAATTCAGCAGCTACAGGATTTGTAGCTGCTGACTTTAAATTTTTTTCACCCAGGCTGGACTTCCTCTTTAAAGTGATTGTAAAGGCAGAAAGTTTTTTATTTTAATGCATTCTATGCATTAAGATAAAAAGCCTTTTGTGCAGCAGCCCCCCTAATACTTACCTAAAGGTCCCTCTGGTTACAGCAATGTTGTAGGAGTGTCTCGGCTGCCAGGGACTCCTCTCCTCATTGGCTGAGACAGCAGCGCTGCGCCACTGGCTCCCACTGCTGTCAAAGTCAGTTCGCCAGCCAATGAGGAGAGAGAATGGGCGGGGCCAGGCCACAGCTACGTGTCTGAATGGACACAGGGAGCTGCGGCTCGGCTCGGGTGCCCCCATAGCAAGCTGCTTGCTGTGGGGGCACTCAACAGGAGGGAGGGGCCAGGAGCTCCAGCCAAGAACCTGAGAAAAGGAGGATCTGGGCTGCTCTGTGCAAAACCATTACACAGGGCAGGTAAGTATGACGTTTGTTATTTTTAACTAAAAAAACACAAGACTTCACAATCACTTTAATAATAATTTAAGACTTAAAGTCTCAGTAATCTTTCATTAAGGTCTTTGTGTTATATAGTTTGAATTCCATGTCATAGATATATTATTTATCATTGTAAAAGAACATATTCCACACTTCTTTTTTTTTTCCAATTTTTCTAGAAAAAAAAACGTCTTAGAAAAAAAACAAACAAAAAACCCTGTTTTTTCCCAATTTTTCGTGTTTTTATTCCAGGCCTTTCCATCTCTAGGCAATACATTCTAATATTGCATGGAAAAAGAAAACCAGCTGAAACAAATCTGAGAATATGTTGGAGAGTGTGGCACATGAATAGGAACAGTCACTGTTATATGCTGGCGCCACCGTGTATAAATATTAGTTGCACTAGATGGACTTGTGTCTTTTTTCAGCCAGACTAACTGTGTAACTGTGTGTAAATACTGAATTTAATGAAGAATTCCAGGTATTTTAGATAATATTGCTTTGTCTATGAATGACTGGTACAGCAGGACTGTTAAAGTGATTGTAAAGGCGGGGGGCGTGGCCTGGACGGCGATGTGAGCGGACGCACGAGACTGTAGCTCCGCTGACGGCAAAACATCCTTCAACTATCCTGCACGAAAGGAACACCGAAACCCGCTATAAAATAGCCAGGGACCGGGCACGAACCTCCGGGCACACCATGTCCGACGAAACGGGCCAACACAGCCTCCTCATCCCTCGACAGATACCGCAGGACGGACCGGGATACAGAGAGCCAAGATGGCGCCGCGCCAGCACAGCACGAGGCTTCTCCCACAAGTCCAGCGCCTAATGACACCGACAAGGTACTAGAGGCAATCTCTCTATGTCAGTCTACCCTGACAACTAAAATAGAGGAGGTTAAGGTGGACATCTCACTGATCAGGCATGATATGACAAAACTGAGAGAGCGGGTCACTGAGGCAGAGACCAGAATCGGGAGGGTGGAAGACACACTGTACCCTCTGCAAAACGCACAAGAAGACGTGCAACGCCAGCTACAACAACTTGCACAAAAGCAGGACGATTTGGAGAACCGGACCCGCAGGTCCAACCTCCGGTTTATCGGACTACCAGAGGGTTCTGAGGGCACTGACCCAGCCACCTTCTTAGAGCAACTCCTGATCAAGACATACGGAAGGGAGGCATTTTCTACTACTTTTGTGGTGGAACGCGCCCACCGCATGCCAGCCCGCCGCCCGCCAGAGGGGGGCACCCCCGCGCACATTTATAGCAAAGCTGCTGAACTTCAGGGATCGTGACGCGGTCCTACGACTGGCAAGATTGAAGGGAAACATCCCATATCAATCCGGCTCCATCTCAGCATTCCCGGATTTTTCAGCAGAAGTCCAGCGCCAGAGAGCTAGATTCTCGGATGTTAAACGTCGCCTCAGAACACATCACATAAAATACGCAATGCTCTTCCCAGCCCGTCTGCGCGTGGTGGGAGAGGACCGTGTCTATTTCTTCGAAGACCCAAACATGGCTTCAACATGGCTGGACCAACAGGACGCACAGAGGAACCGCCCTGCCTGATATATACCTCCACCGCCAACCAAAGTAAGTGACATTGCACTATCTCTCAGACTGCGCTATTTCTCAGGACCCCCATAATCCAGACTAAACAGATGGGACTCCACCTACCCCGCAATAGCTGGATGATGTATTAACAACATCTCATGTGGCCCTGAATCTACCTCCTCCCACACACCAAGACCCCCCATTGATAACAACCCTGAACTGCCACCGTGCCTTGCACACTGTCTCAGACCCACTGTATCTTACTATGGACTTTCCATGTTCCCCATATGAGAGCCCCTACGACAACCAACACTGAAACAACCTGGCAATATGGGTCATTCAACCGGGCGGCTAATTCAATATTATACCCCTCATTTTGTCTACATCCCCGCCTCACTACCAAACACATCTTACTGGATTACAGAGGACTACTACGGCCCATCATGACTTTGGGACTACGAGAACTTTATCCTTACAACACGCAAACCTCTTTCGTCCACCATCATAATGGAAACGGTTCCTACGATACGGAAGCTTGTCTGCTTGCCGTATAATTGATGCTACGTCTGCTTCTTCGCTGCTGCACTACCCAGCACTTGTTCGCCCCCAAAAGGGTGTTTGATTATGTCACCACTGTCTTTGCCCAATAGGCTATTGACGGTGCTGACCGGTTTAATGTGCGGCTGTTTCTTGTTTTTCTGCTCTAAACCTACCTGCGATAACACCTTTTTTCCTTACAGCTGCACTGAGTTTGGGATACAAGCCCCAGTCAAGTTTGGGCGACTGAGGGCAGGGAGGGCGGGAAGGGAAAAAGTTAAGGTTCAAGTTAAGTCTTGTAACATGTATAACAACTTACAACGCATTATACTGAATGTTTATTTGTATTGCTATATGAAGGGGAAGGAAATGGCTGAGACCACCTTGGGAATATGGAGATTGGCATGCGCCCTTAACAGATACCATAGTCTTTATCCTTATAAGCAATTGGAAACGTCAATTAAATGACTAATTTGAAGTTCCTTGTCTGGAATATCCGTGGGATTCGAGACAAACTCAAACGCACGGCTGTATTTACCTGCCTTAAAACATACCGTGCAGACATCACGGTACTAGTTGAGACCCATGTTACTGGGCGGCTCCAGCTCGCGCTGAAGCGGCCCTGGATAGGCTGGGCGTTTCATGCCACCTACACTCCGTACTCCCGCGGGGTCTCAGTCCTTATAGCTAAGACTGCACCCTTTGCGTTAATCTCAGTCCGCACTGATCCCCACGGTAGCTTTATTTTCCTACACTGCACACTATATGGCTCCCAATACTTGATTATGGCATTCTACATACCCCCCCCCCTTATAAATCTAGCCTAATTACGGAATGCCTACTATATATGGCTCAACACCCCAATATCCCCGCTATCTGGATGGGAGATTTCAATATGGTGCTGAATCCTAAGATAGACAGAACTCAATCAGGTCACGATGCCCACCCCCCAGACACCACCAGACTGGGACGCACATTAAAAGAATTCTCACTGACTGATGTCTGGAGGTATGGACACCCTCATGATTTGGCGTACTCGTGCTTTTCGGCAACCCACTCTACTATGTCCCGCATCGACCTTATTTTAATTTCCGACATGTTACTCCCCCAACTAATCGATTCGGGCTATCACACTAGATCCCTCTCTGATCATGCCCCCTGCTGGGCAACACTGCAACTAACACAACACGCTGGGCCTCGGACCTGGCGCTTACACCCCTTCTGGCTATCAATGTTGAAAGACCAAGAGGAGACACATGCGGAATGGAAATTCTTTTTTAGAATCAATCAAAATACTGCCTCTGTGGGACACATCTGGGAATCATATAAATTACATGTCCGCACTATTCTAACCTCCCGTATAAACAGAATTAAAACTTCCTCCAACTTACTTATTGAACAGGCCTCTGATAGGATAGACACGTTAACAAAAGAATTCCACAGGGACCCCAGGCAGGAAAGAGCAGCAACACTTAGACTCCACACAAGACTACTAGATCAACTACACTACGATAAAGCTAAGCAGAAACTCTTCTTCCTAAGGCAGCGCGTGTTCGAGCATGGAGAACGTGCTGGCAAACTATTAGCATACCTAGCTCACCAGAACACCAACCCCCCAGTAGTGGTAACCCTAGCAGGACCCCAAGACACCATAATCTCAGACCCCCCTGAAGTGGCAGAAGCATTTCGCAAATACTACTCAGACCTATACTCTTCCAAGGTAACAGCCACTACACAGGAAACCAGGTCATTCCTACAGGAAATCCCCTTCCCACAACTAACAGAACCCCAACTACAGGAACTAGAGGCCCCCCTCACACTAGATGAAATTACCCTGGCAATAGCCTCCCTGGCGCCGGGTAGGGCGCCAGGGGGAGACGGTCTCCCACTGGACTTCTACGCGGCATACTCAGAGATATTAACCCCTGAGCTCCTTAAATTATATAACTACATATTTGAAACTAAAACCCTCCCTGAAACCCTCCGTCAGGCGGTAATTATTGTAATCCCCAAGCCGGGCAAAGACCCCCAATTACCAGAATCATACCGCCCTATTTCACTTCTCCAAGCAGACATAAAAATATTAGCCAAAGTACTTGCCATACGCCTCAATAAGAGCATTCTCTCCCTTATCCACCCACACCAGACAGGGTTCATGCCAGGAAAAAACACAGCCATGAATCTAAGACGCTTGCACATGAATATTCAAGCAGAACACGAGAATGTGGGAGATAGAGCAGTGGTGGCGCTTGACGCCGCAAAGGCGTTCGACTCAGTGGAGTGGGGATACCTCTGGGAGTGCCTCCGGGGCTACGGATTTGGCCCCAACTTTATACAATGGATACAGCTATTATATTACTCCCCAACAGCAAAAGTGGTGGTAAATGGCTGGTTATCCGATCCCTTCCCACTGAGTAGAGGAACCCGTCAGGGCTGCCCGCTGTCCCCTTTGTTATACGCTTTAGCGGTGGAGCCTTTGGCTATCTCCCTCAGACAGAATACACATATACGTGGACTACGAGCGGGACCTCTGACGGAAACACTAAGTTTGTACGCAGATGACATGCTTATTTATCTAGAGGACACTGGTCCATCTTTACAGGCGACCCTCCTCACTATTGAAGATTTTGGTAAACACTCAGGTCTAAGTATGAACTGGACCAAATCCCAGATTCTCCCCCTAGACATGACATCTCCAACACACAGAGCGGCATCTCTCCCCTTGCAAAGAGTTGCATCCATTAAATACTTAGGCATAGAAATCACCAGAGATCCACTGGAATACACCACAAATAACATTGAACCACTCTTCTCAGATCTAAAATCCCGGACACAAACCTGGGCGAGACTACCTCTTGGAGTAATGGGCAGAATTAATCTTTTTAAGATGATACTATTGCCAAAGTTTCTTTATATATTATGGAATTCTCCAATTTCTATTCCCCTTAAAACCATTAAAACTATCGACAAAATCCTTAACTCTTTTGTCTGGGGCTCTAGTAGACACAAACTTGCATGGAATACACTTAAGAACCCTACTACTTCTGGGGGGGCCGCCCTCCCAGACATATACACGTACTATATAGCAGCTCAGCTTTCACATTTCTACTACATCCACAAAACAGACGAAGAAAGATACCAAACCTTAGTTTGTAGGAAAGTTAATAAAGACTTATATTCCCCACTACAAGTGCTCTTTAGAGGAGGTAACACCAAACACAAGAAAGAGGACCGCAACTTGCTACTATCCCAACACAGACGCGTATGGGAGAGAGCCGTCAAGCTCACTGGAAATAATGTCTTCCACTCTCACACTCCATTGTGGCATAATCCACAACTGAGGGAGCTCATGTCCTTGCCTGGAGCCACTGCCTGGGCCGCGAAAGGAATAGTATTCCTATTCCAGGTTATCACTATATTTGGCATGAGAAATTTTGAAACAATTTGCGAAGAGTACAACCTCTCTCCCCATATGCGATTTAGTTACATGCAACTGAAACATGCGCTTCACACACAATTTGCAAATGGCTTCCCCAACCCACAATCACTAACAATAGTGGACGTGATTACAGGTCCAGACCCAGACAAACTCATCTCCACCCTATACACCACCCTACGCACTGAATCGGTGGATAGAGTTGCCGACAATGCAAGGCTTAGATGGGAAAATGACATAGGATCAATAGACTGCTCTGACTGGGAAGACATACTGGAAAACGTTAAAAAAAATCACCTAAAATTTCAGAACGCCTGACCCAACTCTTTATAATACACAAATCCTATCTCACACCAACTAGAATTGCTAAATACTCCCCACAACAAAGCCCAAACTGCCCCAGGTGCTCCAGTAACCCCTGCACCTTTTACCACTTAATATGGCTATGTCCTGAAATACAAAAATACTGGACACAGATCATTAAATTCCTTCACGACCACATGGGATCACCGATCCAGCTAAACCCCAAGTTATGCCTACTAGGCCTACTACCAGACACCATTAAAGATAGATCCACAATCACATTTCTCAGTGAATCAATATTTCACGCTAGAAAATTGGTTGCTAAACACTGGATGGGAACAGCCTATCCTACCTTGCAGGCCTGGATTAGAGATGTGAATACGTCATTACCATGCAAAAGGGCTATGTACAAACACAGGGGATGCCCGAATAAATACTACAAAATCTGGAACAAATGGCTGAACAATGATAAGACTTGCACTAAATAACCCCGAAGCACTTTAAGAACCTACTGAATCTCCCATAAACACCCTATGATGCTATGGTATGTAGAACCATGATACAACCCCCACTTAATAAACGCCACAAACTAGCTCCAATATCTAGAAATGTATTGATGACAACTGTGTAATATCGTTGATTGCCAATTGTTTACCTACAAAATGTATAACCTACCCACGTACCTCCATGCTTTGTGGAAATACCCCCTCATGAGATTGTAAGCGTTGTACTATAACTGTATACTGCCATAATTTTTTCAACAATAAACATGTTTTTCATTTAAAAAAAAAAAAAGTGATTGTAAAGGCAGGAGGTTTTTTATCCTAATGCATTTTATGCATTAAGATAAAAAGCCTTCTGTGTGCAGCAGCCTCCCTAATACTTACCCTGAGCCCATCTACATCCAGCGATGTTGCAGGAGTGTCTCTGCTGCCCAGGACTTTGCTCTTCATTGGCTGAGACAGCAGTGCGATGCCATTGGCTCCCACTGCTGTCAATCAAAGTTAGTCAGCCAATGAGAAGAGAAAGGGGGCAGGGCCGGGCCAAAGTTCTGTGTCTGAATGGACACAGGGAGCTGTGGCTCGGCTCGGGTGCCCCCATAGCAAGCTATGTTTATCGGCGCTCCTGGCCGCTCCCTCCTGTTGAGTGCCCCACTCAACAGGAGGGAGCAGCCAGGAGCGCCAAAGAGGAACCCGAGAAGAGGAGGATCTGGGCTGCTCCGTGCAAAACCACTTCACAGAGAAGGCAAGTATGACGTTTGTTTAATTTTAAAAAAAAAAAAAGAGAGACTTTAGTATCACTTTTAGAATATATTCTTTAAAGGTAAATTCCAGGCATGGTATATTTTTACAAAGTTACAGTGGCCCTGCTTAGACTGTAAAGGACTGTAAAGGAAATTTGTAAGTTCTGTATATAATTGTATTCTATTTTGTATGTATTGCACACTGCCCTCACTGTGCACACGGCACTAATAATGTTTTCAGTACATGTTTGCATTCTTTTGAGTCCTGATTAGAATTAGCCTGCCTATGTTACGCCCCTTGTTACCATAAAAGTACAATTGTAGTATTAATGTGATACCTACGTAATCATGTGTATAAAAACCTTCATTTGCATTATAATAAAGCAGAACAGTTATTTGGAAAGATGCCGAGTGTATCTTTTGTGTCTGTTCCCTACTGCATTAGTTATTATTAATTTGGAACCACTAATCAATATGAGGATGGGAGTTGCCTATCTCTAAAATTCCATGTCAAGACCAATGTAACTATGCATATACCATACCTGTGGGATCTCTCTAGAAAATGGAAATAACCGTAGTAGACATCATTAGTCCAGAGATCTCCTTTTACCTCCGGGTCCTGTGCTGAGTGGCTACCCTGGTGCATTGTGAACACAGGAGGTTGGCTGCTTAGCACAGGTGCCAAAGGTCGCTTTGCATTTTCTCAATAAATGCAAAGTATTCTCTGGATGAGGGGGAGAGGTGGGACGGTGATGTCACGCTCTCCACCTTGTCCATTCAGCGAATGCTTTGCCATGTATGGTATATGCATAGCCACACTGCTCCAAGCTGGACTATGTAACTTTGTAAAACATTCCATACCTTGAATTCTTTAACCGCTCACCGACCACCTAACATAAATGTAACGGCCTCCCTGCGCTGGATCACATACCTAGTACGTGATCCGCAGGCTCAGGCAGGGGGTGCATGTCCGCCTATGTTGTGATTCGATACAGCACAAGCCGATCAGTGGGTGCTGGCGGCCAATCGCTGGTGCTGGTCGAGACCCGCTGATCGCCTCAGTGATTCGTGGAACAGAGCTCTGTGATTCTAAACAATACAGAGCTCTGTTCACTGACAGGGGATCTTGCTGTTTATTTATTCCCTCCTAAGTAGGGGGAAAAAAACAAGATCCTTAGGAAAAGCAGCACATATCACACACATTATACATAGTTAGGCACACATTTAACTCTTTGATCACCCTAGATGTTAAACCCCTTCCAACCCAGTGTCATTAGTACAGTGACAGTACATATTATTAGCATTGGTCACTGTATTAGTGGCACTGGTGATGTCAGTGGCATTTAGTCAGTCCCTCCCCCCAGTGTCAGTTATTGTCAGATTGTCCACGGCAGTCCTGTTATATGTCGCTGATCAATGCCATTAGTAGTATAAAAAATGTATATATAAAAATTCCAGTATATATCCCATAGTTTGTAGACACTATAACGGTCACACAAAATCAATTTACACTTATTGGGATTTTTTTTAATAAAGACATGCAGCAGAATACATTTTGGCCAAAATATATGAAGACTTTTTTTGATAAAATACCACCATAAGAAAGCTCTATTTGTGTGAAAAAAATTATATAAATTTTGTTTGGGTACAGTGTTGCATGACCGCACAACAGCCAGTTAAAGTAGTGCAATGCCAAATAGCAAAAAATGTGAAAAAATATATAATGATGGTGACGTCACTTCTGGTCTCGTGGAAAGAACGCCATTAACGGCGTTTGCTGTATTCCTCTCAAATTTCATGCCTGTTTTTAACTTACGTTTGTAAGTATGCACTTTTTATGCGCAATAAATACCTGTTCTTAGCATACTTCACTATTAATCCCTTCTCTTCCTTTTGGGTACCTGGTTTTATGGCTGAGAAATCATTTTGAAGGATTATTTATCATCAAGTCACATCATTGAATCTGCCATCATTGAATCTGCCATCCTGTGGACATCCGTTATAAGTCTGTATTGACCCCTAGACTGGGAGTTCTGTACACAGATGGTGTAAAGGAACCCCCCCCCCCCCCCAATGTAATTTTCTGCTTGAGTTATTGGCTTTCTGATTTTCCAAAAAGTCTGCACCAAGATACAAGTAGGACTTTGGGCATCCCCTACAACAAAAAAGTAATTTTTAGTGAGATACTCCCAAAGGGAAATCATGTCTAAAGGAATGCAGACTTTGCCACTTTCCTGCTTAGATCCCTGCAAGTTCAGCAACTGGTTGATAATTATAAGATCACTATCTTACAGATTCACTCTACACATAGACACAGACATACAAACAGCTATTTCTTCAGAAAAACAAAAGGTAGGAATTTGTTATAATCCCTGCAATGTACATAGATCACCCAGAGAGAAAAAAAAATTCTGAACAAAAGTGAAGTTACTCTTTAAAAATCTTTCATTAGTGGAGTTTCTGCAATCTGTTTATAAATATATCCTTTGAAAGAAATGCCCTCAAAGTTTTGGGCCTGTAGTGGGGAATAAAACCCATCTTCCCGACTTCTGTTCGCCAAAACAAGGAAATCCAGGAGTATTGCATCTCTAGCTGATGTAATCCAATGATGCAGCAGCTATGCACTGTGTTGCTGTCATAGGAAAAGGCTTAGAAGAAGCAGTGTCGACTCTCTAAAACGTGTCAGCACCTAAAAATGTGGTCCACGGTCGTTTCCAAAGTCATTCGTTTTATGATTTACTATATCCCCAAAAAGATATCTGTATTTTTAATTACACTAAATGGCCAAAAGTATGTGTACATACCTCCAAATTATTGAGTTTAGATGCTTCCATCGTAAGGTACTGTTAATGCTATAGCATAGAGTGCAAAGACCTTTAAGATATTTGTGCTCTTTCAACCTTATGGCAGTAGTTGGGAGAAGGTCCTGTGCAGAAAGGAGACTCCATAAAGACATGGTTTTGAAGAGTTTGGTGCAGGGGAACTAAAGTGGCTTGTACAGAGCCCTGACCTCAATCCCACTAAACTGGACTGGAACACAGACTGTGAGCCAGATATGTTTGCCCAACATCAGTACCTAACCTCACAGAAGTTCTTTTGGCTAAATGGGCACAAATTCCCACAGAAAACCTCCAAAAGGAACTTCCAAACAAAGCAGAACCGCAAGCGGGTGGCCCAACTCCATATTAATGACCATGTTTTGATATCGGATGTCCAACAAGCTTACATACTGTAGGTGTGATAGGTTAAAACAAATAATTGGTCAAAGGGATATAGGGGCTCAATCAAACTTTCAAATGCACATATCAACAAATGTTGCTATAACTATTTGTCTATCAAGGTACATTTATAAACACCCTGGAATTCAAGGGGTTAAAACAAGCTCTGCTGTAGCTGTGAGCTTGATATAATTTTTTGCAGCCTGCGATAAGCTTTCATGTAAAAATGACCATGGTGACTACAGAGCTGCCTGATAACTAATATAGTACAGAGAATGTGCCACCCTGCTCCCCCCCCCCCCTTTCTCGAGTTCCTGGGCGCTCCCATTCTTCTGGGGAACCAGGGACAGCAGTAAACTGCTTCAGGATACTAAGTGGGTGGAACTCGGGGAATGTCTCTTCCTTGATGTCCTCTGCGATCAAAAAATCCTGAAAGAGAGGAGCTGTCATTCCCCGGCTACTGTGGACAGGTAAGCAGCTAAACAAGCGCAATCTGTGCTTCATTAGCTGCAGCTGAGGGCAGAGGTGGCATTATTAAATCCCTGATATCTCTAAGAGAATCTGTAACCCGCCCATGCAGTCACATAGGAGCTTGTTAGCCCCCCTTGTAATAGCAATAAAATTAAAAGAAAATGAAAAAAAAAAAAAAAAGTGTAAAAAAAATTAACACATTTTTAAAAATGAAACGCAACTCTGTTGCCCCATGCATACATGCAACTGTACACATAGGGTGTGCAGGTGTATGTAAATAGTAATTGTGCCACAAATGTAAGGTATCACTGTAAACGTCAGAGTAAAAGCAACAATTCTAGGGCCATTATTCATGGTTAACTCTAAACTGATAACCTGTAAGCTTTCAAAATGTGCCTTGTGGACAAATATGGGTAAATCGTTTTTCATCATATTATGTGCAGGACATGATAGGTATCTACTTGCCACAACTCTTAATTTTATATTTTGCTAAAAATTTACATTTTATTGCATTCGAATGTACTAAAATTACATTTAGTGTAGTGTATCCTGAAATAAAAAATTGCCACTGCTACAATTTTATTATACAAGGCCTGTGCTTTCAGAAAATAGATTTTGGGGTTATTAAAGCATTTTTCTGGCAAAAATTGCATTTTTTTTCAAGTGCCCTAGTAAAACAATGGTAAAGTGGAATTCCAGGCTATTCCTAACTATGGTTAAACCTGCTCCCACCCCCATCCTAGCACCTATGCTAACTACCCTGTGAAAGAGAGATGCTTATACTTACCTCAAGGTGCTCCGATTCAGTCACATGATCGGTACCCAGCGGTGGCTTCAAGGGAGAGGAGGGAAACCAGCATTGAATGCCCCATAGTAGGCATGTCAGCGATCTCTCCTCTCCTCTCATGTTGGTTGCTATGGAGATCACACTGGAATGCTCTGAGAATAGGCAAGTATAAGCATCTTCCTTTCACAGGGTAGTTTGAATACGATTTAGAAAAGGATGGGAGCAGATTTAAGCATTATTTAATTTAGATAGAAATAGTCTGAAATTCCACTTTAACAAACCTTGCCCATCATTTTCATAAGAAATGCTTATTCCCCTCATGCAGGGTAAAGCAATGGCCTTGCTTTAGTGTCCTCATCCCCTGTAGCATACACCATTCTTTTAGTAGCAGCAAAACAAATACTCTTGCGCACAAGTTTGTTGATCGGATGATCTAAAGCTCATGGTGGATAATGTCTCAGGCCTTGCTGCTCTCCAGGATAGGGGTATCCTAGCAGTCAGAAAGAAAATAGAAAAAAGAGGGCACACCAGCCTTGTGCATTACCCTTTGTTATGTTTAGTAAAAGAAGGAATAAAAACTACTCAAAAGCAATATAAAAAGCCTTTAATTTATGGCAATCCGTCTAGTGATAGCAGATGACTGAAGAGAGGACGTATGAACCACTGCTGGCTAACATGTTTCGAAGGGTTACCTTTTTCCTCAGAGCTTAGCAGTGTTACCTCCTTCAGCTATTTATATACCGTAGATATGCTCATCTATAGGGCACATCCCAGAGAAGCTCTGGTGCCCCACCCACAAACGTGGGTGGTCCAATATAGGGCAAGGCCAAATTGAGAGTATATATATTAGAGGTCGACCGATATGGGTTTTTCTCTGGCCGATGCCGATATTTACAAATCGCGGTGGCCGATGGCCGATATGTGATGCCGATTTTTTTGGGCCGATATATTAGGCCGATTTTTTTTTTTCTTTTTTTTTTTTTTTTACCTTCATCTCATAAAATCTAACAGTTAGACCCCTTTCACAATGGGGCGTTTTTCAGGCGCTTTTGGGCTAAAAATAGCGCCTGTAAAGTGCCTGTAAAACGGCTCCCCTGCAGTCTCAGTGTGAAAGCCCGAGTGCTTTCACACTGAGGCGATGTGCTGGCAGGATGTTAAAAAAAAGTCCTGCAAGCAGCATCTTTGGAGCGGTGTATACCGCTCCTCCACCACTCCTGCCCATTGAAATGAATGCGCACCACTGCCGAAGCGCCTGCAAAGCGTTTCGGCAGCGGCGCTTCAGGGGCGCATTTAACCCCTTCCTCGGCCGCTAGCTGGGTTATAAGCGCCCTGCTAGCAGCCGAATAGCGCTGCTAAAATGATGGTAAAGAGCCACTAAAACTAGCAGCGTTTTACCGTCAATGCCTGCCCGCTCCAGTGTGAAAGCAACCTTCAGTGATACGGAAATTTTTTTACATTTAAACATTTATTAAACAAAACAAACCTCCAATCAGTTCACTTGTATGTAGAATTTAGATAAAAAAAATATAAAAAAACACCTCTCTTAAATATTAAATACACAAAAACAGGTAATCAAAACTTCTGGATGAAAAAAAATGGGCTAACTTTACTGCTTAGTTTTTTTAAAAAATTTATTAGTGTAATTTTTTTTAAAAAATTGCGTTTGAAAGACCGCTGCGCAAATACCGTGTGACATAAAATATTGCAACAACTGCTATTTTATTCCCTAGGGTCTCTGCTAAAAAAATATATATATATAATGTTTGGGGGTTCTAAGTGATTTTCTAGCAGAAAATAAAGGATTTTTACTTGTAAGCAACAAGTGTCAGAAAAGATTTAGTCTTTAACCACTTGACGACCGCCTCACGCCGATGTACGTCGGCAAGGCGGCACGGACAGGCAAAATCACGTACAGGGTACGTGATTTGCCTTCCGCGGGTGGGGGGTCCGATCGGACCCCCCTCCGCCGCCCGAGGCGGTCCCGTTTTGTCCCCCGGCGATCGGAGACGAGGGGGAGGCCATCCGTTCGTGGCCCCCCCCTCGCGATCGCCGCCGGCCAATGGGAACACTCCTTTGCTGCTGTATGCTAAACAGCAGCAAAGGAAATGATGTCATCTCCCCTCGGGTCGGTAGTTTCCGTTCCGGCCCGAGGAGAGACGACAAGTGAGTGACTGCACCAACACACACACACACAGTAGAACATGCCAGGCACACATTACACCCCGATCCCCCCCCCCGATCGCCCCCCGATCCCCCCCCAATCACCCCCCCCCCCCCCCCTGTCACAAACTGACACCAGCAGTTTTTTTTTTTTTTTTTTTCTGATTACTGCATAGTGTCAGTTTGTGACAGTTACAGTGTTGGGACAGTTACTGTTACCCCCCTGTAGGTCTAGGGTACCCCCCTAACCCCCCCTAATAAAGTTTTAACCCCTTGATCACCCCCCGTCACCAGTGTCACTAAGCGATCATTTTTCTGATCGCTGTATTAGTGTCGCTGGTGACGCTAGTTAGTGAGGTAAATATTTGGGTTCGCCGTCAGCGTTTTATAGCGTCAGGGACCCCCATATACTACCTAATAAATGTTTTAACCCCTTGATTGCCCCCCAGTTAACCCTTTCACCACTGATCACCGTATAACTGTTACGGTTGACGCTGGTTAGTTTGTTTATTTTTTATAGTGTCAGGGCACCCGCCGTTTATTACCGAATAAAGGTTTAGCCCCCTAATCGCCCGGCGGTGATATGCGTCGCCCCAGGCAGCGTCAGATTAGCGCCAGTACCGCTAACACCCACGCACGCAGCATACGCCTCCCTTAGTGGTATAGTATCTGAACGCATCAATATCTGATCCGATCAGATCTATACTAGCGTCCCCAGCAGTTTAGGGTTCCCAAAAACGCAGTGTTAGCGGGATCAGCCCAGATACCTGCTAGCACCTGCGTTTTGCGCCTCCGCCCGGCCCAGCCCACCCAAGTGCAGTATCGATCGATCACTGACACTTACAAAACACTAACCGCATAACTGCAGCGTTCGCAGAGTCAGGCCTGATCCCTGCGATCGCTAACAGTTTTTTTGGTAGCATTTTGGTGAACTGGCAAGCACCAGCCCCAGGCAGCGTCAGGTTAGCGCCAGTACCGCTAACACCCACGCACGCACCGTACACCTCCCTTAGTGGTATAGTATCTGATCGGATCAATATCTGATCCGATCAGATCTATACTAGCGTCCCCAGCAGTTTAGGGTTCCCAAAAACGCAGTGTTAGCGGGATCAGCCCAGATACCTGCTAGCACCTGCGTTTTGCGCCTCCGCCCGGCCCAGCCCACCCAAGTGCAGTATCGATCGATCACTGACACTTACAAAACACTAACCGCATAACTGCAGCGTTCGCAGAGTCAGGCCTGATCCCTGCGATCGCTAACAGTTTTTTTGGTAGCATTTTGGTGAACTGGCAAGCACCAGCCCCAGGCAGCGTCAGGTTAGCGCCAGTACCGCTAACACCCACGCACGCACCGTACACCTCCCTTAGTGGTATAGTATCTGATCGGATCAATATCTGATCCGATCAGATCTATACTAGCGTCCCCAGCAGTTTAGGGTTCCCAAAAACGCAGTGTTAGCGGGATCAGCCCAGATACCTGCTAGCACCTGCGTTTTGCCCCTCCGCCCGGCCCAGCCCACCCAAGTGCAGTATCGATCGATCACTGTCACTTACAGAACACTAAACGCATAACTGCAGCGTTCACAGAGTCAGGCCTGATCCCTGCGATCGCTAACAGTTTTTTTGGTAGCGTTTTGGTGAACTGGCAAGCACCAGCCCCAGGCAGCGTCAGGTTAGCGCCAGTACCGCTAACACCCACGCACGCAGCGTACACCTCCCTTAGTGGTATAGTATCTGAACGGATCAATATCTGATCCGATCAGATCTATACTAGCGTCCCCAGCAGTTTAGGGTTCCCAAAAACGCAGTGTTAGCGGGATCAGCCCAGATACCTGCTAGTACCTGCGTTTTGCCCCTCCGCCCGGCCCGGCCCAGCCCACCCAAGTGCAGTATCGATCGATCACTGTCACTTACAAAACTCTAAACGCATAACTGCAGCGTTCGCAGAGTCAGGCCTGATCCCTGCGATCGCTAACAGTTTTTTTGGTAGCGTTTTGGGGAACTGGCAAGCACCAGCAGCGTAGTACACCCCGGTCGTAATCAAACCAGCACTGCAGTAACACTTGGTGACGTGGCGAGTCCCATAAGTGCAGTTCAAGCTGGTGAGGTGGCAAGCACAAGTAGTGTCCCGCTGCCACCAAGAAGACAAACACAGGCCCGTCGTGCCCATAATGCCGTTCCTGCTGCATTCGCCAATCCTAATTGGGAACCCACCGCTTCTGCAGCGCCCGTACTTCCCCCATTCACATCCCCAACCAAATGCAGTCGGCTGCATGAGAGGCATTTTTATGTCCTCCCGAGTACCCCTACCCAGCGAACCCCCCAAAAAAGATGTTGTGTCTGCAGCAAGCGCGGATATAGGCGTGACACCCGCTATTATTGTCCCTCCTGTCCTGACAATCCTGGTCTTTGCATTGGTGAATGTTTTGAACGCTACCATGCACTAGTTGAGTATTAGCGTAGGGTACAGCATTCCACAGACTAGGCACACTTTCACAGGGTCTCCCAAGATGCCATCGCATTTTGAGAGACCCGAACCTGGAACCGGTTACAGTTATAAAAGTTAGTTACAAAAAAAGTGTAAAAAAAAAAATATATATAAAATAAAAAAAAATAGTTGTCGTTTTATTGTTCTCTCTCTCTCTATTCTCTCTCTATTGTTCTGCTCTTCTGCTCTTTTTTTTACTGTATTCTATTCTGCAATGTTTTATTGTTATTGTTATTATGTTTTATCATGTTTGTTTTTCAGGTATGTAATTATTTATACTTTACTGTTTACTGTGCTTTATTGTTAACCATTGTTAACCATTTTTTTGTCTTCAGGTACGCCATGCACGACTTTGAGTGGTTATACCAGAATGATGCCTGCAGGTTTAGGTATCATCTTGGTATCATTCTTTTCAGCCAGCGGTCGGCTTTCATGTAAAAGCAATCCTAGCGGCTAATTAGCCTCTAGACTGCTTTTACAAGCCGTGGGAGGGAATGCCCCCCCCCCCACCGTCTTCCGTGTTTTTCTCTGGCTCTCCTGTCTCAACAGGGAACCTGAGAATGCAGCCGGTGATTCAGCCTGCTGACCATAGAGCTGATCAGAGACCAGAGTGGCGCCAAACATCTCTATGGCCTAAGAAACCGGAAGCTACGAGCATTTCATGGCTTAGATTTCGCCGGATGTAAATAGCGCCATTGGGAAATTGGGGAAGCATTTTATCACACCGATCTTGGTGTGGTCAGATGCTTTGAGGGCAGAGGAGAGATCTAGGGTCTAATAGACCCCAATTTTTTCAAAAAAGAGTACCTGTCACTACCTATTGCTATCATAGGGGATATTTACATTCCCCGAGATAACAATAAAAATGATTAAAAAAAAAAAATATGAAAGGAACAGTTTAAAAGTAAGATTAAAAAAGCAAAAAAATAATTAAGAAAAAAAAAAAAAAAAGCACCCCTGTCGCCCCCTGCTCTCGCGCTAAGGCGAACGCAAGCGGTGGTCTGTCGTCAAACGTAAACAGCAATTGCACCATGCATGTGAGGTATCACCGCGAAGGCCAGATCGAGTGCAGTAATTTTTCCAGTAGACCTCCTCTGTAAATCTAAAGTGGTAACCTGTAAAGGCTTTTAAAGGCTTTTAAACATGTATTTATTTTGTTGCCACTGCACGTTTGTGCGCAATTTTAAAGCATGTCATGTTTGGTATCCATGTACTCCGCCTAAGATCATCTTTTTTATTTCATCAAACATTTGGGCAATATAGTGTGTTTTAGTGCATTAAAATTTAAAAAAGTGTGTTTTTTCCCCAAAAAATGCGTTTGAAAAATCGCTGCGCAATTACTGTGTGAAAAAAAAAAATGAAACACCCACCATTTTAATCTGTAGGGCATTTGCTTTAAAAAAATATATAATGTTTGGGGGTTCAAAGTAATTTTTTTGCAAAAAAAAATAACTTTTTCATGTAAACAAGTGTCAGAAAGGGCTTTGTCTTCAAGTGGTTAGAAGAGTGGGTGATGTGTGACATAAGCTTCTAAATGTTGTGCATAAAATGCCAGGACAGTTCAAAACCCCCCTAAATGACCCCATTTTGGAAAGTAGACACCCCAAGCTATTTGCTGAGAGTCATGTCGAGTCCATGGAATATTTTATATTGCGACACAAGTTGCGGGAAAGAGACAAATTATTTTTTTTTTTTTTTTTTTTTTGCACAAAGTTGTCACTAAATGATATATTGCTCAAACATGCCATGGAAATATGTGAAATTACACCCCAAAATACATTCTGCTGCTTCTCCTGAGTATGGGGATACCACATGTGTGAGACTTTTTGGGAGCCTAGCCGCGTACGGGACCCCGAAAACCAAGCACCGCCTTCAGGCTTTCTAAGGGCGTGAATTTTTGATTTCACTCTTCACTGCCTATCACAGTTTCGGAGGCCATGGAATGCCCAGGTGGCACAAAACCCCCCCAAATGACCCCATTTTGGAAAGTAGACACCCCAAGCTATTTGCTGAGAGGTATAGTGAGTATTTTGCAGACCTCACTTTTTGTCACAAAGTTTTGAAAATTGAAAAAAGAAAAAAAAAAATGTTTTTTCTTGTCTTTCTTCATTTTCAAAAACAAATGAGAGCTGCAAAATACTCACCATGCCTCTCAGCAAATAGCTTGGGGTGTCTACTTTCCAAAATGGGGTCATTTGGGGGGGGTTTGTGCCACCTGGGCATTCCATGGCCTCCGAACCTGTGATAGGCAGTAAAGAGTGAAATCAAAAATTTTCACCCTTAGAAATCCTGAAGGCAGTGATTGGTTTTCGGGGTCCCGTACGCGGCTAGGCTCCCAAAAAGTCCCACACATGTGGTATCCCCATACTCAGGAGAAGCAGATAAATGTATTTTGGGGTGCAATTCCACATATGCCCATGGCCTGTGTGAGCAATATATCATTTAGTGACAACTTTATGAAAAAAAAAAAAAAAAGTGTCACTTTCCCGCAACTTGTGTCAAAATATAAAATATTCCATGGACTCAATATGCCTCTCAGCAAATAGCTTGGGGTGTCTACTTTCCAAAATGGGGTCATTTTGGGGGGTTTTGTGCCACCTGGGCATTCCATGGCCTCCGAAACTGTGATAGGCAGAGAAGAGTGAAATCATAAATTTACACTCTTAGAAATCCTGAAGGCAGTGATTGGTTTTCGGGGCCCCGTACGCGGCTAGGCTCCCAAAAAGTCCCACACATGTGGTATCCCCATACTCAGGAGAAGCAGCTGAATGTATTTTGGGGTGCAATTCCACATAGGCCCATGGCCTGTGTGAGCAATATATCATTTAGTGACAACTTTTTGTAAATATTTTTTTTTTTTTGTCATTTTTCAATCACTTGGGACAAAAAAAATAAATATTTAATGGGTTCAACATGCCTCTCAGCAATTTCCTTGGGGTGTCTACTTTCCAAAATGGGGTCATTTGGGGGGGTTTTGTACTGCCCTGCCATTTTAGCACCTCAAGAAATGACATAGGCAGTCATAAACTAAAAGCTGTGTAAATTACAGAAAATGTACCCTAGTTTGTAGACGCTATAACTTTTGCGCAAACCAATAAATATACGCTTATTGACATTTTTTTTACCAAAGACATGTGGCCGAATACATTTTGGCCTAAATGTATGACTAAAATTTAGTTTATTGGATTTTTTTTATAACAAAAAGTAGAAAATATCATTTTTTTTCAAAATTTTCGGTCTTTTTCCGTTTATAGCGCAAAAAATAAAAAACGCAGAGGTGATCAAATACCATCAAAAGAAAGCTCTATTTGTGGGAAGAAAAGGACGCAAATTTCGTTTGGGTACAGCATTGCATGACCGCGCAATTAGCAGTTAAAGCGACGCAGTGCCAAATTGGAAAAAGACCTCTGGTCCTTAGGCAGCATAATGGTCCGGGGCTCAAGTGGTTAAATGGTTAAACTGAGAGCTTTTACACATGGAATTTAGTTCATTCACAAGTGTAAACATTGTATCCTTCAGGTTCTTTTTATCAGATTTGGCAGGCTGCCCAGAGAGGGGGGAGAAGTCGCTTCAGAGAAGAATACAGGCAACTTGCACTGACTTCTATTACAGAAGTCTTTTGCAAGTCGCGCTGAAGCTATATCGGCTTTTTTTATCAGCACAATCGGCCAATGCCGATTAAGTAAAAAACACCAAATATCGGCCGATATATCGGCCAGCTGTTATATCGGTCGACCTCTAATATATATATATATATATATATATATATATATATATATATATACGCACACATACACGTACACACACACATAATAGGTACCAGATTCTCACTGTATAGTGTAACTGGCACTCTATAGATGCTTATAATTCAACATCGCAGATCCCCATACCCAATGCAAAAACAGATGTAATGTTTACAATGGCAGTGTTTTAGGAGACACCTGAAGATCGCAATGGCAGCAATCATATTAACCATATCAGGGTATAGATCTTACCAATTGTGTGTATTAGTCCACATTTTGAGTGTGTAGTCATTAGGTGTAACACATGACTCACTGATGGTGTTGTTATGGCAGTCAGACTGATGTCTGGAACGCGCGCCATGTTGTTTACTTTCTAAGAAGCCGGAAGTGCGGTCTAGAAGTAATTTCTTGTGCGCCCGCCGTCGCACAGGATCGACGTCGGCCGTTGTGGATTGCGTCAGCCATATTGTTGTGGACTTCCTATAGAGAACAAAGCAGACAAGTCTGCCGCCTCTCCACACCACTCGGCAGGCACACATAGAAGAGCGGGGAGAGAAGGAAGAAACTGACACCACACAGACCATCCGTCTCACACCTCAAATAGAGGGGGGACTACAAGTCCCTAACACTCGGTGCATCTCACTCTTCAAATTAAGAAGAGACCACGGGTCCCTGAGTTCCTCTGGAATTATGCCACAGTGAGCAGTTAGCAATCCATAATATGCCCATGTGAACGAACATATGCACACATGTGCATTTATATGTAAATCAATAAGAAACATACTTACATAAATATAAAAACATATATATATATATATATATATATATATATATATATATATATATATATATATATGTGTGTGTGTGTGTTTGTACACAGAAAGAGGTATACATACACACATACATACATACATACATATAGAAACATGCACACATAGGCAATACACATAAAATGTACACATAATTATGTGTGATGCATGGTATAAAAGATTTTTTTAAATGTAATCCATAAATTGGACGTTAAGAATTAAAAATAAAATTATAATTAGTAAACGACCAAAAAATGTTGGCAAATAATAGAAAAAAGGGAGAGAGAAAGAAATGCATGCATGTTCCTGGAAAAGATTGACGGTGGGCGCTTGGTATATGCCACTGAAGTATAAACACATTAAATGTATCCAACTTGGGCAAGCCAGGGCAAAGCTTCCCACACAGATGACTAATAAACATGATGTATTAGAAGATTGATACTGTTTATGGGTGGGACACCTGTCCTGTATCCAACTCTATGACGCTTCACACTATTTTATGTATTTCGGGGTCTTCATTGAGGCCTCCGGGGGTGAGACTGCCAAGGGTGAAGATCCAGAAAGCTTACATAGCTTCTGATGTCTCCTCCCTGCTTCCAGATCACCCCCGACTGATGGGTCCCCCTGGTGGGCCTCTTGAAAGTGCAGAGGGACTGGGTATTTATCTCTTAAGTTGATAATGCCACATTTATGTTCGCCTATTCTAACTCTCACAGGGCGCGGAGTCCGACCCACTAAGAGGTGACCACAAGGACAGATAATGCCATATACAACATATTTTGTTCCACAGTTTATGAATTGTTTTAGTTTGTGAATCCTTCCATCCTTTCCCACTACAGTTTTCTTCCTGTGCCACATGTACATGCACATGCCACAGTTTTTTATACTGCACTTATAGCTCCCTTTTTGGTCGAATGTTGTTGACCATATACTAGTAGCTTTTTTTGGGGCTACCAGGCTCCTCAGGTCTTGCGGCTTTTTAAACACAATATTAGGATGATTGGGGAGCTTGTTGCCTAGCACAGGGTCATGTTTCATTATACTGCAATTTTTCTTTATTATACTTTGTATCTCAAATATCTTATTTGTGTACTGGGTGGAGAACGGAACCTGATGTGTATCAGGGATAGGACCATAGGTGTGCGCAGGCTTTTGCATTAGGGTGTGCACCCCAAAGCTCCAACACACATGCGCGGGTGTTTACAGATATATGGACCCAGCATTGATCTCCCTGCCAGCATAGTGAAATAGAAGTGTGTAAGCACTTCTCTTATGGTGGAACCGGTAAGAGGAAGATCTTTCCCATCTCCCTGCTAGTATACAGACACATGCACATGGATAGGACGGGATGGGGGTTCTTGATTGTGGTCTGGTGGCTTGTGGTATAGGGCTAAATATTTGTTCAAGGTTGTCTCTATATGGGTTGCATCATAACCTTTTTCTTTAAACTTCTGTGTAAGTAGTCTTCCTTTTTAGTACATGTACGCCTCAGACGACAAAATTGCCCATAAGGGACATTTTGTATCCACCTTGGCTGGTGATTGCTTTTCGTGTGCAGGTAAGAATTGCCTCCACTTGGTTTGAAGTGGGTTCTAGAAAAGATATCACCAGCAGAATTTCCTTGAAGTTCTAGGTCCAAGAAGACTAGGCAGTTTTGATCTATGACATGGGTAAATTCTATACCAAAGGGGTTATTTTTACAATGTTCCAAAAAGTTGTTTAGATCTTGATCTGTCTCATCCCAGATTATAAGAATATCATCAATGTATCTGGTATAGAGGACCAGGACCAAACAGATTGTTTTTCCTTATATGGGGTACTACTATTCCTCCCAGGAACACCAATGATGGGGTACTATTCCACCCGGGAACACCAATGATGAGGCACTATTTCTCCATGAAACACCAATGATGGGGCACTATTCCTCCTGGGAACACCAATGATGGGGCACTAGTCCTCCTGGGAACACCAATGATGGGGCACTATTCCTCCTGGGAACCCCAATGATGGGGCACTATTCCCCCCTCCCAGGAACACCAATGATGGGGCACTATTCCCCCCTCCCAGGAACACCAATTGGGCACTATTCCCCCCTCCAAGGAAAACCAATGGGGCACTATTCCCCCCAAGCAACACCAATGGGGCACTATTTCCCCCCAGCAACACCAATGGAGCACTTTTTTCCCCCCAGCAACACCCCTGGGACACTATTTCCCCCCACCCATGAAAACCAATGATGGGGAACCATTCCACCCACCCCCAGAACACCAATGATGGGGCACTATCCCCCCCAGAAATACTTATGATCAAGGGGCACTTGTTGTCAACTTGTCATCACAATGTACTACTACTGAGTATTGTATACAGCCGCTACCTTATATCACGGCACTCACGGCTGCTTCTCGTCTCTCTCTCTATTCCCTCGAGGCAGCAGTGGGCGGGGCTGAGGGGGGGAGCTGACATCAGTGAGGAGGAGAGAGGCGGACGTGCCTGGGCACATGAGCTCCACTGTATTCTCATGAGAATACGGCGGGGCCGCCTTGTACACAGGATTCCCTGGGACAGAGGCGGGACTGGCAGGAAGGAAGGTGCTATTAGACCAACTAATTGATAATGAAAATCATTGACAACAATTTTCATTATCGATTTTATCGATTAAACGTTGCAGTCCTAGTATAGTCAATGGATGTATACAGAGAGGCCACGTCCAAAGAGAGCCATCTATAACTAGACTGCCATTTGTAGTTGGACAAGATTTCAAGCATATGGCCAGAGTCTCTTACAAAGGATGGGAGATTGGTCACAATGTCCTGCAAAAAATGATCAATTTAGCATCCCAGGTTGCTAGAAAGACTATCAATTCCAGCAATTATTGGTCTTCCCAGATCTACAGGACTCTTGCGCACCTTAGGTATATAGTAAAAGTGTGGAGTCACTGAATGTCTATTATACAAGAAAAAATATAAATTTTTTGTAAGAACTTCCTTTAGTAAGGCATCGTCCAAAAGTATTTTTAGTTCTTTCGTGTACTCCACAGTAGGATCTTTTCTCAGTTTGGTGTAAGGGTCAGTGTCATCCAAGAGTCTCCTTGCCTCAGCTATGTATTCATCTTTATTTTGAATAACCAGGCTCCCACCTTTATCGGCTCTTCTAATGATTACATCCTGATTCTGCTTTAGACTGTCTATAGAGAAACAATAGGGATCTAGACTTTTAATACTATTTGTCTTATTGTTGTAATTGAACTTTGTTTTAAATGTATTAAAAACCATATCATAAAAAGTTGAAATGAATTTTCCTTTTGCCCAATGGGGGAGGAAGGAAGATTTGGGTTTAAATGAAGTGCGAACTATTGCACTCTCACATGGGGGACCAGAATTCAGTTCTGACACTATCTGTCCATCCTGGGCCTCTAAATAGAGCTCTTCTAGTATATTTAGGATGGAATCCTCCTCTAGACTGGTTTCAGAAGATGGCAGTGCTATTGCCTCAGCTCCAATATTAGTACCAGTACTATTATCACTACAAGTATATAGTATCTTTGGATAGTGAGTTGACGTATATATTTGTTGAGATCTATAAGTAGCTCAAATAGATTAGGTGTACTGGGTGGAGCAAATTAAGACCCTTTCTGAGGAGGTCCAGTTCGGTTTTCGAAAAAACAGAGCTGGACAGATTGTAGATTTTTATGGTGAAATGAGTGGTTTCTAGAGTCTGCTTCTTTTTTACATCTCTTTCCTCCTCTCTTTCTTCTTCTTGTTCTTCCTCTCTTTTCCTTGTTTACTTTGTAGGTGGAATGAGCAATGGAGGGTTCTGAGTCTCGTTGTCTGTTGCAGAACCCTCGATTTTTGTAACTTCCTTCTCTAAAAAAGTCAGAGGAGGTGTAATGTCTGATATACTAGCACAATTACCGTCTGACTCTGAGTTTTCAAGGACCGTAAAGGGGTTATAGGTCTGTACTTCATTAGGTGTCTCAAGGTCAATACCCAAATCTATAGCTGCACCTCCAATGGATGTATTGGAAGTGTGGGCCACAGGTAAGGATAGAATGCGTGTACAACTATCCAATGCTATTGCACATTCTGCACCTGTGGGTGATGAACTTTTGCCTTCTTTGCTTCTGTTTATAGAACCTTTTATTGGTAAGGATTTTTCAGTTCTAGTTTCTTGGAATTGATTATCATTACTCCTACTTTTATTACTGTTGTTTGATGACAGAGATTGGATTGTCCTATTGGAAATATTATTCTTTACAGAATATTGTTGATACATTCACGTTGACCCCTACTGTGAGGGTGTTGTTGTGTAGACCTTAGTTGTGTGTATCCAATCTCCCCTCCTTTATTCTGACTACCTCTCTTCTTCCCTCTATATTTGGAGTTGTGCTTAGTCCTAACGTTCTTTGGTTGGATATGGTTATTTGTTTGTGCATCAGTCTGAGGCTGAAGTGAATTATGTTCTTGAGATTGTATAGTATGTGCATTATTGTATGAGGTGGAATGCGTATACTCATTTCTACTAGAATGACGTTCACTAGCTTTCTTATTCTTATTGTTGTTAGAGGTGGTGTTAGCCTTTTTCCAGGTAAATTCCTCATCATTAAGATAATCTAACCGGTCCCCTCCCAAATTTGCCCGACTTTTTACTAAGAAGATTAATTTCATAATCCATCATTTGCTCATAAACCTTCTGATCCCACTCATAATGTGGACTAATACACACGATTGGCAAGATCTAGACCCTGATATGGTTAATATGATTGCTATTATGATTGTTGCTTTTGCGATCTTCAGGCGTCTCCTAAAACACTGCCATTGTTGTAAACATTACATCTGTTTTTGCATTGGATATGGGGATCTGCGATGTTGAATCATGAGCATCTATAGAGTGTCAGACTATACAGTGGGAATCTGGTACCTATTATGTATATGTGCACGTGCGTATACATACACACATATATATATATATATATATATATATATATATATATATATATATATATATATATATATATATATAAATACATACATACACACGATTTGTTCTGGAGCTCTCAATCTGGCCTCTCCCTGTATTGGAGCACCAGAGCTTCTCTGGGATGTGCCCTATAGATGAGCATATCTATATAAATAGCTGAAGGAGGTAACACTGCTAGGCTCTGAGGAAGAAGGTATCCCTTCGAAACGCGTCAGCCAGCAGTGGTTCATACGTCCTCCCTTCCATCATCTGGAGACTGCTATCACTAGAGGGATTTCCACAAGTTAAAGGCTTTTATATTGTGGTTCCTTTTATATGCTTGTGAGTAGTTTTTATTCTTTCTTTTAATAAACAAATCACAGGATAATGCACAAGGCTGGTGCGCCCTCTTTTTTTCTATTTTCTTTCCATTCTTTTAGTATCCTGAGGCTCCCTTTGGCAGCCAAGTCAATCTAGTCAGAGCTTACATTGGGCTAAGGACTGTCTCCCTGCCTCTATGTGACAGTGTTGGGTCAATCGAAAAGCACCAGAGCTGTCACAGAGCAAGGAGAGTAAGTCACATGCTCCTCCATAGCTAGAAGTAGTAGGTACTTTCTTTGATCATAGTGGTGGAACAAACCAGCGGGGTGGCAAAGAAAAGGTAGTGTATGCACATGCTTCAGGGAGGGAGCACTAAGGCATACATGCTGCTTCGTGCCATATGCTCAAAACTGAGTTTTACTTTAACATTATTCCTAACTGAAAACGTATGAAACAGGTAAGGCCTGATAATTACTGGAAAATCCCCCCAAAAAGACAATTAACTGCTGATCTACATTGTCTAATGGATGCCCTGCTCATGAGTTGAGCAGGCAGTACCCACCGATCCATTTACAGACACTGAACACAAGTTTTTGAAAAGTGTGATGAATCAGTTATTCCTTGCCATTATACCCCATTCAGGTTCAATATAGGTCATCAGCCTTATTTTACACATTAAGTATTTACCATAAATGCAAAAATTAAATCAACCAAAAAAAAGGGGGCAAACTAAAATGTAGAAAAAGCTGACAAGTTAAAGCTAAAGTGTAGTGTATGTGTTTAACACCCCCTTCACAGGGATCAAATACAATTTGTAAACCAAAATGTTTTGTTTTCAAGAAATGCCAACCACCAACTTTGGTGGGGGGCAGGCAAGTTCCTAAAGACAGAAAACTGCCTCAGATCTTATTTCAAGAGCTTTATATGAAAAAACACATTCCTGGCATCCCTTCAGAACATGCATTTTCCTCCCTGCTGGCCACTAAAGTCTGCACCACCCAGGGAGCATGCATGTCTAAAAGGAGCAAGGGATATGTTCCTTCATATAATGCTTGGGAACAAAATGATTGATGGTAGAGGAAGCTAATAGCTGTGAGAGACAAGCAGCGACCGTACAAATCAGGAGGAAAGGGAATTGGTTGATGATTAAAGTCATTTAGACAGGAAATGAAGGTGGAAACAAGTTTGCAGAGAGCAGAGTAATTGCTACTGAATTTTATAGCAGTAATCTTCCACTTACCATAAAATAGAGGATCCTGGGGAGGGTTTCCTTGTGCAAAGTAATATAACACAACCAGCAAAGAGAGAAGTACTAGAATTCCGAGAGCAGCTATAGCAACTGGGCTAAAATGATAAAACAACAGGTCACACAGAGGAACTTCTTCAGCTTAAAGATGCAAGACAACTTAAATCGTTACATTCAGACTAGATACACTTAACTCAATATTTACTTAAACATCAATGTACTGAAAACTACTTCAAAGCTGGCCATACATGGGTCAGTTTTTTTGGCTGAAGGAAAAAACTGAACTGATTCCCACATCCACACATATAAGGTGGATGGAGAAATCCTCCATGCTGCGCTATTGTACTCTGACAGTCGTGTGCCAGAATACACAGATCAGTGCTGCAGCCATTGGCTGCAAGCCTCTGATCGAGCAGCTTAAGACAAGGAGACAGGAAAGAAGATTCTGGTTCGTTAAACTTCTGGGTTCTCCCCTCCCAGCTGAGTGCTGCCCACTAGATGGTATACTTCCCATAATAGGTAAGGTTTATTGAGTTTTGTACAAAGAACACAACAATAGAGTCACATAGTACAGAGAATAATTCTGCAGGATATTTCAGTGTATAATATCACATTATGCAGGTAAGAAATACATTCAGTAACACAAGCCATCTCCTGGGTTAACAAACTTAGTTATATGATAAGACCAGTAAAGTGCTCTAAATAAGAAAAAAAAAGGAAGAGGAGAGGCGCAATGCAGAGATCTTAGAAAAAATTCCACCAAATCCCCATAAAGACTAGATACTGATCCAAGAGGGAGAGGAAGAGCAGGATACAAGAGAAGTATAGGTGGATAGAGGGGGGAAGAAGAAGAGTAAGAAGAGGGGTCGAGTACAAAATTCCAGATTCCCACTTGAAACCCAGTAAATCGAACACTGTGCAATGGCTACAAAGCAGTAGTAGTAATATACCAAATTGCCCTCATTTACAACTTCAGATCTCTCGCCTCCACCCATGCTAACCAGATTTCTGTGAACTTTTTAGGATAGGTACATCCCAGGTAGGTTTTTTTAAAATGGTAATACTAGATTGATCATGGATCTCTAATGCTGTAGTGCAGGGGGGGGGTCAGATAGCTTCCACTTGGAAAGAATGTCTTCAGCCAACTTTAATGCAGGGCTCCACAAACCCCAGGCGCCAGGTCACCATGGTGAAAAAGAACTTTCATCCTGGCGCCCAGGCTGCCGACCAAATGCTCCCCACACCCCGAGCACCAACCCCTCCCCGTCATGTATTCCAGGCTCCGCTTGCCCATCTGCAGTGATGTCACTTCTTCATCCCCGTTGACAGTTTCCCGGCCACTAAGGTCGGTAAAGAATGTAATGACGTGTGATGTGCATTCAGTGCTGTATCTTGGTCTAGGCCAACAAGGCCTTTGCGGGGGGGCAAAAAAGCTGCCCCTCCTGCATGAAAAAAGCCTGTCCTCCCGCCTCCCGCACATATACAGTCCCTGTCGGCCAGCGGTTTGCTGTAGCACGGCCCTTATGGGAAGTATGGAACGTACTTGGATGTACTTGGCTGTGTAGGGAGGAGGAACTGGCGCCCCAATAGAGCAGCCGGTGACTGGCTCTGCCCTCTGCGCGCTCCTCTAAGCACGTTTGTCCCGATGAATAAACGGCGGCTGAGGGTGATAATGGCAGTGACTGAAGGGTGGCCAGGGGTGACAGTGCAGTGACAACATTGCTGAGAGACAGGGAGCAGCATCATCATCCATGCATGAACAGAGCATCGAGCACTCCGCTCCCTTTAAGGAGGACTGGCTGGAGATGATGATGGAGAGGAGCTTCACTGACCTGGAGGAGAAGCCTGAGGACAAGTATGATCTATGAGGACGGGTATGACCATGAGGACAGGTATGATCTATGAGCACAGGTATGACCTATGAACATGGGTTAGATCTATGAGGTCAGGTATGATCTATGAGGTCAGGTATGACCTATGAGGACGGGTATGATCTATGAGGACGGGTATGATCTATGAGGACGGGTATGATCTATGAGGATGGGTATGATTATGAGGACAGTTATGAATAAAGTGTTCCATGCCACAAATGTATTAAACAGTGCACATTCAGTGAAAGTTCATGTACTGCAAACTTTGCAGTATATTATTTTTCACTGAAAATGCACTGTTTAATGAGTTTGCATTGATTTCAGCATGTGCAAAGTGCTCCATGCATTCTAAAATCAACGCAAACTCATTAAAAGTGTATATTCAGTGAAAATGTATGTACTGCAAAGTGCTCAGTGCTATAATCCATACATAATTAATATACACTAATAAGCTGTGATATTATGAAATCGGCACTCTTAAAGGGGTTGTAAACCCTCATGTTTTTTCACCATAATGCATCCTATGCATTAAGGTGAAAAAACACCTGGCAGTGACCGGCCCCCTCGCCCCCCCATTTTACTTATCTGATCCCCGTATTTCCCTTGTGCTGTCCCTCTCTCCATGGGGTTCCGGCTCTTGATTGGATAGATTGATAGCAGCGCATCCATTGGCTCCCGCTGCTGTCAATCAAATCCAATGATGCGGGTGCCTGGGGGCAGGGCCGAGTCCGGCATTCGTGTCTATGGACGCAAATGCTAGACTCGGGAGCGCGTCCGCGAAGTAACCCGCTGGGAGAGCGCTTCTCCTAAGGGGTTATCTAATGCGGGGAGGAGCCACGAGAGCTGCCGAGGGACCCCAGAAAATGACAATTGGGGCCACTCTGTGCAAAACGAGCTGCACAGTGGAGGTAAGTATGATATGTTTGTTATTTTAAAAAAATAAACAAGCCTTTACAATCACTTTAAGCTGCACTGATGGGCACTGATAAGGCTGGATTGATGGGTACTGATATGCTTCATGTTAATATTGTTAAAGTTGTTGTTAATATTTATTTTTGGAACTAAATTCTGCATAAAACATTTAACAGTGTAATTTCATGAGATAATTTACAAGGATGTGTTTAGGGGCGTACTTAGGGGCAGGGCAGGGTGGAGGTTGGGTGGGGCAAGTAGTGGCGAGTAACTCTTAAGGCATGTCTAGTGGCTCAGCACTTGAAATTTCTAGCCCTGCATTGTAAATTCACATTACATCAGTCCCTGCCCTCAAGGAGCTTACAAGTAGACACTTGGTACCCACTTTTAATGTACAGAGAGGAAAAGGTGGAGCCTAAAGAGGAAGTTGGTGTGGTTTACAGATGACAGGGTGGGTCTTAGAAAGGGGTGTGGTCTTGGCAGGAAGGGTCATATTTAAATTAAGGGGTGCACGAGTTTAGTCAGGCCTAGGGCAGCACAAAATCTAAATACACCACTGTGTGCATTGCATTACATTCAGTAGAGCACAGGGGAGACACCCCAACGTATACCTACGTACAAACATAAAATGTTTGGGGGGTTTTATGTAATCTTCAGGTCTAAAATGTTTTTTTATACATGTAAAAAAAAACACAAAAACTGCTCTGGCTGTGAAAGGATTAAACGATAAGTTCACCTTCGGGAACATGTTACATGTTCCACCCGTAAGGTTTGTTACTCAAAATAAACTGGTTCCTAACTTTTTTAGCTGGCTCCTAGATTCAATACCAAATTTGTCAAGCCCTGCTTTAATAAGTGCCTTAACAATTAACTTTTGCTCAAGAAGTATCCTCTTAACTCCTTTGTAACCAAGCGCCTGAATTACAGTTAGCCACCATAGGTTTGTGTCTATAGGCGGCATAAACAATAGGTGCCATTCATAGAATCTGATAATACAGCTTCTGTGAATGAAACAAGATCTTTGAATGGTGGGGGCAGAACTTTTAATCATACGTCCATCCTCCATTCATAGATTCTGTTTCATTCATAGAAGCTGTAGTATTGGTTTCTATGAATAGCGGAACTGGGTAGAAAAGGGCTCTCTTGATGAAAGTGTCACAGCTCTCTCTGCACCGAAACATTACGGCAGCGAAGGTCTAAAAGGAGTCAGGGACTAAACCAGGACACAGCAGCACAAGGGACAAATCGCACTGAAGGTACCGTATATACTTGAGTATAAGTCGAGATTTTCAGCCCTTTTTTTTAGGCTGAAAGTGCCCCCCTCGACTTATACTCGAGTCACCGCCGTCTGCCTACATGATCAGCGTGTCATGCAGGCAGACGGCAGCCAGCGTGTGATATTACCATTCGGCGGCCATTCCACTGTTCAAAAGCCACGCCTCCTCCTCGTCTGTGATAGGCAGAAAACTCCATTTCCCAGCAGTCAGTGTACAGCCTATCACGGACATTCTCTCATCCTCGTCCATGGTATGAGGATGAGAGAATGTCCGTGATAGGCTGACCGCTGACTGCTGGGAAATGGAGTGTTCTGCCTATCACAGACGAGGAGGAGGCGCGGCTTTTGAACAGTAGAATGGCCGCCGAATGGTATTATCACACGCTGATCGGTGCAGAGCGGCACACGGAGGATGGAGATCGCCACACGGACACATGCACAGGACACAGGTAGGATGCACACACATACACACGGACACATGCACAGGACACAGGTAGGATGCACACACACATACACAGGGACACATGCACAGGACACAGGTAGGATGCACACACATACACAGGGACACATGCACAGGACACAGGTAGGATGCACACACATACACAGGGACACATGCACAGGACACAGGTAGGATGCACACACATACACAGGGACACATGCACAGGACACTGGTAGGATGCACACATACACAGGGACACATGCACAGGACACAGGTAGGATGCACACACATACACAGGGACACATGCACAGGACACAGGTAGGAAGCTCACACATACACAGGGACACATGCACAGGACACAGGTAGGATGCACACACATACACAGGGACACATGCACAGGACACAGGTAGGAAGCTCACACATACACAGGGACACATGCACAGGACACAGGTAGGATGCACACACATACACAGGGACACATGCACAGGACACAGGTAGGATGCGCACATACACAGGGACACATGCACAGGACACAGGTAGGATGCACACATACACAGGGACACATGCACAGGACACAGGGAGGTATACAGCTGCAGATGGGCATTGTTGACCCTCTTTTCCACTTACAGTAGCTGCTGCATTTCTCACCCTTGTCTTATACTCGGGTCAATACGTTTTTCCCAATTTTTTTGTGGTAAATTAGGGGCCTCAACTTATACTCGGATCGACCTATACTCGAGTATATACGGTAGTTAATATCCCTTGTGTCGATTTTTCACTTATTTCTTTTTTTAAGTAAACTTAGGCTTTAAAGTATTTTTCAAAACTGCTTGATTAAAACTTGCAAATGCTTTTTTAAAGTTTGCTCTACATATTGCTCTTTCACATGCTGAAGCTGGTAAAATAAAACGTCTAAAAGTAAACATCAAACTATGCGCTGCCTGCAATGTATAAAGAACTACCCAAGCATCTATACTCCCAATTTACAATCTACTGTGCCAATTGCAATTACACATAAAGTACTAGACTGAAAGTGAGAGGATACCAAAAAGTAGATTTTTGTCTGTGGAAAGGGAGCCAAGGTGCCAAAAGGTAATGTGCAAAAGTTCAGCAGATGGTGTTCCTTATTGGTACGGACTGATACACAATAGTGCAGAAAGGCAGCCATGCTAGCAACTAGGCTACCAAGCAGTCCCTCTTAGCAAGTTTTCAACACGTGCAGAAATACCAATTAGTGAGTACAGCGGCTTTTGAAATTTCTGTAATTTCAGAACAGAAGGCAAATTGGATTCGCATTCTGTAAAACTGACACAGCTCCTGGGACCATCCAGATAATGACAATGTCCTAATTTGGACCCTATTACCTCTGATAAAAGCCAAACAGGAAGGTGTTATCTGGCAATCTCCTAAGACACAGTTACAAGAATGACAAGGACATATTTCAGACTTTGTCTGAGATCAAAGTATACTTATGGCAGTAATTAGTCATTCCCTTGCAACTGAAATGCAAAGTAATTTGTGTCGATTCGATTTAAAATAAAAGGGGAACTTTTTAACATTTACTCATGAACCAGGTTTATCATAATATATCACATTTTTACCGGACATCAGAAAATATGTATGATAAAGCCACGGAAAAAACAGGGGTCATAAAATCTTTGATAGACTACAAAGTCTACTCTATAGGAAACAGGGCTATTGATATCAGAAGCTTTTTTCTTTTCAAGTACATGAATACTTTGTCTAAGTCTGGGTTCACACTACTGCGAATTGGATGTGGATTTCCCTGCATCCAATTCGCGTGTCAGGAGATTGTGACTGTGCTCTCTATGGAGCCAGTTCACATATCTCCTGAGAGGCTCCGATGCGAATTGCACAGGAGTCCTGTGCGTCTTCTGGTCCGTTTTAAGTCTGAATTCAGCCAAAAATTAAATCTGACCTGAAATGGTGAACAGGGAGGGACGCACCGGACCCATGCTGTGAGCCGCTCCATGCTTCAGTGTGAACCCAGTCTAAAGGTAGACTGGACAGTATGGTGGCAAAATGGGTTAGCATACCTATCTTACTGCTATAGGGGAACTAGAATAGATTAGCATCAGGATGCCATCTGCAAATAGTTTGTTTTTTTATTCCTACTCGCATACATAGATTCCCTCCCACAATTTAAAACATACTGGTAGATAACATGGTAAGATAACATCTTACCACTGGCCTGAATTAGATACTCCACAATGGCTGGTTCCATAAATGAGGAGGGTTGTGGAACAGGATGGTCCTATCAATAGATCGATCAATAAATCGATGGTCATGTAAAGGCCGTTTGAGGTCATACTCTTGCTTTTCCCACATCTGTCATATTGATAGTCAACCCCATGCTTCTTTACATGTTTGTGATACAAAACTTTCTCAAATCTTTTCACCAATTGGGAAATGGAATGCTACAGGAGACTAATGCTGGTCTTATGCAGATCAAATTTCAGCTGATTCCTGCTGAATCAGCCAAAATTATTTCCATGGGTGGCCCTGTCGACACCATCCAGCTTGACAAAAGTCGATTTTTAATTGACATTTGTTGATGGAAAGGGGTGGAAATCTCTCAAACACTACCTGCATCCAATCAGATGCATGCAGGTGTCAGCTGTCCAAATATGACAGCCAGCAGAGGAGGTTTGTTCATTTTTGCTGATAGAGAGAAATTTCTCTCATTCAGCCTGCTCTGCTGAACAGGGGAAATCTTAACCACTTAAGCCCCGGACCATTTGGCTGGCCAAAGAGCACTTTTTGCGATTCGGAACTGCGTCGCTTTAACTGACAATTGCGCGGTCGTGCGACGTGGCTCCCAAACATAGAGCTTTCTTTTGGTGGTATTTGATCACCTCTGCGGTTTTAATTTTTTTGCGCTATAAACAAAAAAAAGCGACAATTTTGAGAAAAACGCATTATTTTTTACTTTTTGCTATAATAAATATCCTCATAAATTATATATATATATATATATATATATATATATATATATATATATATTAAAAAAAATGTCCTCAGTTTAGGCCGATACGTATTCTTCTACATATTTTTGGTAAAAAAAAAAAAAATCGCAATAAGCGTTTATTGATTGGTTTGTGCAAATGCCCTTGAGGCATTATTCCCTTCACTGACACCAACAATGGGGCACAATTCCTGCCACTGAAACCAACAATGGGTCACTATTCCTTCCATTAACATCATCAATGGGGCATAATTCCTCCACTGATAAACATGGGGCACCAGTCCCCCCAACAACAAAAACTATTTCTCCCCCTAATACCTAAGGATCCGGCATTATTTACTCCCACTGGGCACAGTCCGGCCTCCCTAAAGTCTGCAGGACAGTAAATTGGCCCTGATCTAGAATAAGAAAGTTGGTTGGCACCAGGAAAAGGGACATAGTCAAATAGCTGAAGTATGTATGCTATATTAGGCAATTCATTTCTATAGACTATTTGTTTAAACTAAAATTATGAACGAGATATTTTTCATGTATAAAATGTACTGGATAAATAATCCTCCTATCAAATAAAACATTCGTGATCAGTAATTACACGTCCTTTTTGTCCATTAGGGCTTTCCACCTGCTGGTTGAAGGTAAGCATCTGCTCTATCTGCCTCATAATTTATATTCAGCAAAAAAAGAAATATGAGTGTGTGTGACTTTCAAAGCTTTTATATATACACTATATTACCAAAAGTATTGGGACACCTGCCTTTACACCCACATAAACTTTTGTGGCATACCAGTCTTCGTCCGTAGGGTTTCCTTTTTGAGGTGGCCCACCCTTTGCAGCTATAACAGCTTCAACTCTTCTGGGAAGGCTGTCCACAAGGTTTAGGAGTATGATATGGGAATGTTTGACCATTCTTCCAGAAGTGCATTTGTGAGGTCAGGCACTAATGTGGATAAGAAGGCCTGGCTCACAGGCTCCACTCTTTTCATCCCAAAAGTGTTCTATCGGGTTATGGACCTTGCTTTGTGCACTGGTCCAAATCATTTGGTGGAGGGGGTATTATGGTGTGGGGTTGTTTTTTAGGGGTTGGGCTTGGCTCCTTAGTTCCAGTGAAGTCAACCCTTAAGGCGTCAGCATACGAAGACCATTTTGGACAATTTCATGCTCCCAACTTTGTGGGAACAGTTTGGGGATGGTCCTTTCCTGTTCCAACATGAGTGCACAAATCAGTGTCCATAAAGAGATGGATGAGTGAGTTTGGGGTGGAGGAAACTGACTGGCCTGCACAGAGTCCTGACCTCAACCCGATAGAACACCTTTGGGATGAATTAGAGTGTAGACTGCGAGCCAGGCCTTCTTGTCCACATCAGTGCCTGACCTCACAAATGTGCTTCTGGAAGAATGGTCAAACTTTTCCAAAGACAAACTCCTAAACCTTGTGGACAGCCTTCCCAGAAGAGTTGAAGCTGTTATAGCTGCAAAGGGTGGGCCAACACAAAATTGAACTTTACAGACTAAGACTGACACGCCTTTAAAGTTCATGTGCGTGTTAAGGCAGGCGTCCCAAGACTTTTTTGTAATATAGTGTATATACACCGATCTGCCATAACATTATGACCACTGACAGGTAAAGGGAATATCTCGTTACAATGGCATCTGAAAATTGTTGGGATATATTAGGCAGCAGGTGAACATGTTGTCCATAAAGTGGATGTGGTGAAAGCAGAAAAGAAAATGGACATCGCAGTTTGTTGTGTATGGGGTTGTGAAGCTCATGGTGACCCATGTCCACAGCTAAAATCTTCTACAATGGTCACATGAAAATCAGGACTGGAGTACGGAGCAGTGGAAGAAGGTGGCCTGGTCTGATGAATCACGTTTTCTTTTATATCATGTGAATGGCCAGGTGCATGTATGTCACTTACCTGGGGAAGAGATGGCACCAGGATGTGGTATAAGAAGGCAAGTTGGCAGAGGTAGTGTGATGCTTTGGGCAATGTTCTGCTGGGAAACCTTGGGTCCTGCAATTTATGTGGATGTTACTTTGGTGTCCATGCCTCAATGAGTCAAGGCTGTTTTAGCAAAGGGGGGCATATTCAATATTAGGTGGGTGATCATAATGTTATGGCTAATTGGTGTGTATATATATATATATATATATATATATATATATATATATATATATATATATATATATATATATATATATATATATATATATATATATATTTATACACACACACACACACACAGTATCTCACAAAAGTGAGCACACTCCTCACATTTTTGTAAATATTGTATTCTTTTCATGTGACAACACTGAAGAAATGACACTTTGCTACAATGTAAAGAAGTGAGTGTACAGCTTGTATAACAGTGTAAATTTGCTGTCCCCTCAAAATAACTCAACACACAGCCATTAATATTTAAACCGCTGGCAACAAAAGTGAGTACACCCCTAAGTAAAAATGTCCAAATTGGGCCCAAATAGCCATTTTCCCTCCCCGGTGTCATGGGACTCATTAGTATTACAAGGTCTCAGGTGTGAATGGGGAGCAGGTGTGTTAAATTTGGTGTTATCGCTCTCACTCTCTCATACTGGTCACTGGAAGTTCAACATGGCACCTCATGGCAAAAAACTCTCGGAGGATCTGAAAAAAAGAATTGTTGCTCTACATAAAGATGGCCTAGGCTATACAAAAATTGCCAAGACCCTGAAACTGAGCTGCAGCACGGTGGCCAGGACCATACAGCGGTTTAACAGGACAGGTTCCACTCAGATTAGGCCTCGGCATGGTCGACCAAAGAAGTTGAATGCACATGCTCAGTGTCATATCCAGAGGCTGTCTTTGGGAAATAGACGTATGAGTGCTGTCAGCATTGCTGCAGAGGTTGAAGGGGTGGGGGCTCAGCCTGTCAGTGCTCAAACCATACGCCGCACACTGCATCAAATTGGTCTGCATGGCTGTCGTGCCAGAATGAAACCTCTTCTAAAGATGATGCACAAGAAAGCCCACAATTTACTGAAGACAAGCAGACTAAGGACATGGATTACTGGAACCATGTCCTGTGGTCTGATGAGACCAAGATAAACTTATTTGGTTCAGATGGTGTCAAGCGTGTGTGGCGGCAATCAGATGAGGAGTACAAAGACAAGTGTGTCTTGCCTACAGTCAAGCATGGTGGTGGGAGTGTCATGGTCTGGGGCTGCATGAGTGCTGCCGGCACTGGGGAGCTACAGCTCATTGAGGGAACCATGAATGCCAACATGTACTGTGACATACTGAAGCAAAGCATGATCCCGTCCCTTCGAAGACTGGGCTGCAGGGCAGTATTCCAACATGATAACGACCCCAAACACACCTCCAAGATGATGACCACTATTTTGCTAAAGAAGCTGAGGGTAAAGGTGATGGACTGGCCAAGCATGTCTCCAGAACTAAACCCTATTGAGCATCTGTGGGGCATCCTCAAACGGAAGGTGGAGGAGCGCAAGGTCTCTAACATCCACCAGCTCCGTGATGTCGTCATGAAGGAGTGGAAGAGGACTCCAGTGGCAACCTGTGAAGCTCTTGTGAACTCCATGCCCAAGAGAGTTAAGGCAGTGCTGGAAAATAATGGTGGCCACACAAAATATTAACATTTTGGGCCCAATTTGGACATTTTCACTTAGGGGTGTACTCACTTTTGTTGCCAGCAGTTTGGACATTAATAGTTGTGTGTTAAGTTATTTTGAGGGGACAGCAAATTTACACTGTTATACAAGCTGTACACTCACTACTTTACATTGTAGCAAAGTGTCATTTCTTCAGTGTTTTCACATGAAAAGATATAATAAAATATTTACAAATAAATGAGGGGTGTACTCACTTTTGTCTTTTGTGAGATATATATATATACACACACACAGTATCAACCAAATGTAAACAAAAATCAATACATCTTTATTAACACAGCATTAAAAGCAACAATCAATAAAAATCCTCATAGGCTAAGTATAGATCCAAAATGTCTACTTTCCTAAATAAGTATATGCAATTGTAATGTTCAATCATCCAAATTATAGTGCTAATGTTGACGTGTTTCGCATTTCATGCTTCTTCAGGTGCATAAATTGAACAAGATCAAGAAGAGGCACATTTCTGCATCCTACACAATTGCTGTAAAAAGGCAACCCAGTTGGTGCAATCCCATGGTGTCCAATCCCAAAAAGGGGAAAGGGACATGTTTTGGCTATTAACAATTTGGGATGTTGGCACATAAGATAGCCTCAAGTTACACTGACAATAACCCTATTGTAGGTTTTTATTTCTGTCTGAGAAACCCTCCTTGGTAAATTTTCTCTCACTTTTTGTCCCTGTGATACCTTTATAAAAAAAATGGGGTTTGAGGATATCACCCAAACAGGAAGGCATGAACAGCAATAAAAATATTGCCAGAGCATCTAACCCTTCCAACCCCTCTACTAAAAATGCTTTGTCCATGACCTCTTTGGCAAGCTTTCTTGCCCCAACAGAAAAGAAGGGAAACCTTCCTAAACACAAGACACAATCAGCAATATAAGGATGACAATCTCTAATCCTGACATTTTAACAGGAGGTACGATTATATTTCCATGTATCAAAATTGGGATTGCAAGTTCACCAACACCGGGTTTATATTTATACTGGTGCCAGAGATACTGCATACATGTTTCAGAATTTGTAGAGGTGGATTCTTTGTACTGTGGATCCTGGGATGTCTTAAATTTATGTCCCCTTCCCCACCATTTCAACTAGATTATACATTTATGTTTACCTTCTGACATGGGTTTTTGAACCATTTCTGCAGAATTTGGAGCACAGCATTGTATTGCATTGTAATTTTCAATTGGGTCTTATTGAGCAGTACACCCTTCTCAAATTATTTATATCAGGGGTGCCCATCTTGCTGCCCCAATATTGCTATGAATGCAGCCATTCATAGCAATTCATTTGGCCCACCCGTTGCAGCTATAACAGCTTCAACTCTTCTGGGGAGGCTGTCCACAAGGTTTAGGAGTGTTTGACCATTCTTCCAGAAGTGTATTTGTGACTCTGTGCAGGCCAGTCAAGTTTCTCCACCCCAAACTCACTCATCCATGTCTTTATTGACCCTGATTTGTGCACTGGTGTGCAGTCATGTTGGAACAGGAAGGGGCCATCCCCAAACTGTTCCCACAAAGTTGAAAGCATGAAATTGTCCAAAATATCTTGGTATTCTGACACCTTAAGAATTCCTTTCACTGGAACTAAGGGCCAAGCCCAACTCTTGAAAAACAACCCCACACCATAATCCCACACCACCAAATGATTTGGACCAGTGCACAAAGCAAGGTCCATAAAGACATGGATGAACGAGTATGGGGTGGAGGAACTTGACTGGCCTGCACAGAGTCCTGACCTCAACCCGATAGAACACCTTTGGGATGAATTAGAGCAGAGACTGTAAGCCAGACCTTCACGTCCACATCAGTGCCTGACCTCACAAATGTGCTTCTGGAAGAATGGTTAAACATTCCCATAGACAGTCCTAATCCTTGTGGACAGCCTTCCCAAAAGATTTGAAGCTGTTATAGCAGCAAAGGGTTGGTCAACTCAATATTGAACCCTACGGACTAAGATTGGGATGCCATTAAAGTTCATGTGTGTGTAAAGGCAAGCATCCCAAAACTTTTGAATATATAGTGTATGATGGTGGCAGATAATAAACAAACAATCCTTTCAGGTAGAGTCTACACCGGGAAATATTGCATATGCTATAGAATGGGAATTCCCTCACAGGGTTTTTTAGCAGCCAAAAGTACTTCTTACATATTTTGAATAAAAATTATTTTTATTACATAAAAAAGTACTTTATAAATACACGAAAGCTGTAAAAGGCAACCCTGGCTTTAACATGAAAATACGACCCATCAATGATGAAAGAAAACACATATTACATGAAACCCATTGTATTAATGTGGTATTTCACATGATATCCCTACGCGTTTCGACCCTTCTAATTATTGGTCTTCTTCAAGGGAGTTGTTGTCTACGTGAAAAAGAGAAATACAGATTATATTTTATTTTAGATGAGCCCTCTTTTTATATTATACTTCATATTTCATCATGTGCAAGATTGTGTATATAAACCATTTCTGATGGGAAAACTATGTTCTACAGCCAGAAATATTTTAAAATCAAGCTTCGATGATCCTGGAGCCTCCGTGTACTTCATACCTCTCGGGGCAATCCTTTCCTCCACAGAACTTGCAAGAGACCACCCTTGTATTGGATTGCCCAGAGGGACAGGGGGGAGGGAGAATGAGCGAGCACCTGTGATATATCGTGATAGCCTTAATGATTGCTATTATAAGGGGTTCAGAAAATGTTAACTAAGATAATTTATCAAGGGAAGATGCCATTAACAGAAAAGAGTATGACTTATTAGTAACTATGTAGCTATATTAGTTTCTATTATTGCTATTCCTGCAATTTCATATAATATCTTTCATATGTCGTATACGTCAATAAAATAAATAGATTAAATCTAATATAAAAAAGATGTTAAAGGATATTACGTGAAAAATGTATGTGCTAATAATGCTAATAACACTTCAACGGCTTAAGATAATTTATTTGGCCGTTTCCCTTCATTTTTTATTTCTTGTTTGTTTTTTGTTTTTTTGTCTTTTGTTTGGTTTGCGGCCTGTAAAGCCCTGCACTTGGTTCTTTTTGCACTTGTTATTCACAGCACTCTATAAACTTCACATTTTCATTAGCAATGATTACCTTATTTAATTAATTCTTTAAATTTTTTCCACTGTAACCAATACCATTGGTATTACATTCCAGCAGATTTTTATTCATACACTTATGAAATAGCACCCTTTCCTCACTTTATTAGCACATTAATTTTTCACGAAATATCCTTTAACATATTTATCTATTTATTTTATTGACGTATACGACATATGAAAGATATTATATGAAATTGCAGGAATAGCAATAATAAAAACTAATATAACTACATAGTTACTAATAAGTCATACTCTTTTCTGGTAATGGCATCTTAGCTTGATCAATTATCTTAGTTAAAATTTTCTGAACCCCTTATAATAACAATCATTAAGGCTGTCACAATATATCACAGGTGCTTGCTCATTCTCAACCCCCCGTGCCTCTGGGCAGTCCAGTACAAGGGTGGTCTCTTGCAAGTTCTGTGGAGGAAAGGATTGCACCAAGAGGCATGAAGACAGTGCACAGAGGCTCCAAGATCACTGAAGCTTGATTTTAAAATATTTCTGGCTGTAGGACATAGTTTTCCCATCAGAAATGGTTTATATGCACAATCTTACACATGATGAAATGTAATGTATAATATAAAAAGATGGCTCATTTAAAATAAAATATAATCTGTATTTCTCTTTTTCGGGTAGATAACAATTCCCTTGAAGAAGACCTATAATTAGAAGGGTCGAAAGGTGTAGGGATATCATGTGAAATACCACATTAATACAATGGGATTCATGTAATATGTGTTGTTTCTGTCGTCATTGATGGGTCATATTTTCATATCAAAGCCAGGGTTGCCTTTTACAACTTTCATGTATTTATAAAGTACTTTTTGATATAATAAAAATAATTTTTATTCAAAATTGATTACTACTTAAGAATTACTTTTGGCTGCTAAAAAACGCTGTGAGGAAATTCCCATTCTATATAATGTACTGGGGTGTGCAGCGCTGACAGCTCACACACGTGTTATCTATTCTATAATGCAAATGATATTTCATTATCTTAAATTAATCTTTAATTGACAGTAATAACAAAGGCTGCCATTGCTGATCAGAGAAAGTCTAAAGTCTTGTAAAGCCGAAGTTGACTTACTATAAAGAACACTAATGTACTGAACGTTTTTAGCATCCCCATGCAGGCGTTATATTTTCTTAACATCAATTTGGCATTTTTCACTTTGTGACACCAAAAAATTGTTTCCTGACACAAGCATGACAGCATACACGTATGGGTACAGGCTCCACCCCCTGCCCAATCACAGGACTGGTTATACTATATAAATGAGTCACCTCCCATCAGACAGAATTCGCCTTTTATTCCTCACTGCTCAGCTGGTTATGAATTTTAGCCCCTTCCCGACCAGCTGCCGCAGTTGTACTGGGCGAACCGTCGTAGGTATACGTGGGCTCGCCTTTTGACCCCCCGCGATCGCTCCACACAGAGACAGAATGGAGATCTGTCAATGTAAACAGACAGATCGCGGTGCTGTCAGGGGTGAGGAGAGCGATCTGTTGTTCATTCTAAGTATGAACAACGATCGGTCTCCTCACCCAGGCAGTCCTATTCCCCCACAGTTAGAATCACTCCCTAGGTAACAGTTAACCCCCTGATTGCCCCCTACTGTTAACCCCTTCCCTGCCAGTGACAATTACACAGTAATCAGTGCATTTTAATAGCACTGATCGCTGTATAAATGCCAATGGTCCCAAAAATGTGTCAAAAGTGTCCAATCTGTCCACCATAATGTTGCAGTCCCAATAAAAATCACTGATCATCGACATTACTAGTAAAAAATAATAATAATAATAAAAATGCCATAAAACTTTCCCCTATCTTGTAGACGCTATAACTTTTGCGCAAACCAATCAATATACACTTATTGCGATTTTTTTTTTTACCAAAAATATGCAGAAGAATACATATCGGCCTAAACCGAGGAAAAAATGTGCTTTTTTAAAAAAAAAATTGGGGATATTTATTATGGCAAAAAGTACAAAATATTGTGTTTTTTTCAAAATTGTCGCTGATGATCAAATACCACCAAAAGAAAGCTCTATTTGTGGGAAAAAAGGGCGTAAATTTGGTTTGGGTACAATGTCGCACGACCGCGCAATTGTCAGTTAAAGAGACGCAGTGTCGTATCAAAAAAAATGGCCTGGTCATTGAGCAGCCAAATCTTCCGGGGCTGAAGTGGTTAAAGCAAGAATATTTACCCCCTCACCTGGCTGGATTCTTCTGGCCTATTCACACAGGTTCAAGCCTCTACTGTGACGAAGCTCCCTCCATTCGGGTGTAAACCGCCTATAAGAGGGAAGCCTCCCTCATGTCAAGGTGCTGGGGTTGTAGAATGCTGGTCTCGAAAGCAGGTAAAATAGTTCTGCCTTGTTTGCTTGTCGGTGTTGATCCAGTCTCTCCTCCCTGGTGAGTTATGGCCCCACATCCTAATTGGTTAGTCGGGCATTGTGTTCGTTTCTTTTACAAAAGCACTAGGATCATTGTAAGAGCGGATGCCCCTTTCCAAGATGGCGTCCTGCTACTTCCAGTGGCTGTACTGCGGGCTGCTTCTTCCAAGATGGCACCTGGCAGACTTCTAGTCGGCGGGGGTGCAGCAAGATGGTACCAGGGTGACTTCTGGTTCGCTGTAATTAGCAACCAGGAGCCCTAACGGCCGCCCGGTGTGTTTAGTGATGGCAGTCACCAGTGCAGGGGAGAAGTAGAGCCTCTCCCTTCACCCTTATAATCAGTCAGGGGCGGAAGCTTGGTGCACAAGGCAGGAAGTGTGGAGGCACACTAAGCCAGGTAAGTGGAAGCAGGAGCTGTCATGATAGATCATGCTTGCAATTTTGGTAGTGTGTTAAGCAGTTTTTCAGATGCTTTCTTTACTTTAACAGAACTATACCTATCAGTGCCGTGTTGCGTTTTAGTGCAGTAGAGGTAGGATATCCTCTGTTTTTTTTGTCATGTCTGTCTATGTGGTATGCTTAGTCTGGTATTTATTGTTCCACAGCTTTCTTAAAAGTACAGCTATAAGCTCACCCAAAGACCAGCCACACAGTATAAGGTGAGGGTTAGGTAAGTAGATATGAGTTGTATTCTTTAAAAAAAGAGTGCATGGCTAACAAATTGTAAATCTTTACAGCCCTCACTGCCAGCATCACTCCTCAAGGAGTACTAGTTTAATCCCAGCTGCAAATGCAACTCATTCAAGAGCCCGCCAGGAAGGCCGGCATAGAATGAAGTCCTCACAATATGAGGAAGGCCAAGCAGAGGATCAGTGCTTGGGATGTGGCCAAACAGCACTTCCAGGGAAGGTGCTATGCTGCGCATGTGTCAGAAACCATGAAGCAGACCGAGACAGAAGTACAGTAAAATCACACTTGTTTATTAATAAAAATAAAAAGGTAAATAGAGTAAGCGTAGTCAAAGCATAGCCAGTAACCAGTCCAGTAACCGGATCGGGTAGTCAGCCAAGCCAGAAGTCAGGGATCCAAGTAGAGGAACAGCTAGCAGGATAAGGAGCCAGAAGGGATTTCAGCAAAGCCAGTCTTTAAACGGGAATGCAGGAGATGGTTTCTTGTGATGTGACCAAGGCGAAGGCAGGAATGAAGTGAGCTGGAGATCTTTAAGTAGGCGGGACTGACGAGCAGATCCACAACAGCTGGTTAACTGTGGAGAGAGATGAGAGCTGGCAATTAGCCGACAGCTGAGCGGCCAGCTCAGAGAAGGAAGGGCTGAGCCAGACCTGACAGCATGCCTGTTGGAGGCCACAACTGATAAAGAGGCAGAAAAATCTGATATGGTCTTGTTAATCAAACGGACAGTGAAAGATTCCTTACAGGAGTTGGCCACTAAGCCAAGTCAGTTGGCTACTTCAATGCCAAGTACACCTCTGGCACAGAAAAGTTTCCCCAGGGAACAGTCCCAGAATCCGTATAATGGTATGATTCCCCAGCGGAGGAAGACCTGATGGTTGGATTTAATTTCACCTCAGTGCTACTTCTTCTGAGAGCAATCAGAGAGGCTCCCGGGTGGGAAGAGGAAATCACACAGCCAGCAAAGACCAGAAGGTACTATCCACAACTAAGAAAGTCAGTGGTCTCATTTCCCCTAATTGAGGAAGTGAGAGATCTCATCTATGATGAATGGAGGAAGGTGGAAGAAAACCATCATTATCCAACAGATTTGCTAAGATGTATCCGTTTACAGAGGAGGAGGTCCATCCTCTGAAGGTAGCCCCATTAGTGGATGTGGCAGTCATAAGACTAGCCAGACATGTCACGCTGCTGATGGATGAAGCTGTATCTTTTAACCACTTCCCGCCCGCCCACCGTCATATGACGTCCTGGGCTTTGAGCGGGTATATCTGAATGATGCCTGTAGTTGCAGACATCATTCAGATATTGCCGGTTTCAGCCTGCGAATCTCTACACCATAGGAATGATTATAGCGGCCGTTCCGCCGCTTGATCGTTCTTACGGGAGGCGAGAGGGGACGTCTCCCCCCTCCCGCCGTCCTCCGGTGCTTGTTCCGACTCACCGTTACGTTCGGTGAGGCGGAGAGCGGATCCGCCGGTGCCGGATGTAGATCATAGAGATTTCCGGCAGACCAGATGGGCGCCGGAGTCTCTATGATCGTCAGAGGCCAGGCGCGATGTTATGACGTCACGCCCGGCCTCTCCATTCAAAAAAACGGCGCCGCTTCAGCTGGGAAGCGGTGATCGGTTTATTTTTTTTTTTATTTCAGGCTTCCCAGCCTAGTGGTGAGATGTGGGGTCTTATTGACCCCATATGTCACTATTAACAGGACCTGTCATGTCATATTCCTATTACAAGGGATGTTTACATTCCTTGTAATAGGAATAAAAGTGATCAATTTTTTTTTTTCAAAAAAAGTGTCAAAAATAAAAAAAGAAAATATAATTAACAATAAAAAAAAAAAAAAAAAAAATTAAAGCGCCACTGTCTCCGTGTGCTCGCATGCAGAAGCGAACGCATACGTAAGTCCCGCCCACATATGAAAACGGTGTTCAAACCATACATGTGAGGTATCACCGCGAACGTTGGAGCGAGAGCAATCATTTTGTCCCTAGACCTCCTCTAACTCAAAACATGTAACCAGTAAAAAAATTTCAAGCGTCGCCTATGGGGATTTTCAAGTACTGAACATTGGCGCCATTCCACGAACGTGTGCAATTTTGAAGCGTGACATGTTAGGTATCTATTTACTCTGCGTAACTTCATCTTTCACAATATGCAAAAACTATATACAAATAGCGACTGGGACATGGCCCTCATTACATGAACTAACCTCATCCAACGACAGTTTCTGTCTTGATTTCTGGAGTGGAGCTCAGTTGCGACATTTCCTTAACACTCTCCCACCTCCAGACAGATTTCAATGAACACTGACACCCTTAGAACAACTATGTGAGGGGACAGGGCCTTGCTCTCATTTAATCTCGCAAATGTATGCACTACTGGTTGCCCCCCAAGAGGATTATGTCCCTCCATATATAAGGAAGTGGGAAATGACATTAGACAGGACGTTCACCCAGGCACGACATAGGCAGATAGTAAATCTTGCGTTGAAATCTTCAATATATACAAGAATCCAAGAAACGAATTTTAAAATAATGACAAGATGGTACCGTACACCCTCATTACTTATTAAACTCTTTCCGGAGATCCCGGACAAATGTTGGAGGTGTCAGGAGGAAAGAGGGACTCTACTCCACGTTCTTTGGTCCTGCCCAAAACTGGAGTACTTCTGGAGGGAGATACGGCAGATAGCACAGAAATTTACTGAGTATAACATCCCAGAAGATCCAGCCCTATTTTTGTTACATGTCTCAAACATACCAGGGGAAACATAGTAAATTAATTTTGCGCCATCTTATTAACGCTGCTAGATCATGTATCGTACGGCAGTGGAGAGATACGTACCCTCCCACAATTCTTACATGGGTCACACAAATTGAAGAGGTTAATAGGATGGAGGATTTGCTATTATCGGCTCAAAATCAAAAGGAGACATATTTAGAAACTTGGGGCCAATGGAATACATTTAAATTCTCGGAGGAAGGGAGTTCCCTCTTTGCTGCTGAGAGTATGTGAAAAAGAGAGTGTGGACTTGGGGGTGACCTCACTTTCGTGGATGATGGTATAGTAAACTCGCCTTTTCCTCGGTACATCTCCCCTATCAGTGTTTTGATTTTTTTTTTTTTTTTAGGAATTCTTTCCCTCATGGGGCTTCTTACTTTCTTCTTTTGCCTCTTCAGATATGTAGAGGTTTTTCTTCTTAGTAAAGTATGTTGTCAGGGCATACAAGTGAAGCAGGTCTAACGGAAGAGAGAATGGGGACTATCTCAAATAACTAGTTATTGTTTTTTCTGTAGATGTATTTAAGATAGGAGTAATGCTGTTAATTGGATTTTGAATGGATTCGTTGGAACTCATACGATTGATGGATTAATGAAATTGTTTATTTCTCTATATGTATGACAACTAAAATAAAAAAAAAACAAAAAAAATAAAAAAAAAAACCATTGGGCTAACTTTACTGTTTTGTTTTTTTTTAAAACACAAAACTGTTTTTTTTCCCCCCCAAAAAAAAAACGCGTTCAAAAAATTCCTGCGCAAATACTGTGTGAGATAAAAAGTTGCAACAACCGCCATTGTATTCTCTAGGGTCTTTGCTAAAAAAAACATATATAATGTTTGGGGGTTCTATGTAATTTTCTAGCAAAAAAATTATGATTTTTACATGTAGGAGAGAAATGTCAGAATTGGCCTGGTAGACAAGTGGTCTTGGAAAGGAGAATGGATACAGAGATGAAGAAGGTTTATACATCTGCCGAAAGTGCCTGCAGACCAGCATTGGCGCTCACTTCAATAGTGAAGGCTTTGAGAATTTGAGCGGAGAGTGCAGAGTCAGAGCTTCTAGCAAATTCTGAAGCTTTTTCTGTTATTAAGTTGTTGAATGACATCAAAAAGCCAGGCAGGCGGCTTTGTTGGGGAAGCGACCATTGATTCCCTGGGTTGCTCCGCCAGAGTTATGCTTTATTCAGTCATGGCAAGGGTTAATCCCGCAGGATGCTAAATCCAGACAACACCGCTATCCTGAAAGAAGAAGGTTAATGGGTAGGTCTAGAGTTTCCAGATTCTATAGGCCTGGCACAAACTACAGGAGAGGGTGGAAGTCACCCCAGACGTCGGTGGCACGACTGGCCAAGTCAAAGCCAGCTCATTCTCAACAACAGAAGCCCTTTTGAGGGTTCCTCCGCCCAGACGTTTTCAGTGGTTGCCAGGCTGCACAAGTTTGCACGGGTTTCTTCTTCCTTTTCCGTCTATTTTTTTTGCCTGCTCTTTCCTTTCTACGCGATTCCCTCTGCTCTACATCCGGAGCTTTTCCACTACCAGTTGATGGGGGGCCACTTCCGCCTCCCTCAACCAGGGTTGCCATATTTTGTCAAATTTCCCCTTGTCGTTTCTACGGTTGTAGGTCAGTCTTTCTCTTGGAAGGAGGGAGTTTACATATGTGATCCATTGCTTCCCAGTGGGCAACGTAGGAGCCATCCAGTATCTTGCGATAAGTTTTCTAGCTAAATACATCAATCTAGTTATCATAAGATACTTTCCTCCAGGGAACACTTCTGCCTCAATGGCGCCAAGCAAATAAACCATCGGATTCAAGGGAATATGGATTTGCGCCAACCCAGAAATACGTCTGGATACCTCTTCCCAGTACCTATGCAACTTTGGGCACCTCCACATTAGGTGAATAAAGTCCCCCCTGTGCACTCCACACTTGGGGCATGCAGAAGAATCCCTACCTCCCCTACCTCCCCACCTGTGGAGTTGCACTGGTGTCCTGTAGGCCCTGTGTAAAATAAATAATTGTGATAACCTTTGTGATGCAGATAACGAGACCACTGGGATAGCTTTGAGTGCCATTTCCCACTGATTAGGACAATATCTTGGTTCAGGTGAAAACCTGAAACCCCTTTTGGCAAAAAAGTGGACGAAGGCGTAACACCACTCTGTCCTCATGAATAATCAAATATGGCTCTTTACAAGAAAGAGCAGCCAATTCCGAAAACCTCCTTGTTGAGGCTATAGCAACCAAAAATACCAGCTTCCTTGTAAGAGGGACTAAGGGAATATGCTTTATCAGTTCAAATGGCTGTTTTTGTAACACTGACAAAACTAAATTCAAGTCCCAAGGGCTTAAAGATGATTTAACTGGCGGACTAATCCGCATCACCCCTTGTATAAAACCCCGGACTAACAATGCGTTTTTTGAACAAAAATCGATAAGGCTGAGACTTGGACCTTAATAGTACTCAAGGCCAACTTCATCTCTACGCTTAATTGTAGAAAGGCGAGAATTCTGCCTATGATATATCTCCAAGGGTATCAACCCTTGGATTCACACCAGGAAACATAAGCCTTCCAGACTCTAATCTATAGTTCTGGAAGTTGGTTTCCTAGTATTATTGAAAGTAGAGATAACTGACCCGGAAAGCCCACGTTTTCTCAGAATGTGGGCTTCAATAGCCAGGCCTTTAAATTTAGCGTTTGTAAAGTAGGATGGAATATCGGCCCCTGTGAGAGCAGGTCTGGCCTTAGTGGAAGGGACTATGGGATCCTCCACTGCCATCTTTACGATTTCTGCATACCATGACCTTCTGGGCCATACTGGTGCTGCCAGAATTACCAGTTTTCTTTCCAGCTTGATCTTGCAAAGAAGTCAGAAGGCAGCAATTGAATAGGGGGAAATGCATAGATCAGTGAAAGCTGATCCCATGGTATCACCAACGCATCTGTTCTGCATGCGAATGGATCCTTTGTTGTGGACACAAAGTTGACTAACTTTATGTTGAACTGGATGCTAGAAGATCTACGTCCCCCATCTTTGACAAACAGCCCGGAAATATGTTGGGGTTAAGAAACCATTCCCCTGGGAATAACTGCTGGCGACTAAAGTAGTTCACCTGCCAATTCTCTATTCCCAGAATGAAGACTGCCGATAGGCACGGAATATTTCTTTCTGCTCAAGTTAGAATCTGGTTCACCTCTCTCTGCGCTGAGAGACTCCTGGTGCCCCCTTGGTGATTGATATAGGCCAGAGACATGTCAATGACGATTGGATCCTGACAGGACAATCCCTTAACCTGGAAGTCCAGGTCTTTAGAGCCAGACGCACTGCCTGCATCTCTAGGATGTTGATGGGCAAGGCCCTTCCGGTTCTTTACCACTGTCCTTGGACAGTTGTCTTTAGTACTGCTCCCCAGCCTCAAAGGCTGGCATCTGTCGTTACCACTTTCCAGATAACAGGTCTGAAGGATTTTACTTTCAGCAGATTATGATTAGTAATCACCAATTGAAGCTTTGGAACATCCTTGGGGACAGCCGCATTGGCAAGTCCAAAGCTTGGATCGTCTTGTTAACAGATAGAATACTGTTTTGCAACAGTCTAGAATGGAACTGGGCATAGGGAACTGCTTCGAATGAACCCACCATCCTTTCTAACAACCTCATGCAAAGGCGAATGGAGGGATCTCCTTTTGACCTGACCATCCTCACCAACTGATTTAGATTCTTTTAGATCTAGAATGGATCTGTTGAATTTCTGCGTGGATCTGTACATATACAGGAAATGCATGAAAAAGGCAGTCAAGGTTTTAAGGAACCTAAGAAAAAGACAGAACTATCAACTGACTCTGCTAGAGGTAGCTTAAAAGAGGCACAAACCATCTCTGTAAGAGATTTGTACCAGCAATCTCTCAGATTGCGAGGCTGAAAAAAGTTTCAACTCCAGTTGTCTCATCTGCAGAGGAGTAATCGGTTTGCCTTTCTTCCTGATCACCTGAGGGTAACCCTTCATCCTCTACCCACTGTTCCCTTGATAAGGGATCTAAGGTGGGGGAGGGGGATCTAACACACTTCCTATCCTTGGATAGTCGATAATTTTCCTTCTAGGCCCTGCAGGGCAGAGGAAAAATGCATTTTCAATCATGTATACAGGGGCTGAATGTTTTCTCCTCTTAAGAGTCTGACGGTGGAGGCCATCACCACTGCCCAGAGGCAGCTGCCCCTGGCGAAGGGGAAGGAGTCCGTTTAAATAAAAGGACGTTTATACCTTCTTTTGGACAAAAGAGTACCTTTCCTGCTAGAAATCATTTGGATGTATTTGACCAAATCTTCCCCAATGAAAAGGGAAACTAGTCAGAAGCCTTTTTGCAAGATGATTCGGCTGACCAACTTTTTAACCACAAGGTCCTACGCATGTGTTTCAGCACAAGCGTAAGGCGGGACGCTTGGTGGATAGAGTCTTTTATGGCATCTATGGCAAAACAGTGCCTTTGGTAGGAGGATTTTAACAAAAAATTCCAACTACTTATCTGTTGGATCCTTAAGCATTTGTGCATCTTTATTGATGCTGGAAATCGCAGCATCTACTGCTGGTACTTTCCATCCTTTGTGAATTTTTCCTCCATGATAGAGAACTGAGAAACTCTTTGGCGGGAAAAAATGCTTATCCGGATGATCCCATTTAGCATAAATAAGCCCTTCTAGAAATGCATGAAAAAGGCTGTAAAGGTTTTTTTTTTTTAAACCCAGGTAAGGGACCGAACTTTCAGCTGACTCTGTTAGGAGTAGCATAAAAAGTGGAATGAACCATCTCTGTAAGAGTTTGTACCATTAAATCTGTCAGATTACGAGGTTGCATAAGGTTCATCAACTGTTTCCTCCGCAGAGGAAAATTCAGCTTGTTTTTCCCCGTGATCACCTGAGGGTAATACCTCATCCTGTGCCCACTGTTCCCTTGGAAAAAGGGGTTTGAGGTGGGGGAGGGGGATCTAGCACGCTTCCTATCCTCTTGGATGGAGGATGCGATTAAAGCCCTTAATCTTCCTTCTAAGTCCTGCAGGGCAGAGGAAAATGCATCTTCAGTCACGTATACAGGGGCTGAAGTGTGAGAAGCAGTTGCACCACCAATTGCTTCCAATGACTGACCCTGGCTTGCCATGTCAGGCATCTCCGGAGAGGATGACAGTGTGCAGGCATGACTGGAGTTCCCAGCGCCTAGGGGTGGAATCCTTGGTACCTTTGTACCTTTGTGGTAGCTCTGCAAGTCATAGTGCCAAGTACAAAAGCAGAGGCATTTTAAGAAAAAACATTATGGTATTTACTGAACAATAGTTTTAGCAAAAAACAATGTCACCATAAGGATCAGCCCTTTGATGCTGCATAATATTTCCTGTGCTGGAAATGCCTGCTTACACACCTTTACATGTCCAGTGCTCCTGTGTTCCTTAGTGTGACAGACTTATGTCTTCAGCATATGGACCGAGAGCGTCTGTGTTAAGCCTCAGGTGAGAACCTGATTAGGCGCCCTCAGCGTCTTCCGCCCTAGTGTATGCGCCGTGTGCTCCACGCGGACGTGACTTCCGCACAGGGCACCGCCTATCTGTGAGCCACGCCCCTCTGCAATACCCGCCCCCTCCTTGTTTTAAAAATAACACTAGTCCGCGCGTGCAGGCGGCATTCGGGTCTGCAGATGCAGACCCGAAGGGGAGGAGGCGGCACCACCGGCCACGATAGACGCCAGACTTTTACAGTCTGCAATGCTATACAGGGGCTGAATGCCTGTCCAAGCTCAACAAGGGCAAGTCTGATAATACAAACAGTGGAAGCTGTTAGCGCACCTCTCCAGGAGGGGAAGGGGAGGGGAATTTATGTCAGCAGTGTTTGTTTGGCTCTCAGTTTTAAAGGAAGACTTCACTTTATACAAAAAAATGCAAATGGCTGTTTTTGTATGTTCATAAGCTACTGCTGTACCCCCTTCAGATCCCTCTGAAAAGGAACACCTGTTCAATTAAGAACCCCCCTCTGGCTGATGGGACCACACCTGCTGCTATAGCTGGACACAGAGCTGCTGAAAAAGGCATCGTACAAGGTAAGTGCAATATGCTCCCTCTTGAGGAGACATTTTTAAAGGCATACAGAGTATATATGAAGAAAAAGCATAGGTGGACTTTTTACAGTTCCTAGGCTTCTCCCCTTACCTTATCCTCGCTGCAGGATACTGCTAAAATAGCAGATCCAAACTTCACCCATCACAGCAGGTAGCGTAGTTAAACCTTCAAAGACCTGGTCCCTTTTAATAGGGGTTCCACTCCTTTGGACCTGTATAGCACCCCTCAGGCAACTTTAGGTAAGGTAGCAAGACCAAAAAGAGTCCTGGTTCCTAGGGTTCCCTCAAAGAGAAGCGTTACGGGGGGCGTGGCTTAGCAATGGCCGACTGAAGACGTGCATAGCTGGAGCTCCCTGCCCGATCCTACCCGCACGGACCGAAAAGCAGTCTTTAACCCATGTGAACGAGGCATGGACAGCGCAAAACAATACAGGACATGATCATCTACACGGGGATCGAATCACCGGACAATACAAAAAGGGATACCGCACTTTTTTACCGGTAAAACAGCTCTATCTCCAGGCGCCATAGTTGCCGCACCACGTGTAACCTCCATGGCTGCTACCTCTGTGGGACCACAGAACCTCCCTCCCATACAGACACAGACCTCTGTGTCCCTCACGGGGACGCCGGCAATATTCTGCTCAAGCATGGAGAGTACTTCACTGACCCAGGCCCCCATAGAGGACGATCTCCGCAGCATGCTCAGGGCCCTCCCTACAAGAGCGGACATAGAGGCCCTTATTCTGAAAATAGAGGAGACACACAGTAGAGACATTCAAGAGGTAAAAGCAGATCTACACAGCGTAGAGACTCGTGTCACATCCGGAGAGAGCAAAATTAATGCATTAGAAGAAAAGATGCAAGTACTGGAACAAACGCAACAAGCCCATGCATTAGAAGCCCAAGAGATGCAATTACATTTGGAGGAAATGGAGGACTGTAGCCGCCAAAATAACTTACGGTTGCGGGGGATTCCGGAAGCTACGGGTCCTGAAGATTTGGCTGAAACGGCGACAGCAATCTTTCGGACGCTCATGACAGACCCACCCCCTAACTTGGAGATCGATAGGATACATCGCACCCTGGGACCCAAATCGATAGATCCCGCGAGACCCCGGGATGTTTTGTGCAGGTTACACAGATACGCACAAAAGGAAATGCTCCTGCGAAATGCCTGGGATCAGGGAGATATCGAATTTGATGGTGCCCATATTCAAATACTCCCAGACCTCTCCAGAGCCACGTTACAACGTCGCGCTATGTTGAAGCCAGTGCTGGAAGTGGCGAGAAGGAGTGGATGCACCTACCGGTGGGGGTACCCGCTAGCAGTCACCTTCCGGACGGAGCGAGCCTCCTTTACACTGCGCACTCCAGCAGACCTACCTGCTCTGTTCACCTTCATGGAGGCGGAACCAATCCCGGTGCCCAACTGGCTACAAAAGATCCCTCGACCTACAGGACGCACTGGCCCAGCTGTGGGCAGATCTCATCCTCCTCCACGGTCCCAACGATCTAGGGGTCGCTCCCGCATCAGGCCCGGAAATAATGCCCGTGAGTCTTAACAACAAAATTGGGTCCTAAGATGTTACTCTTTTTGGTTCCTTTGTTTGCTGATTTAAGTTTTTTAAGTTTTTTGTTTTTGACTCCCTCTCCTTCTGCTGGCGAACATTCGCACTTTACTTGCGTCCACCCTAAATGAAATGCTCCGTGTACCCCATCCATGCCGAGACATCTGAGACGTACCCACCCCTCCCACTTTTCTGCACTATCCCAGCAGCGTATGTGTAGTTTCACGCCTTCAGCCTTCCAGCAAGACACCGGAACCTGCCACCACCCTATCATGCTTTGGAACTAACGCTGCTGATATGTAGTGGAGAACAGACCGAGAGGTTGTAACTGACGGGGATCCAATGTTTGTTCCTTCCCCCGTTGGTCTCCTTCCTAATCCGCCCACTCAGCACTATACCCGCCAGAGAGGTAAGGGAAGTTTTACTCCCCATTGTACTACACACCACGAACTCCCTCTCCAGGAGACTTTCAGCGGAAACGAGAGGGAGAGCTGAAGATCGAATCAACGACTGGACTACAGTACAGCGTAGAACATTCATCCGAGACTATAGCTGGGCCCGTGAGTGCCATATACCTATCTCATTATCGGGGATGTACAGGGGCCCTCTTTAGAGTTCGGTAAAGAACATAGGATGACTGTGCGAGGTAGAGAGGGGGATAGGGAATGTTGGAGTCTAGCGTAGTGATTGAAGGCAATTGGGCAGATAACTGAGATGTGTTAAAGCTGCGGAGGGGAGGGGGGACGAAAGGATTGCATTGCTTCACCTTACTCTTCCTTATGCCGCGTACACACGGTCGGACTTTTCGTCTACAAAAGTCCAACGGACGCTGACGGACTAAAGCTGGCTGGTAATCCGATCGTGTGTGGGCTTCTCCGGACTTTCAACGTACTTTTTTAGCCTCAAATCCGACGTACTTTAGATTTGAAACATGCTTCAAATCTTTACGTCGTAACTACGACGGACCCCGAAATCCGCTCGTCTGTGTGCTAGTCCGACGGACAAAAAGCCACGCTAGGGCACCTATTGGCTACTGGCTATGAACTTCCTTATTTTAGTCCAGTGTACGTCATCACGTACGAATCCGTCGGACTTTTGTGTGGTCGTGTGTAGGCAAGTCCGTTCGTTAGAAAGTATGCCGCAAGTCCGCCGCAAGTCCGCCGAAAGTCTGCCGGAAGTCTGTCGGACAGGCTGTCTGACTTTTGTAGACGAAAAGTCCGACCGTGTGTACGCGGCATTACTGTAACACAATAGCACGTGACCATAAGTGTTCTGGGGGAAGTGAAGAGGAGTAAACGGTAGCGATAAACAGTAATGGGTCGCCACCCCCCCTCCACACGAGAATCCCATGAGTGTGGCGCCTGAGGCCTTAGGCATGTTATTAGGGTAATGAATCCTACAACCATACCGTTAGTCTTATCATTATTAGTCTGATGGGGAATGATGGAGCTTTCAGTTTCAAGAAGACCGGACAGATTTAGACAAGTAGATGCAAGATTGTTTAGTTGGGGGAGGGGGCGGGGAGAGGGGGAAAAAAAGAAAAAAAACAAAACAAAAAAAAAAAACTATGATACTCCTATCTCATTGCTGTGGTTGATGTTAGATGCAAACAGAGGATACTAAGAATTTGTTATATTACAACACCTGGTTTATACAAGTTTATTAAGCTGGTTTACATGTTCATATACAACTATAGGTCTGTGGGGGTTGGGAGGCGGCGGGGACCTCCACGCATAGCTCTTGCTAGACTCACCTCCACATAGGCAAACGCTTCGACCCGGGTTTCCCTGGCGGGCGTTGAAGCAGTGATTTGCTATAACTCTTAGTTATAATTTGGTGGGCAGGTGTCGAGTGAGGACTTTACACTCGAGACACACCAATAACCTAGAAACTTTACCTTGTTAACTTACTTCTCTTTGTTAACTACATTTCCTTTTACTCCTCTCAATCTTTCTCTCTCCCCCTCCCCACCCTTGGCCCACGAGCATGGAGACCCTAAATGTGATCACTCTTAATGTGAAAGGACTTAACGTCCCTGAAAAGAGACGGATGCTATTAAATGACATGAAACGACTGAAAGCAGACATTGTGTTGCTACAGGAGACACACTTTAAAGACGACAAATTACCGATACTTAAAAACAGACACTACCCAATAGTATACCATTCTACCCATTCAGCAGCCAAATCCAGGGGGGTATCCATTCAGATTTCAGCAAAGGTACCGTGGACTTTGACAGACATGAAGACAGACAAGATGGGGAGGTTCCTGTTTTTAAAGGGCTCCATAGGTGGAGCTAATGTGACCATCGCCAATTTCTATGCCCCAAACGTCCAACAAGACTCTTTCGTGCAGAGACAATTAGACGCGCTCCAAAAATTCACCGAGGGCCAACTTATCATTGGAGGGGATTTTAACACCCCCCTACTTCCCGTAGAGGACACTTCTTCAGGGTCCTCATCAGTTACCAGAGGTACACGCAAGAGGATACACACTGCGCTCCATGCACTACAACTGGTAGATGTTTGGCGTCTCTTCCACCCGGGTGAGAGGGATTACTCCTTTTTTTCCCGACCTCATCAAACGTATTCACGCATTGATTTTTTCTTAATACCTCAAAATCAATTACACGCGGTCAAAGGCTCGGCAATTGGTTCTATCACATGGTCAGACCACGCTCCAGTTTCAATGCAATACGCTCTAGCCGACTACTTTAGGGGACAAAGAAGCCCGTGGAGACTTAATGAAAGCCTCTTACAAAACTCAGAGATAGTCGCGGACATGACTAAAGAAATAACAGTATTTCCACACTAACACCTCAGACGAAGTAGACGGGGGCTTGATTTGGGAAGCACACAAAGCAGTGATCCGCGGGGTGCTTATAAAGCATGGAGTGTGGTTGAAAAAACAAAGAACTGCACAACTAACAACACTTTTAACTAAGCTACGCAGCCTGGAAAAAGACCACAAACTGACACCGTCCAGAGCGCTAGGAAATGAATTAGACATAGTACGCACACAGATCACAGACCTCCTGCAATATAAAGCGAAAGCGGCACTCCAAATTTCCCGTAAGAGAATTTACGAATCGGGCAACAAATGCAGTAGATTACTCGCCCAATCACTGAAAGCACAGAAAGCGGCGACATACATCCCACACATATACAGCCCCCAGGGACAGAAGAAGACTATACCCCAGCAGATCACACAGGAATTTATGTATTATTATGAGACATTATACAACCTACAAACGACAACAACCTCTAAGGAACACATAACGGACTATATAAAAAATTCCCATATGAATACCCTACCGTCTCCGACACGAGACCTTCTGGACGAGCCTATAACGTTACCAGAAATACAATTGGCGAATAAAATGCTAAAAAAGGAAAATCCTCAGGACCAGATGGTCTGACTTTTCAATACTACAAGACTCTACTCCTGTCATTAGGACAACACTTGCTTAAACTCTTCAATGACTTAGGCAGGGGCAAGACGCTACACCACGACACACTACAGGCCCAAATACCAGTGATTCCCAAAGAAGGTAAGGACCCGACGCAGTGCGGGAGTTACCGCCCAATATCTCTCTTAAACACAGACCTAAAACTGTTCACTAAGATATTAGCCACCAGAATACAACAGCAGATACCTAGCTTATTACATCTTGACCAAGTAGGCTTCGTACCATCTAGGGAAGCCCGGGACAATACTACAAAGGTCTTGAACCTACTCAATAAAGCCATCATAACTAACACACCAACGGTCTTCCTTAGTACAGATGCCGAGAAGGCATTCGACCGGGTAAACTGGTCATTTATGTTTGCCACTCTAAGACATATAGGCCTGGGAAGCACTATGCTGAATTGGATCTCAGCCATTTATACCACACCGTCAGCAAAAGTCAGGGTTAACGGGGTAACTTCAAACACATTCGCAATTACGAACGGCACGCGACAGGGTTGCCCACTGTCCCCACTACTCTTTGCCCTCTCACTAGAACCCTTCTTGTGCCACGTAAGACATAACCCAGACATAACTGGGATACTCATCAACCAGACCCAACATAAGGTATCTGCCTATGCGGATGATTTGATGTTTTCACTATCAAACCCGGTAATCTCACTCCCAAACCTACTAAAAGAATTCACTATATATGGCGCCCTTTCTCACCTAAAAATTAACTTCGCAAAATCAGAAGCGATGGGGGTGGGGATTCCACCTACACAACTGTTACACCTCCAATCCAGTTTCAAGCTGAAGTGGACAAATAGGGCCTTAAAATATCTGGGTACACTGATCCCCTCATCATTATCCCAGGTATATGAACTAAACTTCCCCCCACTATTAGCAAAAATTAAATCACTCCTGACCAACTGGCAAACCGGTCTTCAGTCCTGGTTAGGCAGATGTAACATTTTGAAAATGTCCATACTACCAAAAATCCTATATTTAATGCAGGCCCTCCCCATACACATCCCCTCTACCTTTTTTAAGCAAGTACAATCAGCCTTTACAGACTTCGTCTGGGCAAAAAAAAGACCAAGACTTTCTAACAAACTACTAGTACTCCCCAAAAAGGATGGGGGTCTTGCATTACCAAACATACGTGCATACTATTATGCGGTACATCTAGGAAGACTAATAGACTGGTGCCGCCACAAAGAGACCAAATTATGGACTCATATTGAACAATCCCACACCGCAATACCACTAGGGGGCACTCCTTGGTGCTATCAGAATATACCTGCAGATCTTAGACGCCATCCACTGATAGACAATACAATACGAATTTGCTCACAAATAATTTCCCAGACGACTCTCACGTCCACAAACTCTCCTTTATATCCCGTAATAGGTAACCCTTTGTTCAAACCGGGATTAGAAGATGGCATCTTCCGGAAACTTAGGGAGGCGGGACTACACCTAGCATCCCACTATAGCGTTGAGGGGCGTTGGAGAACGCATAAAGAACTCTCTGACCTAAGTGGCATATACCGTCTAGACTTTATTCGAACACTCCAGCTACGACACTTCCTCGGGTCTATCCCACCACCTCCTGCGGAAAACAATCGAACTCTTACGACCCTGGAGACTCTCCTTACAGAGACGGGAGCTTTACCACACACGTTATCATTGACTTACAGTCTAGTAAATACCCCCCCCCACAGACTTTGTTCCCCCGGGACTATTGAAATGGGAAGTAGACTTAGATTGTAGCTTTGACAGCATAAAGAAACAACGTATTCTTGGATTCACACATAAATCATCTATATGCGCCAAGATCCAAGAAACAAACTACAAAATTCTTTCCCAATGGTATAGAACCCCAGCATTACTGCATAAATTTTTCCCTACGACATCAGATATGTGCTGGCGATGTCAGAGGGAACCGGGAACCCTTTTACACATTTTCTGGTCTTGTCCCAAACTGGCACACTTCTGGAAAGTAGTACGTGACACAATACAAAAATTTACTGACAGGACTATAACCAATGACCCTGCATTCTTTTTGCTCCACGCTACAGACACCCCCGACAGAATTTATAAAAAGTCCGTGATACGCCACCTACTGGACGCAGCAAAAGCCTGCATTCCGGTTCGCTGGAAATCTACCCACCCACCGACCATTGATATGTGGCTGGAGAAAGTAGAAGGGATAAAGACAATGGAAGACCTCGTTCTGACGGCACAACATAGAGAAGAAACATTCTCTAAGACCTGGCAACTTTGGACTATGTTCATATACTCAGCGGAGGGACAGGCTCTAAAAAGGAGTGAAGACGCCTCATGAACGTAAACTCACAACACACATCCGATACCTTTCAGGCTGATTTGTCAAATATATGACAAATTAAGATCGCATGACCCTCCATGCTCGGGGGCTTTAACCCCCTCCCCAATCTCCCAATCCTCCAATCCCCTTCCCCATACTCCTCTTTTTTCTTTCTCCTATCTATCCTCCTTCCTTTCTTAGCTTCATCTCTTTGCTACTATCTTATTCATTTAATATATACTTCTTCCTAGTTCTTTTATTAAAGAAAAAAGGACCAAGCCCGTGGACAATAACTCAACATTAAACTAACTGAGTATTTAAAAAAAAAAAAAAAAAGTACATAAACTTCTGAGTAGCGGTATTCAAAATGTTATTCCTAGTAATGTCTGTAAGTTTCACTGAAAAAAGTAACCGCAATGTATATTGTATATTTTCTCTGATTAATTTGTACTTATATATTATCAACGTGATACTTTGTAATCTGTTGGTCCATTTGGGCATGGCCCTGCATATAAATAAACAATTCAAAAAAAAAAAAAAAGAGAAGCGTTACAGGCAAAACCTCATTCTTCTTATGTGAGGCCCGGGTACCATCCTGTGGCCCCAGTGGCGTGGATGGATCCAGTTGTGGAGGTTTTTTAAACCCAGCATGGATCCCTCCTTGAGCTCCTCAGAGCACATCTTCACTCGTGACCAACACCTTAGACACTGGTGAAAAAAACTGGAAGGAGGAGGGGTTATATAGGGAGTGAACTTCCTTGATTGGGTATACCAGTGTCAACACCTGAAGGTGGCCCATTACCCATTAAGTAATTACTTAAGGCTCTGTGTCCCATGATGTACAACAAAGAAAAGGGTATGCTGCGTCTACTAGAACACTGGCTTTGCGGCTGGTCAAAACTATTCAGAGAGCTTATCTAACGAAAGGCTTAGATCCACCAGTGGATGTAAAGGCCCATTCTACAAGAAGCTTGGCGGCCTCGTGGGCCGAACTCAAAGGGGTATCCCCAGAAGTAATATGTAAATACTACAGCATTACCTTCCCTTGTGATTTGTGGCATGCTACATCCCATACGTGTATTCTGTCATGCTTGTGTCAGGAAAACAGAAAATTGTATACTTACCTGACGGTAATTCTCCTTTCCTGACGCTTAAGCATGACAGCATACAGGCATTATGAGAATGCCGCCTGGTGGGAGGTGACTCATTTATATACTATAACCAGTCCTGTGATTGGGCAGAGGCTGTACCCATACATCTATGCTGTCGTGCTTAAGCATCAGGAAAAGGAAAATTACCAGGAAAATTACCGGGAGGCAAGGATACAATTATCCGTTTTTAAGCTCTTTGGCAGACACCAGGAGCTGACAAAGGACTGCCGTATCCCTGACCCGATTTAGTTCATCAGCTCATAAAAAAAATACATTTAGCAGCCTGAATAGGATTTCTGCACATACATTATTTGAGGAACACAGACAGAGATAAACATTTTTACTGAAATTAAAAAACATTCTTTATAATAAAGAACAGTTGGCAACCCTTAGGTGTCAACATTCTGAGTAATAAAGGCTACACTGGCGCCCCATATTCATATTCGCCTTTGGCCCTGTACTTTGTTAAGCTGGTCCTGTGGAGAATCAGATGTCAAATTAAATTTATAGCTAGAACGCTAATGCCTGTATTCATAAATTCCACCTATTTGTACAAGTTATACTGCAGGTAGTGGGTAAATGGATGGTAAGAATTGAACATGATCTGGAATCCACCTGAAACAGATGTGAATAACAATTTACCGTATATACTCGAGTATAAGTCGAATTTTTCAGCACATTTTTTTGTGCTGAAAGTGCCCCCCTCGACTTATACTCGAGTCAAGCACTTTTCTGCATCAAAAAATTTAATTTTCCGAACCGATTTTGGGGCCCCATATCTCAGGGCCACTTGGTGCTAGGAACCCCAAATTTGGTGTGCAAACCCAGTGGAACTGGTACCACAACATATCCAAAGCTGGGGTTCCTAGCACCAAGTGGCCCTGAGATACGGGGCCCCAAAATCGGTTCGGAAAATGTCATTCTCTGCTGCAGAAGTGCTTGACATTTTCTGAACCGACTTTGGGGCCCCATATCTCAGGGCTACTTAGTGCTAGGAACCCCAAATTTGGTGTGCAAACCCAGTGGAACTGGTACCACAACATATCCAAAGCTGGGGTTCCTAGCACCAAGTGGCCCTGAGATACGGGGCCCCAAAACCGGTTCGGAAAATGTCATTCTCTGCTGCAGAAAAGTGCTTGACATTTTCTGAACTGATTTTTGGGGCCCTGTATCTCGGGGCCACTTGGTGCTAGAAACCCCAGCTTTGGAAATTTTATGGTGCTATTTCCACTGGGTTTGCACACCAAATTTGGGGTTCCTAGCACTAAGTGGCCCCGAGATACGGGGCCCCACATTCGGTCAACTATGTCCATCTGCAGCAATGTCATTTCGGGACCCTTTGGGTTCAGAGACCCCAAATTTTGGCTGCAGCTAGGGGGCATCTAGGAACCCTTAACTACTGAGTTTGAAGTTCAGGGGACCTATGGCTGCAAATGGGCACAGTGAGGCATGCAAATGGACACAGTGATGCTGCAAATGGGCATTGTTGACCCTCTTTTCCACTTACAGTAGCTGTGCATTTCTCACCCTCGTCTTATACTCGGGTCAATACGTTTTTCCCATTTTCTTTGTGGTAAATTAGGGTCTCGACTTATACTCGAAACGACTTATACTCGAGTATATACGGTATGTATAATTGGCTCTGACTAAAACCTATCTTTACAGCTACTATATAATATCATTTTTCTCTATATGCAAGTTATTAGAAACTTGCTGCTGGGAAACCATCCCTTTACCAGGAACCTGTACTTTAGATCAGTACATCATATCTCTAAATGTTTTATTCAAGAGACCTCATGCCACTGTTCAAAAATACTAAATGGGCCACTTACTAATGCTTGACTTAAAGCTAAAATTCTATTTTTAAGGACACCTGTCATGAGAGAAATACGGAGGCTTCCACTGTTCCTTCTGCTAGCTGCCTGGCTGCTGTTATGCTAATGCTCTGGTTTCAATATCTTCAAAATTTCTGGCCTGGGGACATCTTTTCAAACAATGAAGTGCAATATCAGACATGAACATGTTCCAAAATGACTTGGTTCTTCTCAATTCATCTGAGTAACTGACCTGCTTACTACACAATCAGCTGGTGCTTCACCTCTCTTAGGGTACCTGGGACTGCTGTAGGGGTTACCCAAAATTCTGAGCACTTCCTGGTTCAGACTTTCAGTACACGGGGGGCATTGGCCTCTCTTGTCCTGGTCTGCATGGACTGGAGGCAGAGGAGGAAAAATGGTCCAATAAACTGCTGCCTCTGTCAAGAGAACGTGTCACTAAGACCCCTTTTACACTGAGGCGCTTTACAGGCGCTTTCACGCTAAAAAAAAAGCACCTGAAAAGCTCACCAAAACCTATTTTCATTAAAAACAATGAATGCTTTCACACTGGGGCAGTGCGTTGGCAGGCTGGGGAAAAATCGCCCCTCTCCATTGAAATGAATGGAAAGCGCTTCAAAAGGGCCTGAAAAGCTCTTCAAAAGTGCTCAATGTTTTACTGGCAGTTTACAAGCGCCTCAGTGTGAAAGGGGCCTAATGATTTTCCGACGGAAAATGTTTGATGGGAGCTTTTTATCGGAAATTCCGACCGTGTGTAGGCTCCATTGGACAATTTGCCATCGGAATTTCCGACACAAAATTTGAGATCTGGATCTCAAATTTTCGAACAAAATCTGTTCTCGTAAATTCCGATCGTGTGTACACAATTCAGACACACAAAAGTTCCACGCATGCTCAGAATCAAGTATGAGACGGAAGCGTAATAAGAATATTCCTGCGCTACCCAATTGGAAAAAGAAAAGAAAAACTCAGAAAAAATAGTAAAAACGCACGTATGCGACTGGACAGCTGCATGCACCGAAGCGCTCGGTCTGGTAAAACTAGCGTTCGTAACGGAGATAGCACATTCGCCACGCTTGGAATCTTTTAATGCAGCGCATTCTCTTTTTTTTTTTAGAATGCTAGAATGAAGTTGTTTTGCTGCTTATATTCACAGAGTTCTGACAAACTGATTTCTTAATTATTTCTCGTGATCTCCTGAATATTTTATTTTTTGGTTTTTGTCAGATCTCCATAATAATGTATTTGATTTTGTTTTATAATGTATTTTTTTTTTTTAATCAAGATCTCCTTTTTTTTTTGTGCTCTCCACAACATTGTTTTTTTTTGTGTGTCAAGTTACCACAACACCATTATTATCTTGTATTTTTTTAACCTCAAGGAGGTTGTTTGGTGTTGGTGTCCCTTGTTAATTTAACATTGTGTTTTTTAAATGTACCTGCCTACTCACAAACAAACTGTCCTTTTTGAAGTAAAACACATAGGCAAGTATTTGTGAAAAAAAATAGCCATTTATTATGGGTAATAAGAAAATAAAGAGGAAAGCAATGCTGGAGAAACTGGTGAAATTGACAAAGCCTTTGTACCCCAGGGCACACATCAAGTATTTTTTAGCCAAACTTGGTAGCCTGAGGAGTACATATAACAGTGAGCACAATCAGGTCCAGGAGTCCAAGAGGTCAGGAACAGCAGCAGATGACATATATGTCCCCAGGCTGTGGTCATACCACAGCCTGCCTCTTTTTTAAGACCAAACTGAACCCAGGCCATCACTTTCTTGTCTTACTTCCACTCTTCTTTACACGCTTGCTTCCAGGCTGTGGCTGTGGTGTTGGAGGTGTGGCAGGAGGTGGAGGAGGAGGATGGTCCAACTCACACAGGTGTGTTTTGGTTGTGAGTTGGCCCCTCAACCCCTTATTTAGTGTTGTATACATTATTTCCTCACAGATGAGGCGTTGGCCCTCCTCCATTTGCTGCATTTTGCTGGTAGTCATGCAGCCAAGGGCCTCTTGGAGGAGTGGGGGTGGCTCTGAGGGCCGCCTTAGCCTCCCGAATCAGCCCAAGCTCTGCCTCCTGCACATTACTCCCCTTCCTGGGCCTTTTGATTGGAAGGCGGAGGGGAGGGACCTGGGATTCTGTCAGGCTACTACTGGGCCCGGCCACCTCCTGGCTGCCACCTACTCCCGCCACCTCCTGGCTGCCCCATTCCACAGCCTCCGCCTGGCTCCCACATTCCACAGCCTCCTCCTGGCTGAGACTTTCCTGTGTATGAAAAAGGGACATAGTTTTAGTTTTTGGTTCATCACACACAATTTTCAGCTCATGAGTGTTGCAAATTGAATGTTAACAAATAGAAAACCCCAGCATTTTTCATTCTTGTCCCAAACATTTTTGGCCACTACTGTCTATTGATATGTAAAACACTATTAAATCTGCAATTGGTGATCAATAATAACATCTAGTTAACATCTTTAATTTTACAACCAGAAATATGTTAAACAATGCTATACCTGGCTCAAGTTGGGCTCCTCCACTTCTTCCTGGCTGGAAGGCCCAGGTTGGACATCAGAAGCCTCAGCTGGGGTGGAAGGAAGCCTTGAAGGAAGAGTGGAAGGAAGTTTGAGAGGCATTGCCTAACTTCAGTCTGGTCTGACAGAAACCGCAGTCTCTCATAGTACCACAGCCTGGGGACATAAATGTCATCTACTGCAGCTCCTGATCTCATGGAATCCTGGACCTTATTGCGCTCCCTATTATAAGTGCTCCTCAGCCCACCAATTTTGGCTTTTAAATAGGGGATGGTTGCCGTGGGGATCACCGGCTTCACCAACTCCAGCAGTTTCTCCAGCGCTGCCTGCCTCTTTTGTTTATGATTATAATGCGGATGTTTCACCTGCCACAGACAGGGCAGCTCCCTGTACTTGTCTATGAATAGGGGGAGGAAGTTGTGATCATTGAAGCCATCCATTTTCTCTGCAAGACACAACACAAGACAAACTCTAATGTCAGGCTAAACTCTTCTAATCTTGTCCCAATATAGGCCTCAATCTATAAGCAGTATAGGCCACTGATGCACCAAGTTAAAATTGTACCTTCATTAGAACGATCGGCGCTTTTGCTACTCCTTCCTCCGCTCACAGATCGTACGTACGACGCACGCGTATTACGCTTTATATACACTGCGCATGTGTGAAACTCCCCCCTCCCCAGACGTTCTTTTTAGTCTATTCCCCGCCCCATTCTGCACATGGAGGAGAAAGAGCAAGTGCATGCTGACAGCAGCAGCAACGACGAAAGCCCGGAGCCACGAACGTCCTGATCCCGGAGGATATTTAAGGCCTCAAATATGACCTTTGTAGAGATGGGGGAGATGGTGGACATTTTGAAGAGGGCCGACTATGATGGGAAGTATGGACCTTACCTAAACCCAAATGTGAGATAGGCCAAGATCATGGCTAAAGTTGTGAAGAGTCTGCACCAGAATTTTGGGGTACGACGATCCAAGGATCAACTGAGGAAACGCTGGTCAGACCTGAAATTGAGGGAGCACGATCCGTACAGAAGGATCAAGAGAGTTCTTCAAAAAAGTAAGTTGTTGTCATGTGTTCCTATTATTATTATTACTTGCATGCTGCTCCATGTGCTTTTCTTTACTGTTGTACAGTTTAAAATGGCAACTTTCAGGTTCGTGGGCACAGTAATCATTCGTAGTAAACATCGTTCGTTCACCCAATGTTTGGGGCAGATCCAGGTTAACTACATTTGTTCATGTCTATTTGTATTAAAAGAAGTTTAGTACATTGTTGTCTAGATTGGTTTGTAACTAGAATGAAATGCAAACTTGATTAAGTGTAAGGAGAGGACACTCAGCAGCTGTTTACACATCTGGATGCAGGAGCACTAGTGTGGGACACCAGAACAAACTTTTTAGGGTGTCCCACACAGGTGCTCCAGTGGATAACAGGGATTTCTCCATGTTACATAGTTACATAGTAGGTGAGGTTGAAAAAAGACACAAGTCCATCAAGTCCAACCTATGTGTGAAAATTGTACAAAAAAGGTAAGTATTCCAGCTTTATAAAGGTAAGAAAATAATGTCTTCATCTTGGAACTCTGCCCAAAAAGACAATTGTACGACACTTCCAAGCAAGGTTTCATATTCCTATTTATGCCCTCAAATATCTGTGTGCTAATTAGGGATGAGCCGAACACCGAACATGCGAACAGGCAAAAAATGTGTTCAAACACGCGAACACCGTTAAAGTCTATGGGACACAAACATGAATAATTAAAAGTGCTAATTTTAAAGGCTTATATGCAAGTTATTGTCATAAAAAGTGTTTGGGGACTCGGGTCCTGCCCCAGGAGACATGTATCAATGCAAAAAAAAGTTTTAAAAACGGCCGTTTTTTCGGGAGCAGTGATTTTAATAATGCTTAAAGTGAAACAATAAAAGGGAAATATTCCTTTAAATTTCGTACCTGGGGGGTGTCTATAGTATGCCTGTAAAGTGGCGTATGTTTCCCATGTTTAGAACAGTCCGAGAGCAAAATGACATTTCTAAAGTAAAAAGTCTTTTAAAACTACTCGCGGCTATAATGAATTGTCGGTCCCGGCAATACAGATAAAAGAAGTCATCAAAAAAAATGGCATGGGATCCCCCAGTCCATTACCAGTCCCTTTATGTCTGGTATTAATATTAAGGGGAACCCCGAACCAAATTTTTAAAAAAATTGCCTGGGGGTCCCCCCAAATTCCATACCAGGCCCTTCAGGTCTGGTATGGATTTTAAGGGGAACCCCGCACCAAAATATAAAAAAAATGGCGTGGGGGTCCCCCCAAAAATCCATACCAGACCCTTATCCGAGCACGCAATCTGGCAGGCCGCAGGAAAAGAGGGGGGACAAGAGAGCGCCCCCCCTCCTGAACCGTACCAGGCCAAATGCCCTCAACATGGGGAGGGTGCTTTGGGGTAGCCCCCCAAAGCACCTTGTCCCCATGTTGATGGGGACAAGGGCCTCATCCCTACAACCCTTGCCCGGTGGTTGTGGGGGGGTCTGCAGGCGGGTGGCTTATCAGAATCTGGAAGCCCCCTTTAACAAGGGGACCCCCAGATCCCAGCCTCCCCCCCCTGTGTGAAATGGTAATGGGGTACAGATGTACCCCTACCATTTCACAAAAAAAGTGTCAAAGTGGTAAAAATGACAAGATACGGCTTGGGACAAGTCCTTTATTAAAAAATAAAAAATAAAAATGTCCCACAAAAAGTCTTCTCTTGCTCCGCCGATGGACCGAGAAAGAAAAAAAAAACGCGACTGACCCGCCTCCATGGGAGACTCCCGCCGTATGACCCATCTTCGCTTTGACAGTTCTTTTATAACTGAGGGCAGGGCCACACGATGACGTTCCATGGAGGCGGTCGGTGCGTTTTTGGTTTTTTTTCGGTCCATTGGCGGAGCAAGAGAAGAAGATGACTTCGTGGGACATTTTTATTTTTTATTTTTTTAAATAAAGGACTTGTCCCAAGCCGTGTCTTGTCATTTTTTACCATTTTGACACTTTTTTTGTGAAATGGTAGGGGTACATTTGTACCCCGTTACCATTTCACACAGGGGGGAGGCCAGGATCTGGGGGTCCCCTTGTTAAAGGGGGCTTTCAGATTCCAATAAGCCCCCCACCCGCAGACCCCCACAACTACCGGACAAGGGTTGTGGAGATGAGGCCCTTGTCCCCATCAACATGGGGACAAGGTGTTTTGGGGGGCTACCCCAAATCACCCTCCCCATGTTAAGGACATGTGGCCTGGTACGGTTCAGGAGGGGGGGCGCTCTCTCGTCCCCCCTTTTCCTGCAGCCTGCCAGGTTGCGTGCTCAAATAAGGGTCTGGTATGGATTTTTGGGGGGACCCCCATGCCATTTTTTTTAAATTTTGGTGCGAGGTTCCCCTTAAAATCCATACCAGACCCTTCAGGTCTGGTGTGGATTTTGAGGGGGACCCCCACGCCATTTTTTTTTAAATTTTGGTGCGGGGTTCCCCTTAATATCCATACCAGACTTGAAGGGCCTGGTATGGAATTTGGGGGGACCCCCACGCAATTTTTTTTTAAATTTTGGTTTGGGGTTCCCCTTAATATTCATACCAGACCCAAAAGTGACTGGTAATGGACTGGGGGGATCCCATGCCGTTTTTTTCAATGACTTCTTTTATCTGTATTGCCGGGACCGACAATTCATTATAACCGCGAGAAGTTTTAAATGACTTTTTTTTCCTTTAGAAATGTCATTTTGCTCTTGGACTGTTCTAAACACAGGAAACATGCGCCACTTTACAGGCATACTATAGACACCCCCAAGGTACCAAATTTAAAGGAATATTTCACTTTTATTGTTTCACTTTAAGCATTTTTAAAATCACTACTCCCAAAAAAACGGCCGTTTTTAAAACTTTTTTTGCATTAAAACATGTCCCCTGGCAGGACCCAGGTTCCCAAACACTTTTTATGACAGTACCATGCATATAAGCCTTTAAAATTAGCACTTTTGATTTCTCCCATAGACTTTTAAAGGGTGTTCCGCGGCTTTCCAATTTGCCGCGAACACCCCAAATTGTTCACTATTTGGCGAACACCGGATGTTCGAGTCGAACTTACGTTCGACTCGAACATCGGGCTCATCCCTAGTGCTAAGTATACCTTTTTTTATTCACATAGGGGAGAAAAGGCTCGGGACATCAGAGGACACCAGGGACCCCCCACCTCCGAAAGAAAAGCAAATCCCCGCACCACAACCTGAGGATGTGGAGGAAGGAGAGGTTTATGAAGTGGGAGAAATAGTGACCACAACAGGTGAGTGTCTGAGACCACAGCTTCAGGTAATAGATGTATGCCTGCATATTTATAATACATGGTGTGTTTTTTTATTTTAGGTGATGTGGATGTTGTGGAAGAAGATTCGCTTTTCACAAGTGCACACGTCCTCATCGGGGAGATCATGTTGTGCAATTGTGATTTACAAAAGATCAAGGAAGACATGAATGATATTGAAAAAAGACTCAAAAACATCATTGATGTTTTAGGCCGAATCTAAAATACACCTAAAGTCCTCATTATTTTGCGATTTTTCACCAATTTTTTTTAAGTATCTTGAAAGCCAAATTTTGAAGATGCACACAGTGTCAAACATGTGCTATCTGCCATCACAGTATATCAAGGTACGCTTTTTGTGGGTGCAATCCCTTCCTCGCAACTCAAGTAGATGAGATGAAGGAGTTGCACCCCCCGAAACACGTCCATTGATCCCCCATGATGGGAGCTAGCACATGTTGACATTAGGCATGGGATCAGGAGGGAAATCCCCATTTTGACTCTCAATTTGTGTGCATCTTCAAAATTTGGCTTTCACAGGGGTGACATCACCCCATCTGATGAAGGCAAGATCAACCCAGTTTGGACATTCTAATGTCTGATATTGCCTTCAATTTATCAAAGTTGAACTTTGTAAGTTCCTGAGTTGTGTATTTTATTTTTATTTTTTTTATGTAATCTTTTTTTTTATGTTATAAAGAACATACAAAACACATAATGTACAATTGGTCTTCTCACATAGCATTGTAGACTATACATTGTAAACCTAAGAGTCAGACAATGTACAGCCAAAAAAAGGGGGGAAAAAGAATATGAAAACAGGGGGGGAAGGGAGGGGAGGGGAATGGGGAATAAGGTTATCTCTACACCATTTCACATCATAAAAGAGTCATAATGAGTTATAAAGAGTTTCCCGCCTCTGCCCGGACCTTATCTTCTCACTGCCCCCCACCTATGTACTGGGGGGCAAGACTTGACCTCAAGGCCATAGAAGACCCGTGGGTGGATCCCTCGGGAGGGGGGCTACAAGCCTCCAACTGACCTCCACCGAGGGGGAAGCTTCCCCGGGGCCTCCTCCATGGCCAATTCGGCCGCTTTTTTCTCTAAGGTACCGAGGCCACCAGGCGGAACCCCTTACAAATGCACCCGGACAGGTAACAACATGGTGATAACTAGAGAGAGAAACACATGAGCATGCCGTTAACCACTAGCAGTGCTTGGCGCCTCAAATTAACCTTCAGCTGTAGACCTTATGAGCCACGCAAAAGAAAAAGAAGAGTACAGGTCATTGTGCTACCAGTAGGGCAGTGAGACATAATAATCAGGTACGCACATCACCATTTATAGGCCTCCTCAGCTTCAGGGAGGGCTCCGCTAGCTCCAGCAGCGCGACATCCAGACTAGATGACACAGGATTAGCTTTAGTAGTATACTTCCGCTACTGGGCCCAAACTCCATTGAAACGCTCACTCCTATCTTTGCACCTCGCCACCCACTCCTCCGCCTCTCTAATATCGCCCACCTTTTGTAGCCAGTCTGTTAAAGTAGGGATCTGCAGATGTTTCCAATAGAGAGGTATTAGCCGTTTAGCTGCATTTAGTAAATGGGGAAGGGCGCTCTTTTTGTAATGGCTCAAAGGAAGGGCAGGGAGGTGCAAGAGGAAGCGAGAACGGGATTTCGATCTGCAGGGCATTTTTCATAGAAGTATATATTTCCATCCAAAAGGGCTTGATTGCTGAGCATTCCCACCAAATATGGAGGAGGGTGCCTTTCTGACCACAGCCCCACCAGCAACGGTACGAAAACGAGGGGTAAATAAGTGATAAGACAGCTGGTACGCGGTACCAGCGAGTCAAAAGCTTGTAGTTAGTTTCTTGCGTCCTAGACTCTATGGAGCTGGAGTGTGCTAGTCTGTAAATGTGCGAACGTTGTTCCAGTGTGAACTCTACCCCTAGATCCCGCTCCCATTCCCGTATAAAAGCTGGCTTGCTGACAGCGGGCACAGATCCCAAAAGCCAATATATTTCAGAGATCAGAGGGGGAGTGGGCTCTTCCTCTATGAACAATCTTTCCAGTGTGGTGATAGTGTCCAACCCTCTCACCGAAGCCCCTTGGGTCGCAATGAAATGTTGGAGCTGTTGGTGTCTCCACCAATCCATTGGGAATCTGCCGTGACTATTCCGCAAAGCGTCTAGGGGTATCAATTTGCCTTTATCTACAAATTTGCCACAACTATAATTACCGTCGTTCACCCAGGACCCAAAGAAGGCCCTTTGCTCCCCAGGAAGGAACCACCTGAATCCCCCCAGTGGTGCCAGTGGGGAGCCAGGGGGCGCCAGGGCATACAGAGCGTTGGTACAGTCCCCAGACCCGTAGGGTGTGGGTGGTCAGCGGGGAAGACATCTGTGAGAGTCCCCTGTATTCGCGGGGTAACTAGGGAGCGTATGACAAGTCGCGACCAGCTAGGCTCTTTTCCAAGGAGACCCACATTTTTGAACCACCATGGTGGCGCCAGTTGAGGATGTGTTGGCTCGCAATGGCTCTGTAATAACGCCGTACATCTGGGAGGCCCAAGCCTCCCATCTCTTTGGGTCTCTGCAATAGGGACACGGCCAGTCTTGGTTTTTTACCATGCCAAATGAAATTATTCATTAAGCTTTGAAGCTGTTTGAAAAAGCTTTTGGGGAGGGAAATGGGCAACATGTGCAAGTAAAAGAGCACTCTAGTGAGGATGTTCATCTTAAGCATGCTGAGTTTACCTAGCCATGTGAAGGAGGTCTTGGCTCAGTTCTGCAAGTCCCTACGCACCACGCTCAAAAGGGTAGGGAAGTTAGCAGAGTATATAGTGTCAAACTGGTTTGTAAGTTGGATACCCAGATACTTAATAGAAGTTTTAGGCCAACTAAATGGGAAAGCTTGCTGTAAGTCAGTAGCCATCTTCACGGGAACGATGATGGGCAGAATTTCGGAAATGAATCTTAAAATTTGATATACGTCCGAAAATTTTGAGTTCCCTCATAAGGTTTGGCAGCGATACAAGAGGTTGGGTCAAATGAAAGAGCACGTCATCGGCATAGGCCGACAGTTTGTGTTCCGTAGACCCCACCATCACCCCTCCAATATCCACGCTCGCCCGTATTGTTCTAAGCAGGGGCTCCATAGCTAGAGCGAACAATAGGGGGGAGAGAGGGCACCCCTGCCTCGTGCCATTCCATATGGGGACCTCCAAGGACAAGTGGCCATTTACCTTGACCTTCGCACTGGGGGTTGTGTAGAGTGCCATGATCCATTGGAGCATATGAGGGCCTAATCCTAAAGTTTCCAAGATCGCCTTAAGGTATGACCAATCCATTCTGTCAAAAGCCTTTTCAGGGTCAGTGGACAGAATGAGGTAGGGGGTGGAATCTCTGTGGGAACGGGCCCACTGAATGAGCTGCATGGCCCGGATGGAATTATCTCTAGCTTCTCTACCCGAAATGAATCCCGTTTGATTGGGGTGGATAAAGGATGGTATGACATGTTTAAGTCGATTCGCCATAATTTTAGCAAAGATTTATATATCGACATTAAGTAGCGATATTGGTCGATAGCTTTGAGGAAGAGTAGGATCTTTACCTTCCTTAGGAAGTACGGTGATGTGGGCCAACAAGGCCTCAGGGGGAATCTGGTGGCTTGTGGCTAGAGAGTTAAAATACCTACACATATGGTTTTGTAGTTTTGTAGAAATTTGACGTAATAAGCTTTGGTATATCCATCCGGGCCAGGGCTCTTCCCGTTAGGTAGGGCCTTCACTGTCGCAATAATCTCCTGAGGGGAGATGGGGGAGTCGAGGTCTAGCTGTTGTTCAGATGTCAGAGAGGGGAGTCCGGCCGAGGCAATCGGCAATAGTTTTCAGTTTAGCCGTCCGTTCGGTTTGGGAGATATCTTTATCTAAATGATAGAGGTCTGCATAGTAATCTCTGAATATGGAAGCAATCCCAGGGGAGTGTAAAGTTGCCGTACCATCGAGGGATCGAAGCGAGTGTACTTGAGCAGTCATTCGTTGCTTCCGAAGCACTCTAGCTAGCATTCTGCCACACTTATTACCCTGTTCATAATATTTATGGGATAGGTAGCGTAGTTGTCTACGTGCACGACGGTCAAGGAGGCGTGAGAACAGCTCTCTCAGCTCGGTCAGCCGCTCGCGAGCCTTAGTATCCCCCTGACGTTTATGTCTAAGTTCTTCCTCTTGTAAAGCTGTCAGCACTCTCTCGAAGTCTATCTGTCTTTCTTTTTTGAGTCTAGAACCCAAAGAGATCAGCTCACCTCTGAGTACCACCTTATGACTTTCCCACACAACTCCCTCCGCCATGTCCCCAGACACATTCTCTGCGAAGTAGTGCGTGATGGTTTCAGAGACCTTAGCTACTACAGAGGCATTGTCCAGGAGATTTTCATTGAGTCTCCAAGACCAAGCCCTCTGCGATCCATCAGGAATCCTGAGCATAGCCCACACAGGGGCATGGTCTGAGATAGTGATGCTTCCTATTTCAGCTGACTGCAGTAGTTCAAGGGTATCATGATCCACACACATGAGATCAATGCGCGTATATACGTCATGTACCCCCGAGTAGTAGCTATAGTCCCTATCCGACGCATGGAGTGCTCTCCAAGTGTCTATAAGGAAGTTATTCTGCAGTGATTTGCGAAAATGCCTGAGGAAGGCTTGGGAGTGTGTAGGGCGGCCGCGGGACGTGTCTACTAGCGGGTCGGGGCTCACGTTAAAATCTCCTTTTCGAGAATTAAGTGACCCTCCCTAAATTCTGTGAGTTTGTCTAACACGGAGTCTATGAAGGGGAGCTGTTGAGTGTTGGGTGCGTAGAGAGTCGCAAATGTAAATTTTGTGTTGGCCAGGACCCCCTTCACGAAGACATACCTGCCCTGTGAGTCAACCTGACTCTCTGAGAGTTGGAATGGGCAGGATTTATGAAAATGCGATGGCGGTACCACGTGATTTAGCCACCGGGGAGTTGCTAAAGAACCATTGGGTGTAAAGGTGCGTGGGTATCTTGGGGAGGGATTGTTGTCTAAAGTGGGTCTGCTGCAGGAAAACCACCTGGGCCCCCAGACGCTTTAATTCTAGCCAAAGCCTGTTGCGCTTGTGTGGAGAGCAGAGCCCCCTGACATTATAGGACAATACCTTTAGTGATGGCGTACCTGAAGCTGATGATAACCACTCCGTCTCACCCCCTCTGCGCATGTTTCAATTGATAAAGAGGAAACCTGAAGGTCAAAGCAAGAATGTTAGCTCTCAGAAGCAATGTAAGGAACAGTAGTGAAATAACTGGGAGAAGGGGGGGAGGGGTGATAGGGAAGGAAGGGGGGAATTTAGAAAAGGGTAGGGGAGGGGGTAAAGGGGAGAAAGGAGGGAGAGAAGGAGAGAAGAGGAGAATAAAACAACAGCACCACAGGGGCCGGACCGTGTCTAACAGGCCCGGTGTAATGCACAGTGGTGAACTACAGAGTTCACCCGGGGGGGGGTATCAACCCAAAAAACGCCCGGGAAGAAGCTCGGAGTCCCTCTAGGGACTATCACCTGGTAAGGTGAGGCCTAAGTGGGGTAAGTGGGCGACCACCAAGGGGACGCGGAGCCCAGTGCCCCGTTCAGTCCAATATAACATGGGTGAAAAAATGAAGTGCAAAAAACAACAAAACAAAAAAAAAAAAAGAAGAAAAATAAAGTATATAGAACTCAAACTTCCAAAAAGTGCAAAACAGGGCAGCCAAACAGAGGGCCAAGTAACAGACCCCCCCCAGTCCATCACGTTGCATAAGGCGTAGCTCGAAGTTGGGTAATAATACTGAGGACCCAAGGTTCAGTGTCCTGCAAGAGGAGGTGCAGTGTTGCAGCAGTGCATCCATTGAGTCCTGTACCCCGACCGAGATAACAATAATGGAGAAGGGGTGATCTGTGGTCTTGTCAAGAAATTGGAGAAAGGTTAGCAGTAGCGTATTCAGTCGCTAGTTGCCGAGGTGCCCGGACGGGGGCCATCCATCTGCCTGTTACGGCCGCGGGAACGCCTGCTTCCAGCCGCCGGGATCCATGGCTGAGGTAGCTGGGGAATCGGGATGTCCGGTGTGGTACGCCAATCCGGGAAATCCACAGGACTAAGCTTCAAGGTGTGTAAGAAGCGGGGGAGGTCATCTTTCGTACGCAATATAGCCCAACGGCCATTTTTAGATGCCTGGAGGCTGAATGGGAAGCCCCAGCGGTATGTGAGGTCTGCCGCTTGAATTTCTGCCAGGAGTGGGCGTAGGGCCCGTCGCTGCATTAGGGTGCACCTAGAGAGGTCCTGATAGAAGGACAGCTGGGCTTCATCAAAGTCAAAGACCGGTCTGTTGCGCATCTTTTGCATGATGCGATCCTTTAGGGTAAATTTATGCAGCTTGCAAATAACATCTCTGGGGTTTTCCGGATGTTCTGATGGGGGCCTGAGTGCCCTGTGAGCCCTATCTATCTCAATCGGCACAGACAGAGGCAGACTCAGGATTTCACGGAACACTCCCTGCAGCGTGGGGACAATATCTTTAGGCGCAGTGGCTTCAGGAAGGCCTCGTATGTGAAGATTCGCTCGCCTGCTGCGGTTCTCCATGTCATCTAATTGGCATAGGAGGGCTTCAATTTGGTGACTGTGGGTTACAGTCTGTTCTCTCTACTTTAGAGCAGGGACATAAAAATGTACACAAATCTACATTCAGAGAGGAATTTATTCACACACGTACAGGTATAAATGTGTATATATGGTACTATACATAGCAACGGAGCACATCTTACTATGCCCATGCTGTATTATATACAAAGAAATGGAGTAGATCTTATTAGTACTCTGGAGCAGTCCATACAGTATTATATTAAGCAATGCAGCAAATCTTACTAGTATGCCTGGCAGTAGCCCATACTGTACTATATGAGGCAGATCTTACTAGTACTGCTGACAGTAGTTCATAGTACTCTTAGTACTTTATGGATTACTGGCATAAGTAAAGGTAAGAGCTGCTCCATTGCTATGTAAAGTTCAGATCTTTTTGGTACTCCTGAGAGTAGCCCATATTGTACTATGCATAGCAATGGAGTAGCTCTTACAAATACTTCTGGCAATAGCCCATACTGTACTATACATAACAATAAAATAAATCTTACTAGTACAGTTGTGCTCATAAGATTACATATCCTGGCAGAATTTATGATTTCTTGGCCATTTTTCAGAGAATATGAATGATAACACAAAAACTTTTCTTTCACTTATGGTTAGTGTTTGGCTTAAGCCATTTATTATCAATCAACTTTTACTCTTTTTAAATCATAATCACCACAGAAACTACCCAAATGACCCTGATCAAAAGTTTATATACCCCAGTTCTTATAACCGTGTATTATTATTATTATTATTATTATTATACAAGATTTATATAGCGCCAACAGTTTACGCAGCGCTTTACAATGTATAAGGGGGACAACACAATTACAGTACAATACAAAAGGTACAGGAGGGCCCTGCTCGTAGAGCTTACATTCTAAAGGGAGGGGGTGGTGGTACAAAAGGTAACAGCTGCAGAGAATGGTTTGATGGGGGTGGCTCGGGGACAGTTAATAAATGAGTTTCCAGGGATCTCCTAAAGGTGAACAGGGTAGGGGCTGATCAGACATACTGGGGCAGGGAATTCCAGAGGATGGGAGAGGCTCTGGAGAAGTCCTGAAGGCGAGCATGGGAGGAGGTAATAAGGGAGCTAGAGAGCAGGAGCTACTGGGAGGATTGCCCCCTTTAACATCAATGACAGCTTGAAGTCTTTTGTGGTATTTGTGGATGAGGCTCTTTATGTTCTCAGATGGTAAAGCTGACCATTCCTCTTGGTAAAAAGCCTCCAGTTCCTGTAAATTCTTGGGCTGTCTTGCATGAACTGCACGTTTGAGATCTCCCCAGAGTGGCTCAATGATATTGAGGTCAGGAGACTGAGATGGCCACTCCAGTACTTTCACTTAATTGTGCTGTAGCCAATGACCGCTAAACTTGGCCTTGTGTTTTGGATCATTGTCATGTTGGAATGTCCAAGTACGTCCCATGCGCAGCTTCCTGGCTGATGAATGCAAATGTTCCTCCAGTATTTTTTGATAACATACTGCATTCATCTTGCCATCAATTTTGACCAAATTTCCTGTGCCTTTGTAGCTCACACATCCCCAAAACATCAGCGATCCACCTCTGTGTTTCACAGTAGGAATGGTGTACCTTTCATCATAGGCCTTGTTGACTGCTCTCCAAATGTAGTGTTTATGATTGTGGCCAAAAAGCTCAATTTTGGTCTTATCACTCCAAATGACTTTGTGCCAGAAGGTTTGAGGCTTGTCTCTGTGCTGTTTGGAGTATTGTAAGTGGGATACTTTGTGGCATTTGCATAGTAATGGCTTTCTTCTGGTGACTCAACCATGCAGCCCATCTTTCTTCAAGTGCCTCCTTATTGTGCATCTTGAAACAGCCACACATGTTTTCAGAGAGTCCTGTATTTCACCTGAAGTTATTTGTGGGTTTTTCTTTGCATCCCGAACAATTTTCCTGGCAGTTGTGACTGAAATTTTAGTTGGTCTACCTGACCGTGGTTTGGTTTTAACAGAACCCCTCGTTTTCCACTTCTTGATTAGAGTTTGAACTCTGCTGATTGGCATTCTCAATTCCTTGGATATCTTTTTATATCCCTTTCCTGTTTTATACAGTTCAACTACCTTTTCTCGCAGATCCTTTGACAATTATTTTGCTTTCCCCATGACTCAGAATCCAGAAACGTCAGTGCAGCACTGGATGAAAGATGCAAGGGTCTGTCAGGAGTCCAGAAACTCACTGACCTTTTGTACACACACACACACACTAATTACAAGCAAACAGATCACAGATGAGGATGGTTACCTTTAATCGCCATTCAAACCCCTTTGTGTCAACTTGTGTGCATGTTATCAGGCCAAAATCACCAGGGTATGTAAACTTTTGATCAGGATTATTTGGGTAGTTTCTGTTGCCATTATATAAAAAGTAAACATAGAGTAATCATAGTTGATTGATAATAAATGGCTTCAGCCAAACACTAACCATTAGTAAAATAAAAGTTTGTGTTATCATTCATATTCTCTGAAAAATGGCGAAGAAATCATAAATTCTGCCGGGGTATGTAAACTTATGAGCACAACTGTACATAGCAATGGAATAGATCTTACTAGTACTCCTGACAGTAGCCAATACTGTACAATACATAGCAATGGGGTAGATCTTACTAGTACTCCTGACAATAGCCCATACTGTACTATACATATCAAAGGAATAGATCTTACTAATACTCTTGACAGTAGCCCATACTGTACTATAGATAGTAGAGCTGTACGATTAATCGTCAAGAATCGTTATCGCGATCTTGACTAAAGTGTTTCCTGATTCTTTCTATGCAAAGAATTCTCTCTACTCTTCTGAAGCCACAGCCATCAAAAGAAAGGAAGAGAAAAACTGGGCAGCCTGCCAAGAATCAAGACATTCTTTATCAGTTGAACTAAGTGTAAACATTGTAACAATTTGTCAATGGAAAAGACTTTGTGTGCAAGTGAAAAAAGTTTAACCACTTAAACACTAAACCTTTTTCTGACATTTGTTGGTTTCAAGTTAAAATCATTTTTTTTTTTTTGCTAGAAAATTACTTAGAACCCCCAAACATATATATATATTTTTTAGTATACACCCTAGAGAATAAAATAGTGGTTGTTGCAATATTTATGTCACACTGTATTTGCGCAGCGGTCTTTCAAATGCAATTTTTTGGGGAAAAAATTACTTTAACGAATTCAAAAAAAAAAAAAAAAAAACTTACCAGTAAAGTTAGCCCATTTTTTTGTAGGATGTGAAAGATTTTACGTCGCGAGAATCCTGAGAGAATCATGATCTTTTTATTCTAAGCAAAAAATCATGATTCTCATTTTGGCCAGAATCGTGCAGCTCTAATAGATAGCAATGGAGTAGATCTTACTAGTACTCTTGACAATAGCCTATACTATACTATACATAGCAATGGAGTAGATTTTACTAGTATTCCTGACAATGGCCCATACTGTACTATACGTAGCATTGGAGTAGATCTTACTAGTACTCCTGACAAAAGCCCATACTGTACTATACATAACAATGGAGTAGATCTTAGTAGTACTCCCAACAGTAGCCCATACTGTACTTTACATAGCAATGGAATAGATCTTACTAGTACTCCTAAAAGCACTCCATACTGTACTATACATAGCAATGGAGTAGATCTTGCTAGTACTCCTGACAGTAGTCCATACCGTACTATACATAGCAATAAAATAGATCTTAGTAGTACTCCTGACAGTAGCCCATACTGTACTATACATAGCAATGGAGTAGATCTTGCTAGTACTCCTGACAGTACTCCATACTGTACTATACATAGCAATAAAATAGATCTTACTAGTACAACGTTTACCATCCAACCTGACAGAACTGGAGAGGATCTGCAAGGAGGAATGGCAGAGGGCCCCCAAATCCAGGTGTGAAAAACTTGTTGCATCTTTCCCAAAAAGACTCATAGCTGTATTAGATCAAAAGGGTGCTTCTACTAAATACTGAGCAAAGGGTCTGAATACTTAGGACCATGTGATATTTCAGTTTTCCTTTTTTAATAAATCTGCAAAAATGTCAGCAATTCTGTTTTTTTTGTCAATATGGGGTGCTGTGTATGAGGAAAAAAAATGAACTTAAATGATTTTAGCAAATGGCTGCAATATAACAAAGAGTGAAAAATTTAAGGGGGTCTGAATACTTTCCGTCCCCACTGTATAAATCAATGGAGTAGATATTATTAGTACTCTTGACAGTAGTTAATATAGTACTATGTACAGCAACTGAGCAGATCTTACTAGTACTCCATACAGTAATATATAAAGCAATGGCGTACATCTTACTAGTGCGCTTGACAGTAAATCCATACAATGATATACATAGCAATGGAGAAGATCTTACTAACACTCCTGATAGTAGTCCAAATAGTACTATATAAATCAATGCAGTAGATCTTACTTGTACTCCTCACAGTAGTCCATACAGTACTATATAAATCAATAGAGCAGATGTTACAAGTACCCCTACCAGTAGCCCATACAGTACATCAAAGGAGCAGATCTTACTAGTAGTTCTGACAGTAGCCCATAGAGTATTATATAAACAAATAGAGCAAAATTACTAGTGCTCCTGATAGTAGTCCATTCATTACTATATACATCAAAGAATCAGCTCTTACTAGTGCTCCTGATAGTAGCCCATTCAGTACTATATAAGAAGAATCAGATCTTACTAGTGCTCCTGATAGTAGTCCATTCAGTACTATATACATCAAAGAATCAGATCTTACTAGTGCTCCTGGTAGTAGTCCATTCAGTACTATGTAAATCAATGCAGTAGATCTTACTTGTACTCCTCACAGTAGTCCATACAGTACTATATAAATCAATAGAGCAGATGTTACAAGTACCCCTGCCAGTAGCCCATACAGTACATCAAAGGAGCAGATCTTACTAGTAGTTCTGACAGTAGCCCATAGAGTATTATATAAACAAATAGAGCAAAATTACTAGTGCTCCTGATAGTAGTCCATTCAGTACTATATACATCAAAGAATCAGCTCTTACTAGTGCTCCTGATAGTAGCCCATTCAGTACTATATACATCAAAGAATCAGCTCTTACTAGTGCTCCTGATAGTAGCCCATTCAGTACTATATACATCAAAGAATCAGATCTTACTAGTGCTCCTGATAGTAGTCCATTCAGTACTATATACATCAAAGAATCAGCTCTTACTAGTGCTCCTGATAGTAGCCCATTCAGTACTATATAAGAAGAATCAGATCTTACTAGTGCTCCTGATAGTAGTCCATTCAGTACTATATACATCAAAGAATCAGATCTTACTAGTGCTCCTGGTAGTAGTCCATTCAGTACTATGTAAATCAATGCAGTAGATCTTACTTGTACTCCTCACAGTAGTCCATACAGTACTATATAAATCAATAGAGCAGATGTTACAAGTACCCCTGCCAGTAGCCCATACAGTACATCAAAGGAGCAGATCTTACTAGTAGTTCTGACAGTAGCCCATAGAGTATTATATAAACAAATAGAGCAAAATTACTAGTGCTCCTGATAGTAGTCCATTCAGTACTATATACATCAAAGAATCAGCTCTTACTAGTGCTCCTGATAGTAGCCCATTCAGTACTATATACATCAAAGAATCAGCTCTTACTAGTGCTCCTGATAGTAGCCCATTCAGTACTATATACATCAAAGAATCAGATCTTACTAGTGCTCCTGATAGTAGTCCATTCAGTACTATATACATCAAAGAATCAGCTCTTACTAGTGCTCCTGATAGTAGCCCATTCAGTACTATATACATCAAAGAATCAGATCTTACTAGTGCTCCTGATAGTAGTCCATTCAGTACTATATACATCAAAGAATCAGCTCTTACTAGTGCTCCTGATAGTAGCCCATTCAGTACTATATACATCAAAGAATCAGATCTTACTAGTGCTCCAGATAGTAGCCCATTCAGTAATATATACATCAAAGAATCAGCTCTTACTAGTGCTCCTGATAGTAGCCCATTCAGTACTATATACATCAAAGAATCAGATCTTACTAGTGCTCCTGCTAGTAGCCCATTCAGTACTATATACATCAAAGAATCAGCTCTTACTAGTGCTCCTGATAGTAGCCCATTCAGTACTATATACATCAAAGAATCAGATCTTACTAGTGCTCCTGATAGTAGCCCATTCAGTACTATATACATCAAAGAATCAGCTCTTACTAGTGCTTCTGATAGTAGCCCATTTACTACTATATACATCAAAGAATCAGCTCTTACTAGTGCTCCTGATAGTAGCCCATTCACTACTATATACATCAAAGAATCAGCTCTTACTAGTGCTCCTGATAGTAGCCCATTCACTACTATATACATCAAAGAATCAGCTCTTACTAGTGCTTCTGATAGTAGCCCATTCACTACTATATACATCAAAGAATCAGCTCTTACTAGTGCTTCTGATAGTAGCCCATTCAGTACTATATACATCAAAGAATCAGCTCTTACTAGTGCTCCTGAAAGCCCATTCTGTACTATATACATCAAAGAATCAGATCTTACTAGGGGACATACTAAAAGGAATGACAGAATGGAATGCCCATAGACTTTAACAGGGAGATGGAATGCCCATAGAGAGTAATGGAACAAAGTGGAATGCCCATAGAGAATAAAGGAAAAAAAATTCTATTTCTGACAGACTCTTTAGACATATCATCAATTTCTTTTTTTAAAACCTACTTTTAAATATAAGTGGCCATGTTTAATATTGAAATTAGGTGGGATTATTGTTGTTTTTTATGGCATAACAAAGGTGAATGACAGAAGGGAATGTCCATAGAGTATAATGGGAAGTAAACTGGGAAGTAAAATCTAAACTCATTTGCAGGCAAATCTGAGAGACATAGCAATTTATCCTTTACCACAGCTGTTCTTCAAGAAGAGTAGCAGATTATAAGATTGATATTATTTGGGATTACAGCTGTTTTCTATGGAATGACAAATAATAGAAAGGAATGCCCATAGAGTATAATGGGAAGCAAGATGTGACCTGGAGTCAGAACCATTAGTCATATCAGATCAATCTTTAGGAGACATACTCTCTATGTTCAGTGATGATGTTCAAATTTGATATTAAGTGGGAATATTAATGTTTTCTATGGAATGACCAATATATGACAGAATGGAATGCCCATAGAGTATAATGGGAAGTAAAATCTAAACTCATTTGCAGGCAAATCTGAGAGACATAGCAATTTATCCTTTACCACAGCTGTTCTTCAAGAAGAGTAGCAGATTATAAGATTGATATTATTTGGGATTACAGCTGTTTTCTATGGAATGACAAATAATAGAAATGAATGCCCATAGAGTATAATGGGAAGCAAGATGTGACCTGGAGTCAGAACCATTGGTCATATCAGATCAATCTTTAGCAGACATACTCTCTATGTCCAGTGATGATGTTCAAATTTGACATTAAGTGGGAATATTAATGTTTTCTATGGAATGACCAACACATGACAGAATGGAATGCCCATAGAGTATAATGGGAAGTAAAATCTAAACTCATTTGCAGGCAAATCTGAGGGACATAGCAATTTATCCTTTACCACAGCTGTTCTTCAAGTAGAGTAGCAGATTATAAAATTGAGATTATTTGGGATTACAGCTGTTTTCTACGGAATGACAAACATATGACAGAGTGGAATGCCCATAGAGTATAATGGGAAGCAAGATGTGACCTGGAGTCAGAACCATTGGTCATATCAGATCAATCTTTAGCAGACATACTCTATATGTTCAGTGATGATGTTTAAAATTGAGATTAAGCAGGATTATTATTGTTTTCTATGGAATGACAAACATATGACAGAATGGAATGCCCATTGAGTATCATGGGAAGCAAGATGTGACCTGGAGTCAGAACCATTGCTCATATCAGATCAATCTTTAGCAGACATACTCTCTATGTCCAGTGATGACTATGGGCATTCCACTCTGTCATATGTTTGTCATTCCATAGAAAACAATAATAATCCCACTTAATGTGAAATTTGGACATCACCTCTGAACATAGAGAGTATTTCTGCTAAAGATTGATCGGATATGACCAATGGTTCTGACTCCAGGTCACATCTTGCTTCCCATTATACTCTATGGGCATTCCATTCTTTCATATGTTTGTCATTCCATAGAAAACAATAATAATCCCACTTAATGTGAAATTTGGACATCACCTCTGAACATAGAGAGTATGTCTGCTAAAGATTGATCTGATATGACCAAGGGTTCTGACTCCAGGTCACATCTTGCTTCCCATTATACTCTATGGGCATTCCATTCTGTCATATGTTTGTCATTCCATAGAAAACAGCTGTAATCCCAAATAACCTCAATCTTTTAATCTGCTACTCTACTTGAAGAACAGCTGTGGTAAAGGATAAATTGCTATGTCCCTCAGATTTGCCTGCAAATGAGTTTAGATTTTACTTCCCAGTTTACTTCCCATTATACTCTATGGACATTCCCTTCTGTCATTCACCTTTGTTATGCCATAAAAAACAACAATAATCCCACCTAATTTCAATATTAAACATGGCCACTGATATTTAAAAGTAGGTTTTAAAAAAAGAAATTGATGATATGTCTAAAGAGTCTGTCAGAAATAGAATTTTTTTCCCATTATTCTCTATTGGCATTCCACTTTGTTCCATTACTCTCTATGGGCATTCCACTTTGTTCCATTACTCTCTATGGGCATTCCATCTCCCTGTTAAAGTCTATGGGCATTCCATTCTGTCATTCCTTTTAGTATGTCCCCTTACTAGTGCTCCTGATAGTAGCCCATACAGTATATGTAAATCAATGGAGTAGATACCCGTACTGCTGACAGTAGTGTGCACAGTACTACAAGCCCTAGCTCTCCATAGAGTGTAATAATCCAGGAGGTGAGAGGTGTAGGTGTATGGTTTTGGCAGTGTACTCACTCAGAGGCCGCACTCATGGAGTTCACCACATAGGACACAGGGATAGCAGTGAGGGAGAGGAGAAAGGGCCCAGCTGGCTCCGGGAGACCCATGGCTGATGTCTCACACTGTCTTCCGGCATACAAGTGTACAGGAGCCGGTGTGAGGAGCTGTGTCTGGGGCGGGGTGGGGAGTCCAGCACTAAGCACGTTTTCCTATCTATTCAAAGTTCACTCTCTGTCTTCACTGCTGACTGGAATTGCGACATAGCTGTGTAGTGATAATAGAACTGTTAACCATTGCATGACAAGAGCAAACAGATAGCCCAGAAGTAGAAACACAGGAGTGGGGGGAATTTATCCAAACTGGACTAAATGTGGGCAATAGCAACCAATCAGCCTGTACAGTTACACTTTGAAATTGAAAGATAAAAGCTGATTGGTTGGCCTGCACAGACACTCAAATTCTGTCTGCTGCATAAACTCCCATCTATGGGGAGCAGTAACCAAGGGAAATATGTCATGTAAATATCAGCAACAATGCCAGTACCCTAGTGCTATATGTTGTTGTGTCAACTGTGCTAAAACACTATGCAACCGTTTCTAATAGGGATCGGTTCGGTTCGCAGCAGAACATGCGAACAGGCAAAAAATTTGTTCGAGCACCGTTAAAGTCTATGGGACACGAACGTGAAAAATCAAAAGTGCTAATTTTAAAGGTTTATATGCAAGTTATTGCTATAAAAAGCTCCTGCCCCAGGGGACATGTATCAATACAAAAAAAGTTTTAAAAAAAGTCAGTTTTTCAGGGAGCAGTGATTTTAATCATGCTTAAAGTTAAACAATAAAAATGAAATATTCCTTTAAATATCTTGCCTGGGGGTGTTCTTAGTATGCCTGTAAAGTAGCGCATCTTTCCCATGTTTATAACAGTGCCACAGCAAAATTTAATTTCTAATGCTCCGTAATGCGATCGGATTGTGTTGTCGGAAATTCCGATCGTGTGTGGGCTCCATCTGACTTTTTCCATTGGAATTTCCGACACACAAAGTTTGAGAGTAGGCTATAAAATTTTCCGACAACAAAATCTGATCGGTTAAATTCAGATCGTGTGTACACAAATCCGACGCACAAAGTGCCACGCATGCTCAGAATAAAATTAAGAGACGAAAGCTATTGGCTACTGCCCCGTTTATAGTCCCGACGTACGTGTTTTATGTCACCGCGTTCAGAACGATCGGATTTTCCCACAACTTTGTGCGAGACAAGTTTGAGCCAACATATGTCGGAAAAAATCCATGGATTTTGTTGTCGGAATGTCCGATCAATGTCCGATCGTGTGTACAGGGCATTAAGGAAAAAATGTCATTTAAAACTGCTCGCGTGTGTAATGTATTGTTGGATCCCGGCAATATAGATAAAACTACCAAAAAACCAAAATGGTGTGGATGTCCCCCCCAAAATCCATACCAGGCCCTTCAAGTCGGGTATGGATATTAAGGGGAACCCCGCACCCAAATTTTTTTTAAAAATGGCATGTGGGTCCCCCAGGCACGATATACTCTGAACAGCAGTATATATACTATACGGCCTGCCCTATATGTTCTGCAGAAAATTGGGCCTTAGGTGTTGGTGGTACCAGTACACTGTAAGCCCTCACAGTTACTCTTGTTGAGCACAGGAATGCGCCCTGCTGTGAAATATTATATCAAGAATTGTAATTACATGCCCCTGTGTCATGGTTATGCAATAGAGTTTTCTCTGTCAGCTTACCTGTCTCCATGTGTTCATATCTAAAGTCCAGCTGCCTCTCACCTGACTGGTTTTATAACCTCTCCTCTAAGCATGGCCCCACCCCAGGCCCTATCAGAGAACTCTATATTAACCTGTGCACTGCAAGCCAGCAGTGCTGATCAACCATTGTGTGTTAGCCTCCGTGTGTACTTGCTGTGTTTCCTACGGCTGATTCCTGTTACCGACTTTGGCCTGTTCTTGACTCTCCCTGTCTGCTTGTTACCCTGACCTTTGGCGTGTTATGTTTATCCTTGTCTGCTAGTCACCCTGACCTTTGGCTTACCCCTTACTTCCCTGTCGTTCCAGCCTGCTGCCTCCTTCCTCTTCTCCTGTAGTCTACGGTAAGCGTGAGCTGTGAGACCCTGGGGGGCCACGACCTGGAGCCAGACTGCAGCGGAGTCCATCCTCACCACTAGAGGCTCTGGTGAACACCCGCTGGCTCTTAGACTCTGCGCCCTGGGAAATCTATGCTCTAGCTCCCACTGGGATCCATGTTAGTTATCCTGTAGACCTGCTTCCTGAACCTTCCAGGGTTCAATCCGCAGCAGTCAGTCCTAGGGTCCACTACCTTAGCGTTGCACTTCCGACTCCTACAGAGTGCATCTGTCACCTGGGACCAGGTGACCTGACAGTTTGATCAGCCATGGAGCCGGCTGATGTGCCGCTACCCGCAGATGATCCGTTGCAGGGCTTAGTTCGCAGACTTGAGACCCAGGAATCGCATCAGACCCAAGTGATGCGATTCCTTCAGGATTTGGCATCCCGTTTTGAACAGGTTTAGGCCTCATTAGGACCCCCGGTTCAACAACCTCAACCGCCATCTGCTGCTGCACCTATCGCACCAGTCGCAGCCACACATTCATTACAACTGCCAGCTCCGGCCCATTTCTCTGGGGACTCCAAGGTTTGCATGGGGTTCCTTAGCCAGTGCACGATTCATTTTGAACTTCAGCCCCAAAACTTCCTGTCCGATCGGGCGAAAGTAGCCTATATTATATCCCTCCTGTCCGGCGAGGCGCTAGCTTGGGCTGCCCCTCTGTGGGAACTGAATGATGCAGTGGTTTCTAGCCTGTCTGATTTCTTGAAACTTTTTCGGAATATCTTCGAGGAACCAGGTCGTGTCTCCTCAGCGGCTAGCGCTCTTTTACGTCTCTGTCAAGAGTCCGCTTCTGTGGGACAGTATGCTCTTCAGTTCCATATCCTCACAGCTGAATTGAGCTGGAATAATGAGGCCCTAGTTGCAACCTTTTTACATGGCCTCTCTGATAGAGTGAAGGATGAATTAGCAGGAAGATCCCTGCCTGCTGATCTGGACGTTGTCATCACCTTATGTAACCAGATCGATATTCGCTTTCAGGAGAGGGCCCTGGAAAAGACGCCAGCACTCCCCGTTCCTTAGGCAGCTTGAGCTCCCAGTCCCTTCTCTTCGATCCGAGGAGCACCCCCCCGCCCGCTGAGGAACCTATGCAGCTGGGCTGGACCAAGTTGTCTCCCGAAGAACGCGCTAGGCGCAGAACTCTGGGCCTGTGCCTCTATTGTGGGGCCAAAGGTCATTTTCGTGACACTTGTTCTCTTCGTCCGGAAAAAAAAAAAATTGGGGCTAATACATCTGGAAGGTGGAGTATTAGACCCTGAAGTATCACTTCACCTTCTCGTCTTCTTCCTTCTGTGTTCCTTCATGTTGGCGCTTCCTCTCGTTCGGTCTCGGCACATCTGGATTCCGGAGCCGCTGGCAATTTCATGGATTGGGAAACTGCATCTTGCATGAGACTTACCCTTTTGCCCATTTCAAGGCCATTGGTGGTCTTGGCGATTGATGGCACTGTTCTCCCAGGGGGTCCTATCCGCTTCCAGACCCTTCCTGTTAAGATGTAGGTAGGGACACTCCACCGGGAGTGGATATCCTTCCTTGTCTTATCTAAAGCTTCCTCTCCTATCATATTAGGTCTTCCTTGGTTACGGTTCCATTCTCCACACATTGACTGGACTGCTGGACGGATCCTGGCTTGGGGTTCCTTCTGTGCCTCTTCCTGCCTACTCAAGGTTACCCCAAAAGAGAAACTTCCTGTTGCCACCATCCCAGTATCTTCTGCTCTTCCCGCTACGCCCTGTGATGCGATTCTGGTGGGCGCTGCACCTGCCAATGCTGTTCAGTCGGCCTCTGCACCAGTTCAGCCTATGCCCAGTAAAGCTATCCAGCTTGACTTCTGTGACACATCACTTTCTAACCAACCTGGTCTCAGGAATCCACTGACTTCTGCCCAGTCTGATGACCCTGTGTTGGATGTCCAGCTCATCTTTAAGGGTCTGGGGGACCCTGCTCAGACTCCTGATGGTCTTCTTATGCCTTTACCCATTCCTAAGAAGCCTTTAGCCCTCAATAAGTCCTCTCGTCCTCTGCCTACCTCGGTTTCGGTCTCTGAGGATAATCTTAAGTACGAGGTTAGTCAAGTTCTCTATTCCCGGCACCGTAGAGGCATTCTTCAGTACCTCGTACATTGGGAAGGGTTTGGTCCTGAGGAGAGGTCTTGGATCACTGCATCTGAGATCTTTGCGCCTCGTCTGTTGAGGAGGTTTCATCTGGAGTTTCCCTTTAAGCCAGGGCCCAGGCCGGGGAGGGGGAGGCCTCATAAGAGGGGGGGTACTGTCATGGTTATGCAATAGAGTTTTCCCTGTCAGCAGGGGCGGACTGACCATTCGGTCATTCGGACGCCGACCGAGGGCCCGCGGCCAGTAGGGGGCCCGTGAGACATGCTCGTCGGATCTAGGGGTATGCTGCTAGGCGTGCTGCGGTGAAGCCGTTCTGCCGACTGCTGCTGTGCGGGGGGGGGGGGGGGCTGGCAAGACCCGGCATCTCCCCCTGCACCTGTGGCTTTCAGTTTGGGATGCAGTGGGGAGAGTGGGAGGCGGCGATCAGCAGCTCTATGGTGCTCGCAGCATCTCCCTGGGACTTGTATTTCTCCTCCAGAGTGTATAGAGTGGAAAGGGGAGGGGCCTCTGACCCGGGAAGCTAAAAGTTTCACTCTCTGCTTGTACACTGTTGCCGACTTCTTCCCGGGTCAGAGGCCCCTCCCCTATCCACTGTACAGAATCAGATGGAGAACTACAAGCCCCAGTGAGATCCACAGGCATCACAGAACTGACGATCGCCACCTCCCACCTCCCCCTGTGCTGGGGGTTGGAGGTGCACAGCCAGGTACAGGGGAACCTCTGGGGGGGGTTACATCTGGGAACCCTGATGTATGGGGGGGGCTCTCTGGGGACCCTGATGTATGGGGGGAGGCTCTCTGGGGACCCTGATGTATTGGGGGGCTCTCTGGGGACCCTGATGTATGGGGGGCTCTCTGGGGACCCTGATGTATGGGGGGAGGCTCTCTGTGGACCCTGATGTATTGGGGGGCTCTCTGGGGACCCTGATGTATGGGGGGCTCTCTGGGGACCCTGATGTATGGGGGGGAGGCTCTCTGGGGACCCTGATGTATGGGGGGGAGGCTCTCTGGGGACCCTGATGTATGGGGGGGAGGCTCTCTGGGGACCCTGATGTAAGGAGGAGGCTCTCTGGGGACCCTGATGTATTGGGGGGCTCTCTGGGGACCCTGATGTATTGGGGGGCTCTCTGGGGACCCTGATGTAAGGAGGAGGCTCTCTGGGGACCCTGATGTATTGGGGGGCTCTCTGGGGACCCTGATGTATGGGGGGCTCTCTGGGGACCCTGATGTATGGGGGGAGGTTCTCTGGGGACCCTGATGTATTGGGGGGCTCTCTGGGGACCCTGATGTAAGGAGGAGGCTCTCTGGGGACCCTGATGTATTGGGGGGCTCTCTGGGGACCCTGATGTATGGGGGGCTCTCTGGGGACCCTTATGTATGGGAGGAGGCTCTCTGGGGACCCTGATGTATGTGGGGGCTCTCTGGGGACCCTGATGTATGGGGGGAGGCTCTCTGGGGACCCTGGTTTAAGGGGGAGGCTCTCTGGGAACCCTGATGTATGGGGGGAGGCTCTCTGGGGACCCTGATGTATGGGGGGGGCTCTCTGGGGACCCTGATGTATTGGGGGGGCTCTCTGGGGACCCTGATGTATGGGGGGAGGCTCTCTGGGGACCCTGGTTTAAGGGGGAGGCTCTCTGGGAACCCTGATGTATGGGGGAGGCTCTCTGGGGACCCTGATGTAAGGGGGGGCTCTCTGGGGAACCCTGATGTAAGGGGGGCTCTCTGGGGACCCTGATGTAAGGGGGGGCTCTCTGGGGAACCCTGATTTAAGAAGGGGGCTCTCTGGGGACCCTGATGTAAGGGGGGCTCTCTGGGGAACCCTGATGTAAGGGGGGCTCTCTGGGGACCCTGATGTAAGGGGGGGCTCTCTGGGGAACCCTGATGTAAGAAGGGGGCTCTCTGGGGACCCTGATGTAAGGGGGGCTCTCTGGGGAACCCTGATGTAAGGGTGGCTCTCTGGGGACCCTGATGTAAGGGGGGCTCTCTGGGGAACCCTGATGTAAGAAGGGGGCTCTCTGGGGACCCTGATGTAAGGAGGGGGCTCTCTGGGGAACCTGATGTAAGGGGGGCTCTCTGGGGAACCCTGATGTAAGGAGGGGGCTCTCTGGGGACCCTGATGTATAGGGGGGTTCTCTGGGGACCTTGATGTAAGGGGGGGCTCTCTGGGGACCCTGATGTAAGGGGGGGCTCTCTGGGAACCCTGATGTAAGGGGGGGCTCTCTGGGGAACCCTGATGTAAAGGGGGGCTCTCTGGGGAACCCTGATGTAAGGAGGGGGCTCTCTGGGGACCCTGACATAAGGAGGGGGCTCTCTGGGGACCCTGATGTAAGGGGGGTTCTCTGGGGACCCTGATGTAAGGGGGGGCTCTCTAGCTACCCTGATGTAAGGAGGGGGCTCTCCGGGGACCCTGATGTAAGGAGGGGGCTCTCTGGGGACCCTGATGTAAGGAGGGGGCTCTCTGGATACCCTGATGTAAGGAGGGGGCTCTCTGGGTACCCTGATGTAAGGAGGAGGCTCTCTGGGGACCCTGATGTAAGGGGAGGTTCTCTGGGGACTCTGATGGGGACTCTGATGTAAGGAGGAGGTCTCTGGGGACCCTGATGTAAGGGGGGGCTCTCTGGGGACCCTGATGTAAGGGGGGGCTCTCTGGGGACCCTGATGTAAGTGGGGAGGCTCTCTGGGGACCCTGATGTAGGGGAGGCTCTCTGGGGACCCTGATGTAAGTGGGGAGGCTCTCTGGGGACCCTGATGTATGGGGGGGAGGCTCTCTGGGGACCCTGATGTATGGGGGGGGCTCTCTGGGGACCCTGGTTTAAGGGGGAGGCTCTCTGGGAACCCTGATGTATGGGGGGAGGCTCTCTGGGGACCCTGGTTTAAGGGGAAGGCTCTCTGGGAACCCTGATGTATGGGGGGAAGCTCTCTGGGACCCTGATGTAAGGGGGCTCTCTGGGGACCCTGATGTAAGGGGGGGCTCTCTGGGGACCCTGATGTAGGGGGGGGGCTCTCTGGGGACCCTGATGTAAGGGGGGCTCTCTGGGGAACCCTGATGTAAGAAGGGGGCTCTCTGGGGAACCCTGATGTAATGGGGGCTCTCTGGGGAACCCTGATGTAAGAAGGGGCTCTCTGGGGAACCCTGATGTAAGAAGGGGGCTCTCTGGGGACCCTGATGTAAGAAGGGGGCTCTCTGGGGACCCTGATGTAAGGGGGGCTCTCTGGGGAACCCTGATGTAAGGGGGGCTCTCTGGGAACCCTGATGTAAGGGGGGCTCTCTGGGGAACCCTGATGTAAGGGGGGCTCTCTGGGGAACCCTGATGTAAGGAGGGGGCTCTCTGGGGACCCTGATATAGGAGGGGGCTCTCTGGGGACCCTGATGTAAGGGGGGTTCTCTGGGGACCCTGATGTAAGGGGGGGCTCTCTAGCTACCCTGATATAAGGAGGGGGCTCTCTGGGGACCCTGATGTAAGGAGGGGGCTCTCTGGGGACGCTGATGTAAGGAGGGGGCTCTCTGGATACCCTGATGTAAGGAGGGGGGCTCTCTGGGTACCCTGATGTAAGGAGGAGGCTCTCTGGGGACCCTGATGTAAGGGGAGGTTCTCTGGGGACCCTGATGTAAGGAGGAGGTTCTCTGGGGACCCTGATGTAAGGGGGGGCTCTCTGGGGACCCTGATGTAAGTGGGGGAGGCTCTCTGGGGACCCTGATGTAGGGGAGGCTCTCTGGGGGCCCTGATGTAAGTAGGGGATGCTCTCTGGGGCCCCTGATGTAAGTGGGGGAGGCTCTCTGGGGACCCTGATGTAAGCGGAGGCTCTCTGGGGCCCCTGATGTAAGTGGGGGAGGCTCTCTGGGGACTTGTTTACATAGGCAGACCACAGTTCTGCCTCTGTTGGAAACGATCGTCTGGGCCTGGTGGACATCGGGTCCTCCGGACCCGCTGTTTAGCTCTCGGTGTGTCCAATCACAGCGGCAGCAGGTCAAACAGCATGCAGACCCGCAAGTGCAGAATCAAGTTCCTGTACGTGATTCTGCTCACAGGAGACGCAGTCCTGCAGTAAATGTACGTGGTTAAAGTGAGTTTATTTTTCTTTATTTTCTTAAATCTTTAACATTTATTTTGAACATGAAGTAGAGAAATTCTGTGACCAATGCATGTAATGTAGCAGTGCAATATATACGTGGGGCTTTGTGAGGGTGTGGCTTGTGTGTGGGTGGGTGGGGACAAAGGGGGCCCCATGAGCCCCTATTGCCCGGGGGCCCCATGAGTTGTCAGTCCGCCCCTGCCTGTCAGCTTACCTGTCTCCATGTGTTCATCTCTAAAGACCAGCTGCCTCTCACCTGACTGATTTTATAACCTCTCCTCTAAGCATGGCCCCACCCCAGGCCCTATCAGGGAACCCTATATTAACCTGTGCACTGCAAGCCAGCAGTGCTGATCAACCATTGTGTGTTAGCCTCCGTGTGTACTGCCTGTGTTTCCTACGTCTGATTCCTGTTACCGACTTTGGCCTGTTCTCGACTCTCCCTGTCTGCTTGTTACCCTGACCTTTGGCGTGTTATGTTTATCCTTGTCTGCGAGTCGCCCTGACCTTTTGGCTTACCCCTTACTTCCCTGTCGTTCCAGCCTGCTGCCTCCTTCCTCTTCTCCTGTAGTCTACGGTGAGCGTGAGCTGTGAGACCCTGGGGGCTGCGACCTGGAGCTGGACTGCAGCGCAGTCCATCCTCACCACTAGAGGCTCTGGTGAACACCCGCTGGCTCTTAGACTCTGCGCCCTGGGGAATCTATGCTCTAGCTCCCACTGGGATCCATGTTAGTTATCCTGTAGACCTGCTTCCTGCACCTTCCAGGGTTCAATCCGCAGCAGTCAGTCCTACTACCTTAGCAGTGCACTACCTTAGCGGTGCACTTCCGACTCCTACAGAGTGCATCTGTCACCTGGTCCCAGGTGACCTGACACCCTGTTAAACAGGGGCAGAAAAATTGGGCCTTGGGTGGTGGTGTTGGTGGTGCCACAACACTGTAACCCCTCACAGATACTCTTGTTGGGTGCTGGAACGGGCCCTGCTGTGAAACATGACTACCAGTTTCTTGTCGTTCTGTGTCACCCCCTCTCCCTAGGCTCACGTTACTCCCTTCCTCAACCTGGAACAACATCGAAGCCTTCAAATCGCTGCGCATCCTCCAGCAGCAATATACTGACACTGTGGTTGAATAATTCTGGGGACTCTCCATGCATGATGGTGGGGCTACAGAAGGGGCTTTGGCTGCTGCATTGGAAAGCAAACTACTCTGAGCCTGGGATACAGAGGATGAGGATGGCTTCGTTATCCACTCCACAAACTCTTCTGCATGTTGTGACTCAATAACACGGCCAGCAGCAACAAAAAAGGACAAACGTGCCCCATGGCCACCTGCAGAGGATGCACCATGTCCACGACCACCACTGTTGACTATAGACACAGAGGCTGCTTGCCCTCTTTTAGTGGCCTGTGAGCATCTGCCTCTCCTTGGTGGCCTTCCAGACATGATGTATTTTTTGTTTTGCAACACCACACTACACTGTATTATATACTGTATACACCGTCTGAAGTGTATTAGCAAGTGTACAATGGCTGCACTGCATTGTGTACTGTGTACACCACCAGAAGTGTAGTGGAAACTGTACACACTGTATTAGATACTGTGTACACTGCCTGAGGTGTATTAGAAACAGTACACCACGGAATGCACTGTAGATATAGGCTTCACTGAATACAGAGTATATATATATATATATATATATATATATATATATTAGGGTTGTCCCGATACCGATACTAGTATCGGTATCGGCACCGATACCGAGCATTTGCCCAAGTACTTGTACTCGGGCAAATGCTCCCGATGCTTCCGCCGATACTATGACAGTCAGCGGTGATCGGCGTGTGGGGGAGTTACAAGATTCCCCCCCGCGGCTTTCAGTGACATACAGCGGTGATCGGTGCTTGTAACTTCCCCACGCGATCACCGCTGACTGTCACTGCATCCTCCTCCATGCCCCCTCTGTTCCTCTGTCCCCCTCTCCTCTGTCTCCCTCCGTTCCGTTCCTCCGTCCCCCTCTCCTTCTCTGTCCCCTCCGTTCCGTTCCTCCGTTCCTCTGCCTCTCCGCTGTCCCCTCCGTTCCGTTCCGTTCCTCTGTCCCCCTCTCCTTATCTGTCCCCCTCCGTTCCGTTCCTCTGTCCCCCTCTCCTCTGTCTCCCTCCGTTCCGTTCCTCCGTTCCTCTGCCTCTCCGCTGTCCCCTCCGTTCCGTTCCCTGTCCCCCTCTCCTTCTCTGTCCCCCTCCGTTCCGTTCCTCCGTTCCTCTGCCTCTCCGCTGTCCCCTCCGGTCCGCCGTCCCCCTCCTCCTTCCTTTGTGAATGGACAGAGTCAGCTGACTCTGTCCATTCATATAACTGATACATTGTAATCTCCTGTGATTACAATGTGTCAGTTTATGAATGGAGAGGAGCCGCTGACTTCTCTCCATTCATTCTCAGTGCAGCTGAGGCTGCAGAGAAAGGGACTGGGGAATCTCTATCCTCGGTCTCTTTCTCTGTCTCAAGGGGGAGATATCAGGGGTATGTTAAGACCCCTGATATCTCACCAAAACCCCCCAACAGGGCTGATTTAAAAAAAAAAAAAAAACATATTGCAAAAATGAATAAAAAAATTATTATTGTAAAAAATAAAAATTGTTAATTTAAAAAAAAACACACAGACACCGTTCACCCCCCCCCCCCCCCCCCGAAAAAAAAAGAAAGCATTGTTAAAAAAAAAAAAAAAAAACTGTCACGTGACATAAAAAAAAAGTATCGGTAATCGGTATCGGCGAGTACTTGAAAAAAAGTATCGGTACTTGTACTCGGTCCTAAAAAAGTGGTATCGGGACAACCCTAATATATATATATATATATATATATATATATATATATATATATATATATATACACATATATATATATATATATATATATATATATATATATACACATATATATATATATATATATACACATATATATACAGTATCTTACAAAAGTGAGTACACCCCTCACATTTTTTAAATATTTTATTATATCTTTTCATGTGACAACTCTGAAGAAATGACACTTTGCTACAATGTAAAGTAGGGAGTGTACAGCTTGTATAACAGTGTAAATTTGCTATCCCCTCAAAATAACGCAACACACAGCCAATAATGTCTAAACTGCTGGCAACAAAAGTGAGTACACCCCTAAGTGAAAATGAAATGTCCAAATCGGGCCCAAAGTGTCAATATTTTGTGTGGCCACCATTATTTTCCAGCACTGCCTTAACCCTCTTGGGCATGGAGTTTACCAGAGCTTCACAGGTTGCCACTGGAGTCCTCTTCCACTCCTCCATGACGACTTTACAAAGCTGGTGGATGTTAGAGACCTTGCGCTCCTCCACCTTCTGTTTGAGGGTGCCCCACAGATGCTTAATAGGGTTTAGGTCTTGTAAGGGTGTTAGCTCAGCAGCGGGTGTGTCTGACCCCCTGGATGGGTTCACTACACAAAATCAGGCACAGCAGACAGCGTTGCAGGTGAAAAAAAAACAAAGGTGCGGTTTATTTATGCTATATGCAGTGAAAAATATAACAGCAAAACAAAAAGAAACATGAAAAGAAATCCTGGTCAGTTTGACCACTTACTACACACGTAGATTCCCTATCTAACAACTGGGTGCAGCCTTGTGCTGCCCAGTCCTTATCTCTCTTTTAGAAGTTTGCCACACAGGCGTTAACTCACTGCACAGGACAGATACCACACTCCCCAGTCTACACACACAGAACTGGTTCCAGGATGGAGCATCTCCCTAAGTATGCTGGGGTGTTTTCTATAGGTCTTAATGAGCCCACTTACTTTAACTGGGCTCATAAACTCTTCCCCTGCAGGACTCCCAGCACTCTCCCCTAGTGGTATAAGTCGGCATAAAGCCTGAATCTAGGGCATACATATTTTCCATCCTGGATACAACCCAGGTGATTTTACCTGCCTGCTGTCACAGTCTGGTGACATGCTTGGCCAGTCCATCACCTTTACCCTCAGCTTCTTTAGCAAGGTAGTGGTCGTCTTGGAGGTGTGTTTGGGGTTATTATCATGTTGGAATACTGCCCTGTGGCCCAGTCTCCGAAGGGAGGGGATCATGCTTTGCTTTAGTATGTCACAGTACATGTTGGCATTCATGGTTCCCTTATGAACTGTAGCTCCCCAGTGCCGGCAGTACTCATGCAGCCCCAGACCATGCCACTCCCACCACTATGCTTGACTGTAGGCAAGACACACTTGTCTTTGTACTCCTCACCTGATTGCCGCCACACACGCTTGACATCATCTGAACCAAATAAGTTTATCTTGGTCTCATCAGACCACAGGACATGGTTCCAGTAATACATGTCCTTAGTCTGCTTGTCTTCAGCAAACTGTTTGTGAGCTTTCTTGTGCATCATCTTTAGAAGAGGCTTCCTTCTGGGTCGACAGCCATGCAGACAAATTTGATGCAGTGTGCTGCGTATGTTCTGAGCACTGACAGGCTCCCGGGGAGGGAAAATTGCTAATTGGACCCGATTTGGACATTTTCACTCAGGGGTGTACTAACTTTAGTAGCCAGCAGTTTAGACATTAATGGCTGTGTGTTGTGTTATTTTGAGGGGACAGAAAATTTACACTGTTATACAGGCTGTACAGTCACTACTTTACATTGTAACAAAGTGTCATTTCTTCGGTGTTAATAAACTAAAAATAAATAAAAACCTGCGCTAGGTATATAAATAGTGAAAAAGAAAATTCAATAATGATAAAAAAGAAAAAAACGTGATATGGGTCCTGCTGCTGAACACTATAACCCCGATATAAGACAAGACTTGTGTGGATAATAATCAGTGCAGCGCTGGACAAAAATGAAAGTGAATAATAATACAAATAGTGATAACAGTGTTACTAAAAAAATATGACAACAATAAAGGTGACAGTATGATGATAAATACTATAAACAATCCATAATATTGATGAACCACCGATTTGTAGATATTCATCAATAGATAACCGTGCTCAAAAGTCCATACAATGATAGCAGGTATATGGTGAAAAAATAGTCCAAAGATATCGACAGTGCAGAATCAATCCAACAATGTAATCGATAGTGACACCCACCACCGGAGAAAGATGAAGGCTTACCAGAAAGCCTGCGACCGCCCTTATTCAGGGGGGTCAAAACAGGCTCGGTAGATCAACGTTGGTATCCTGTTGGGGCCGCAACCGATGTCCTATAGATCACCCTCGATGTTAGCTTCTCAGCAACAGCAGGAGACACTCAAGGGAGATGAATTGGTTCCAGGAAGGATCAGGTAACCAATATTCAAGCAAGGATGGCTCACTGCCACCTTTATTGTTGCCATATTATTTTAGTAACACTATTATCACTATTTGTATTATTATTCACTTTCATTTTTGTCCAGCGCTGCACTGATTATTATCCACACATTTCTTCAGTGTTGTCACATGAAAAGATATAATAAAATATTTACAAAAATGTGAGGGGTGTACTCACTTTTGTGAGATACTGTATATACTAGACTGTATATATATATATATATTAACTGTCTGACGTCTATTAGAAACTGTACACACTGTATTAGATACTATGTACACCGCCTGCACTGTATTAGCAACTGTACAATGGCTACACTGTATTATATACTGTGTACACCACCAGAAGTGTATTAGGAACTATACACACTGTATTATATACTGTTTACACCGCCTGCACTGTATTAGCAACTGTACAACGGCTGCACTGCATTGTGTACTGTGTACACCACCTGAATTGTATTAGCAACTGCATACCTCCCAACTTTCTGAGATGGGAATGAGGGACACCTATTACCAAACGTATGTAGGCATATGACAAACACCCTGCCACGCCCCCTTAAAGGAGAATTAGTTAAACCCACAAGTGCTTTTTTTTTTACCACCACTATTCCTTTATATTGGCTTCTGGAATTTACAAATGCAGCTATTTGGATGAAAGGTTTAGCACTAGGAAACACTTTTTAAAGATAAATAGTGCATTTTATATACAACTGTATAGATCAGACCAAAATGAGGGACAGATTAGGAGGAAAGAGGGACAGAGGGACTTTGTGCTGAATGAGGGACAGTCCCTCGAAATCAGGGACAGTTGGGGGCTATGCAACTGTACACCACGGAATGCACTGTAGATATAGGCTACACTGAATGCAGAGTATATATATATGAATATATATATATATATATATATATATATATATATATATATATATACTAGACTGTATATATATATATATATATATATATATATATATATATATATTAATACACCGCCTGAATTGTATTAGAAACAGTACACCACGGAATGCACTGTAGATAGGCTACACTGGATGCAGAGTATATAAATATATATATATATATATATATATATATATATATATATTATGAGACTGTGTGTGTATATATATATATATATATATATATATATATATATATATATATATATATATATAATTAATACACTGCCTGCACTGACTGAATATAGAGTAAACACTGTATATATAGTCTATGCTAAATGCAGAGTATATATATATATATATATATATATATGTAGCGCTGGTAGATTTTCAATCTACCGCTTATAGGTAAATTTAGTGGGTTATCTGTTTCATACATAGTCAGATTTAGCCTCTGTTCCAGTTTGGCTGTGTTGCATGTAGTTTCACACTGTGCCTGTGGGTGTCGTTGTCGCCATGGGTCGGTGTTGGAAAGGCAACATGTTAAAGTGTATCAGTGCTCTTCTGTCCCGGAGATAACTCGGTGGAGGTGGTCCTCTGAGTTGCATTCTGGGAGAGGGTATTTATGGGACAGACGCCATGCTTTAGGGGCTTTCGTTCCACCTGCTGGCCCTCCTGGCCGACAGGTATGTGTTAGGAGTACTACCGCGTGGTCCTCTGACCGGGAGGACCATGTTGCTGCAGCGCGTGGGTGGGCCCAAAAGCCTGTCTGGGGCATACCACAGCAGCGAGGGAATGGTCCTGTACTGTCTGTCCTGCGGGAAGAAGCTGGAAAACTGAGAAGATCCCAGGGGAGGACCCGTCATGGAAGGATCTGCAGAGTGATGAAATGGAGAGGGGCCTGGTGACTCAGTTGGAGGAAGCATCCTAAAGTTAACCTACCACATAGTACTGCCGGGTTGGCTTAAAGGTTCTAGTGCTGTGTTTGCTATCCATCGTAAAACATTACATCCTGTGGCAGAGGATTGTACGGGTTTCTATTCCATTCAAGTCTTTGGCAGAGACTTTTGTTCGTGCTGCGTACCGGTTGCTAGGTTAGTGAGAGAAACCTATCCGGGCGGGCAAAGATTCAACTCTTAAAGGAAAGTGCATTCATCTACAAGATTCCAATTCCTAATACTACATCAAGAAAAGATATTTGAACTTCCCTGCAACTCTCCTTCTACCTCTTTCCTGCTACTTCCTTCAGTTACTCTTTATTAAAGCATTGGAAAAGTTACTCAAGTGTCTGGTGCCTACACTGTCTGGTATTAAACTCAACGGGACCCTAGACCCGGTTCTGGTGAAATTGAGGTAACAAAGGTGACGGTAACAGCCCGCTTTAAACCGGCAGCTCCACCGTGAGTTATTGCTACATGTGGGGGCGTCGTCCAGGATTGTTAGCCGTCAACCTCCCGCAACCCTGAGAAGTATTTCACCGGGAGTTTATGTTAAAAGAAGTTTCTGGACTTTGTCACTTTTTCCAGGAAAAGAAGGGGTTAAATTGCAGGACTTTATTTCTGACTGCGTAGGCTGTGGGTGAGAAGTAAAAGCCCAGGAGCTACGTGATCAGAAGAACAAGTGGGAGGAGCCTAACCTACTTGTTATCGCGTGGGACGCGTGTGTGTGTGTTTGGCGCCAAAGGAGAAGAGAGGCCTCGTGATCGTGTTGAGAGGATCAGAGTGCAGCCATGTCTTCTTTTCCATTGGTACCGTCAACTATGGGATCTAAGATGTTCCCTACAAGTACCGCTGCGGGTGCTATGCTGACCGGAACCCTGCTGACAGATAGCGGCATTCGTTTGAAGCCGCAGGGGCAGTTTGTGCTATACACTGTTGGAGATATCGAAGGGCTGGGCATGCTTTGCCACAAGTGTGAAGGACTGGCTATACATCTCCGTCCATTTGTCCGATGTTTGCAGTGCGGAGAATATTTGTTCAAAGTGGAGCAACCTACCATGTCGCCCTGTGCTTATCGTGTGGATTGGGCTACAGGAATTGCCACAGTGGAAACTACTGCCATTGCTGCTGGAGAGCAACAGGCCGTGATCTCGTCTGCTACCGTGAGTGCTTCCGAGGAAGATGTTGCTGTTACCGCTTCCTCAGCGGACATCACCTTTATTTCCACGTCTACTACACCTATCCCCGTTGCACCTGTTCCATGGAAGGTGGGATATGTAAAAGCTTCCTGCGGCAGTGGTCGAGGCCTATCCCAGAGACTACCGGAGCCGGAGAAATACATGGATCCAGAGAAGTCCACGTCAGGAACGGGTGAGAGATCAAAGGGGAACATTTCTGGGACTCTTTGTAAATATTTGCCAGCAGAAGAGTTGAGAGACTCGGAGATAGATTCTATGTCAGATCTCTCCAGTGATGATGATTTGTTTGAAACAATGTCACATGAACTATTGTGGGCCCAGGGTGAAGATGTTGGTTCTGTTTTAACCTTCTCAGAGTGGACAGCCCTGAATTCTGGGAAGACAACACCTTGTGTGGAGACGCACAGTACTACCAAAGAGACATTGTCTAAAGTTGCTAGTTTGCTTTCTACACCCGTTGGATCTATGGTGAGTAAATCACCGAATTCTTGTGTGCCTCCTGGTTTGGGGAAAAATAGACCTTTGCCTAAACTTGCCCGTTTATAGAGAGTGCTCACCAAACGAGTTGCCACAGAATATGGTCTGGAATTTCCCTATGTTACTCAGTAGGGATGAGCTTCGTGTTCGAGTCGAACCCATGTTCGACTCGAACATCGGCTGTTCGACCGTCCGTCGAATTGCGAACGTTATGGGCCGTTCGCGCCAAATTCGTGTGGCGCGTCACGGCCCATAATTCACTGCGGCATCGCAGTGCATTGCTGGCTGATGATTGGCCAAGCATGCACTATGACCCGCATGCTTGGCCAATCACAGCGCCGTCAGTAGAGAGAGCTATAATTGGCCAAAGCCAGGGTGGCTTTGGCCAATTATGGCTCAGGGGATTTAGTACACGCCCCACACTATATAAGGCCGCCTGCACGGCGGCCCTGTGTAGTGTGTTCCGGTGTGCTGATAGAGAGAGAGACAGACAGTGTCATTTGATTTGAGAGCTAGATTAGGCTAGATCTGTTCCTGCTCTTTACATTTAGTGCAGTGCGTCCTGCTCACAGTGTTCAGCTAGATCTGTTCCTGCTCTTTACATTTAGTGCAGTGCGTCCTGCTCACAGTGTTCAGCTAGATCCGTTCCTGCTATTTACATTTAGTGCAGTGCGTCCTGCTCACAGTGTTCAGCTAGATCTGTTCCTGCTATTTACATTTAGTGCAGTGCGTCCTGCTCACAGTGTTCAGCTAGATCCGTTCCTGCTATTTACATTTAGTGCAGTCAGTGCGTCCTGCTCACAGTGTTCAGCTAGATCCGTTCCTGCTATTTACATTTAGTGCAGTGCGTCCTGCTCACAGTGTTCAGCTAGATCCGTTCCTGCTATTTACATTTAGTGCAGTGCGTCCTGCTCACAGTGTTCAGCTAGATCCGTTCCTGCTATTTACATTTAGTGCAGTGCGTCCTGCTCACAGTGTTCAGCTAGATCCGTTCCTGCTATTTACATTTAGTGCAGTCAGTGCGTCCTGCTCACAGTGTTCAGCTAGATCCGTTCCTGCTATTTACATTTAGTGCAGTCAGTGCGTCCTGCTCACAGTGTTCAGCTAGATCCGTTCCTGCTATTTACATTTAGTGCAGTGCGTCCTGCTCACAGTGTTCAGCTAGATCCGTTCCTGCTATTTACATTTAGTGCAGTGCGTCCTGCTCACAGTGTTCAGCTAGATCCGTTCCTGCTATTTACATTTAGTGCAGTGCGTCCTGCTCACAGTGTTCAGCTAGATCCGTTCCTGCTATTTACATTTAGTGCAGTGCGTCCTGCTCACAGTGTTCAGCTAGATCCGTTCCTGCTATTTACATTTAGTGCAGTCAGTGCGTCCTGCTCACAGTGTTCAGCTAGATCCGTTCCTGCTATTTACATTTAGTGCAGTGCGTCCTGCTCACAGTGTTCAGCTAGATCCGTTCCTGCTATTTACATTTAGTGCAGTGCGTCCTGCTCACAGTGTTCAGCTAGATCCGTTCCTGCTATTTACATTTAGTGCAGTGCGTCCTGCTCACAGTGTTCAGCTAGATCCGTTCCTGCTATTTACATTTAGTGCAGTGCGTCCTGCTCACAGTGTTCAGCTAGATCTGTTCCTGCTATTTACATTTAGTGCAGTGCGTCCTGCTCACAGTGTTCAGCTAGATCCGTTCCTGCTATTTACATTTAGTGCAGTCAGTGCGTCCTGCTCACAGTGTTCAGCTAGATCCGTTCCTGCTATTTACATTTAGTGCAGTCAGTGCGTCCTGCTCACAGTGTTCAGCTAGATCCGTTCCTGCTATTTACATTTAGTGCAGTGCGTCCTGCTCACAGTGTTCAGCTAGATCCGTTCCTGCTATTTACATTTAGTGCAGTGCGTCCTGCTCACAGTGTTCAGCTAGATCCGTTCCTGCTATTTACATTTAGTGCAGTGCGTCCTGCTCACAGTGTTCAGCTAGATCCGTTCCTGCTATTTACATTTAGTGCAGTCAGTGCGTCCTGCTCACAGTGTTCAGCTAGATCCGTTCCTGCTATTTACATTTAGTGCAGTCAGTGCGTCCTGCTCACAGTGTTCAGCTAGATCCGTTCCTGCTATTTACATTTAGTGCAGTGCGTCCTGCTCACAGTGTTCAGCTAGATCCGTTCCTGCTATTTACATTTAGTGCAGTGCGTCCTGCTCACAGTGTTCAGCTAGATCCGTTCCTGCTATTTACATTTAGTGCAGTGCGTCCTGCTCACAGTGTTCAGCTAGATCCGTTCCTGCTATTTACATTTAGTGCAGTGCGTCCTGCTCACAGTGTTCAGCTAGATCCGTTCCTGCTATTTACATTTAGTGCAGTCAGTGCGTCCTGCTCACAGTGTTCAGCTAGATCCGTTCCTGCTATTTACATTTAGTGCAGTGCGTCCTGCTCACAGTGTTCAGCTAGATCCGTTCCTGCTATTTACATTTAGTGCAGTGCGTCCTGCTCACAGTGTTCAGCTAGATCCGTTCCTGCTATTTACATTTAGTGCAGTGCGTCCTGCTCACAGTGTTCAGCTAGATCCGTTCCTGCTATTTACATTTAGTGCAGTGCGTCCTGCTCACAGTGTTCAGCTAGATCCGTTCCTGCTATTTACATTTAGTGCAGTCAGTGCGTCCTGCTCACAGTGTTCAGCTAGATCCGTTCCTGCTATTTACATTTAGTGCAGTGCGTCCTGCTCACAGTGTTCAGCTAGATCTGTTCCTGCTATTTACATTTAGTGCAGTGCGTCCTGCTCACAGTGTTCAGCTAGATCCGTTCCTGCTATTTACATTTAGTGCAGTCAGTGCGTCCTGCTCACAGTGTTCAGCTAGATCCGTTCCTGCTATTTACATTTAGTGCAGTGCGTCCTGCTCACAGTGTTCAGCTAGATCCGTTCCTGTTATCTTCCTACTGACAGGCAGGCTTGTCTGGTTACAGTATATAAAGCTACCTGAAGAAAATTACAGGTGTTCTATCCCAGCTTAGTGCAGCTACAGGCCATTAGTATGTCTGGAAGGCCAAGAAGGAGAGGCAGACAGTCACAAGCCAATAAGAGAGGGCAAGCAGGCTCTGTGTCTAGTGCTGGTCGTGGAGACGGTGCATCCTCATCAGCACGTGGCCATGGGACACGCTTGGCCTTTTTTTCGGCAGCTGGCCGTGTTGAGCCGCAACATGCAGAAAACTTGGTCGAGTGGATGACCAAGCCGTCCTCATCCTCCTCATCCTCTCTCACCCATGCCCAGGGTGCTTTGTCTGGCAAAGCAGCGGCCTCTTCCCTCAGCTCAATGTCATCAGTGACTCCTTCCCTAGCTCCACCATGTCCTCATGAGGATTCCCTCGAACTGTTTGACCACAGTGTTGGGTACATGCTCCAGGAGGATGCCCAGCGTTTGGAAGGCTCTGATGATGATACTGAGCTCGATGAAGGCAGTAACATGAGCACGGACAGAGGGGGTGCCCAAGAAGGACAGCAATCTGGCAGTCATGCTCCCCCTGCTGCAGCATACTGCCAGGTTTGCTCCAGTGATGAGGAGGGAGGGGATGATGAGGTCACTGACTCAACGTGGGTGCCTGATAGGAGAGAGGAGGAGGAGGAGGAGGCGGCACATCACCAACGAGGCAGGATGCCCTCCAGGGGCCAGCCTAAGGGCAGCACATTGACTGCATCACACCCCAAAGCTCCACATGTGCAGGGCGCTGCAGTCTCTGCGCGTTATTCAAAAAGTTCTTTGGTGTGGGCCTTTTTTGAGACGAGTGCATCAGATCGCACCGCTGCTATTTGCAACATATGTCTCAAGCGTATCTCGCGTGGCCAAAACATCTCCCGCTTGGGTACCACATGCTTGACCAGACATATGTTGACCTGCCATGCAGTTCGTTGGCAAGCATATCTAAAAGACCCACACCAAAGAACAAAGAGGATCTCTCCTTGCTCCTCATCAGCTGAGATTTCCAACCCCACTAGACCTTCAGTCCTCTCTGAGACCTGCAGTGAGAGGAATGAAGGTGTAGAATTAGGTGTGTCACAGCCAAGTACTTGTGGGCAATCTGCTTTTGGTACACCGACGCCAGATTGTACCAGGCAAATTTCCCTGCCCCAGCTGCTGCACCGCCGAAAGAAGTTTGCTCCCAGCCATCCACATGCCCAGCGGTTGAATGCTAGCTTGGCAAAATTGCTAGCACTTCAACTGCTGCCTTTTCAGTTGGTAGACTCTGCCCCCTTCCGTGAGTTTGTGGAATGTGCGGTTCCTCAGTGGCAGGTACCCAAACGCCACTTTTTCTCACGGAAGGCGATTCCAGCTCTCTACCGGCATGTGGAAGGCAATGTCCATGCCTCGCTGGACAGGGCGGTCAGCGGTAAGGTGCATATTACCGCTGACTCATGGTCCAGCAGGCATGGACAGGGACGTTACTTAAGTTTCACCGCGCATTGGGTGACTCTGCTGGCAGCTGGGAAGGATGCAGGACAAGGTGCAGTAGTGTTGGAGGTTGTTCCGCCACCACGCCTCCAAAATGCTGATTGTGACACACCTCTCTCCTCCACCCCCTCCTCTTCTTCTTCCTCCATGGCCTCTTCCTCGGAACCAGCGGTGCTCCGTAGGCGTTCAAGGGGCTACGCAAGTACGCAGGCCAAAAGATGCCATGCGGTGCTTGAGCTGGTGTGCTTGGGGGACAGGAGCCACACTGGGGCAGAGGTTCTGTCAGCTCTGCAGGGGCAGGTTCAGAGGTGGTTGACGCCACGCCAACTTAAGGCAGGAATGGTGGTTTGCGACAATGGCACCAACCTCCTCTCTGCCCTCCGACAGGGACAACTGACCCATGTGCCCTGTTTGGCTCACGTCCTTAACTTGGTGGTGCAGCGGTTCTTGGGCAGGTACCCGGGCTTACAGGATGTCCTGAGGCAGGCCAGGAAAGTCTGTGTGCATTTCCGCCGGTCATATAATGCCAGTGCTCGGCTGACGGACCTCCAAAAGGAGTTTAACCTGCCCAAGAACCGCCTAATCTGTGACATGCCCACCAGGTGGAACTCGACATTGGCCATGCTGCAGCGGCTGCACACGCAGCAGAGGGCCATAAATGAGTACCTGTGCGACTATGGCACCAGGACAGGGTCAGGGGACCTTGGTTTTTTTTCCCCACGCCAGTGGGCCATGATCAGGGATGCATGCACTGTCCTGTCACCATTCGAGGAGGCCACGAGGATGGTGAGCACTGACAGTGCATGCATCAGTGACACTGTCCCCCTTGTCCACCTGTTGGAGCACACGCTGCGTGGAATAATGGACAGGGCACTTGAGGCAGAACAGAGGCAGGAAGAGGAGGACTTCCTTAGCTCTCAAGGCCCCCTTTATCCAGACAGTGTTCCTGCGTGCCCGCCGATCACACAGGAAGAGGACGAGGAGGAGGAGGAGGAGGAAGATTGTGTCAGTATGGAGGTGGAGCCTGGCACTCAGCATCAGCAGTCTTTAAGGGATCAGTCCCAAGGAACACATGGACTTGTACGTGGCTGGGAGGAGGTGGCTGCGGACGTTGTTGTCCTTAGTGACCCAGAGGACTCCGGACCGAATGCCTCAGCAAACCTACGCTGCATGGCCTCCCTGATCCTGCAAAGCCTGCGTAAGGATCCTCGTATTCGTGGTATCAAGGAGAAGGACCAATACTGGCTGGCAACCCTCCTTGATCCACGTTACAAGGGTAAGGTTGCGGACCTTATCTTGCCATCGCAGAGGGAGCAGAGGATGAAACATCTTCGGGAGGCCTTGCAGAAAGGTCTGTGCAACGCGTTCCCAGAGACTGGGAGGTTACAAACTCCTGTTTCTGGACAACGTGTTGCTGAGGCTTCGGTCAGTCAAAGAAGGAGCGGTGGAGAAGGTGGCCGTCTGACCGATGCGTTCAGACAATTTTTTGGTCCGCAGCCCCAAGGTATGATCGGTTCCAGCAACCATCGCCAGCGTCTGTTTTACATGGTGCAGGAATACCTAGGGGCAAGATCAGACTTGGACACCTTTCCCACCGAAAATCCTCTGGGTTACTGGGTCTTGAGGATGGATCACTGGCCAGAGCTTGCACAGTATGCAATTGAGCTACTGGCCTGTCCTGCATCCAGCGTTCTTTCGGAACGCACATTCAGTGCTGCTGGAGGCGTGGTAACCGATCACAGGGTGCGTCTGTCCACTGACTCGGTCGATCGGCTGACCTTCATAAAAATGAATCAGTCTTGGATCACCACCAGCTACCAAGCACCTGATGCTGATGTAACTGAATAATTTTTTTCAGATCCCTTCAAAGACTGCCTATGCTGATGCTGAGTGACTATCCCTGAGTAATTATCCTCTTCCTCCTCAATCATCACGCTGATAGCTTGTAAGAACATTTTTGGTTCTGGGCGCCACCACCAGTGCCTAAGGCACAATTTTTCAGCCCCTGTATAACAGGGGCGTGTAATTACAATTTTTGATGTAATACTTTGCAGCAGGGCTCGTTCCTGCATTCCAACTAGAGTGTCTGTGAGGGGTTGCAGTGTTGTGGCACCAGCACCAGTGCCTAAGGCCCAATTTTTCTGCCCCTGTCTAACAGGGGCGTGTAATTACAATTTTTGATGCAATACTTTGCAGCAGGGCTCGTTCCTGCGTTCCAACTAGAGTGTCTGTGAGGGGTTGCAGTGTTGTGGCACCAGCACCAGTGCCTAAGGCCCAATTTTTCTGCCCCTGTCTAACAGGGGCGTGTAATTACAATTTTTGATGCAATACTTTGCAGCAGGGTTCGTTCCTGCGTTCCAACTAGAGTGTCTGTGAGGGGTTGCAGTGTTGTGGCACCAGCACCAGTGCCTAAGGCCCAATTTTTCTGCCCCTGTCTAACAGGGGCGTGTAATTACAATTTTTGATGCAATACTTTGCAGCAGGGCTCGTTCCTGCGTTCCAACTAGAGTGTCTGTGAGGGGTTGCAGTGTTGTGGCACCAGCACCAGTGCCTAAGGCCTAATTTTTCAGCTCCTGTTCAACAGGGGCATGTAATTACAATACTTGATCTAATATTTCACAGCAGGGCCCTGTGAGGGCTTACAGTGTTTTGGCCACAGCAACACCTAAGGCCCAAATTTCTGCTGAGTATATAGGGCAGGACCCTACTTTCAAACATCTAACTTACAAACGACTCCTACTTGCAAACGGAAGGAGACAACAGGAAGTGAGATGAAATCTACCCCTAGGAAGGGAAATTCTCTCATGTAAGAGTTAATATGGGAAAACAATTTCTCCTTTCCACTGATGCTTTCCAATCCTTGTTCCACAAAAAAACCCAAATTTTCAAAAAACATTTTTCATTGGGACAAAAAAGTGAGGTGAAATCTTCTGAAGAGGAGGAAAGACGCAAAACAAATGTCACAGGGGTGATAACCCTTCCCTATGTTTTCCAAAAAGCTTAGAAAAGATTTTTTGGCTGGAGCTAAACACGTTAAAAATGTTCAAAATTACAAAGAGATTCTACTTAACAACAAACCTACAGTCCCTGTCTTGTTTGCACCGCCTGTATACTGCTGTTCAGAGTATATAGGGACCTTTCCTTATTTTAATTTGGGTGCGGGGTTCCCCTTAATATCCATACAAGACCCAAAGGGCCTGGTAATGGACTGGGGGGTACCCATGCCGTTTGTCTCACTGATTTTCATCCATATTGCCAGGACCCGACATGACATTAAACCCGCAAGCAGTTTTAAATGAGATTTTTTCCTTTAAAAATGACATTTGGTGCAGGGACTGTTCTAAACATGGGAAACACGCGTCACTTTACAGGCATACTATAGACACCCCCCAGGTACGATATTTAAAGGAATATTTCACTTTTTTTTTTTTACTTTAAGCATCATTAAAATCACTGCTCCCGAAAAAACGGCCGTTTTTAAAAGTTTTTTTTGCATTGATACATGTCCCCTGGGGTAGGACCCGGGTCCCCACACCCTTTTTAGGACAATACCATGCAAATTAGCCTTTAAAATGAGCACTTTTGATTTCGAACGTTCGAGTCCCATAGACGTCAATGGGGTTCTAACGTTCGTGCGAACTTGCGGTCCGTTCGCGGGTTCTGGTGCGAACCGAACCGGGGGGTGTTCGGCTCATCCCTATTACTCAGGAAATTATGCAAGAAATTGAGGCCAACCGGGAACAGTGGTACCGTGAAGCTATTTGGGACTATTTGTCTGTGCCAAAACCTTTCTGGAGAGCTGGGTATTCTGTTGCCATGGATGAACGCTTCAATGGATGTTTCCTACATTGGAACTATAGTCGGCACATCTATGCTGACAAAGTGGTCATTTGCAGACCTGGAAAAGATGATGTTGTGTACTTTATCACTACCGAGGATAAACTAGGAAAGAAACTGACATTGCCAGATCCCCGGTTTTATTGGTGATTATGAAAAGGAACTTTGGGGTGTGTAGTTAGAAAGTGTCAGTGTCTAGAGATCTCCGTGGTCAAGAGATAATATTCATCCCAGCATTTTCAAATCCAAAGACTTTTTGCTAGCTGGATTTTCTTTATTGAAAGGATGTAATTTACTCAAAGATAGGGATGGACTTTTCAAGTTACTTTAGTTTATTTCCATTAAAAAGAAAATATGTGGGAAGAGAGTGTCATTCTTCTTCTGGAATGAGGCTTTGCTCCTAAACTGTTTAGTGATGATATTGTACATAACTAGTGTGTGTTTGACTTTGGTTTTTTTTCAGGAACAATTGGATCTCCTATCAAGCTGTTAGGCTTTTCAGCTAGATAGATAGTGGGGCTTGTGACAGTTCTAATGTGATTTCTTTTGCGGATGTGAACATGTTGTTGTATAAATGTTGAAACTGATACTAATATTTCTATACTGTCTTTTCTTCTTCCTCATCCAAGTTCTAAGTTCAAATACCTACTCTCAGGCTTGGGAGTTATTTTGACAGACGTTGAGGACAACGTCTATTGTAGTGGGGGGAGTATGTAGCGCTGGTAGATTTTCAATCTACCGCTTATAGGTGAATTTAGTGGGTTATCTGTTTCATACATAGTCAGATTTAGCCTCTGTTTGGCTGTGTTGCATGTAGTTTCACACTGTGCCTGTGGGTGTTGTTGTCACCATGGGTCGGTGTTGGAAAGGCAACATGTTAAAGCGTATCAGTGCTCTTCTGTCCCGGAGATAACTCAGTGGAGGTGGTCCTCCGAGTTGCATTCTGGGAGAGGGTATTTATGGGACAGACACCATGCTTTAGGGTCTTTCGTTCCACCTGCTGGCCCTCCTGGCCAACAGGTATGTGCTAGGAGTACTACCGCGTGGTCCTCCGACCGGGAGGACCACGTTGCTGCAGCGTGTGGATGGGCCCAGAAGCCTGTCTGGGGCCTACCACAGTAGCAAGGGAATGATCCTGTGCTGTCTGTCCTGCGGGAAGTAGCTGGACAACTGAGAAGATCCCAGGGGAGGACCCATCATAGAAGGATCATGCAGAGTGCTGGTCTGGAGAGGGGCCTGGTGACTCAGTTGGAGGACGCATCCTAAAGTTAACCTACCACATAGTACTGCCGGGTCGGCTTAAAGATTCTAGTGCTGTGTTTGCTATCCATCGTAAACCATTACATCCTGTGGCAGAGGATCGTACGGGTTTCTATTCCATTCGAGTCTGTGGCAGAGACTTTTGTTCGTGCTGCGTACCGGCTGCTAGGTTAGTGAGAGAAACCTATCCGGGCAGGCAAAGATTCAACTCTTAAAGGAAAGTACATTCATCTACAAGATTCCAATTCCTAATACTACATAAAGAAAAGGTATTTGAACTTCCCTGAAACTCTCCTTCTACCTCTTACCTGCTACTTCCTTCAGTTACTCTTTATTAAAGCATTAGAAAAGTTACTCAAGTGTCTGGTGCCTACACTGTCTGGTATTAAACTCAACGGGACCCTAGACCCGGTTCTGGTGAAATTGAGGTAACAAAGGTGACGGTAACAGCCCGCTTTAAACCAGCAGCTCCACGTGAGTTATTGCTACATATATATATATATATATATATATATATATATATATATATGTATATATTAGACTGACTGTATGTATATATCAAAAACACTAACTGAATATCCTGCCTGCTTAATCTAATTCAAGCTATCTCTCTGTCCACGCCAACAACACTACACAGGGCCACTCTGTAAGCAGCCTTGTATAGTGTGGAGCGTGGACTGTCTCCCTGAGCCATGATTGCCCAAAGGCACTATGTCTTTGGCCAATTATGGCTCTCTCAGCAGAGTGCGCTGTGATTGGCCAAAGCATGCAGGTCAGGTGCATGCTTTGGCCAATCATCATACAGCAATGGACTGCGATCTCGCAGTGCATTATGGGGCGTTCCACGGCGCTCAAATTTTCCCGAACACCCCATATGTTTGGTTCGTTTTAAAACAAACGAACACCCAATGTTCGAGTCGAACGCTCATCCCTAATTTCCAATAACAGAACTACAGGCAAAACTTTTTTTTTAACTTTATTTCAAATAGAGGAAAGGGGCGGGGGGGATTATAACCCCTGTAAATTTTTGTTGCCATCTGTGTGATATTGAGGAGATTTCCCTTAACTTCCTGTTTAATAGCCTAAACAGGAAGTAAGAGGGAATCTCTCGTTGTCACCTGGGTCACCAAACCTACACTAAATTGTCAAAAGTATTAGGACACCTGCCTTTACACGCACATGAACTTTAATGGCATCCCAGTCTTAGCCGAGGTTTACACTAAGGCAGGTTAGAAATCGTGAAGTTCAGCTGAATTCGCACGATTTCAAACCGACAATGCAGTCCGACTTTGGGGGGGGGGGGGCGATTTGACAGACATCTGTGCGGGTTCATGCACAGATGTCTATTCAAATCACCCCTGAAGTTGCCAAAAATAGTACAGGAACTACTTTTGGGAATTATGGCTCTCTCAGCAGAGTGCGCTGTGATTGGCCAAAGCATGCAGGTCAGGTGCATGCTTTGGCCAATCATCATACAGCAATGGACTGCGATCTCGCAGTGCATTATGGGGCGTTCCACGGCGCTCAAATTTTCCCCGAACACCCCATATGTTTGGTTCGTTTTAAAACAAACGAACACCCAATGTTCGAGTCGAACGCTCATCCCTAATTTCCAATAACAGAACTACAGGCAAAACTTTTTTTTTAACTTTATTTCAAATAGAGGAAAGGGGCGGGGGGGATTATAACCCCTGTAAATTTTTGTTGCCATCTGTGTGATATTGAGGAGATTTCCCTTAACTTCCTGTTTAATAGCCTAAACAGGAAGTAAGAGGGAATCTCTCGTTGTCACCTGGGTCACCAAACCTACACTAAATTGTCAAAAGTATTAGGACACCTGCCTTTACACGCACATGAACTTTAATGGCATCCCAGGCTTAGCCGAGGTTTACACTAAGGCAGGTTAGAAATCGTGAAGTTCAGCTGAATTCGCACGATTTCAAACCGACAATGCAGTCCGACTTTGGGGGGGGGGGGGGGGGGGCGATTTGACAGACATCTGTGTGGGTTCATGCACAGATGTCTATTCAAATCACCCCTGAAGTTGCCAAAAATAGTACAGGAACTACTTTTGGGAATCGGTGCAGTGCCGCAAAGTCAGCCTTGCACCGATTCGGATGGTGCCTTTGCTGGCAATAGCCGTCGATCTGGCATGCGAATTGACATGTCAAATCGCATGCCAAATCGGCCCAATGTGAACGATTTGGCATAGTCTGTAGGGTTCAATATTGAGTTGGCCCACCCTTTGCAGCTATACCAGCTTCAACTCTTTGGAAAAGCTGTCCACAAGGTTTAGGAGTGTGTCTATGGGAATGTTTGACCATTCTTTCAGAAGCGCATTTATGAGGTCAGGCACTGATGTTGGATGAGAAGGCCTGGCTCACAGTCTCTGCTCCAATTCCTCCCAAAGGTGTTCATTCGGGTTGAGGTCAGGAGTCTGTATAGGCCAGTCAACTTCCACCACCCCAAACTCGCTCATCCATGTTTTTATGGACCTTGCTTTGTGCACTGGTCCAAATCATTTGGTGGAGGGGGGGGGGGGGATATGGTGTGGGGTTGGGTTTGGTCCCTTAGTTCCAGTGAAGGGAACTCTTAAGCTGTCAGCATACCAAGATATTTTGGACGATTTCAGGCTCCCAGAGAAGGTGAATCCCCCTAACAGGGACACAGACAGCAATAACAACTGACAGGTATTCTAATCCCTCTCCACTCTATCCAAAATTAAATGCTTTAGTTATAATTTTTCCTGTTGCCACCAGCCAGATATGCAGGGGCAGATGCCATCTGAAGCAGCCACTTTTTACAACGTACCCCCATTATCCAGGATGCACAGCATCACTGATTGCTAAGATACTGGTGGCTCACGCTACACAGAGTCGTTGATTGGCTGGTTTATAGTAGACATGTCCACGCCAGAAAATTTTGTTTAGTTTTCTTTTCAGATCCATTCGTTAAGTGAAGAATTTGTTTTCGGATGCATTAGTTAATGGGCCAATTTATTTTCGGAATTTGTTTTGTATCTCAGGCATTCGTTCTGTTTCATTCGAAATAGCGCTGGATGTTAAGGAATGGCTGGCCAGACACTGCGTCCTTAACAACCGTGACTCATCTGCTGTCAGCAGGACTCCCTTCTGTCAGCAGAATGTAAACAAAACAAATGACGGTTAAAAAAAACAAAAGACAGCGTGGGTTACCCCTTAATCCATAACAGGCCCCTTGGGTCTGGTATGGATTTTAAGGGGAACCCCATGCCCAAATTTAAAAAACAGGCGTGGGGTCATTCCTAAAATGCATACCAGCTTCTTATCCGAGTATGAAGCCCAGCAGGCCAGAAAAGGGGGGGGGTGAGGGGGGGGCACAGACAGCAATGAGCAGCACTGCAAGAGGGAGAGGAAAGCTGAATGTGTATGGATGGACAGCACATTACTATCACACAACAAATTAATGAATGGCCGTGCAACGCATTTATTTATTTGCTGGAGCATTCTCCCACTCCTCTCCCTTTGCTCTCTGTTTCTTTCCCCCTGGATATCATATTGCTTATTTTGTCATGGCGATGATCCAATGCCAAATAGGGCTCATTTCACACTTTCGAATAGCTGCGAGTGGGAAGCCCCATTCAAAGCAATAAAAGGCTGACAGTGCCTGCAGCTATTTGCTGCCGTTCCCATGTAATTGGTCAAGAAACGATTACCTGCGAATGATCGGCCCTGGACACAGACAGGTAATTGCTGCATGAACAGTTACATGGTAACAGGTGTGAATAGCAAGCACTATTAGCCTCCTATTGCTTTGAATGAGGCTTCCTTCCTATAGATATTCAAAGATATATCACAATCATTCCTCTGCTATCAGCATGAAACACTTTTGACAATTTTTCCAGACACCAAGAGAAAAATGGTGACATCATTTTAGAAGCACTTTACAGCTTTTAACCCCCGCTAGCGGCGAAGAAAGGGTTAATAGTGCCCGCGTTGCAGCTCTGCCCATTCATTTCAATGGGCAGGGGCAGTGCGGGAGCGGTGTATACCGCCCCAAAAATGCTGCTTGCAGGACCTTTTTTCCTGTCCTGCAAGCGCACCGCCCCAGTGTGAAAGCACTCCAGCTTTCACACTGGGGTGGCTTGAGAGGCGCTTTACAGGCGCTATTTTTAGCACTAAAATGCCTAAAAAAGCGCCCCAGTGTGAAAGGGGTCTAAGGGTTTACCCGAAACTGTAAAACCAGCAAATCTAAGAGAATACTTTACTAAATTGGCCACAGATATTCTACCTGATATGCCTACTGCAGAGCTGATTCTTGATCACATTCATAGGCTACTCAAAACACCACATCTACCTGACAAAATCCCCAGAGATACATTGGTATGCATATATTTTTATCAAGTGAAAGAGGCAATTGAGTACTGTCTGTGATACTTTTTTTTATTTGCGCTAACATACAATTTTTCAGGACAAGCTTTCAGGGCATGTCCCCTTCATCAAGGTCCAAGCAATACTCTAAGTTAAAGAAAAGCTGATGTGAGCCATTTGACCCTCTAATGGCAACTAAACAGTACATGAGTCTTGCGTTTTATGCTGATCACAAAAAAGCCACTGCGTAATTATAGAATACCCTATCGTTGGGGACACCTTGTGAAGCTACTTATTAAAGAAGGGAAATCCTATGTAGTTAAATCTGTGAAAGAGGGCTTCTCATTAGTAAGAGAATGGAAGAGTCTGGTACCCTTATTAACAACCATCTTCCCCAAAATATCTGGATTTGGAGTGGCAAGTGGCAGGGCAACCTACAGAAATTATTACTTGATCTTGTGTTCTCTGAACTTTCCCCATCCTACTGGTGGTTTCTTCTGTTTTTGAGACTATGGCTGTTTTCCCCCCAAAAAAGGAAATTGCGTTTATATTCACTCTAAACGTTTTATCATACATTGTCACTTCTGAGTTATGAACATGGCATATAGCTTTTCACTTTTTATGGGTGCCAGTTCATCGAGTTTTTCTTTGCCAAAGGTACCAACATCTTGACCTCTGATGATTCAACTTTACCAAGTGTCCATGACTGCAAGTTAGATCTCATCCTCCACCTCTTGATATCTGGGAATGGGTCATATCCCCAGTAGTCTCTAAGGCAGGGGTAGGCAACCTGGGGCCCTCCAGCTTTTGTGGAACTACATTTCGCATGAGACATTGCAGGGCTGGCAGTTACAATTACTCCCAGAGGCATGATGGGACTAGTTCTGCAACAGCTGGAGGGCCCCAGGTTGCCTACCCCTGCTCTAAGGTAATACTGCCTTGCACATTTGAACATGGCGCTTACCAATTTACATTTCTGTCTGTGCACTTACCAGCACCTTTATTAACCTTCCCTGCACTTTAAAATAACATTATTGAATGTGAAGGGTGACATCATATGTATCCAAGAGATGCATTTCAGCAGTCTTGACCGACCACATCTTTCAAATAAAAATTTCCCACATAACTTCATGTCCGTAATGTACCAGAAAAAAAGAGGCATATTAATAGGAGTTAAAGACACTGTAGCATTCAATCCCCTTGAGTCTATTCTGGATAGACACCCTGTACACAATAGTAAATCTGTACCTACCAAATACGAAACAGCTCTCCTTTCTGAACAAGGTCTGGAAGAAAGAGCAAAAAATTCGCAGAGGCCATCTACTTTTGTGCAGGGACTTAAAGACAATCCCAGATAATACTTTAATATTTCTGACCCAGCTTCCAAAAGGCCACGTAGGACTACATTGTTATGATTCCTCTCCTCTTTGGATGTTTATGATGTGTGGTGATGCTCCACAGAGGGAGACTTTACCTCTTTCTCCAGACCTCATCTCTCTTACTCGTGCATTGACTTATGTCTGGTAGACAAGTTTATGCTTCAGAATGTATCTAAAACAGAGATCCACAGTTTTTTTTGATTGAAAATGTATACTTTATTTTGCAAGAAAATATACAAAAAACAAATACTTAAACAGGGTACATTCAGTATTGCGACGCAGCGCATAAATACACTACATAACAATACATTGCCAAGCATACAAATAAATTACATTCATCCTGCGGTATGATGCCTAATGTGTTGTGCAGAGTAATAATACCCCGAAACATCACATCATGCATGACGCCGCATTACCCTGAAAGCAGTACTTCAATAACATTTCACAAAAAGTCCGGTCATACAGTCAAATAACATTCAAATGGGCAACAGGTGTGATGGGGGGGGGGGGGGGGTGGAGAAGGTGGGGTAGGGGAGGGAAAAAAGAGTTCACAGGCCCGAAGCTTTATTTGAACTGCCAAAGGATACACGGGGGAGAGGGGGGGGGATGGGGAAATCTTCAGACCTCCTCTTCCTCCTTGAAGTCCATCAAGTGATAGTCTCTGAGCAGACTGTAAACCAGTCTGCGACAGTCCTCGATGGACATCCTCTCCCGCTGGTGGATGAGGCGCTTCCTGGCGCACCATAAAGCGTCCTTAAAGCAACACAGCACCCGCCAGGCACCGTCAATGTCCTCCTGTGAATGAGTTCCACAGAAGAGTCCGTTCAACACACCAAAGTGTGTGATAGCAGTCTGTGGCACAAAGTCTTTGAGTTCAGGTTCCAAGGCCCTCAACAGGTCCTGTGCAAAGGGGCACTCCCAGAAAACATGCAGAGCAGTTTCCTCCTGGATGATGCAAAAGGGGCAGTGCCTGTATCTGCACAGGTTTCTGGCATGCATGAATGTCCTGAGTGGCAACCCCCCTTGGATTGCCATCCATGCCAGATCTTTGTGCCTGTTGGTGAGTCTCTTTGAAGAAACATTCCTCCAGACCACTTTACAAGTGGCTGTAGGGAGGCCTGGAACAGTCTCGACAATGTCCGATGCTCTGATCAACTTGTGGATAGTTTTTGGCTTCCACAAGTCGGGCTTCACTCCATGTAGCCCCAGCTCCTCAAGTAGTACCAAGGGGTGTCCCAGTTGTAGGGGATGGAGCTGTCCCATTTGTCCCATCCCAGGGTCCTCCAAAGAGGCAGGAGGAAAAAACGGGACATGGAGTTACCGCCAGAGTCCACAGTTCTGTCAACCAATGTCCTGCGGATGCAGTTACAAGCAAAGCACACCCTCAATAAGGTAGCGATGTCGGGCACGCCCTTACCGCCCTTGAGGGGTTCCTTGAACATAACCGCCCGCTTCACTCTGTCCATTTTGGAGCTCCAGATGAAGTGAAACACCGCCCTGGTGATGGCCTTACAGGTGTTAACCCGAGGGGGCCAGGCCTGGGCGAGGTACTGCAACACAGGGAGGATCTCGCTGCGGAGTACCAGTGTTTTGCCTTCGATGGTGAGTTCTCTGAGGCTCCAAAGTCCAAACTTCTGTCGCATCTTTGACAGTCTTTCCTCCCAGGACTTCAGGGCTGCGCCCTCAGCTCCAAACCAGACCCCAAGGATTTTGATGAAGTCCGTCTTGACGCTGAAGGGAATGGGCGCAGAAGACGGCAGGAACCACTTTCCGAAGAGCATGACTTCCGACTTCCCGCAATTGACCTTTGCCCCTGAAGCTTGGCCGAAGTCCTCACAGGTCTGGGTGAGCGTGTCGATGGAGCGCCGATCAGCACAGAACACCGTCACGTCGTCCATGTAGAGTGAGCACTTGACCTCCCGTCTGTCCGGTCCTGGTGCGGTGATCCCTCTGATCTCTGGGTTCCATCTGATGCTTCGGGCGAAGAGCTCTATACAACAAACAAAAAGCAGAGGTGAGAGAGGGCAGCCTTGTCTGACCCCAGACAAAATTGGAAAGGGGTCAGTTTTCCAGCCGTTTACCAGCACCAAACTAGAAATGTCAGTGTACATTACATTCACATACGAACAAAACATTTCCCCAAGACCAAACCTGCGCAGAGCTCTGCACATAAACTCATGGGAGACACGGTCAAAGGCCTTCTCCTGGTCAAGACTGACCAGGGCCGCGTGCACACGGCGGCCATGAATGTACTGGACCGTGTCCCGGACAAGCGCAAGGCTGTCCGCAATCCTGCGACCAGGAATGCCGCAAGTCTGATCCGGGTGGATGATCTGTCCGATGACAGACTTCAGCCTGTTGGCCAGGACCTTGGCGAGGATTTTGTAGTCCACGTTCAGAAGAGAGATCGGACGCCAATTTTTAAGATCCGATCTCTCCCCCTTCCGCTTATACAAAATCGTGATCATCCCCTCCCTCAGTGACGGAGGCATTCTGCCCTCCACCACCATCTCCTCGTACAGCTCGAGCAGGTCCGGGCCCACGAGATCCCACAGTGCTACATAGAGCTCTACTGGGAGACCATCGCAGCCCGGGGTCCTGCCCCGCCTGAAGGATTTAGCGGCAGAGTGCAGCTCCTCCAACACCAAGGGGGCGTTGACGGTTGATGAACCTGCAGGATCAATTTGGTTAGAGATACCTGACAGGAACCTGTCGGCCGCCTGAGTGTCCGTTTCTTTCGGGGAGTAGAGGTTGGTGTAGTAGTCGCTGACCACTTGCATCACAGCCTTCTTCCCCTTCTGGAGTGTTCCGGTCTCGTCACGCAGCTCTGACAAGGGTGTGTGTCCTGAGTGAAGTTTCCTGAAAAAGAAAGAATTGCACTTCTCACCTTTCTCAAGATTCTCCACCTTGGCACGGAAGACAATGTGCCTGGATTCTTCCTCGAAGTGTCCTTTCAGGCTCTTCTTGGTGTCCTCCAGGTCCTGCCTAACGTCCCAGCCGCAGTGATGAAGGTCCTGCAGGGACTGCAACTGACGCTGCAGTCTCCTGAGTTCCCTCCTCCTGGCGCACACACGCTGGCGTCCCCTTGCCTGAAAGAAGCTGCGCAGCTTAACCTTCACAAACTCCCACCAGTCACTTACCCTTCCGAAGAATCCCTTTTCCTCCGTCCAGGTGGCATAGGCCTCCCGGAGTTCCCCCATCAGTTCCTCGTTTTCCAGCAGGGTGCTATTCAGCTTCCAGGAACCCGGTCCGCGGGCAAAGCCCTCGCCCAGGTCACCCCGAAAGTGAATAGCCCTGTGGTCAGAGAAAAAGCAGGGGACCATGGAGAACTCACGATGCTTGACTGTTCTTGAAGTGAGCACGAAGTCAATCCTGGAACGCACAGATCCATCGGGTCGGTACCACGAATAGTTCACGGTCCCTTTCCCTATGGATCCCACGGCGTCCTGCAAGGAGGCCTCCGAGATCATCTCCTTGAGCAGCCTAGAAGTAGCATCAAGTTTTGCGTATATGCTGGAGCTGCGCCCATCCTCCTCGATCGGACAGTTAAAATCACCGCCGATCACTACTGTTCTGGTGGTGACGAGTTGGGTCCGCAGGGTCTGGAAAAGTTCCAGCCGCGCATTCTTGTCTGGGGGGGCGTACACGTTGATGAGCCTAACTGGCTCTTCCACCCACGAGCCGTCTATGACCAAAAGACGGCCACAGACTAGCTCATGGATAGAGTCAACCGTGAAGCGCCCACCCCTGACCAGAATGGCTACTCCTGCAGACTTGCAATCGCCACCCCCGGACCAGTAGGAGGGACCAAGGGTCCACTGGGAGGACAGATGAGTGTACCTCCTCAAGGGAGGAAGGGCGCACTCCTGAAGCATGTAGACATCACTCTGCTGACTTGAAAGAAAGGTCAGGACCGCTTGCCTTCTAGATGTATCCTTGATACTCCTCACATTAATGGAAAAGATTGAGATCTCAGCCATAATGAAAAAGGGTATGAGGGTCTGGTTAACAAGGGTCCGAACTTACCTCCCCGGAGGGGGGGGTGGCTCTTCCGTTGCGTCTTCTGCCTGTCCTGTGTTCTGGGCCAGGCCCAGCTCCTCAAGGACAGACTCCATCATCTGCTGGCTGATGTGGACGTTGGGGGGGAGGTCATGCTCAGGGTCGACCACGATCTCCTCCCCTTCCTCCTCCTCTCCTGCAGACTCTAGGTCCTCCACTACTTGCTCGGGTCCATCGCTGTCGCGTTGGACCCCGTTGGGCCGTTTGGTGGAGGTGGCGGGTTCCTCAGCTGTTGGGCTCTCTGGCTTACGTTTCCGGCTTCCTCTTGGGCCACTGGTGGGGGTGGAGGGGGGTGGGAGGGTGGGGAAGTCCTCCAGGGAGGACAGGTTGGGGGGGGAAGGGGTGGGGAGGGGTTCCTCCGGCACAGAGGGGGTGGGTGGGGGTGTGCTGGAGGTAGGGGCTGGGGCAGGGGTAGGGGCAGGAGGGGCAGGGGCAGGGGGGGCGGGAGTAGACTTACCTTTGGCCTTTCGAGGTTCTTTCGTTTTTTCTGGCAGCTTCCTCCCGGATGGCTTACCCTGGCTTACAGCTCCAGCGTAGGTCCGGGTTCTCTGGGGGCAGTGTCTGAAGACATGCTCTGCCAATCCGCAAAGGTTGCAGGCTTTGGACCTCGGACAGTCCTTGGTCTCGTGGCCTGTCACCCTACAGAACTTGCAAGCAAGCTCTGTACAATCCTTACCTATGTGTCCCAGCTGCCCACACTTGTTACAGTTGTAGGGTATGCCGGGATAGAAAAGGATTCCTGCGGAGGATCCCAGGGAGAAGAAAGGCTGCAGGTGCTGGATGTCCCCCGAAGGGTCTTTCCTCAGTTTGCAGAGCACAGACCACTTACCTATCCAGAAGCCGTTGGCATCGAAGATTTGGATCGGGTCCTTCACCACGGTGCAGAACCTCTGGAGGTAGGTGGCTATGTCCTTTCCACTGGTATGGGGGTTCCTCATGGCCACTGTCACCCGCTTTTCGTCCCGTGTTATGGGGCAGTTCGCAGTGAACTTCCGGAAAGGGGATTCAGGGCCACTGGTCTTCACCATCTCCCAGTATCTTCTGCAGACCTGAAACGACACAAAAGTTATAAAGAATATACCTCTTGTGAAGGCCTGCACAGAAAGCGTCTCTGCTTTGCTGAACCCCTGTTCCAGGATCATCTTCTTTCCGAAGATCTCCGGGGTCATGTCAGGGACTCTTCCGTCCACCTCCTTCAGCTGCAGCACGACCGTCTGCTTCATCCATGGCTCCAAAGCTGGGAGCCCGTCTGCAGGCTGGTCTGGCTTGGCTGGTCCTGGTCGGCTGGGGCCGGCCGGGGTAGGGGCGGGGGTTGAGGCAGCGGCATTCCCGGGCTCGGAGGAAGTGGCTGGAACGGGGTTCTTCTTCTCTTTTCCGGTCTTCTTTTCGCTCTTCCCCATCGTCAAGGAGTTGGATGTCGCTTCAGATGTTTCTTAGGCGGCTTCCTTCTGGTTCCTCGACGTCTTCGCTCTTTTTCGTAGCCTTTACAAAGGCTCTAGCATCTACTGCCCGGAGGTAGTAATGCGGAGTGGGGGAGGAGGGAAGACCGCAATCTCGTTCCCTGTGGGGGCTAAGCCTCTGACCCAATAGCAGCAAGTAGGTGAAGCTGAATTTAATCAACGATCCTACCAGGCCGAGCAGAGGGTACCCCACAAGGACCAATTGGCTTGGATAGATGCAAGTGGTTCTCAACGTCCTAGCTGTGAAGCAGAGACACCCCTAAGGGCTAAAGTCGATACTACACTTGATCTTAGCCAAAAGGCCGAGAAGCGATCAGAGATCCACAGTATTACATGGTCTCATCATGCAACAGAAAACGCATGGCCTTATGGCATAATGATACTTATTGAATGGCTCAACCAGCCAATGTAGTTCACATAAAGAGACACTTATAGGAGTTCTTTGAGGTAATGCACCTTCTGTTTCAAATCCATTTGTGTTATGGAATTTACACAAAGCATAAGGGGTATGCTGTTAAAAGATGAGTGCACATGACAAAACACCAGAGGACACAGCAATTGGATAGACTTTTATCAGATATAGAGAGACTAGAGGCGTTGAATAAGAGAACCCTTTCACATGAGACTAGCACTAAATTGGTCCAAGCTAGGCAAGACTTGCATGCTCTACTATCTACACAACCAAGCAGGGCCTCTCAAAGTTTTATGATCCACATTTTACTCAAATGTTAACAAAGTAGCCAAACCTTGGCAACCCAAGTTTAAGGGATCACTCCTATTTTCGCAGGGGAAAAAATTGCAAATAAACAAAATGATATAGCCGCACTGTCATTTTCTGTAAAATGCAATGTAACATGGCAACTTGGAGGCGTTCTGTACAAAGATGGTGTACAGAACAAACCCCAGAAATGTAATTTTCTGCTTGTGTGATTGGCTTACTGATTTTCCCAGAAGTCTGCACTAAGATACAAGGGAAATCACATCTAAAGGAATGCAGACCCTGCCACTTTCCTCTTTTTAGCCCAGCAGATGCATTAACTGATTACAAATTATAACTTCACTTCCATACAAATTCCATCTGCATATGGACACAGACAAACAGGCATTTCTTCAGAATAAAAAAAGGTAGGAATCTGCAAAAAAGTTAGTTAAAAGCCCTGCAATGTAAATTGATCACCCAGAGGTGAATGTTTGTCATGGATCTGCCACCTAAGGGTTAACTTAGTCCAGGCTGATTTCAGTGATTGGCAGCAGGCTGCCTTATTTAAACACCTCAGCAGCTCTGTGTCCTTGCTGTTTGATCTGCAGCTCTGTGTATGTGTTTCCTGAAGATCTGATATCTGCTCCTGTTTGACCCGGCTTGTTTTGAGATTGTTCCTGTTATCCGCCTGCACCTGACCCTTGGCTTGTTTGACGATTCCTTCTGCCTGCTCCTCTTGTACCTTTGTTGCCAGCCTGATTATCGACCCGGGCTGCCTGACGTTCCAAGACTCTCCTCCAGTCTGCCATACTTACCTACTGCAGCCATCCAGCTTCAGTCCCAGTCTGCTTACCTGTCTGCTGATCCATCCAGTCTGCTCACCTGTCTGCTGATCCATCCAGTCTGCTCACCTGTCTGCTGATCCATCCAGTCTGCTCACCTGTCTGCTGATCCATCCAGTCTGCTCACCTGTCTGCTGATCCATCCAGTCTGCTCACCTGTCTGCTGATCCATCCAGTCTGCTCACCTGTCTGCTGATCCATCCAGTCTGCTCACCTGTCTGCTGATCCATCCAGTCTGCTCACCTGTCTGCTGATCCATCCAGTCTGCTCACCTGTCTGCTGATCCATCCAGTCTGCTCACCTGTCTGCTGATCCATCCAGTCTGCTCACCTGTCTGCTGATCCATCCAGTCTGCTCACCTGCCTGCTGATTCATCCAGTCTGCTTACCTGTCTGCTGATTCATCCAGTTTGCTCACCTGTCTGCTGATCCATCCAGTCTGCTCACCTGTCTGCTTATCCATCCAGTCTGCTCACCTGCCTGCTGATCCATCCAGTCTGCTCACCTGCCTGCTGATCCATCCAGTCTGCTCACCTGCCTGCTGATCCATCCAGTCTGCTCACCTGCCTGCTGATCCATCCAGTCTGCTCACCTGCCTGCTGATCCATCCAGTCTGCTCACCTGCCTGCTGATCCATCCAGTCTGCTCACCTGCCTGCTGATCCATCCAGTCTGCTCACCTGCCTGCTGATCCATCCAGTCTGCTCACCTGCCTGCTGATTCATCCAGTTTGCTCACCTGTCTGCTGATCCATCCAGTTTGCTCACCTGTCTGCTGATCCATCCAGTTTGCTCACCTGTCTGCTGATCCATCCAGTCTGCTCACCTGTCTGCTGATCCATCCAGCCTGCTGGTCCTGTCTGCTGTGCCAGCCATCTGACCCATCTGCTGTTGATCCTGCCAGGCACTCATACCATTCTGCACTCCTGTGCCACCTGTCTGCTCTACCAGGGGCCGCAAGTCAGATACGTAAGGGAGGCCTTCCTCTGCACTATCGGGCTCATCAGTCAGGTACGTGAGAACTTGACAATGTGTTTGTCACAATAAAAGTGGAGTAATGCCGCGTACACACGAGCGGACTTTACGGCGGACTTTGCCCGGCGGATTTTTCTACGTACTTTACGATGGACTTTCTGAATGAACGGACTTGCCTACACACAATCCACCAAAGTCCGTTGAATTCGTACATGATGACGTATGACCGGACTAAAACAAGGAAGTTCATAGCCAATAGCTGCCCTAGCGTGGCTTTTTGTCCGTCGAACTAGCATACAGACGGCGGACTTTTCGACCGGACTCGATTTCAACGGATAAATTTTAAACAAGTTTCAAATCTAAGTCCGTCCAACTTTTGAGCAAACAAAGTCCGCTGGAGCCCACACACGATCGAATTGTCTGACGAAATCCAGTCCGCCGGGCAAAGTCCGCCGTAAAGTCCGCTCGTGTGTACGCGGCATTACTCTTTATTTAAACAGAAAATTTTGCACTTAATCCACCCCCATACTGATGAAACATTACAAAATCCTCCATAAATTGAGGACATATTTAGTGCATACTACAGTTTGCATTATTTTCTGAGAACTCAAACACTCCTCAGCGTACCCCTGAAGCGATCTCTACATTTTGGAGACCCTCAGTTTACCTTGGCTGTCTGAAACACATATACAAGCCCTAAATGCCCCCTTCTCGGCTCAAGAAGTAGTAGACACCATCCATTCCCTGCCTAGCCATAAATCCCCAGGCCCAGATGGGTACACAGCCAAATACACCATTGTATGTGTAGCACCCTGATGTTTAGGCAGGGTTGCTATTAGATTTATTTGCCGAGTGATAGTTGCCTTGGCCAATTGTTGGGAGGTCAATTGACTTCACCCTAATTCTGGAATTCTCTCTTCTGTCACTAGATGGCCGGATGTCTGGTGACATTAGATAAGACAAAGGCATTGCAAGGACAGATTAGAAATGAATGGGGTGTCTCAGCCAATGGGCAGGGATTTTCTTGGGTCCCTTGGCCTGCTGGGAGAACCTATTATTTGAGTGGAGTCAGTTAATCAGGGTTCTGTGCCACCTGGACGGCTGTCTGGCTAGACGTGTGTCGTATTGCCCCAGGCTGCTAGGCCAGAAATCTAAGGCCTATCCTGGGGATATCTGGCTGCCAAGCTATCTGATAGCCTATCCAGAATTAGTGCAGGGTTGGGACTGCGGGCTTGTAGTCCAACCAGAAGTAACGGTTCCACCGGCAGGGGAACCAGTCATGGTCGGAGGTATAGAGGAAGCTGTCACCACAAAGGGACCATCCACCCTGCTACCAGAGACCATTGTGAGTAAGCTGAGGCCAGTTCCAGAGCAGACTTCTCGCCAACCGGGGACAGTGAAGAAGTGGGAAAGCATGAGCAAGTGCCAAGTCAGGGGTGAAGCTTGAGGAGTATCTGTGAGTGCCAAGCCAGGGACCCAGCAGTGAAGCGGGGGTAACGCTTGGAGGAAGATAATGCTACAGTGAAAGAGCTCAGGGGATCCAGTGGCTAGTGGATCTGAAGTCTAGTGAGAGAGACTCAGAGTGAAGACCCACAGTGTGTGAGTGTGGGACAAAGAGAACTGTTCGTGTTGCAGATAGTTGAATACCTTTACCGTTAGTAACAGCTACAAGATTGTTGCCATAGGAGACAGCGGTCCTGCCTATACAGAAGTGGTGTCCAGCTGGAGGCCTTCACCTGTATAGCTGTCTGCCTATAGACGTCTGAGTCTGCCAATTAACATTGCATCTACCTAAGGGTGCCCTGGCCCTAATCCTCTCTCCCACAGTTCTGTTCAAGAGACAATAAATCACTTTGCATTCAAAAAGTGTTCATCTTGCATTACACCCACCATGCCATTACACTAAAGGATGTCAGCTGTCCCTAACTCTGAAGGTCACCATTGGGCTTCAGGGGTCACGGAACTTTGCTACATATGTTACATACAATACGTTTCATCTATGCATTTATTTCAACGGCTTTTTACCCAAACATTTTAAAGGGAGAATTAATATTGTGGGTGTGCTTGTATATAGGAAAATATTTTTGGGAAGACAAATGCAAAAATTTAGTTTCAGAACATAGACAATTGTAAGCATGTTAACAGAATACTGCCTATTACCATAAGGCCCCTTTCACATGGGCACTGTCAGGTGGCAAAATCAGGCGATTGAAATGCATTTTCAACTCACCTCAGCTGAATGTCAAAACCAGGCAATGGCCACTCGACTGCCTCATACACATTGCCGTGGCTGTGAAACTGTGCAACAATACAGGGCATGTTGTGTCTCGCAGGCAATACCCCTGCTATTGTGCCCCGTAGAGGTGACTGGGCCCGCACCAAAACCACGTCCAGTTGATGCGATTGTGATAAAGTGAGATTTCATTGTGAAATCCCTCTTCAAACACAAGTGCATCCAGCCGCAATCCCTGCAGGTAACTGCTGGCAGGAACAAATAGCTGCATCCATACACAGCCTGTTATCACAGTGCACTGGCTTGGTGGCCGCAGCTATCCTCAAGCAACTGTCAGTTCCAGTCGCAGAAATGGATTCCTGCTTCTGGGATTTGCAGCATGCCTAAACACCCCTGCAAATGCTGCCTTAGCTGTGCGTTTTCTGCTTGGGGTTCCTAGTATGGGGCTGCCGGCTGCCCTTTGTGGTAACTAATTCCATTTAGAAAATGGCAAAGATGGGAAGTACAGTAGAAAGCATACAGACCAGAAGCATTAGGCTAACAGCACTGTTTGACTTTGAGTACAGTTTTTGGAGAGCCATAAAAGACACCATTGAGGTAAGTGTATTAATTAAAGCATACATAAACCTTAATAATTACCTTCTCTTACAGTTGTGCTCATAAGTTTACATACCCTGGCAGAATCTATGATTTCTTGGCCATTTTTCAGAGAATATGTATGATAACACAAAAACATTTCTTTCACTCATGGTTAGTGTTTGGCTGAAGCCATTTATTATCAATCACCTGTGTTTACTCTTTTTCAATCATAATGACAACAGAAACTACCCAAATGACCCTGATCAAAAGTGTACATACCCTGGTGATTTTGACCTGATAACATGCACACAAGTTGACACAAAGTGATTTGAATGGCTATTAAAGGTAACTAGAAAATGCATTTCCTGGGGAAAATGCGTGGGAATGCTGAATTGCTAAAACGGCCCCCAGCAAAATTGCCCCCATCATATTGCCATCAAAACTGTCCCATCATATTGCCACCATCAAAACTGCCCCATCAGAATTGCCCCATCAAAACTGCACCATCATATTGCCACCATCAAAACTGCCCCATCAAAAAATATTTTTTTTTTTCAAAAATTATTTTTTTTTTCAAAAATTTTTTTTTTCAAAAATAATTTTTTTTTTCAAAAATTTTTTTTTTCAAAAATATTTTTTTTTTTCAAAAATATTTTTTTTTTTTTCAAAAATATATTTTTTTTTTCAAAAATAATTGCTGAATAGCTAAATTGCTAAAATGACCGCCATCAAAACTGCCCCATCAGAATTGCCACCATCAAAACTGCCCCATCATATTCCTCTATTATAATCAGTACATGGTGTGTCTGTCCCCTCCCCCGGGCTCTGTAATTAAAGCTGAGATGCTCCAGCCACCTCCCCCCCCTGTGTATAACAGAAGCTTTGGTAACCATGGCAACAAAACACACACAGTACACTCTGATTAATGGCTAAAATTTCCTGAAATGACCTCTAAACAAAAAGCTTTTTCTCAAAAACTGTAAAAGATATCAAACTGAAAAGATATAGCCAGATAGCTGAATATTTTGTGAACATTTTAAAGTTTGTTTGGTGTCTCTAGGTGAAAGTATGAAGGAGCTGAAACTTTTGGGAGCGGAAGAAAAATGTAAGGATTTCAAGCATGCTCCCATTGACTTCAATGTTAAAAAAAAGTGATAAAAAGCTTAATATTTTAAAAAGTATAAATGGTAGAAAAAAAGTTGAAAAAGAGCACACCTCAGCTAAAAGAGACGAACATTTTGATAGTTGAATGGTTTTAATAGCTGAAAGTATGCAGAAGTTACGCATTACCGAAAAACGTACGGAATAAAATTAAAATTATTAAAAATAATAAATAAAAAAACGAATAACAATAGTGGGACTGCTAAAGCATTCCCACTAACTATCCTCACCTGTGATCTGTTTGCTTGTGATTAGTGTGTGTGTATAAAAGGTCAATGAGTTTCTGGACTCCTGACAGACCCTTGCCTCTTTCATCCAGTGCTGCACTGACATTTCTGGATTCTGAGTCATGGGGAAAGCAAAAGAATTGTCAAAGGATCTGCTGGAAAAGGTAGTTGAACTATATAAAACAGGAAAGGGATATAAAAAGATATCCAAGGAATTGAAAATGCCAATCAGCAATGTTCAAACTCTAATCAAGAAGTGGAAAATGAGGGGTTCTGTTGAAACCAAACCACGGTCAGGTAGACCAACTAAAGTTTCAGCCACAACTGCCAGGAAAATTGTTTGGAATGCAAAGAAAAACCCACAAATAACTTCACGTGAAATACAGGACTCTGTATGTGGCTGTTTCAAGATGCACAATAAGGAGTCACTTGAAGAAAGATTGGCTGCATGGTCGAGTCGCCAGAAAAGCCATTACCATGCAAATGCCACAAAGTATCCCACTTACAATAAGCCAAACAGCACAGAGACAAGCCTCAAACCTTCTGGCACAAAGTCATTTGGAGTGATGAGACCAAAATTGAGCTTTTTTGGCCACAACCATAAACACTACATTTTGAGAGGAGTCAACAAGGCCTATGATGAAAGGTACAGAGGTGGATCGCTGATGTTTTGGGGATGTGTGAGCTACACAGGAAATTTGGTCAAAATTGTTGGCAAGATGAATGCAGTATGTTATCAAAAAATACTTGAGGAATATTTGCATTCATCAGCCAGACAGCTGTGCATGGGTAGTACTTGGACATTCCAACATGACAATGATCCAAAACACAAGGCCAAGTCGACCTGTCATTGGCCACAGCAGAATAAAGTGAAGGTACTGGAGTGGCCATCTCAGTCTCCTGACCTCAATATCATTGAGCCACTCTGGGGAGATCCCAAACTTGTAGTTCATGCAAGACAGCCCAAGAATTTACAGGAACTGGAGGCTTTTTGCCAAGAGGAATGGGCAGCTTTACCATCTGAGAAGATAAAGAGCCTCATCCTCAAATACCACAAAAGACTTCAAGCTGTCATTGATGTTAAAGGAGGCAATACACGGTATTAAGAACTGGGGTATGTAAACTTTTGAAGAGGGTCATTTGGGTAGTTTCTGTTGTCATTATGATTTAAAATGAGTAAACACAGTTTATTGATAATAAATGGCTTCAGCCAAACACTAACCATGAGTGAAAGAAAAGTGTTTGTGTTATCATTCATATTCTCTGAAAAATGGCCAAGAAATCATAAATTCTGCCAGGGTATGTAAACTTATGAGCACAACTGTATGTGGTTCCTGTTGGTCTGTTAAATATATTATGGAAGATATTTAGCTATATCTGTTCAGGAAGTGCAAAAAAATAAAAAAATACCCATTGATCTTGCCAGAAATCTTGTGAGCTGACAACTTCCTGTCCCACAGAACCCCTCTCCTTTATGTTATGAAGACAAGGTGGAGAGGTCTTCGGTTGTCCTGCCCTGTGGTGACAAAGCTGCTTCCCTACAGTCACAGGCAGGGCTTTTTTTCAGCCGGAACTCACCGGAACTGCCAGTGTCACAGGCAGCGGTGCAGAGGCAGAGCAGATAGAAGAAAAAAAAGTAAGAGACACAATCGAGAGTTTTAAAGCTGGCCCGGGGGGGAGTAGATATGGTCTGGGGAAAGAGTCAGTGTAATGTATAGTGTTGTGGGTAGTGTATAGTGGGGTTCCTCCTTCCTTCTCCACACTCTGTTGGCAGAGCAGCGTCGCGGTGTGTGGAGAGAGAGAGAGGAGCTGTCAAAATTGAGGATGGATGTCGGGGTGGGCGGGACCCAGCAATCCAACACCAGCCAATGGGATGGGATCTGGGCGGGCCGCTATGTTATGTGGCCCCGTCCCTTTCTTAAACAGCCCAATCATTGGCTGGATAGCTGCTGGGTCCCGCCCACCCCTGACATCACGCTGAATCTGTCAGCTCCTCTCTCTCCATACAGTTTCACACACCACGGTGCTGCAGAGAGCATTCAGTTTCACACAGTTATACTATCAGCTGTGAAACCTGCCATTGCCATCCAGTGCCACCTGTCAGTGCCACCTGCCAGTGCCAACCAGTGCCACTTGCCAGTGCCACCTGCCAGTGCCTGCCAGTGCCACCTGCCAAAAAAAATAATCGGCCTAAAATATCGTCCGCAAAAATCGGCATCATATATCGGCCATCCCGATTTCTAAATATCGGCATCGGCCAGAGAAAAACCCATATCAGTCGACCTCTAATAGTGTGTGTGTGTGTAGTGGGTAGTGTATTGTGTGTGTGTGTGTGTAGTCAGTGTATTAGTCTGTGGGTAGAGTATTGTGTAGCGGTCAGTATGTAGTGTATTGAGTAGTGGTCTGTGGGTAGTGGGTAGTGTATAGAGTATTGTGTAGTAGTATAGTGTATTGTGTAGTGGTCAGTGGATAGTGTAGTTTGTGTAGTAGTGTATTGTGCAGTGGTCAGTATAGGAATCAGGTAGGTGTGGTGTGTAGTGTAGTGGTCTGTTTGGTGTGTAGTGGTCAGTGTGAAGTGTAGTGGTCGGTGTGGTGTGTAGTGTAGTGGTCAGTGTATAGTGTATTGTGTGGTGGATTGTATAGTGTAGTGGTCAGTATAGGAATCAGGTAGGTCAGTGTAGTGGTCAGTGTGTAGTGTAGTGGTCGATGTAGGAATCAGGTAGGTTAGTGTAAGGGTCAGTATAGGAATGAGATAGGTCAGTGTGGTGTGTAGTGGTCAGTGTATTGTATATTGTAGTGGGTAGTGTATTGTGTAGTAGTATAGTGTAGTGGTCAGTATAGGAATCAGGTAGGTTAGTGTGTAGTGGTCAGTGTGTAGTGGTCAGTGTAATTTGTAGTGTAGTGGTCGATGTAGAAATCAGGTAGGTCAGTGTAGAGGTTAGTGTAGTTGTCTGTATAGGAATCAGGTAGATTAGTGGTCAGGTAGGTCAGTACTATTGTAGAAAGGGAAGAGACTCAGGGAGTGCGAAAAGTCCGCAGGTTAGGGGGCACAAATTACTTGCCTTGCCCCGAGCGCTGACAACCTACGCTACGCCACTGCTCTCCTCTCCAGCCTGTCAATACTGAAGCTAGTAGAGGAAGTTTTCTGCACAGCGCACTTCCTGTACTGGCTTCTTGTTGCTAGCGCTGCACAATCAGGGCTGCTGCCCTCGATCACTGGTGCTTCCGATCCCAACCTTCAGCTGCTGCAGTGCCTTGGGAGGAAGCTTCCATCCCTGCCTGTCGCCGCTACTCAGCCTTTGTAGCACGGAGCCGAGGAGCCCTGAAACACCTCCTCAGCTCTGTGCTACAGTAGGGGGAGCTCTCCAGTCCACTGCACTGTGCAGAAAAAAAAGCCTGCACATACCATGGAGAGCGGTGATGGCAGAAGAGGTGAGGGACCTGTCACTGTGAAAATTTTGCAGAGACTGAGTTCATTCATAGAGGAGTGCACTGTGAAAGTGTGTGGGAGAGCTGGAATATGTGGAGAGAGAAAAAGTTGTGTATGTTTAGCAGAGGGGAGAACATTGTACACAGAGGAGAGCTGGGGGGAACTTGTGATGAAAGGTGAGCTGAGAAAGTATGTGTGTGTGGAGGAGGGGGATCAGCAGAGAGGAGAGCTGGGGGTATTTGTGATGAGGGGAGAGCTGGAGGGGATTTTTAATGAGAGGAGAGCAAGGAGGGGATTTGTGATGAGAGGAGAGCTGGGAGGGGATTTGTGATGAGAGGAGAGCTGGGAGGGGATTTGTGATGAGAGGAGAGCTGGGGGGATTTGTACAGAGAGGATAGCTGAGGGGATTAGTGGTTTGAGGAGAGCTGGGGAGATTTGTGATGAGAGGAGACTGGGGGGATTTGTGATTTGAGGAGAGCTGGGGGGGATTTGTGATGAGAGGAGAGCTGGGGGGATTTGTGATGAGAGGAGAGCTGGGGGGATTTGTGATGTGAGGAGAGCTGGGGGGGATTTGTGATGTGAGGAGAGCTGGGAGGATTTGTACAGAGAGGATAGCTGAGGGGATTAGTGGTTTGAGGAGAGCTGGGGAGATTTGTGATGAGAGGAGAGCTGGGGGGATTTGTGATTTGAGGAGAGCTGGGGGGATTTGTGATGAGGGGAGAGCTGGGGGGGATTTGTGATGAGGGGAGAGCTGGGGGGATTTGTGATGAGGGGAGAGCTGGGGGGGATTTGTGATGAGAGGAGAGCTGGGGGGATTTGTGATGTGAGGAGAGCTGGGGGGATTTGTGATGTGAGGAGAGCTGGGGGGATTTGTGATGTGAGGAGAGCTGGGGGGATTTGTGATGTGAGGAGAGCTGGGGGGATTTGTGATGTGAGGAGAGCTGGGGGGATTTGTGATGTGAGGAGAGCTGGGGGGGATTTGTGATGATAGGAGAGCTGTGAGGGGATTTGTGATGAGAGGAGAGCTGGGGGGATTTTTACAGAGAGGATAGCTGAGGGTATTTGTGATTTGAGGAGAGCTGGGGGGATTTGTGATTTGAGGAGAGCTGGGGGGGATTTGTGATGTGAGGAGAGCTGGGGGGGATTTGTGATGTGAGGAGAGCTGGGGGGGATTTGTGATGTGAGGAGAGCTGGGGGGGATTTGTGATGTGAGGAGAGCTGGGGGGGATTTGTGATGAGAGGAGAGCTGGGGGGGATTTGTGATGTGAGGAGAGCTGGGGGGGATTTGTGATGTGAGGAGAGCTGGGGGGGATTTGTGATGAGAGGAGAGCTGGGAGTTTTGTGATGTGAGGAGAGCTGGGAGTTTTGTGATGTGAGGAGAGCTGAGGTGATTTGTGATGTGAGGAGAGCTGAGGTGATTTGTGATTAGAGGAGAGCTGGGAGGGATTTGGGGAAATTTGCCTTATGTGATACACAGTTCTAAGCCTTATCTCATTTCAATTTTTTGGCACCGATGTAATTCTCCCTTCTAAGGAAGGGGTGGGGTTTGGATGTGGTTTGGGTGGGGTTTGGGTGTGGTTGGGGCGGGGTTTGGGTGTGGTTGAGGCGGAGAGTTGGACAGAGAGGGTGAGTTCCTGCACCTTTTCTCGGAGAAAAGAAGCCCTGGTCACAGGACAGTGAGCATTGTCACGCGAGAACAGGTGTCAATAGGTGAAAAAAGGTCAGAATGGAGCCCAAAAATGCTGCCTCCATATCTAAGGACTAATCAGCTGCAATATATTATATTCTTGCCCTTGGGTTTCAATATGCTTTAATACATTACACTTCCACTCTCCTTTCCAAAAATAATTCCTGGAATTCCCCTTTAATTATTTATTAAATCTGCCTATCCTCCGCCAATCACAAAGAGGTTTTGCTTCTGCTATTTCTGTAAAATGATAGATATTTTGTACGTTTGTAACTTTTCATAATGGAATCCTGTGTAAATCAAAATTACAAACAAGCAGAACAAGTAATGACAGGCATCTTGGGATGCACAGATAAAATATCTCTTGCAAAGGAAAAGGGCAAAGTAACAGATGTAAAAATATGCGAATGATGTCATCCAGCACGCTGAGTAAGAAAAGTAATTAAAGGCAATGTAACCCAATGCTGTTAAAGCATCCTGTTGTGAGACGTGTTACTACAGACCAGCGAATGATGAGTTGTGCATGGACTATGGCCTTTTCCTTATCACATATACTGCAGACACACACATACACAGGACTCTTGACCTGGCTAGATCCTGCTTTGGAGATTTAGCTCTTTAGCTGTCTTCATCCTTAAAAACATTTAGTGGATTGATGAACACATTCTTGTCTCTCATATCTCATTGGCTGAATACACAAAATAGCCTACTAAAACATAGCTCAAGCTAAAGCGTCTGTTTGCATTTCACATTCTGAGTTTGTGAGCTCCCAATGTATTCTGTAGTGACAGGAAATATATACAGGCAGCTCCTAATGTCTATTTTTTTAGGTTATGGATACACAGAGGAAAGCTGGAGCCACTGACAATGTGTCTGTTTGGGAAGAGTTCTGCTCAATTCCGCTTTGACAGCTGTCAGACTTAAGAGGTGAAAAGAAATCCTCCCCATGGAAACAGACAGCAATTAATTTTTTTATTCCTCAAGAAGAATGAGTAAGGGACAGAACACCTCTGACAAGCATTTATTGCTATTTGCATCACTTAAAGTGTATATAAAGGCAAAAATAGGATACCAGTAAAAATCTATTTTTATTATTTATTTTATTATATAACCCCTGCCACTCCAAGTTAAAGGGGCTGTAAAGGTTTGTGTTTTTTCACCTTAATGCATCCTGTGTCACCTGTCAGTGACTGGCCCCCCAGCCCCCCCCCGTTTTACTTAGCTGAACTGTCGAACTTGTCCCACGGGGACGGGACGTCTTTCTGCTAGGGGGTTCTCGGCTGTTGATTGGATAGATTGATAGCAGCGCAGCCATTGACTCCCGCTGCTGTCAATCAAATCCAATGATGCGGCCATCGGGGGGTGGGGCCGAGCCCTGCATTCGGCGTCCATGGATGCCAAATGCTGGATTCGTTCATCGCACCCGCAAGGTAACCCCCCCGGAGAGTGCATCTCCCAGGGGGTTATCTGATGTGGGGAGGAGCCAAGAGAGCCGCTGAGGGACTCCAGAAGAGCAGGTTCGGGGCCAATCTGTGCAAAACGAGCTGCACAGTGTAGGTAAGTATATGTTTGTTATTTTTTTTTTTATTTTAAATGTTAAATTAAATTTAGTGTCACTTTAACTTCAGTTTTGTAGTAACCAATAAGGAAATGACAAGAACAGAGGGGAGGGACCTGTGTCTCAAATAAATTGATTATACTGGCAAATCAAAAATCCTGTTTTACAAGTCAAACAGGACACTGGATCTTTAGTCATTAACAAGAAAACAAAATCTAACAGGAAAAAAGAAGAACAGTTTCCCCATTTGTGTGGGGCTTTGGACAGCAATATGTGCATAATGAAGAATTTATGTATAAACAATGTTGAAAAATGTATTTAAAAATTTGTCAAAGGTCACAATTTGATTAAAGTACAATGTATAAATCGCAACATCCTGCCTACGTTCGTTTGTTTTGTACCAGTGACATCACTTCCTGGCGGTGGAACGCACGCCCAAGAGCGGCGAACCGACCGAAATATCTGAATGCCTGCTTTCCTTACCGGTCCCGTGAGTAGCGCATTTATGCGCAGGTGACCTTTGGTATTTTAAGGTTTTATGCTATATACCTCTCTTCTCTCCTTCGGTGGAACGTGTGCTTCTGTGGGTTTACGAGCAATCTGTTTTACATCGCTACACTATTGGCCCTGGTTGGTGGAAAAGATGAAAACGGTGGAAGCCTGTTCATTATTTGCCCCATGAAGGAGTATATTGTAGATGACATTTTATTGGTTTCCTTGTGTTATCTGGAACTTGCAGAGTGGTTTGCTCCATGTTACCTTATTTGTGCACAATTGATATGCCATATTTTTATTTATATATTTATTTTTATTTATATCATTGTATGCTCAATTGCTATTTCTGAGGTTTGATAGATGCATCTGTCCAAGTAGTGCATCGTCCCATGATCCTGCCATTTTTATATACACCAATTGATATAATTTTTGTGGAGGGTCTTGGAGCTCTGGTAGTGCAGTCCAGCGCACGCATACTGAGTGCTGGCTTAGATGCGCGAGCTGCAGGTCCAGTTCTCTGACACATCCATATTTACACTCACGTGTCACTTTACCATCACCTGTGGCGTTTTGTGGTTTTTGTTTATTTATATATTTTACACATTTAGTTGCCAGCGCAGTTCACTTGGTTTATATATCTTCAAAGTACAGTACTTTCACTCTGCAGCTGCAACAAAGTTTTTTTCTTTTTTGGTCTCACCAAAAATTTTTTTGTTTGATATTATATATTTGCGAGCGCTGTATTGTATGATTTTAATGTATAAATCAGGCCAAATGACATACTACATATTCCACAACATAACATGCAAACAACATGTACAAAAAATGTTGGACATCGTTGTATGGCAAAGGCTATGGGGTGTTATATCCCAGACGTGTTTCGACCATAGAGTGGTCATCTTCAGGGGGATCGTAGACTCTATGAGACATAAAGGTTTTATCTTCAGAATTCAAAGCATATATCGTCATATATCCTAATAAGAACATGACAAGATGGTATATTTACCACTAAGTTGTGGAGTGGGTGGTTTCGTGGCCAGAGGTATTAAAAGGCCATGGAATAATCTAGAGGGTCACGTGACTGCTCCCACCTCCCCAAGGGGAAGAGGCCCAACCCGATGGGCTTACAGGAAGCCACACACAGGACGCCCACCAAGACAGAGGAGGGAACGAGAGAACCGGCACCTGCAACAAGTATCCAATTAATGACCTTATATTAAATAAGGGGATAGGTGAAGTTAGCTCTTAACTCTATTGTAAGAGTATTAAATTAAACTGGGTATGTCTAATCATATGGACAAACAGCAACAACCATAGGATTATATGCACAACAGAATTTTGTAAGGTTCCAGGAATGAGATTAACTAATGTGAATAAAATAATGAGATACAAAAATCTATTTGTGGGGTAACTAGGAATAATAGAAGTAGTAAGAAAATGGTAAAAAATGTTTTTAAATGAACCATTTATATATCATCTGTATGATTTATGGTAATATATGTAATACATAGCACAGGTAACTGGCCGGTGGATAATTTTGGGCGGGTGCTGTGCCTGTCCTCCCCATGGGGTTGATCCCCGGTCCCCTTAGGCTTCACGGCAGGGTAGAGGCATGGGGTTTATCCTGTGCCCCCTCCGTCGCTCTATTCGGAGGTCGGGTGTACACATCCCGTCCACCAATGTGAGCCTTACCCTGCCAGTGGCGTCCTTTGTTCGTCCCCGGACTGTCTGTGGCTTAGTACGCATGTGCGAGATCTCTCAACGTGCGCACGGCCCCGTGACCTCTCGCGTTTTGCGGCAGAGATGACGGCAGCAGCCGGGGCATACTTGCCTTCCGGGGCGCCGAGGGAGCCACACATGGGGCCGTTTGTGTTACGGCATAGACGCCTGGTCTCCGGGGGGGGGGGGGGGCGGGGGGGAGTCATCACTAGACATGTGCAATTCGTTTCCTAACGAATCAAAATTTGGCCGAATTTTGCATCTTTCGGACATTCGGATGCATCCAAATAAAAAAATAACGAATTTCAACTAATACGAAAGAAATTATAGCGAATATAACGAATGAATTCGACATGATTCTGTAATTCGTTAAAGATCTAATGAAACTAAAGTTCAACTCAAAGTAAATCTTACAGTCCAATCAGCTGATTAATTTTGTGCTGGAGGTTGGATTACTGGCAAAGTGCATTTCTGAGAACTGAGTGAGAAGGGTGTTGTATTGTATTTGAGCAGAGGAGAAGAGATATTGTCATTGTGTGTGTTAATAGATTCAATAAACAAACGACTTTCCAAACTACGAATCATTATCACAAATCAATATACATACATAAATATCGAATTTTAACTAATACGAAAGAAATTATAGCGGATATAACGAATAGATTCAACATGATTTGAGATTCAGTATAACGAATATCGACACTCTACAGAAATAATGAATTATTGGAAAACAAATTAACGTAACATAACGAATATAAACAGAACAAAATTATGTATTTTACGAATGACAACGAACCAAAACTAAACTAAATTTTCCGTTGTGCACAAGTCTAGTCGTCACCAGTGCAAGTTTATCCTAATTGCCGATTCTAAGGCATATATTAATGACCCCCTGCATGTGAATCATAACATGATCCCCTGCAGGGCAGGACAGACGGCATTGCACACATTCCTTTTTGGTTCCTGAGCCTTCATTTTTCTGGTTAGGTGTTGTCAGGCCCAAACAACTTATAATCTCCAACCCATACAAGCTACAGTTGTTGTACAAGGTAAACTATAATACTTGATCTAATTTTGAATTGTTTGACACTCACCACTTCTTGCACACATTCTATGTTCAACACATAGTTCACTTTTATCACACTCTAACACAACCACCTCTCTTATATTTTTTTCACATGTTTGTCAGCCAGTCATCACACACGGCATACATTCATTAAAATTTTCAAACACTAATTTCAATTATTAATTTTATAACCTTTTTAGCATCAACCCCCAGCACACCCCACTATTTCACGGTTCCTTGGGGCAGTTTCCTCAACACTTACAAAGCTGATTGCAGCGCCATAATTACCTTAATTATGTCTATTTTTTACCTTTTTTTTTTTATACTACTTCTATTATTCCTAGTTACCCCACAAATAGATTTTTGTATTTCATTCCCGGAAACTTACAAAATTCTGTTGTGCATATAATCCTATGGTTGTTGCTGTTTGTCCATATGATTAGACATACCCGGTTTAATTTAATACTCTTACAATAGAGTTAAGAGCTAACTTCACCTATCCCCTTATTTAATATAAGGTCATTAATTGGAGACTTGTCTTGGCGGGCGTCCTGTGTGTGGCTTCCTGTAAGCCCATCGGTTTGGGCCTCTTCCCCTTGGGGAGGTGGGAGCAGTCACGTGACCCTCTAGATCATTTCATGGCCTTTTATTACCTCTGGTCATGAAACCACCTACTCCACAACTTAGCGGTAAATATACCATCTTGTCATGTTCTTATTAGGATAGATGACAATATATGCTTTGAATTCTGAAGCTAAAACCTTTATGTCTCATAGAGTCTACGATCCCCCTGAAGATGACCACTCTATGGTTGAAACGCGTCTGGGATATAACAGCTCATAGCCTTTGCCATACAACGATGTCCAACATTTTTGTACATGTTGTTTGCATGTTATATTGTGGAATATGTAGTATGTCATTTGGCCTGATTTATACATTGTACCTAAAATCAAGTTGTGACCTTTCACAATTTTTAAATACATTTTTCAACATTGTTTATACATAAATTCTTCATTATGCCCATATTGCTGTCCAAAGCCCCACACAAATGGGGAAACTGTTCTTCTTTTTTTCTATACAATTATTCCAGGGTTTGCAGCCTATACATCTCTCTGATATGTGTTTTTTCCTTTTTCTGTATACAATTGGGTGGTTAAACACCCGCTTCCCCTCCATTACACATGAGAGATAAGACAGGAGCTTTGTGTTGTTCTGCAGTCCCCTACAATCCCTGCATGGTTAACTTTGCAATCTAACTACATTATTTATAATTGAAGGGCAATCAATGTCTAACCTGTTGAGGTTACACACCCCTCAATTTGGGAATTAGACTAACACATCTTTCCCCTTTCATGCATCAGGATCGATTTGTTTATTTTTTATTATGTTGCATTATGCCCATACATTCAAACTACTAATTGTTTTGGATTTTCCCTTTCAGGTTTTTTGGGATCCTTTGAATTTACACATAGCTCTTGTATATATTTAGTACTATTATCAATTGGTTTTCGATCCTTTATGATTTTTTTTAAATGAACCATTTATATATCATCTGTATGATTTATGGTAATATATGTAATACAAAGCACAGGTAACTGGCCGGTGGATCATGGTGGGCGGGTGCTGTGCCTGTTCTCCCCATGGGGTTGATACCTGGTCCCCTTAGGCTTCACGGCAGGGTGGGGACATGGGGTTTATCCCGTGCCCCCTCCTTCGCTCTATTCGGAGGGAGGGCCGCGGAAGCAACAGGCCTGTGGAAGGAGTCAGGAAAGGCAACAGAACTCAGAGAGCAACTTGTACGCACTTTAAACTGGCATCAGAGGAGGCCTGCATATCCACTTGGTAAAACCAGGTGGCAGCCTTGCAAATCTGAAAACCCCATTAAGCACTAACAGATCAGGTAGGTCAGTACTTTATCAAGAAAGGGGAGAACTCAAATGATCACTTGTCTTATCCACCTATCAATGGCAGAAAGAGAGGGATTGCGATTGGCTAGAATCTGTGTGTGTGTGTACCACATCAAGACAGTGGTGGAAAATTTCCCTGGGATGTTTTGGAGCACGACCTAAAGAAGGAAGGAAAATGTCCTGGTTGAGGTGGAAGGAAGGAATCACCTTAGGAAGGCTTTAGGGCTCAAGACAACCTTTTCTTTGTGCAACACTGGGAAGAGCCCCTTACAGGATAAGCCCGCTAACTCAGTGACCCCTAGCACAGAGGTGATAGCAGTAAGAAAGGCCATCATGCGAGAGAGGTCAGACAAAGAAATATCCCCAACAGGTTCGAAGGGCTGCCCATGAAGGCCAACATTACTACATTAAGGTCCCATTGAGACACAGGGGTGTGTACAGGGGGAGAGATGTGTGACACCCTGTACAAAGGGCCTTAAAGAGGTTGTAAACATAATAAAAAACAACCTCGAAGACAAATGAGCTAGTATGCATCGCATACTAGCTCATTAGGAAATACCTTAGATCGAAGGGCCTGCAGCATGTGTGTGGGAGCCGCCGGTCATTACGCAGAGGGCCCTGAAGAAATGGCACGGATGAAGTCGGCAGCATATATTGTAAATACAACCCCTGGCAAAAATTATGGAATCACCAATCCCTGAGGATGTTCCTTCAGTTGTTTATTGTTGTAGAAAAAAAGCAGATCACAGACATGGCCAAAAACTAAAGGCATTTCAAATGGCAACTTTCTGGCTTTAAGAAACACTAAAAGAAATCAAGAAAAATAATTGTGGTGGCCAGTAACAGTTAGATTTATAGAACAAGCACAGGGAAAAAATTATGGAATCACCCTGTAAATTTTCATTACAAACACTAACACCTGCATCAGATTAAATCTGCTTGTTAGTATGTAGGTAAAGAGGGTAAATCATCACGCAGTGTTGCACAAGATGTTGGTTGTTCACAGTCGGCTGTGTCTAAAACATGGACCAAATATAAACAACATGGGAAGGTGGTTAAAGGCAAGCATACTGGTAGACCAAGGAAGACATCAAAGCGTCAAGACAGAAAACTTAAAGCAATATGCCTTGAAAACAGAAAATGTACAACAAAACAAATGGGAGGAAACTGGAGTCAACATCTGTGACCGAACTGTAAGAAACCGCCTAAAGGAAATGGGATTTACATACAGAAAAGCTAAAAGAAAGCCATCTCTAACACCTAAACACAAAAAAACAAGGTTACAATGGGCTAAGTAAAGGCAATCATGGACTGTGGATGATTGGATGAAAGTCATATTCAGTGATGAATCTCGAATCTGCATTGGGCAAGGTGATGATGCTGGAACTTTTGTTTGGTGGCCTTCCAATGAGATTTATGCAGACGACTGTCTGAAGAAAACATGCAAATTTCCATAGTCAATTATGATATGGGGCTGCATGTCAGGTAAAGGCACTGGGGAGATGGCTGTCATTAAATCTTCAATAAATGCACAGGTTTACATTGAAATTTTGGACACTTTTCTTATCCCATCTATTGAAAAGATGTTTGGGGATGATGAAATCATTTATCAAGATGATAATGCATCTTGCCATAGAGCAAAAACTGTGAAAAAATTCCTTGAAGAAAGACACATAAGGTCAATGTCATGGCCTGCAAACAGTCCGGATCTCAATCCAATTGAAAATCTGTGGTGGAAGTTAAAGAAAATGGTCCATGACAAGGCTCCAACCTGCAAAGATGATTTGGCAACAGCAATTAGAGAAGGCTGGAGCCAGATTGATGAAGAGTACTGTTTATCACTCATTAAGTCAATGCCTCAGAGACTGCAAGCAGTTATAAAAGCCAGAGGTGGTGCAACAAAGTACTAGTGATGTGTTGCAGTGTTATTTTGTTTGTTTTTCATGATTCCATAATTTTTTCCTCAGAGTTGAGTGATTCCATAATTTATTCCCTGTGCTTGTTCTATAAATCTAACTGTTACTGGCCACCACAATTATTTTTCTTGATTTCTTTTAGTGTTTCTTAAAGCCAGAAAGTTGCCATTTGAAATGCCTTTAATTTTTGGCCATGTCTGTAAACTGCTTTTTTTCTACAACAATAAACAACTGAAGGAACATCCTCAGGGACTGGTGATTCCATAATTTTTGCCAGGGGTTGTATCTCCTACACGATGCAAGTTTAGGAGATATTTACAGTACCTACAGGTAAGCCTTATTATAGGCTTATCTGTAGGTACAATTAAAAAGGAAGCCTTTACTTCCTCTTTAAAAGTCAAGGCAGTGATTTGCCCTTTGGTGGTACTCAAAGCCAGATACTAATCTAGACTGGAGAAAGGACAATAAAAACATCCTATGGAGTATTTCCTAAGATGAAACTTCCAGGTGTAGGCCTTCCAGGTGTGGTGGTAGACTCTCCGAAACATGAGAATCCATGCCCACCCAGGGATGCTCTCCAGCCCAATAAGCTGGCAACTGCTGTGAGAACTTAACATACCTTTGGGGGAAAGACCTTCCCTGACTCCAGCATTGGGTTGGAAGTCCACCATGTTAGGGATAGTCTCGTCTTTGGGTCAGATGGATGGAGCAATACAAGGAGCCCAAGATAAGAAGGGTACAACTTATGCAGTCACTTCCCTGGGTATACGTAAGGACTTACAACCACTTTTGGTTTGAGTGAAATTTCCTGAAAAGGCATCTCATCCTGATCTAATTCCACAGAAAAGGGGGGATCAACTTCAACTACTACTTTCTCCTCCTCCTCCTCAGGTAATGTTCTCGGCTCAATGTCAAAAGTCAAATACAGAATCAGGATGGGAGACTGAAAGGGTGTGGTTGAAAGCCCTTTTTCCCTTTACGTCATTCAGGACAGCCACTATTGAGAGATAGTCTCCTCCTCTTCCTGTAGGAAACACTGCGCCAGCCCATAAAACTCTCACTTCCCCTGCCAGACCTCAGTTAATAGTGTTTCCTCCGGAGGGGAGACACTGTGCAGGAAACCAGGCTGATACAATCAGGGAGATTGTGGCCTCCTTCAAAACATCCCCAGGGGAGCAGGGGCTTCCAAGCATAGATGGCGGTACATACCCGCAAAACGGCAGCCACCCCTTCCTTGTCAAGCGTAGCATCAGGCTGTGGGGGCCCCCTATCGCGTCCACAGGGCCGCAGCAAGGAGGACACTCCGCTCTCCCTGTACGCTGTGCAGGCCGCATTTTTTGTTTGGAACAAACGGGCCGGACGACGGGCGACGTCATTTCCGGCGGAGGGCGGATGTCTACCTTTAACCCGCGACTTCCGGTTCTGGGTCGCGGTGCTGATAGGGGGCCGGGCTCAGGCTGGAGGAGTCGGTTTACACGTGCAGACAGTGTGAGACTCTACACAGGCAACCACCTGCAGTCATGTCTGCAGCTCATACGGACGCTAGCTCCAGCCTTCCGAAGGTAAGAGTTCCCTGGGGAGGGGTCCTCTCTACCTAGGATTATCCCCCCCCCATGTACTGTTCCTTACTTGGGAGGGGGGACAGACCCCCTGGGTGGTCATTGGGTGGGGGTGACTCGGATCCCTGCAGGTGGGTCCGGTACACCCCCAGGGTTGTTTCTGTTAACGAATTGCTGAATGTAATGTGTTTTCTGTATGTAATTTCAGAAATCCACAGAAAAGACAAAGTCCACTCATGTCTCTAAAAAGAAATGTGCCTCTTGTAGGGACAGTTTAGGGGAAGCTTGGACCAAGGTTCTGTGTAAAGAATGCATAGACTCCCTGGTCAAGGAAAGGGACTCTGAACAGCAGTCCGGCTTGGCAGCCTCTGTAAAGGAGCTGTCATCCACGTTTTCTTCCTTTTAAAACGCTTTTTGAGAAGTTTCAGCTTCCCCTTAATCCCATTCAGCAGGATTCAACCCCGCCTCATGCTCAGGGCTCGGCTCCTGCCAGAACCACTAGTATGGCTACGGCAGAAGAAACTGCAGGCCCTTCCGGGGTGGAGCTTAGGCAACCAGACAGTGGCACTTCTGACTCCCATGAGGAATCAGAGGGAGAGGACCAGGACGGGGAGTCCAGGAAAATCTCCAGGTATAAGTTGTCCCTAGAGGAGGTGGAAGATCTCCTAGGGGCAATATATACAACCCTCGGTATACACGAGGATAAAAAACCCCTCTCACTCCATGACCTTATGTACAAGGGCCTAGGAGATCAAAAGAGAAAAGTCTTTCCAGTACACGAGGTTCTGGTGGAGACGATTAAAAAAGAGTGGCAGGATCCGGAAAGAAAGCCCTTCTTCTCTAGTTCCCTTAAGAGAAGATTTCCGTTTTCAGAGGATCCAGCGTCCATTTGGAATAAAAATCCCAAACTGGATGCAGCTTTCTCTCAGGTCTCTAGACACACAGACCTGGCGTTTGAGGACATGGGGGCCTTATCAGACGTTATGGACAAAAGGATAGACTCACTATTGAAAAAGACGTGGGACTCGACAGTCGGTAACTTAAAACCAGAAATGGCTGTTACTGTGGTAGCCCGCAATTTAGAACATTGGCTTTTCCAGATTCAAGAGCATATTGAGGCTGGCACCCCTAAAGAGACTATCCTAGCGTCTTTCCCCACGATTCTGCGAGGAATCGCATACATAGCAGACGCCTCGGCAGAGTCAGTCCGTATGTCAGCCAGATCAGCGGCCCTGGCTAACTCGGCCAGGAGGGCCCTCTGGCTGAAGACTTGGCCGGGCGACACCGCCTCTAAGGTCAAGTTATGTGGGATACCCCTGACTGGTGACCTACTCTTTGGTCCTGGGTTAGATACAGTCCTAGACCGGACAGCAGACAAAGAAATCCTTCCCACTCAAACGAAAGACCCCAACACAGGGAAAGAGGGGGTTTCGTCCGCAAAAGCGCAGGGAAGCCCCCAAACAAGGGGGACAGAAGAAAACCTGGGGCCAAAGAGGTAAGGGCAGAGGAGGGGCGATTTTTCGCCCTCCTGAAAAAGCCCAGAAAGATCAATGACTCTCTAAAAACGGTGGGAGGAAGACTGGGGGCCTTCCTTCCACAGTGGGAGATCATTTCCCCCAATCGGTTCATCTTAGGGATCATAAGAAGGGGGTATCTCTTGGAATTCACAAGGCCCCCCTCACAAAGGTTCCTTGTCACGCAGCTATCCAGCTGCACGACAAAAACCAAGGCCTTGTTAGACGCTCTGAAGGAGTTAGAACTACAGAATGTAGTTTGCAGAGTACCAAAGGGGGAGGAAGGAGAGGGGGTTTATTCCCATGTATTTATGGTAAAAAAACCCTCAGGAAAATTCAGATTGATTCTGAATTTAAAACCCTTAAACAGGTCAATTTGTTACAAAAGATTCCGTATGGAGTCAATTTTTACGGTCAGGGCTCTGTTACCGCAGAATTGTTTCATGGTGTCTCTGGACCTCAGAGACGCGTATCTGCACGTCCCTATTGCAGAAACCTCTCAGAGGTTCCTCCGTTTAGCAATAAACCTGGGCGATGCAATACTGCACCTACAATTCCAGGCCCTGCCTTTCGGGCTATCCTCCTCGCCCCGAATAGTTACCAAAATCCTGGCAGAGGCCATGGCCTTCCTGCGACTGCAGGGTGTGTCAGTTATAGCTTATCTGGACGAACTGCTCTTATTTGCAGTATCCCCAGAGAAATTGCTCAGGGATCTCGACCTGACAAAAAAGGTACTGACAGGATTAGGATGGCTCCTGAACTTAGACAAGTCCAGTCTCATTCCTGCACAGCGCATTGTGTACCTAGGATACCTGCTAGACTCGACACTCTTGAAAGTTTTTCTTCCAAGAGAAAAAATTCAAAAACTGGGCAGGGCGGTTTTATCTCTCCAGTGCAACCATCGGGTGTCCAAAAGGTCCTTAATGTCAACGCTAGGTCTGCTGACCTCTACTCTCCCAGCAGTGCAGTGGGCAGGATTACACCTTCGTCCCCTGCAGTCATACGTACTAAAAGTATGGGACCACAGTCAGAAGGATCTAGACACCTTAGTACAGGTTCCCCATCGATTAAAGAGATCTCTTTGGTGGTGGAGGAAAGAAGCGAACTTGTCGCAGGGACGTCTGTGGCTTATTCCAGTTGCAAGGATAGTAACCACGGACGCAAGCGGCAAAGGCTGGGGGGCGCATCTGGGATCCCTTCTAGCGCAGGGCGTATGGAGGGGAGACGAACTAAAAAGATCGTCCAATTGGAAGGAGCTGAGGGCGGTCGGCCTGGCCCTCAGGTTTTTCAAAAAAGAGCTGCAGGGTCACCATATACAGGTACGGTCAGACAACTCTTCTACCGTAGCCTATATAAACAAACAGGGTGGCACCAGAAGCGGAAGTCTCCTGGTCTTAGCAACAGACATCCTAAATTGGGCCGAGACCAACACTCTCTCACTCTCAGCGTTTTTTCTGAGAGGAGAAAGGAACGTTATAGCGGACTTTCTCAGCCGGAGGCTGAGAGAGGGAGATTGGGCCCTCAGCCAGGAGGTTTTCAACCTCATATCCGAGAAATGGGGACCCCCGGAGGTGGATCTCTTCGCCTCAAGAGACAATGCGAAAATCCCCTGTTTTTTCTCCCTAAACGCAGGAGAAGGAGCACTGGGGGTGGATGCATTAACACAGGATTGGCATTTCAGGACATGCTATGCCTTCCCCCCTCCGGTGTTATTACCGGCGGTTCTGCGGAAGTTCCAACTAGAGAACACCTCCCTCATTCTGGTAGCTCCACATTGGCCGAAAAGGGCATGGTTTTCAATCCTCAGTCAGCTAGCAGTGGAACCACCCCTATTCCTTCCTCCTCAGGAGGATCTTCTCTCACAGGGTCCAATCCTATGTCCACAGGTACACCAGTGGAAATTAGCGGCCTGGCTACTGAGGAGAGTATATTAAAATCTAAGGGATTTTCTCGGAAATTAATCTCCACCCTCCTCAACAGTAGAAAAAAGGAGACGCGTCATATTTATAAAAAGGTCTGGCTCCTTTTCAACAAGTGGTGCACTGAAAACTCCTTCTCGGTACAGAGCCCTATAGCCGTTTTGGAGTTCCTACAGTGTGGAGCAGACAAAGGGTTATCCGTGGGTACCCTTAAAAGCCAGGTGTCAGCACTTAGTGCTTACTTAGAGAAATCTTTAGCCACCAATCCATGGGTGGTCAGGTTCTTTAGGGCACTGTCCAGACAGAGACCTGTCCGAGGTCCCCCCTTTCCCGGGTGGGATCTATCTTTAGTGTTGCAAAGCCTAACAGGAATTCCCTTTGAGCCCTTGGACAAATGTCTGTTAAAAGAGTTAACCTTAAAGACAGCATTTTTAGTGGCAGTGACAACTGCCAGGAGAGTCAGTGAAATTGAGGCGTTATCAATTAGACCTCCTTTTTGTGTTATTTTGCCAGATAGAATAGTCCTTAAGACTGATCCAGCATTTTTGCCTAAGGTGGCGTCAGGCTTTCACAGAAGCCAGGAAATAATCCTACCTTCGTTTTGTCCCAATCCTGCGGGAGAAGGGGAACTGAAATTTCATTTCTTAGATGTAAGGAGGTGTATCCTACAATACTTAGAGATGACTAAACCCATAAGAAAGTCTGATTCTCTATTTATTTTATTTTCCGGGTCCAGAAAAGGACTCAGAGCGTCTCGACGCACGATTGCCAGATGGCTTAGATTAGCTATTGGGCAGGCATATTCTCTAGCAGGGAAAGAGATTCCTATGGGCATAAAGGCACACTCTACCAGAGCAGTGGCAACTTCCCAGGCAGAGAAGGCTGGAGCAACGCCAGAGCAGATATGCAAGGCAGCGACATGGTCCAGCTACTCCACTTTCGTTAAACATTACAGAGTGGACCTGGTGGCGGCAGGTGAGCAGGCTTTTGGGCGAAAAGTTCTGCAAGCTGTAGTCCCACCCTAATTGGTAAATGCTCGATTATCCTCTCAATAGTGGCTGTCCTGAATGACGTAAAGGGAAAATTAAAGTTACGTACCGGTAACGTCTTTTCCTGTAGTCTTTCAGGACAGCCCTAGTTACCCACCCTAAGGTTGGGGGGGGTCTTATTTTAGAGACAGAGGCCATTGCGCATGCATGGGCACAATTCCAATGATGTCCCTCCTGACAGGCAGGTCCGCGGGCTCAGATGAATGCCTATGCACACACGTGTGCACGCCCCCATTTGTAGTACATAAGGATGGCAGATATATTAGGGCCTTTGCTGTCTGATCTGCAGTTTACCCCTGTATCCTGTTTCCAGTGGCTTACCTCTGAATTTCTCTGTTGCCAAACCTCTGCCTGAACTTGACCATTCTTAAGTGTTATCACTGATGTACCTTGATTCCTCTGTATCTGACCCAGCTTGTCTCACTCTGCACCTTGCTTCAGCCTCCACGTACCTACTTCCACGGTACCCGTCACCATCAGCCTCCCTGCATCCTCAAGTGCCTGCACCCACAGCCACCAACCGCAGCTCCAATACTGGTGCTGGCTGCAACGAAGAACATCACAGGCACTCCTACCCCACAGTGCTCTCGCGGCCGCTGGTTCAAACTCAGTGGCCCTTGAACCAGAGTTGTACGAGAGATTTTCCTCTGCTCGTCTGGCTCTACCTTAAGGTACGTGACAAGCCCCAGCAGAATCCCTCTGGAGTGGCAGCAAGTCCATGACACCTAAAAATTCTGGATACACTACATCTTAATGCCCTGTCGCCTGTATAAGCAGCCCTAACGGCAGGTCTTGCCCTTTGGAGCTCTACTTTGAAACACAAGCTCCCACCTACTTGAGCAGAAATGTTCTGCACCTGGGTTCTGAATACCCTCCTTTTAAGTTCATGCTACTTACCTCCTTTTTATTTGTTGCTTTTCCAGAAACTGTTTTTGTTGTTACTATGCTCTTTCTACTCATGAATCATTCTGGCAACTTTCCGACTCAGGCTGGTCTTAAGGATCTCATCGCTTTGGGACTACGAAAATTCACCTTTTGACACATATCCTCCATCTGGACTACATGCAAGTACATTCAACACTTGAAACTTAACATACCTTCTAAACTCTGTCATGCCGGTTAAAATTCTTTCAATAAATGCACATGGGTTAAACCGTACAAAAAAAGATTTTAACAGCGCCAAAGATGTATATGTAACAACTAAATTGACCGAACTGGAAGCTTTATCAATATTGATGTAAGTCAATAAGGAAATTGTAAAATAAAGAAATGCCTCCTCTACGGCTTCCTTTGGAAGTGAGGTATATTTGGATCCGCCAAAATAACTTGTATCTCAGAGTATTATTGCGTTTGATATATGATGCTATGCGGACATGTGGATGTGTGTATTGATAGGGGGATAATAGGAGCTGATAGTGGCTTGAATGACACAAGAATTTTCCAAGAATTCAGGGTTGCTAGGACTGGGAGAGGGAGATGTTTAGGTTTAGATTCAAGGTAGGGAAAGGCCAAGACATATTCATGTAAACTGCCCACTGGTATGAGGGCTCGTTCAATTTCCCCCTATAGGGGAGTGGGTTGACTAGGGAAGCATCCCCTAAGTTGTGCCAATATTGTTGCTAGATGATAGTCAGCAAGAACTGGTAGTCCCACTCCACCTGCTCTTCTTGACTTACTAGGTTTAGAGAAAGTACTTCTGGCTTTTTTACCCTCCCAGCGAACTCTAGATATTTGTTGCAAAGTTGAAATCTTTTTTTGAGTATAGGTACTGATCGGTATATGTAGAGCAGCTGAGGCAAGAGTTGCATTTTGAAGGCTGCCAGCCTTCCTGACCACCACAGTGTGTGCTTTCTGAATAGTCGTAACCCCTCTCGTAGTTTATTTTCAATGGGGAGATAATTGGCCTTAAAGAGTTGCTCAGGGTGGGAGGTGAGGTTTATCCATAGGTAGGAGATTCCAAAGTCATTCCACACATAAGGGAATCTGGTTTGCAGGTTCAATTAGTCCTGTGGAGACATCCCTAGAACCAGGATGTAAGATTTGGCATCACTGACTTTGTAGTGTGACACCATACCATATTTTTTAAGTAAACTGGAGACATGTTCCAAGGAAGACACCTGACCTGTGAGCAATAAAATCACGTCATCTGCAAATAGGCTTATGACGAGTTTACAGTCATTAATAGAAAAGCCATGGATGTCAGGATTTTGTCTAATACTAGTGGCTAAAAGTTCCATTAGCAGGTTAAAAAATAGGGGCGATAATGGGCACCCCTGGCGTGTACCATTAGTAATCCCGAAAGGCTTGGACATCATGCCCTGAAGTGTACACCCGGGCTGATGGAGAAGTATAGTAGATAGCATATGCCCTGAGAAACCAAACCTTTCTAACACACTTGTCAGGTACAGCCAGTGCACACTATCGAACGCCATCTCTGGGTCCAAAGCCAGAAGCAGAGAAGGTGTCCGTTTTTTTCCTAGCAAAATTAATTATGTCAATAAGTCGCCTGGTGGCATCTGACGTTTGTCTACCTTTGGTAAATCCAGATTCATCTGGGTCAATTAGTGTAGGTAGGATATCCATTATCTTACTGCTAGAATTTTGGCATAATTTTCAGGTCGTTATTTAATTGGGAGATAGGCCTAAAATTCTGAGGAGCATCCGATGTCTTACCTGGCTTAGGCAATGTTACTATCAATGCTTCTAACATATCAGATGGAAAGGAAGCTGAGGCAGCTGCAGCATCATATACCCTATGAAGGTATGGTCTCAGAATCAACTTGAAATTTTTATAGTATTCCCCGGTTAACCCATCAGGTCCTGGAGACATTTCTTATTTGGTAGAGTACCTATAACCTTCAGCATTTCAGCCAGGGAGAAGGGGGCATTTAAATCATGAAATTAGTGATAAGGAGAGTTGAGGCATTTTGATGGCTGCTAAAAAAAATTCTATATCTGATTGAGATGGTTGGGCAAGACTGTCTTGGTTTAAGTTGTAGAGAGAGCCATTAGTAGTAGCTAAAGATATCTGCAATCTTCAGCTATTGGGGCTGTTTGCACACTGTTTTTTTTTTATTTGTATTTACACAATAAGGTATACAATTATTCACAAAATTACATATATGTTGTAGAATACTGTGAACCTGCGCTAATCTCGACTCTTATCCAACCCACATGGATTAAACCACCCGGGTAAGAGGGCATCCCTTTGGCAGGAGGCGGATTCTTCCCACTGTGACATTTTGTGTGTCCAGGAGACACAATTTCACCAAAAGGCACCACCTTGATGCACCCATAAATGCTTCCAACATTATTTCACTTCCAATATGCCGTCTAAAAAAAAAGGGGTCAAGACTGTGATCAAGTACTCAGTCTCCTTCCAACTGCATTCAGAAACATCTGACCCTCTGAATGCTTTCTCATCATAGTGTGCGATATTAATGCTACCCATTACACTTTGGTAAATGTATATGTTCCTAACAAGTATCAAGTTAGTTTCTTGAATGAGTTGATGAAGGAAAATAAAGCAGAAACAAATATCCTTGCTAATATGCCGTGATTTCAATATCACACCTGATCCACAAATGGATTCCACGTCATCACCCTCTAAAAAGGATTCCATCTCTAGAATCCTTTTTATGGTCACATGACTTGTATGATGTTTGACATTGTATCCATGCTAACTAAAGAGACTTCTTTTTTTTTTTTTTTTATAACTGACAATTTTTATTATTTTCCACAGAAAAACAAATACAGCATTTTAGCATTGGGTACAAGAAGAGAAAGAGATCATAATATCACAGTTCAATTTGGCACACTATCACCCACATGTTGGGCGGCAAATCCTTACAGTATAAACAGTTTTTGACAAAAAGAATTGGATTTACTGGATAGTAATACATCTCAAACAGTGTATCCTCTAGTACCACATGCCCAAACATATAAATTCTTAGATAGAGATAAGAAGGAAGAAAGAAGGGAAAGACAGAAGAAGGGGGAGGGGGGGGGGCCACTCGCCTCCAGGGTCCGGAACAGGCCGGCGGGGAATGGGTCATTAATACATAAATGACATATATCTTCAAGTCGCAGGGGTCTCCAACAAAACCCAGGGTTCCCAGATACGATTATGCTTATCAAGTGTATCATTTAATGAGGCCGTGAGATATTCCATTCTCTTGACATCTCTGATCCTGGAATGCAGCTCAGTTAGTGAGGGGGGTTCTCTTTTTTTTTCCACTTTAGGGCCACCAGGCAGCGTGCTGCAGTAAGCACATGGGCTAAGAGTTTTTTGGAAACTTTAGAGAAGGTGGCAGGTGGAAGGCCCAAGAGAAAGGTCCTCGGATCAAGGAGCATTTCAACATCAAAGATGGACTGGAGTAGGGATTGAACCATACTCCAGTAGGGAATGATTAGAGGGCAGGTCCAATAGACATGAAATAGCGTTCCCCTATCTTTATAGCATCTCCAACAGCGGGAGTCGGCCGTAGGGTATATGGAGTGGAGCAGGTCAAGGGTCTGATACCAATGAAATAGAATCTTAAATTGATTCTCTTTATAAAGCGTGCATATGGAGCTTTTAGTAGCCTGGGTCCATATGGATTGCCAGGTCCTTAAGGATAACTCTGTGCCCATCGCCTGCTCCCACTTAGCCATATATGAATGTCGCGGCCCGTCTGGTGAGAAATCTGTGATCAGTATCTGATAGGTGCGGGAGATCATGCCTCCTAGGGGACGAACCCTCTAAGCAAAGCTTTTCAAAGTCTGTGAGGGGAGAAAATCTCAAATTCGACCCCAGTGATTGTGCATAATGGCGTAGTTGTAGGTAACTGAAAAAGGCCTGCTTGGGAATATCAAAAGACTTTTGCAGGTCTAGGAAGGGTCGTAACATTCTGGTTTTAGGGTCAATTAGTTGTCCATAACGGAATAAGGCCTTATCCATCCAAAAGTGGGACATCTGTGAAGTTAAGCTGTCAGGAATATTGGGTGTAAATAGGAATGAGGTGACTGGGGAGGATGTGGTGGTGAGCGCATATTTTGATTTAGCCCGTCGCCATAAGGTACGTAATAGAGCCATCGGTCCTAGCAGTTGTACGCTGCCGGGGGATATATCAGAGCTCCAAAGCATGGAATTTGGGTGTATGGGGGCTAGCCACAGCTTTTCGATCTGTGTCCACCTATTGTAAGCATGTAGGGAGCTCCAGGAGGCTATAGGTCTCAGTTGAGCTGCCAGATAGTACTTAGCTATGTTGGGGAACGCCAGTCCACCTTGGTTACGTGGGGCATATAAAACAGATCTAGCAACTCTGTGTCTTTTATAATTCCAGAAAAAGTTTATCAGGTTGGCTTGGAGTTTTTTTTAGGTGTGAACACGGAATGGGAATAGGGAGTGTCTCAAAAAGATATAGAAGTCTGGGTAGTATCGTCATCTTCAAGGTTGCAAGTCTACCAAAAAGGGACAGTTTCAGAGATTTCCATTTGGTTAGGGACGCTCTGATAGAGGTGAACATTTGGGGGAAATTGGCTTTGTATAGTGTATCGTATGTGGATGTTATATGTATCCCCAGGTATTTTAAGGAAGAGGACCGCCAAGAATATGGAAATGTTTGCGAAAGTGTGGATAATGTATGGGGGGGTAAATTAAGAGGGAGAGCCTCCGTCTTGGAACTGTTAATTTTATAACCTGAAAGGGTGCTATATCTTCCAGCTCCACTTGTAAGTTTGGGAGGGATATGCGAGGTTGGGCGAGAGTGAGAAGAACATCATCCGCAAATAAGGAGATCTTGAATTCTCTAGTACGGACTGGAATACCATGAATACTTGAATTATTTCTGATATGGGCTGCTAACGGTTCAATGCATAGGGCATATAGCAGAGGGGAGAGTGGGCAACCTTGTCGGGTCCCATTGGAGATCAAAAAGGTAGGGGAGGTGGCAAAGTTAGTGCGAACCTGGGCTGTTGGGGCCGAGTATAGATGGGTAATAGCTCGGAGGAATGGGCCCTCAATACCGGCCCGATTGAGAGTCGCGAACAGGAAAGGCCAGCCCAGCCTGTCAAAGGCTTTTTCGGCATCCAGGCTGAGCAGTATTGCCTCCATTGAGTTCCTGTTCGCAACCTCCACCAGGTCAATAACCCTCCGGGTGTTATCCCCAGCCTGGCGGCAAGGGATAAAACCCACCTGGTCCCTATGGACCAGGGATGGCATAAAATTGTTTAGTCTATTTGCCAACAATTTCGTAAAAATTTTTAAGTCTGTGTTGAGGAGTGCTATTGGTCTGTAATTGGCCGGAAGAGTGTGGTCTTTCCCTGGTTTTGGGATTAATGTCTGGTAGGAATTTTGCATATCTCTGGGAATGGGTGTGTCACAAAGAAATGAGTTAAAGAGATTTGTCATATGGGGGAGTAAATGTGATAGGAACGTCTTGTAATAAAGGTATGGTAGTCCATCAGGCCCGGGGGCCTTATTGTTTGGCAGCATTTTGATTGTTTCTGTCACCTCCTCCTCCGTAATGGAGGCATTAAGAGTCTCCAGAGCAGAAGAGGTAAGCCTAGGAGTATCCGCTTCCGCTAAATAAGTATGGATGGCCTGGGATAGGTCAGGAGGGGGTGGGTTGTGCGGAACACTCAGGTCATTATACAGTGCAGAATAAAAGTCATGAAAAAGTTGTGCTATTTTATTAGGGTGGGACTGAAGGACCCCATTTGCCTCCCTAAGTTGTGTAGTTGTGGTAGTTGCTGCTTTGTCGCGAAGCTGTTTCGCCAAGAGCGTATGTGATTTGTTGGCTTTGTCGTAATAAGTCTGTCTAAGCCTAATTAACGCCTTTTCTATTTTACCCATTTCGATATCTTTCAATCCGGCCCGAACACTAGTGAGTTCTCTAAGGGTTGTTAAGGACGGAGACGCGAGCAAACGCGCTTCCAGATGTTTAAGTCTGTCTAAAAGCGCGCTGCGTGTTGTATTAGCGTTTCTTTTCAGGGCAGTGGAGAGCAAAATGCATTGACCTCGAAAGACCGCCTTATGGGCTTCCCACAAAGTTGAGGTGGAGATCTCAGAGGAGCCATTTTCCGCAAAGTAGAGTTTTAGAGTTTGCTCTAATTCTATTCTAGATGGGTCATGTTTAGGTAGAAAGTCGTTTAGGCGCCAATGGCATTTACGAAAGGAGCTTGGGGAGAGTGTCAGGGAGAGTGTAATCGGGGCATGATCCGACCAAGAAATGGCTTGAATGTCTGGGTTCGTGCATGTTCGTAGAGTCGGGGCGTTGACAAAAAAATAATCCAGTCGTGAGTGGGACATATGGGGATGGGAATAGAAAGTAAATTGTTTAGCAGATGGATAGGTGGTGCGCCAGGTATCAAACAAGGCATATTTCATAGTAAGTTGGCGAAACTGGGCGGCCGTTCTATTGGCTGTTACTTGGGATTTCCTCCGACCCACTGAGAGTTTATCAAGACCTGGAGAATGGACAAGGTTAAAATCTCCTCCGATCACCAGGTATTGATGGGAGGCCTCAAACAGGCGGTCGAAGACCTTAGACAAAAAGGGGATTTGATTCGTGTTTGGAGCATAGATGTTGCAAAGAGTGATATTCGCTCCTCCCCAAAGGCCTCGGAGGATGAGGTAGTGTCCCAGTGGGTCAGAGTATAGGGATTGCAACTGGAAGGGGGAGCCTTGTCTAAAAAGAATTGCCACCCCTGCCCGTTTATGTGGTCCAGAGGCCTGGTATATATGAGGGTATTGTCGCCGTGCAAATGTCATAGTGCCCGTTTTATCAAGGTGGGTCTCCTGAATGAAAATAATGTCAGCTTTGGACCGTTTGAACTCTCGTAGCACTAGGCTTCTCTTAACATTTGAGTTAAGGCCCTTTACGTTTAGTGAAAATATGTCAATCATGGTGGGTATGTTGCGGAAAGAGACGGTTGCTTACCTAGTGAGTGTAGTAGGGTCTTGGAATATAGGATGTCCCTATATTGGGTCTCCATGGTGAGTACGGTTTGGAGGTCTGCGATCCTCCGAACCTGAACCAGGTCCCGGAGGCGAGCGGCGCCCAGAGAGTTGAGAAAGGGAAGAGGGACGGGGATAGCAGTAGGGGAAGAGCAGGAAAAAAAAAAAAAAAAAAAAAGAGTAAAAAACAGAAAAAAAACATAAAAATTAGTACGAAGTCAAGTTTAGTTAACCATTCACAATATAACCCACCTACATAGAGTGATGGGGTGGGAGACTCCGGAGGGCCCCCTCTGACATCGGAGGCAGAAGTGCCATTATCAGAAAAAGTAGAGGAAGGAGCCATTCGGAGAGCCCCGGGGGGAGGAGAGGACAGACCAGGCGAGGGGACGACCCCCCTCCGGACCTGCCTGCATCTAAATTCGCAAAAGAAATACTAAATAACAGAAAAAACATGGAACCTGCATGCATAAACTGGCAACCGACATATCTATACTCCTGGTTATGACCCGAATAAAAGTATAAACCACTGAGGCTATTGGTTTGTAAAATTTGGGGCAGTAGTAAGATGTGTCCTGCAAGTTCAAGAAACTAGAATATAAAAATACAAGTGCAAAGGATACCTCTCTACGTGGTAGTATTCTCCTATAGTTTGATCCCCGACAGGGGGGGGAGCGAAGAAAAAAGGGTAAAGGGAGGGGGGGTAACCCTCTCAACTAGCCATGCCCCTCCTCTAAAACAAAAAATAAGGGGGAGGGGAGAGAAAATCAGTGAGCAAGTGGGTATAGGTAATTGCAGAAGAGGGGGGATGGGGGGGGGGTAGAGAGGGGGAGAGGAAGAGAGGATATGTGTGGAAGAGTAGGAGCATGGGGGGGGGGGGGGGGAGGGGAGGGGATGGCCTAGCTCGGCTCATTAAGCAAGTCCTATCAAAACTTTACAGTCATAATCAAACGTATGTTGCTAACTTAATAAAGGATCTGTTTGGTGGGTAGGTCCATACTACAAATGGGTAGGATGAGCAGAATATGGTTCCGGGTTCTTAGGTATAGACATAGGGAAAGACTAATCAAGTAAACCTGGAGTCAGTCTGGAGTAGGGACTTTAAATGAGCAGCAGTTCATCACTGACGGGGTGGTGGGGAAGGACCTTCAGATCGTGGTCTTGTGCGTTTCCGGCCTGCGACTTGGATCCAGGGGTCTGGGCGAGGTGGAGGTGCTGGCAGCGGTTCCCATCCAGGGGTAGGTGGTACCGGAATATCCAGTTCTCTGCAGAAAAATTGAAGATCTTCCGGATATCGAAGGGTTGTGGACCTTCCATTGTTTTTTTGCCGTGAGGCTAAAGGGGAAACCCCAATGGTAGCGAAAGTCATGTTCTCTTAACAGGGTGAGGAGTGGTTGCAAAGATCTTCTTTGTTGGAGGGTGATCCATGAGAGGTCTGGGAAAAGTTGTAGGGAGGCCCCGTCAAAATCAATGGTATGCATGTTTCGCGCCTTTCTCATAATGTCCTCTTTGAGGGTGTAGTTATGTACCCTGCAGATCACGTCCCGTGGGCGGGATCCTGGTCCCCGGGGGCGCAAAGCTCGGTGTGCACGGTCCAGCTTAACTCGTTGGTGTTCCGGGCGACCTAAAATGTTATTGAAAATGGCTTGCAAAGTCACATTCAGGTCTTCTTCTTGTGTCGCCTCCGGTAGGCCCTAATATTGTTACGCCTACCTCTATTGTCGAGGTCTTCAAGGTGGCGTTGGAAGTCTCTGAGGGTAGTGGCTTGTGAAGTTAAGCGGTCACGTATTTGTGAGATTTCAAATTTAGTGTCGTTTGTTTCCTCCTCTAAGGATGCGACTTTAGTGGACAGTTGGTGAAGGTCAGTACGAAGCATATTAATCTCAGTTCTGCAAGTGTCCCATACTTCTTGAATTAGCATACGAAAGTCTTGTTTTGTGGGCATACAACGGATGTAATCTCGCCAAGATGTACATGCTTCAGGGTCAGGGTCAAAGTCTGATGTAATGTGAGCATGAGAGCCCTGCACTACAGCTGAATAGGAAGCCGGTATGGGGGGTCCCCTCTGTGGTGGTAATGAAGAGGGAGTAGTGCTGGCATGCTTAGTTAGCAATGGGCCGTGCAGGTTCCCCGGTTGTGAATGAGCCCCTTGGGATCCTGGCGGCCTTGAGGCCTGTGAAAGTGCTGGGGCCTGGACTGTATCCCTCTGGAGAGGGGAGAGAGAGGGGGCTCTGTCCCTGTGTAGCTGGGAGCGTTGCGGCAGGGAACGGGGGTCCCATTCTGGGGCATAGGAGTCCCAGGAGGGGGATGGCTGGCCGGTGGATGCAGATGGCGCAGGCCCTATGAGGCATGGGGGAAAAGTTTGTGATAAGTTGCCCAGTACATGGCCTCCGGCGGGGGAGCAGATCGAGAGGTCAGCAGGGGGGATCGGAGAGTGGGTGGTGGGTAGGTCACCCTCGGATCCATACCTGTTACTCCTGCGGTCCACGGAGGCTTGTAGAGGAGGAGAGGGTGAGGTTGCTGTGTGTGGCGCCGGCGCCATCTTGGCCTCGTGGTGTCCGGCCGTAGCTCCCTGTCCGAAATATTTGGTGAGGAGTGGCGGGGGGACCGAGGAAGAACGAGTTGTGTGTCCTCTGGGGTCCGTTTCTTTGTTTTTGCGTGGTTTGCCCATATTTTGCTGCGGAGAAGTGCAGGTTCCAGCACTATGCAGGCAGGTCGGAGCGTGAGCCTCAGTGAAACACGTCCGTCCGGGAAGCCATCCAAGCCACGCCCCCAGACTTCTCCTTTTATTCTCACAGACACTGCACTTATACCAGGATTGACCTGTTTCTGGCGGATAAGTGGCTTCTCCAAAAAGAGTAACTCAAGCCAAAATCAACAATTTAACATGGTCAGACCATGCTTCCATCCTTCTGACAATTGGGGATACTTACCCTAATAGTAATGCCTATGTGTGGCGCTCCAATTCTCAAGTTATACAAAACCTATCAATTAAAAAAATTTTGGAGGGTCACTTCTCAGATTATTTTCAGATCAAATCTTCTACCAACAATCCTTTTGTACTGTGGAAGGCCCACAAGGTGTATATTTGTGGTATATTTATTCAACTAGGTACAAGAATCAAAAAGCAGGAGGCAGCAGCAACTCACTACCCCACTCTCAGAAATCAGCACCCTAGAAACTCAAAAAAAAAAAAAAAAAGAATCTCACCCCTCTCATCAGTGCAAAGCTTACCAGTTAAAAGACATGACCTCAGACTTGTTCTGCTTCATACTTCTGAACAGAATGAGAAGAGGATGACAATGTCCTTCTATTCCACTAGCGATAAGGCAGGGACAACACTTTAAAACAAGAATCCCATACCTCATTAATCGTAAGTCTAAACAAAAGGCGTTCAATCCACAAAAGATTGCAGATATCTTTAGCGAATACTATGGATTTCTCTACAACTTAAACCAAGACAGTCTTACCCAACCATCTCAATCAGATATAGAATATTTTTTAGCAGCCATCAAAATGCCTCAACTCTGCCTCAACTTCATGATTTAAATGCCCCCTTCTCCCTGGCTGAAATGCTGAAGGTTATAGGTACACTACCAAGTCTCCAGGACCTGATGGGTTAACAGGGGCTGACTCATCAGGCAGCAATATTGGCACAACTTAGGTAATGGTTCCCTAGTCAACCCACTCCCCTATGGGGGGATACTGAACAAGCCCTCATACCACGGGGCAGTTTACATAAATGTCTTAGTTTTTCCCTACCTTAAATCTAAACCTAAAGATATTCCTCTCCCATTCCTAGCAACCCTGAATTCCTGTGTCACTCAAGCCACTTATTTAGTTCCCACTATACTTTGCCCCTATCAATACCCACATCCACTTTAGCATTGATAATCCCTGAATTGAGTCTGGGAAAGGACAAAAACAGGAAACTAAATTGATGTCGGATGTCTATATTCGGGCACCAATATAAAGCCATTTGCCTCTTTACAAGCATAATATGGACTGCCTACCTCAGAGCAATTTAATTATGTCCACATAGCATCATATATTAAAAGCAATAATACTCTGAGATATGACTTATTTTGGCGGATCCAAATATACCTCACTTCCAAAAGGAAGCAGTAGAGGAGGCATTTCATTATTTTACAATTTCCTTTACGATAAGTCTATACTTAAGAAAACTAATTCCATGCTAGCTTGGGAGAAGGACCTCAATGCTTCCTTTTCGGATGTATATTCTGCCACTAAAATGTACTAATCTTTGGGAGCTCTCTCACAAAGTCACACAAAGATTGTATCCAACACTGTATACTATTCCCAAAAGTTTGATTCATACTCCCTTTGTGCTGGAGGAATTGTACATAAGCAGGTACTATCTTCCATATATTATGGACTTGTAATAAGCTGGCCATTTTCTGGTCCAACATATTCACAATCCTTCGCCAAGTGACAGGCCTACCCATACAGTTCTCTCTTTCTCTGGCCCTCTTAAACGCGGGCAATGAAAATATACCACCACCCCATAGGCAATTCACTACTCATTTATTTCTGGCTGCTAAATTAGTGATACTCAGACTATGGAGGTCCCCAACTCCTTCAGAGGTGAATGATGCCATCCGCACTCTCTATCCGCTACACATATGAAAGTATGCTGGCATCAATAGATGGAAAATATGCAGAATTCCTTGGGTAGACTGGTATAAATCCTACAAGACACTGTAAAGGTTCACAAAAAATACCTTCCCTAAGCGATAATCCTGAGACCATAGAACCTATAATTAGTCTTCTAGCCAAGTCCTGAGTAGCTGAACCCTCATAAGGATTCTTGTTCCTTCTTTTTTCCTTGTTTCTGATTATGTTCCTTTTTTTCTATTTCTCTTTATAGTTGGAACTATAAGATCTCAGTGAATATCTGTTCATAACTCCTAGCCCTGTTTCACCCAACATAGAACATGAGAGGTAACATGATAATCTACCTCATCTGTAATTTATATTATAGAGGTTTGGGGCTGATGGTGTTGTCCTCTCACCATGACACAGTTTGTTCCCATTGGGGTATCTGGAGGAGTGGGATAATACCTCTTGCCCTATAAGTAACACTTGGAACCCATGCCAATGTTCATGTATGTTTACTACTCTGTTACCTATATTAAATTCATGTAATTCTGTTTATTGCATATTTATGGCAAACAATGTTCACCCTTTGTATTTTGTTAAAGCAGAATAAAAAACAATGAACTAAAAAATCCTCTCAGGACAAAAAAAAATAAAAATAGGATTGCGTGGCTGGCATGTCAGCAGAAATCGCCACAGAAGGTAGGAAGTCAGACTGAGGGAGCAACAATCGGAACAAAGAATACTGGACTCTGTTTATTTTTAAATACCCTGTTGAATACATAAGGCCTCATGCACACGGACGTTTTTACAGCCACTTTTTTGAGCGTTTTTTGCAGCATAAAAACGCCTATGTTAGTCTATGGCTTCATGCCCACCTAGGCGTTTTTGAGCTGCAAATGGCATAGGCGTTTTTAAGCTGTAAAAAAAACCCAGGACCAGTGGGTTCTGAGAGACGTTTTTCAGCTGTAAAAACGCTCTAACGCTGATAAACGCTCAAAAACGTCGTTCACCAGCGTTTAACGTTTTTGATCCATTGAAAAAAAAAAAACGCTAAAAACCGCTAACGCAGAAAAATGCTCAAAAACGCTATAGCAAAAACGTTGAAAAAAGCTAAAAAAAGGTAAAAAAATCACTGCAAAGATACTGGCGTTTTCATAACGTTATTTTAACATCCCGTGAGCATGAGGCCTAAATGTGAAGCATTTTGCCAGTAAATATATTTGCAATTCTCTGCCACCAGTCTTCTTATTTACATATGAATAGCAAAGATGATTGCACAACTATTTATTGTTGCAGCTTTCTGGTTTGCTCGTTGGACTATACATGAGCATCATTACACTGGAGGGATCATTTTGGTGTCCCCTCCTCCCACAAGCTACCCTCCCCTCTATTCCTTAGTGCCTGAAACCATTCTAGACCGACAGCACTATGCAACACAATAAAGCCTCTTTGACTCTATGAATAACCTCATACTCAAATTTCTGCTGTGTAGGAAATTATGAGATAATAAAGACAGATTTCTGGCAAAATTTCAAATTGTTTTAATGTACACACAACTAAAGATTATTTTTCACATTTGCCTGGGAATCATTGGTCTGTCATTATTTTGCCAAGCAGCCACAATCACAGAATACTCTTCCAAGCATGCTTTGTCCTTCGTAATTATGTAAAAACACTAATAAATGTAATTCCAATCTCTAAGTCGGATTTTCCTAAACTGGAAGATTTTCCATGCTAATTCACAGGACAGAAGAGGCCAATTATTCAGAGTTAAAAAGATGTTTATTAAATTCATGTTTTTCAAGGAAAGCATCAACAGTGTGAGGGTAAACTGGGATACAGCTGTGTAGTCATCCAGGGTTCAGTTCCTGCTGGAATAGATCAAGTATTCCTGTACACAGTTTGACATAGAGGTTCTAACAGTCCGCAAACAAGATGGACACAGTACACTTCAGATGTGGGTGAGTTCAACATACGTTTCATGGGTCCATCAGTAGTAGGGACGTCTTGGGTTATTCTGAAAGTATGACAAACATAAGTAAACAAGGCTGATTTATGCACTGTATTAAGAAAACACTGAATCCAACGTTGTATTCTACCTTTTCATTACCCTGTTAAATGGTATATACCCAAATACAGTCCGCAAATATGGCTGCTTTGATTACAGATCTATTTTAGTACACAGTTCCTCCATGATCATGGTCTGATCTAGTAGTTGGTGCCATATTTTGATTATTACCCAACCATGTTAAGATTAAAAATTGCCGATAGTATACACATACACTACTATTTGATCGTACAATCTCAATTACCAAGAACTTTGCAGTACAGGTGACTACTAAAAAATCCAGACAAAGTTGTAGCTGATCAGGTAGGCCCTTGGCCTATAAAATTGCTGGTAAAGCTAGGAGATTGCAGAATAAGACTAAAACTTGAGTGGCAACAACATTTTCAATGTAATACTATGATCTTCATTTTGTGGGCTAAGTGATAAAAGCAAAAAGATTTCATGGTGCTGCTTTCTGGTTATAAAAGATCACCATTAGCTTGTCTGAAAAAAAAAAAAATCACAATTTGCCAATATATAATTTTTATTAATATTGTAGACATATATGTTAATATATTTTACTCCACAAAAAAAATAAAAAATTATTACAATGAAAATTATTACATTATTTAAAATGTATTGCATTTGTTGGCATTTAAAGCTCAACTTCCGGCAGATTTAAAATACACAAATTAATGCAGTTCTGTACTCAAGTAGTTGTAAACCTCAGACATGAATATAAAGCATATACCTTTATAGTGTGTACTTGTCTCTATCCAGAGCACAAAGTGTAATTTCCGTATTTCACTTTGTTCTTCAGCTATCGGCGTGAATCACTTTTGACAAGTTTTCCTGACACCAAGAGAAAAAAGCTGACGGGAGGGAATTCCAGCTAATTGACAGCCCCAGCTCTGTTCCTGTGTGCTGCGTGAGGGGGGGTGTGTTCATTCCCTCCAATCAGCTCTCAGATCTCTCCTCACTGAGCTCTGCAGAGTTTAATTTCAGCTCTCCGCCTCCTGTTGTCTGATAGCTCAGACAAGCTTTATAAATTCTGGACTTTGAAAGGATGTAGAGAAAAGACTGCAGATAAACAAGTACAACTTATGTAGGAGGATTTGTTTCATCCCTGCGTATCATTTGAGGCCAGTAACTTCACTAGGTATATGTAAGGGTTTACAACCATTTTCATTAAAACATTAGTAAATGTATTTAACATACGCAGTGCAAGTATCTGAATTTGATTTGGTATTAACTTCCAGCAGTCCCTAACTAGCACAAGGAGACAATTAGTTTTGCTGCAGTGCTTATGTACCAACAAGAAACATGCTAACAGGAGGAGAGAGAAGAGTGACGAGGATAAGCTCATGACTCTGCTTCTTCTTCTTTCATGTCATAGGTTGGGAAAGGGATAGGAAATGTAAGTGTTATGCCAGGTGGCAGACCAGATTTGGTGGACTATAAATACCCTATCACTATTACCCTCTAATTGGGATAAAGGGACAAAGGGACAAAAAAATTTAACTGTTCCCTGTGTTACTTTCCCTGGTCCTGCATAAAGCTTTTAACACACTAGCTTGGCCAAACCTAATTCCATACCTTTCACAAATGGAATTTTGGGCCGACATTCCTGGGCCTTTTATTTACTTTATATTCAAATCCCACAGCAACTGTAATGCCCCGTAAACACGATCAGACATTGATCGGACATTCTGACAACAAAATCCATGGATTTTTTCCGACAGATGTTGGCTCAAACTTGTTTTGCATACACGCGGTGAAAGTTGTCGGAATTTCCGAACGTCAAGAATGCGGTGATGTACAATACGTACGACGAGCCGAGAAAAATTAAGTTCAATAGCCAGTGGGGCTCTTCTGCTTGATTCCGAGCATGTGTGGCACTTTGTACATCGGAATTGTGTACACAAGATTGGAATTTGCGTGAACGGATTTTGTTGTCAGAAAATTTGAGAACCAGATCTCAAATTTTGTGCGACGGAAATTCCGATGGAAACTGTCCGATGGAGCCTACACACGGTCAGAATTTCCGTCAACAAGCTCCGATCGCACATTTTATGACGGAAAGTTTGACCGTGTGTACACGGCATTAAAGTGAATGGCCACAAATCTGAATCAATAAAAATTAAAGACAAGTACTCTACAGGGATGCCCATTATCTCTTCTTTTATTTATCATTGCCATAGAGACATTAGCTATAATGATTCAAGTAAGCCCTGACATACCGGGGGTCATAAATAAATGATGCACACCCCAATTATGCCTTTTTGCAGATGATTTGTTAATGTTGCTCTTGTCTCCAATTACAACACTACCACATTTGTTTAAAATATTGGCTGACTTTAGATTTATTTTAGGGCTGAAAATCAATCCAGATAAATCCGAAGCACTTAAAAGTGGTTGTAAACCCTAATCATGAAATTTGAACTAAGCATATATCTGTAGTGTTTACTTGTCTCTCTCCAAAGCTCGAAGTGTCGTTTCTCTCTGGTGCTCCGTTCCTCTGTAATAAGCACGAGTCACTTCTGACAAGTTCTCAGACACATGAGATAACATGAGCTAAACATTTGTGTCGGGGAGGGTGCTTAGAGGGAGATAAGCACTGAGCGTGTCTATTCATAATACAGCTCTGCATGTTCCTTCATTTCTCTGCCTTGGTGGAGGGGGGAAGGGTCCCTTCTCTCCAATCAGCTCTCACACAGTGTAAGTGCAGTCTCCCCACCCACCCATATGTACTGCTGAAAGATGAAGAAAGATTTCTAACATGATCTGCACTTTTCAAAGGGTAAAAATGGAAAATGTGGTAGTGGACCCGCGCAGTGGAAATGGGGAAAAGTAACTAAAATAAACTTCAAAATGAACTGGAACTGCTGCTCCCAAAAAAGCGATTACCACATGAGGTGGAAAAAGCTAAGCTAAGTAAAATTCAGGTATGGGTGTGGCGCTGTTCCTATTGAAATAGTAAGTGATCTATGATAACTTACTTTGTTCACCTCTGCTAGGGTGGGATAGGTATTAATAGTGATTTCAAAAGAAAAAAAATATTCTCTAACGTGGTAAAATAAATAAAATCAAAACGTAACCACTTATTTGGTATTAAAGTATGTGCCTAATTATACCATGTGTAAGGGTGTATAGGTGCTTCAATAATTCACCAGCATATAAGGTAGAAGAAACCAGGGAGGGGGTGGGGGGGGAGGGGAAGTGAGGGGGTGTAGATAGAGTGAAATATGCTTGTAGTGAAGCAGCGTTATAAAATTACTAAAATAAAAGTAAAACAATTTTGTTTTAAATATCCAGTCAAAGTGCACTTGTGCAAAAAAATGTGATTCACATTAAAGTCCTCTCATTCCGCAATAATGTTCAGTGCAGTGTTCATTATTCATATTTCCTTGGTGACAATGTTCTTAATTTCATTGGTGACAGTGCTATTTAGATCTTGTGCTCTTAATGTGCAAACACTCACCAACTATTTTCATGCCTGCTGGGGTATCAAGCAGTCACAGTCTATGTCACTGTGTGGCAGTTCCTGGCAATCTCAGGATCGTGGTAGCATTTCACATAAGAAGAGAAGGGATGCCCATAGCGTAAAACCGTTTTAAAAGATTTTATTTCACAAGTAACAGAGTGGTACTCACATTTTAATAGCGCATATCATGCAAGAAAGAAAAAAAAAATCTCAGGTAGAGATTTTGGACGCTCCCGTAGACGTCCAATGACGAAACGCATAGGGCGTGGCCTAATCTACGTCTCCCAAACAACACAGGACTGCTGACGGTTAACCTGAGATGTTCTTTCTTGCATGATATGAGCCATTAAAATGTGAGTACCACTCTGTTACTTGTGAAATAAAATCTTTTAAAACGGTTTTACGCTATGGGCATCCCTTCTCTTTATGTGAAATGCTACCACGATCCTGAGATTGCCAGGAACTGCCGCACAGTGGCATAGACTGTGACAGCTTGATACCCCAGCAGGGGTGAAAATAGTTGGTGAGTGTTTGCACATTAAGAGCACAAGATCTAAATAGCACTGTCACCAATGAAATTAAGAACATTGTCACCAAGGAAATATGAATAATGAACACTGCACTGAACATTATTGCGGAATGAGAGGACTTTAATGTGAATCACATTTTTTTGCACAAGTGCACTTTGACTGGATATTTAAAACAAAATTGTTTTACTTTTATTTCAGTAATTTTATAACGCTGTTTCACTACAAGCATATTTCACTCTATCTACACCCCCTCACTTCCTCCCCCCCCCACCCCCTCCCTGGTTTCTTCTACCTTATATGCTGGTGAATTATTGAAGCACCTATACACCCTTACACATGGTATAATTAGGCACATACTTTAATACCAAATAAGTGTGGTTACGTTTTGATTATATTTATTTTACCACGTTAGAGAATACTTTTTTCTTTTGAAATCACTATTAATACCTATCCCACCCTAGCAGAGGTGAACAAAGTAAGTATCATAGATCACTTACTATTTAAATAGGAACAGTGCCACACCCATACCTGAATTTTACTTTTCAAAGGGTATAGAAAGGGGGAGACAGCAGATATACATGTAAAACTTAGCTAGGAGGATTTGTTTCATCTCTGTGTATCATCTGAGGCTGTTCACATCACTAGGTATATGTGAGGGTTTACATCCACTTTAATGTAACCCTGCCAGATTCTATTTCATTTTTAAACTATCTGGAGGTCTGGAAGTCTCACAAGTTCCGAAATATTATAGGGGGAACAACTGATCCAACTAACACAAATTTATTCCACTACGTATAAACCTGACTGGATCAAACTTGAGGCGTACAGCCTCCCACACCCAAAAGACCTTATGTGGTTACCGCCTAGGGCAGTATTACGTAGAGCAATATGTCCCTCTCCTAATTATTACATGAATGGGATTCTATCTGTAGATCATTTCTACTGCAGAGCCAAGCCGGTGGCGTTACCCATAGGCTTACTATGGGGCATTCATTGTCAGCTGTCCCTCCTCTACACTGAAAGCCAGCGCTGGGAGGCAATCATGGGAGCGGAGCGCCCTCAGCATAGGTAAGTATAGACATCTTTTTTTTCCCTGGGCAGTTAGATGAGGCTTAGAATGGAGGTGGGAGCAGGTTTAAGTATAGTTAGGATTTGACTGGACTTCCACTTTAACCACTTCAGGTCCGCCCTGGTGCCTCGCTCCCAATGTGATTGTACACAGCGGGGGCCCAGCAGCTGGTACCGCAAACTCTATACCCACCGGTTGCTGAGTACACAAGCAGAACAGTGATCTGCCTATGTAAACAAGGCAGATCGCTGTTCTATCAGTAGGGAAGGCATTGATCCTGCAAAGCAGGGACATGGATCTATGCCTTCCCTTAGTAAAAAGCACCTCCCCCAGTTCACAAAATTACTAGCAAGGCACACAGTTAAGGCTTTGATCGCCCTTGATGTTAACCCTTCCCAGTCAGTGTCATTAGTACAGTGACAGTGTATATTTTTTAGCACTGATCACTGTAATAATGTCACTGGTCCTCAAAAAGTGTAATATAGTGTCCAAATTGTCCAACGCAGTGTCGTAGTCCCGCTATAAAAGTCGCTAATCGCAGCCATCACTAGTAAAAAAAAAAAAAAAAAAAAGTGTGTGGATGCTATAACTTTTGCGCAAACCAATCAATATACGCTTATTGGGATTTTTTTTTACCAAAAATATTTAGCAGAATACATATTGGCCTAAATTGAAGAAATTTGATTTTTTTTTTCAATTTTTTTTTTTTATTGGCTGCGTTTTATAGCAGAAAGTAAAAAAATATATATATTTTTTTTTTTCAAAATTGTCAGTCTTTATGTTGATGGCTCCTAAATTTAAAAAAATGCAAAGGTGATCAAATGCCACCAAAAGAAAGCTTTATTTGGTTTAAAAAACAAAAAACAAAAAAACACGATATCAATTTTCTTTAGGATACCGTGTTGCATGACCGCGCAATTGTCAGTTAAAGTAACGCAGTGCCATATCGCAAAAAATGGCCTGGTCAAGAAGGGGGGGGGGGGGTAAATCTTCCAGAGGTCAAGTGGTTAAAGGCCAAGTTCACCTTTAGGAAAAAAATAATAAATGCACATATTTTTGCAGAATAAAAAAATGTACATTTATTATTTTTCCTACAGAAACCTGCAGTCGCAATCAGTGGATCAGGGGTGTAATGTCAAGCTCCTGCAAACACTGCCTACAGCTTTCTGCTCATACCTCAGTATTGGCTCTCTTGTTAGAAAGCTGGAGGAAGTGTCAATGAACTAGGGGGGCGCTCATCAGCGCCCTATTTAGTTCAATGAAAACTACAAGCCATGTGCTGCTGTGGCAGAAATGCCATTTATTCACAGATCTTTGCCATTTACAAAATCTGACAGTGGCTGCAGACAGAGAATACCCCGCCCGCTGTCACAGTGAAAGGCGTGAGCGGGGCACAAGCTGGAACATGTGTCATGTCACATCCTAAAATACAGATGTAACATGTTCCAAAGGTGATCTTAGCCTTTAAAAACAGCAACTTTTTAAAGTCACCCGGTACATTGACTTACCAGCGGATTGGGTCGGAAACGGTAGGCAAGCATCATTCTTTTCCTAAAAGCTTCATATTCATCATCACTCTTTGATAATTCTGCTGGGCGATCTATGCCAAAACCAGCCCCATCAACTGCTGTAGATCCCCTGAAAACAAAGTGGAAACCACATGCTTAACAATACTTAAGCAGTGTAGGATATATCCAAACCTGTTATAAGAGTGACTCCTCTTCAAGTTGTAGTACTGTACAAGAGCCATTATGTCTTTAAAATATAAATCCAGGTTGACAGAATGACAGCAACTCCTTTCTTCCCCATAGCCTACAGCTGTGGAAGGGCTAAAAGAACTTGGTGGAAGAACTGCTTTAGATCTTTGACCATAGGCCACCTCAAGGAAACCAGGAAGAGGAACATGGAAGAGGTCATGTGACTACAAGTGAAACAATTAAATAGACTTGAGGCTGTTTTTATATTAACATTTTACAACTACTTTAAAACACAGTTATGCAAAAGACCCAAAGTGACATAATAAGTTAATAGACTTAATAAAAGTTCATTAACCAAAAGCAATATCTGCTTTTCCTTTCCTCTTGTCAAAATGTGTATAGGGAATCTATTGTATGTATCATTAATTTTGGCAGTGATGCCCCCTGGTGGATAAGCTCTATAAAAAAAAAAAATAAATAAAGAAGAAGAAAAGAACAAACAAACAAACACAACAAAAAAACAGACAAATTGCAACAGGGATTTACTTTTCTTCATCATTCTGTATACATTGCTAATGATTTCTAACCATGCTAAAGTTCCACTCTAAAACTATTAAACAAAAGAGAATAAATGTAAAAAAAAAGTATATAGGAAGCTGATCAATTGTTCACTTTGTGTGTTCATACAGCCGGGACGGTTTAAAAGGTACCCATTCTGTTCCAATACAAAGGCTGCATAACAAAATACAACTATTTAGACTTTTGCCTTTTGCCATGAAAAGAATCGCAAGTCATGAAAGTCCTCTTGCAGGAAAAATTGAGAAGTACATATCTGCTAGCCATGCCCCACCTCATGCTAAATTGTGAGCATGTATCAAAATAAATTAAAGCCCAGCTTCCAGCCTGTTCCTATAAGCCTCCATTATGTCCGTCAGCCCTCCAGGAAAGTGGAGGATCCAAAATCACTCAGCAGCAACATTTTTATTTTGTGTGCAAGATTTCAGATCCTCAGTGATGCCAGAAGTAAAGTGATGCCGCTAGCACCTATGGGAAAGAGTGAGATGCTAGGATACAAGGTAAGCAATCTTTACTAACTTTTGTCTAATAGGCTTATTTTTGTTTTTTATTATTACATCCTAGTAATATGAGGGATTGGCCAAGAAATGACAGGGCAGTAAGGCCCACCTTAGGGAGGAAAAAAAAAACAGAAGACAGTTGCCTGTAGTCCTGAATCTGGTCCTTTGCTTCATTTTCACAGAATGTAGCAGACACCTGACTGGTTGTTATGGGAACAATACTATTGAGAATGATTTTTTTTTTTTATCCTTCAGTTTTTGTAAATCGGTCCCCTTGAAGGCCGAATGTCATCATGATAAATGGAAAGAGAACAAGCATTTTTAATAAAATGCTTGCAAAAATTCTTAATTTTTGGCATATTGGATAACGTCATTTACATATGTACATATTGGAGAACTGTGATGACCTGCTCAGGAGGCATCTTTTCTCTGGGTCAGATCCTTAATGACATTGTCCCTTCATTCCATTTACAGATACATTTTAAAACAAATCTTAAAATTAATCAGTGATTTGCCTATGCGGGGCAAAGCATCAGGTTCCTCTCTTGCAGCATATGCCTTCAGTTTACTCCACCACTGCTCCATTCAGTCACTACAAAAACTAAAGAAAAGCCCAGTGTAAGCTCCATGTTCCTAGAGTTGCAGCATACACAAGGTTATAGACTCCCTTGTATGACAGCTCTGATTTGCTCAGCATAGTAACATGGAGTGAGTCATGTGCATCTCCATATGTGCAGTTCTGGTCATTTCCTTTAAGCTCTTTGTGCTGAACAGAGTGGTGGGGGAGAAAAGGAAAAGCCCGAGTAGATGAAGCTACCGTTTGCCTTAATGTTCATTGGAACCTACAAACCACTACTCCTTTAAGTTGCTTACTTATTGTTTGTAGGATTCTTGATACCTTATTGACTGCATATTGTTAACCTGTTGTACTCCTGTATTGTTTTACACTATGAACACAAAATATTGAAAAAAAAAAAAATACTTGTTCACAGGATTCTTGATTCCTTGGCCTTCAGTACCCAAGCCTTCTCCTTCCTTCCATCCCATCTTCATAAGCATTTGGTAACCTATGTTCTCTACTGTAATTTTGAATTCCTTATATTCTGAATAGTCTGGCTCACGTCCCTCCTGCAGAAAAAAAAAAAGGGAAGATACATTGCACCTCTATAGTTATTAAAAGATCCCTAAAATTCATGTACAGCTTATAAATTTTATGGATTTATACACTGGACCATTCCTGATCTGTAACCTCAATAATTTTTTTAATTAAAGTAAATAGAGAAAAATTAGCATATTGTATAAGGAAACGAAGACAAAAGAAGCTTTAGGTCAATTCAATATATATTTTTTTAAGATTAAATGTTTTTGGAGATTGTCATAACACAACCCTAAACTAAATACTTGTTGCCTTTCTTTTAAGTTGAGCTGCTTTTTATCAAGATTATTCACTAGGTGCAGGAAGCTGTCTTGCCCCAGAAAACATGCTTAGGAAGATTAGGAACTGGCAATTCACCATACATTTACATACAGTTTATAGAGCTGTCCTGCATATTTGATATCTATCGGTCCTGCATATATGATATCTACAAAAGGAAGGAGTAACAGTAGAGTAAAAGCTCTATATACTGTACTAGGAAGTTTTTTTTTACAAAACAAAAAAACCCATGTACATTTACTATTAAAACAATAAAGAAAAAAAAAACCTTTACCCCACGCCCTATGGCAGCAGCCGCAATCCACAGAACTTAGTTGCCATTCCTTTTCTTCCCAAAAGCAGCCTACCCTTCTCCTGCGCCCTCTGGAATGCCTGCTTTGTTTGTAACAAACTCACCTACCTACACAACCTCTTCATCACAAATTCCTTTAACCTACTTGGCACTACCAAAACCTAGGTTCATGAATCCAACACAGCTTCCCCGACTTCCCATGGTGACCTTCTCTGGACTCATTCCCCCAGACCCAGTGGACGGAAGGGATGCGGAGTGGGAATCCTTCTAGCCCCACACAGCACCTATCCGGTATTTCACCCACCTCCCTCTCAGACGCCCTCCTCTTTTGAAGCACATTGTATTTGTCAGTTTTCTACTGTTTCTCCAAGAATTGCCATGATCTACCAGCCCCTTGGACCTGTATCAAACTTCCTTGATGGCTTCTCTGCCTGGCTACCCTACTTTCTCTCGTCTGAAATCCCCACAATCATTCTCGGTGACTTCAACATCCCTGTTAATACTAATACTCCTGCTACCTCTAAATGTCTCAGTCTAATCTCCTCTTTTGACCTGAAGTAATGGATACAGGCTCCTACCCATTCTGATGGCAACATCCTTGACCTTGTATTCTATCTATGCACTCCAAGCAACCTCTCCAACAATTGCCATCCACCCTCTGATCACCACTATATTAGTTTCGCTCTCTCCCAGTCTTCCACCTCCTCTCCCTCCAACCGCCTAACAGTTACTGGTAGAAACCTTAGCCACCTCAACCCTTCCTTTCTCCTGACCACCTCTATGACAAAATCTCCCCCCTGTCCTGCCCCAACCTTGCCACTACTGTCTACAACCGTTCACTTTCATCCTCCCTACACAAGCTCACCCCCCCCCCCCCCCCACACTACACATACACACCACAATCAGGCCCCGACCCCTACAACCTTGGCAAACAGAGGACACCAGAAGTCTCAAATAAAAAATGTAGCCACGCTCTTGAGCACCTGTGGTGTAAAATGAAGTCTCAGAAAAACCAATATAAATCTGCCGTCCAAAAATACTATTCCTGCCTCTTCACAGTCAAGCAGGCCTATTTTATCACTCTCCTTAACACCTTCTCACCCAGTCCCCATCAACGCTACCTTCAACTCTTCTTCGTCCTCCACTGCCTCCACCCACTAACTCATTACTGCCCAGGAGATCGCCAATAACTTCAAAAATAAGATTGATACAATTCATGAGGAGATCTTCAATGCGCAGATACCTCCCACTTAACACCCCGTGTCCACGGGTACAATCATTACTTCCACCATTCAACGACGCTACTAAAAAGACGAGGGTGCTAAACTTTTTTCTAACACCCACCTAACCACCTGCCTCCCATTCCCTGGAAAATGTTAAGGTCATCCCTCTGGCTCTGTTCTACACTCTATAACTCACATCTTCAATCGCTCCTTCTCTGGCATCTTCTCCAACTCTCTAAAACATGCACTAAGCACCCCCATCTTTAGAAAGCCCTCACTGGACCCCACCAATCTTAACAACTTACGCCCCCATCTCCTTACTCCCTTTTTCCTCCAAACTCCTTGAATGTCTGGTCTACAACCGAGCGACTATCTGACTGAGAACAATCTTCTTGATAGTCTTCAGTCTGGATTTCGCCCACAACACTTCAAAGAAACTGCTGTCCCTAAACTCACAAAAGATCTACTAATGGCTAAATCCAACGAACACTATTCTGTACTCCTAATCCTGGACCTCTCTGCTGCCTTTGACATGGTGGACCACACCCTCCTCAAAAAAAAAATGACCCCTTTGATCTTCGTGACTGTACTCTTTGCTGGTTCTCATCCTACCTATCCCACCGCACCTTCAGTGCCACTTACAATTCTACTCCCTCTTCTCTTCCTTTCTTTGGTCGGGGTTCAAAAGGGTTCTGTTCTTGGACCTCTCCTATTCTCAATCTACACCTCCTCTCTGGGTCAGCTGATTGCCTCCAATGGTTTTCAATACCATTTCTATGCTGATGACACCCACATCCACAGTTATTATCTTTCATATCTCTTGACCTTCCCTCTTAGCTTGTAAGTTCTAATGAGCAGGGTCCTCCGATTCCTACTTTACTAAATTATATTGTAATTGTACTGTCTGTCTCTCACATAGATCTCAATGACTATCAGTAGGATTTAGGGATCAGCACACAGACACACTAGTAAGTTTTGTATTGGTTGTTACACCCCTCACACAGCTGCCTTGTTTATCTTAATTCAGTTAATTTGTATAGTTAAGCCCGTACACAGGGGGAGAATTTTGGAGTGACATCAGCCGGTTCAATAAAAACTGGCCAACATTCGGCACGTGTGTATGGCAGCCGGTCGGATAGAAGCCAGTCATTTGGCAGACTTCTGTCAGACGAGCATGCTGGAAAACCAGCATCCGACCAGCTCACAATCAGTGCTCTCAACCAATGACAGAGCGCTGATCTGAGTGTGCTGGTGGGGGCAGGGGGGGTCCGCCTGTCAGAACACAACAGCTCAGTGGGGGAGATTGCTGTACTAACTTCAAATCGTTAGTACAGCGGCTCAGACCGGAGCTGACACAGCGTGTACCAGGCTTTAGCAGTGTTTTTACCAAGTAGTTTGTTTTGTAACCAAAAACTACAAATTAAATATACCAACCCCCCCCCCCCCCCCCTAAAAAAAAAAATTTGACCCTACAACTCATCCACACACAAGCAGCCTGTTACTGATAAAAGCACTAGTCTAAAGCCTGGTACACGCGAGAATATCGAAAGAACGATTGTCAGGTTTTTTTTTTTTGCATGCTAGTCTCCTATCAAAAACGAAGCGGTTACTAAACTTACAAAAATTCTCGTACGACAGAATACAACTTTGGAAGTGATGTAATGTGTTGTATTGTATGGTAAGGTTTCCGAGCATGCATGGTCTTCTGATGTTTTTCAGACAAATACTGTGCTGATTAAAACGAAAATCTGGTATCGTACGAGAAAAAATTTTGTGTTTGTTCCTTTGTATAATTTCCCATGAACTGTCGTGATTGGCTCTCGAAAGCTGTGTAACTAACGATCAGATTATCGGCCTATCACTTTGTACAGTGGCATTTTTCGTCCGGTTATCTCATCGTGTGTACTAGGCCTTATAGCTCTTTATATTCAGGATAAATTGACATTTTCTAGAGATGAACACATTACTTTTAGTGCTTTGAAGGTTTCCATGAATTTGTCCAGCTCATCCGGTGGCAAGAAATCTCCAATGAAATGTTTCCCTCGTCCCATTTCAGTCAGTTGTTCTGCCCATTCTGATAGAGGGGAAAGAAAAAAACATGTAAACATACAGTATGGGCGAATCCAAAAAGAGAGCACAAATCTGCATTATTAGTCTGATGATGATGCATTGCTTTATTGTAAAGAGCTGTTCCAATAACACAGCCATAAAAAGTGTAAGAAATTAAAGGACAGGTCAGAAGTGCTACATTATTACTCTTTGTGTTAAAGTTTTTCTCTTCCTGGTCACCACCGGGAGTGGATTATTGGCATACAGCAAAGACAGCTGATTCGCGGAAAGGCACACACCCCTTCTCCTCATAGGCAAGCTGACTGCTAATCTATTTATAGCAACCTCCCCCGACAAAAAGGAAGAAACAGCTGCACTCCAAGATGATGAATAGGAGTCCTTTATTGATCCATCCAACAGGAAAAACGACAATCAAGGTATCAAGGCAGACATGTTTCACACAGTATCATGTGCTTAATAATTGCCTGATGGATTAAGCACATGATACTGTGTGAAACATGTCTGCCTTGATACCTTGATTGTCGTTTTTCCTGTGGTTTCACTTGGATGGATCAATAAAGGACTCATATTCATCATCTTCGAGTGCAGCCGTTTCTTCCCTTTTGCAGTTTGAACGGCGGGCGAGCCGTGGCTAGCACCCTTGAGGAGTCCTTCAATTCACTTTACTTACCTATTTATCTGGATTCACCCACCTGAGCGATGTTTGTTTCTTCCTATTAACCTCCCCTGACACACACTTCTATCTCCCATCTCCGAGAACGTGTGAGAAGTAAGCAGGCTGATAACAGAGCTACGGAGCAAGAGACAGCTATGGGACATAGTGCTTTGAAGAGAGATAGATAAGAAAATACTACAGATATATGTGCCCAGGTCAAATTTCATGAATCGGGTTTACATCCACTTTAACTGTTCTATCCACAAAATATCACCGTCGGGAACTGACTGACCATCATGGGCAACCTATAGTCTTTCCCCCATATGCTCTGTTAGAAACTGCCAAAACATTGTTAGGCTTGAATTCCTTCAAGAGTAGGAGGCCAAAGTATTGCCATACATTTTTGTAAAGAGATCAACTTTATGTGTACATCGGTGACTGCTCTATTATGCAAAGTCGTTTTAAAAAATGAGAGCACAACAGGACAAAATTCCATGAGTAAGTTGTTATTAATGCAAAATAAGTCCCATGTCATGCTTAAATGGGCTAAAATTTGGATCTAATGCTTTTCTCTGCTCTCTGATGACAAAATGGTATGTGAAAGGAGGAGAACGGTCCTTGTACAGAGGGCAAGTATCTGTTACACAAGTCCTGCCTGGCACTGTATGTTTTCTCACTGCTGTTTAACAGAACAAGAGAAAGGAATGAACAGATACCCTTTGCTTAAAGAATATGTTAAAACAACATTTCATATGCCTGCTGTACCATGTACTTGCAGGAAAAAGTATCCTGTTATCTTTGCATTGCTTCCTTTGTGCAAAAAAATAAAATAAAAAATATATAATATTATATATATATTATATATATATATATATATATATATATATATATATATATATATATATATATATATATATAACACACACACACAAAATCTGACAAAAAGCGAGTACACTAAACCGCTGGCAACAAAAGTGAGTACACCCCTAAGTGAAAATGTCCAAATTGGGCCCAATTAGCCATTTTCCCTCCCATGTGACTCAGTAGTGTTACAAGGTCTCAGGTGTGAATGGGGAGCAGGTGTGTTAAATTTGGTGTTATCGCTCTCACTCTCTCATACTGGTCACTGGAGGTTCAACATGGCACCTCATGGCAAAGAACTCTCTATGGATCTGAAAAAAGAATTACTTATTCTACTCTAACTATTGCTCTACATAAAGACGACCTAGGCTATAAGAAGACTGCCAAGACCCTGATACTGAGCTGCAGCACGGTGGCCAAGACCATACAGCAGTTTAACAGGACAGGTTCCACTCAGAACAAGCCTCGCCATGGTTGACCAAAGAAGTTGAGTGCACGTGCTCAGCGTAATATCCAGAGGTGGTCTTTGGGAAATAGACATATGAGTGCTAATATAAAAAAAAACGTGAGCAGCGCTAAAAACAGTGAATAACATATATGGAAATATGTATATGCAAACGGTCAAAGGATCCCTAATGGTCCCAAAAAAATATACACAGTTAGCAATATAGGTGCCAAAAAGCATAAAGGGTGGTAAAAATTAGTCCCAAAAAAAAATAAAATAAAAAAAATTTAAAAAAAGAGAACGTGAATGTAATATTAAACAGTCCGTGGAAAAAAAACATCCAAAAGTGTTCGGAACAAATAAAAGTGAGGTTATTCGATCACACAGACACCAACATGTGAGGATATCCGCCACCGTATGTACTATACGCTTACCAGACGGCAAGCTTTGGCAAGCTTTTACGGCAACCTGATAATCAATAGCTGGTAACGTCACACCACGGCTTTCCAGTGAGGAGCCAGGAACAAACAGGGTAGCTCCATCCAACCCGACATTCGAGCAGTCTGAGGAGCCACCTGAGCACACAGGTGGTAGAGAAGCCCTCCTGTACACACGAGTATGGAGGAGATCCTGACACACAGTAGAAAATCCTCTGGTGGTAGAGCCCGGTGCTCGGTACCTGGTCGGGTGAGTGCTGCCAGCATTGCTGCAGAGGTTGAAGGAGTGTGGGGGGGGGGGGGGGGGGGGGCGGGTCAGCCTGTCAGTGCTCAGACCATACGCCGCACACTGCATCAAATTGGTCTGCATGGCTGACGTCCCAGAAGCAAGCCTCTTCTAAAGATGATGCACAAGAAAGCCTGCATACAATTTGCTGACAAGTAGACTAAGGACATGGAACCATGTCCTGTGGTCCAATGAGACCAAGATAAACTTATTTGGTTCAGATGGTGTCAAGCGTGTGTGGCGGCAACCAGGTGAGAAGTACAAAGACAAGTGTGTCTTGCCTACAGTCAAGCATGGTGGTGGGAGTGTCATGGTCTGGGGCTGCATGAGTGCTGCCGACACTGGGGAGCTACAGTTCATTGAGGGAACCATCAATGCCAACATGTACTGTGACATATTGAAGCAGAGCATGATCCCCTTCCTTTGGAAACTGAGCTGCAGGGCAGTATTCCAACATGATAACGACCCCAAACACACCTCCAAGATGACCCTGGCCTTGCTAGAAAGCTGAGGGTAAAGGTGATGGACTAGCCAGGCATGTCTCCAGACCTAAACCCTATTAAGCATCTGTGGGGCATCCTCAAACGAAAGGTGGAGGAATGCAAGGTCTCTAACATACGCCAGCTCCATGATGTCGTCATAGAGGAGGGGAAGAGGACTCCAATGGCAACCTGTGAAGCTCTGGTGAACTCCATGCCCAGGAGGGTTAAGGCAGTGCTGGAAAATAATGGTGGCCACACCAAATATTGAAACTTTGGGCCCAATTTGGACATTTTCACTTAGGGCACTTTCACACTGAGGCGCGGATGCGTCGGCGGTAAAGTGCCTTTAGTTTCTAGCGGCACTTTACCGTCGTTTTAGAGGCATTTTTCGGCCGCTAGCAGGGCGCTTTTAACCCTCCGCTAGCGGGCAAATAAAGGGTTAAAAGCTCCCGCAAAGCTCCGCTGCGCTTTGCAGGCACTGCCTATTGATTTCAATGGGCAGGGGCGCTTTAGGAGCAGTGTATACACTGCTCCCAAAGCGCCTCAAAGATGCTGCTTGCAGGGATTTTTTTTTTTTTAAATGTCCAGCAAGCGCACCGCTCCAGTGTGAAAGCCCTCGGGCTTTCACACTGGATTGACAGGAGTGGCACTTTACAGGCGCTATAGCGCCTGTAAAGCGCGTCAGTGTAAAAGTGGCCTTAGGGGTTTACTCACTTTTGGTGCCAGCGGTTTAGACATTAATGGCTGTGTGTTGAGTTATTTTGAGGGGACAGCAAATTTACACCGTTATACAAGATGCACACTCACTACTTTACATTGTAACAAAGTGTCATTTCCTCAGTGTTGTCACATGAAAAGATAGAATAAAATATTTGCAAAAATGTGAGGGGTGTACTCACTTTTGTGAGAGATTTTTCACAGAATACGAATAACACAAAAACTTTCACTTATGGTTAGTGTTTTGGCTGAAGCCATTTATTATCAATCAACTGTGTTTACTCTTTTATAATAATAATAATCACAACAGAAACTACCCAAATGTCCCTGATCAAAAAGTTTACATACCCCAGTTCTTAATACCATGTATTGCCCCCTTTAACATCAATGACAGCTTAAAATCTTTTGTGGCATTTGGATGAGGCTCTTTATCTTCCCGGATGGTAAAGCTGCCCATTCCTCTTGCCAAAAAACCTCCAGTTCCTGTAAATTCTTGGGCTGTCTTGCATGAACTGCACGTTTTGAGATCTCCCCAGAGTGGCTCAATGATATTTATGTCAGGAGACTGATATGGCCACTCCAGAACCTTCACTCTATTCTGCTGTAGCCAATGACAGGTCGACTTGACCTTGCGTTTTGGATCATTGTCATGTTGAAACGTCCAAGTACGTCCCATGTGCAGCTTCCTGGCTGATGAATGCAAATGTTCCTCCAGTATTTTTTGATAACATACCGCATTCATCTTGCCATCAATTTTGACCAAATTTCCTGTGCCTTTGTAGCCCACACATCCCAAAAACATCAGCGATCCACCTCCGTGTTTCACAGTAGGAATGGTGCACATTTCATCATAGGCCTTGTTGACTCCTCTCCAAATGTAGCATTTATGGTTGTGGCCAAAAAGCTAAATTTTGGTCTCATCATTACAAATGACTTTGTGCCAGAAGGTTTGAGGCTTGTCTCTGTGCTGTTTGGCATATTGTAAGCAGGATACTTTGTGGTATTTGCATAGTAATGGCTTTCTTCTGGTGACTCGACCATGCAGCCCATCTTTCTTTAAGTGCCTCCTTATTGTGCATCTTGAAACAGCCACATCACAGGTTTTCAGAGAGTCCTGTATTTCACCTGAAGTTATTTGTGGGTTTTTCTTTGCATTCAGAACAATTTTCCCGGCAGTTGTGGTTGAAATCCCAGTTGGTCTACCTGACTGTGGTTTGGTTTGCACAGAACCCCTCATTTTCCACTTCTTGATTAGAGTTTGAACACTGCTGATTGGCACTCAATTCCTTGGATATCTTTTTATATCCCTTTCCTGTTTTATACAGTTCAACTACCTTTTCCCACAGATCCTGCGACAATCCAGGTGATTGGAGAAAAGCCAATGTAGCACCAATATTTAAAAAGGGCCCAAAATACATCCCTGGGAATTACAGACTAGTTAGCCTAACAACAATAGTATACAAGCTCTTGGAGGGGATAGGGGACTATATACAAGGTTTTAGTAACAAGAACAGTATCATTAGCAGTAATCAGCATGGATTCATGAAGAATCGTTCTTGCCAAACCAATCTATTAACCTTCTATGAGGAGGTGAGTTGCCAGCTAGATAAAGGAAGGCCCGTAGACATGGTGTATCTGGATTTTGCAAAAGCATTTGACAAAGTTCCCCCATAAACCTTTACTGTACAAAATAAGGTCCATTGGCATGGACCAAAGGGTGAGTACATGTATTGAAAACTGGCTACAAGGGCGAGTTCAGAGGGTGGTGATAAATGGGTAGTACTCAGAATAGTCAGGGGTGGGTATTTGGGTTCCCAGGGTTCTGTGCTGGGACCAATCATATTTAATTTGTTCATAAACGACCTGGAGGATGGGATAAACAGCTCAATCTCTGTATTTGCGGACAATACTATGCTAAGCAGGGAAAGAACTTCTCCGCAGTATGTGGAAACCTTGCAAAAAGATCTGAACAAATGAATGGGGTGGGCAACTACATGGCAAATGAAGTTTAATGTGGAAAAATATAAAATAATGCATTTGGGTGGAAAAAATATGAATGCAATCTATACACTGGGGGGGGGGGGGGGGGGGAGAACCTCTGGGGGGAATCTAGGATGGAAAAGGACCTGGGGGTCCTAGTAGATGCTGCTAAAAAAGCAAACAGAATATTGGCATGCATTAAAAAGGGGGATCAACTCCAGAGATAAAACGATAATTCTCCCTCTCTACAAGACACTGATCCGGCCGCACCTAGAGTATGTTGTCCAGTTCTGGGCGCCAGTCCTCAGGAAGGATGTACTGGAAATGGAGCGAGTACAAAGAAGGGCAACAAAGCTAATAAAGGGTCTGGAGGATATTAGTTATGAGGAAAGGTTGCGAGCATTGAACTTATTCTCTCTGGAGAAGAGACGCTTGAGAGGGGATGTAATTTCAATTTATAAATATTGTACTGGTGACCCCACAGAAGGGATAAAACATTTTCATGGAAAGGAGTTTGACAAGATACATGGCCACTCATTAAAATAAGAAAAAAAGAGGTTTAACCTTAAACTATGTAGAGGGTTCTTTACTGCAAGAGCGGCAAGGATGTGGAATTCCCTTTCACAGGCGGTGGTCTCAGGGGGGAACATCAATAGTTTCAAGAAACTATTAGATAAGCACCTGAGCAACCGCAACATACAGGGATATACAATGTAATACTGACATAATCACACGCATAGGTTGGACTTGATGGACTTTTTCAACCTCACCTACGGTGAGGTTGTGTGGATGAAAATGCCTGGTTTACCTCAAAAGGTCAGAGGAGAATGGGCAGACTGGTTTGCGATGATAGAAAGGGAACAGTAACTCAAATAACCACTCATTACAACCAAGGTATGCAGATGATCATCTCTGAATGCACAACACACTGAACCTTGAAGCAGATGGGCTACAGCAGCAGAAGACCACACCGGGTGCCACTCCTGTAAGCTAAGAACAGGAAACTGAGGCTACAATTCGCACAGGCTCACCAAAATTGAATAGAAGATTTTGAAAACATTGCCTGGTCTGACGAGTCTTGATTTCAGCTGCGACATTCAGATGGTAGGGTCAGAATTTGGCATTAAAAAAAACATGAAAGCATGGATCCCTCCTGCTTGGATCAACGGTTCAGGCTGGTAGTGGTGGTGTGGGAGATATTTACTTGGCACACTTTGGGCCCCTTAGTACCAATTGAGCTTTGTTTAAATGCCACGGCCTATATGAGTATTGTTGCTGACCATGTCCATCCCTTTATGACTACAGTGTACCCATCTTCCAGCAGGATAATGCACCATGTCACAAAGAAATCATCTCAAACTGGTTTCTTGAACACGACAATGAGATCACTGTACTCCAATGGCCTCCACAGTCACCAGATCTCAATCCAATATAGCACCTTTGGGATGTGGTGGATCTGTAGATGCGCATCATGGATGTGCAGCTAACAAATCTGCAGCAACTGCTTAATGCTATCATATCAATATGGACCGAAATCTCTGAGAAATGTTTCCAACACCTTGTTGAAGCTATGCCATGAAGAATTAGGCAGTTCTGAAGGCATAAGAGGGTCAAACTCGGTACTAGCAAGGTGTACCTAATGAAGTGACTGCGAGCGTGTGTGTAAATCTCTCTCTCTATATATATTTATATTTATATTACACACATACATACACACTATATACACACAAAAATGTTTTGCTTTGCTTTTCAGTTTTATTTTAAACTGACTGGGTTGTTTTACAAAGTGAGGGCTCACATATTACTTTAAAAAACAAAGTATTAAAAGGATAAAAAAGAAGTGCATCAAAATACCTGACAAAGTTATTGTTACTTACCCCTTGTTTTGTCCATTTCCATGCGTCTCAGCTGATGCTCCCAGGTTCCGAACTCATTGTCCACATCCTCATCACTATCATAATCATGTTGGTGCTGTTTCATAGCTTTCTCCCACATATACTGCATATCCTGCATGGCTTTCTTGTGTTTCATTATCATGTCATACATTTGCTGCATCTGAAAAGACCATGGGAGACAGATTAACCTATCACAAAAACAATCAATGTATATACAGAATTCAAGTCTGCCAAGGTTAGTAAACCAAACGAGCTGGAGAAAATGTTATTTGTCTGAATCCACTGACCTGAAAAGCCCCTATATATAATATCAACCTAAAACAGATCTTTGTTTTGAGCCCAAGAGAATGTGTATATAATTTTAAACTAAAAGTACACATGGATGTTGCTGAAAATCAATAGCGCGTATTATACAATTTCCTAATGCAGACCTTATACAAAACACCCCTAAGATTGACCCTCTTAATATTGACCATGGTGGCCATCCACCATGTGACTAACAGCTTGCTAATTGTAAAGCAGAATGCATTGCTGCAAACAGCTACACAAATGTACACTGCTTCTGCAGTACTTAGACCAAAGAGACTCCAGGTGTAAAAATTTCCAGGTTCAAGAGTTGTGATTTTAGGTGCTTTAGGTCCAGGATGTAGCAATCTGATCTACTCTTCCTGAGACATCAGTGAGGGGTTTATGCAGAGACCCTGAAGTCACTCAAGGTGGGCAAAAAGCAACTAAATGAGGTAGAAAATGGTTTAGACACAAAGTATGAGGAGGCTGTAAAAGGAGAAAAGTTGTTGAAAAAGGCAAACCTGAGAAGGCTTTACATACACAAAGAGGCTGCCCCAGGGAGAGAGCATGTAGGGGGAGGTGCCACCTTGGCTTTATGACGACAAGCAGAAACCTCTTCAGGTTTTGTATGTAAGAACAGGTGCATTTGTTATGCTAGCAAGGCTTCTGATATAAGCTAAACTCTGGCAGAGGCCTAAAATTGGAAAGCTGTAAAGGACCACCTACCAGCTATTAAAGAGGTTGTAAATCTTCTTTTTAATTAAACTGAAAAAGATGTTATACTAGGCACTGTATTGCTAGTCTCATCAGGGACAAAGATCTTTAAACACCACTCACCATTTTTAAACACACCCCATTGGCTTATATGCTTACCTCTTTAGTACACTCACAACTCAAACGGCTGCCCTCATCAATTGTTCACAGCAATGTGGCTAGATGGGAGGAAGACTTGAAAGCCCATGAAGCGCTCCTAGACTGGCAGGCCATGTGGTCCTCTACTACTTCCTTGACAATTAACATTACTATGCTGGAATCGGCTGATAAAGCGATGACCAGGTGGTACATGTCCCCTGCCAAATTAGCTCACATGCTCTCTGGACACATGGGACTTTGCTCTTGAGGATGCCAAACTACTGGAGATGTTCTCCGTATTTGATGGACCTGCCCAATGCTGAGCTGCTTCTCGTCTAGGGTATTTTCACTACTACGTACGTTACTTGGTGTTCAGCTTACCAAAGACGCCTCCTGCATTATAAACCTCCGAACATCACTAAATACCAATTTAAAATTGTTCCACTTTGATTTGCTAGCTTCTAAAATCATGATAGCTAAAGCGTGGAAGATGCAATTTACCCGTTTTGCTGAAGTTGAATCTCGCCTTGATGGTATATTCAATAATAAACAACTGACTAGCATTCTCACTAAAAGTCATGGCAAATTTCTCAAAATTTGGAGCCCATGGCTCACCTATTGACACCCAATGATCCCCTTGGAGAGTTTGGCTGCTGCGTAAGAGACTTTCCTGTTGGCCAGACATCCCCTGCATCACACCCTTCTCTCATCTTCTCCCTTCCCTTTTTTCCCCTTCTTTCTCCCTTTCCTCCTTCATGTTGATCTCACAATTCAATATTTTCTCTCCACTTACCATACTGATTGTATGTAAGAACATTACTGTACTGCAGTTTGCATTTCACTTGATATAACTATTACTTTGTTGATTGCATATTTGCTCAGTTTATGGGCATCTGTTTACTCTATATGTACCTCTTTTTTTTTTTTTTTTTTTTTTTTTTTTTACAAAAATGAAGTTTAGAACCACTTTAAACTTCATCCTGCTCTATGTGACAGCAGAAGTATCGTTTGGCATGGCTAGCCATGGTGTCTCTACAGATACAAACAAAATTATCTGCTGGGTTGAGCAATACATGGAGGGAAAGAAACAAGTGGTAAGACATATTCCAAATGAGAGAGGCAAACGTTCTTTGCATCCAAGCTCCTACAAGGCATGCAAATACACCAGGTTTTACTGGGTTAACACCCAGTGAACAAGATTTTTTTTTTTTACTACAATATACTGTATGATGATGTGAATAAGAACTAATCATCTCTTTCTTCTCTTTTCTAGCATTTCTTTGCAATATGAAAAAGGATATGTTGCTATGGTTCTTTCCCATTGTCACATGACATTTTCCACGTTTTCCAGTTATACTCCTATTAACAGAGTTGTCAATTTTTTGTACCCCGAGAAGGGTGGGGTTTATAAGGAATGTTTTTGTTGAAATACTAGCAGGGCAAAACTTTTTCACATTGTGAGACTTAAAAATATTGAGCGGTTGAGAGGTGCTGTCAAATTTCATTTAACTTCATTTAGCGTTTCATTTGTAGAAATGGAAAAAAATAAAACACACAAAAAACAAACAAACAAACAAACAAACAGATATACTGTATACTAAAACAACGGTCTTATATTCATTCTCTTTGCTCCTTACCTCCTGCTGCTCTTTCAGCTGTTTTTTCTGGGCGTCTGACAACTCTGTCACTCCCACAAGCCCCACTGGTTTTCCTTTATCATATCCCAGACCTTTCAAATCCTGTTCTGTAAACAAAAGATATAAAACAAATTGGAGATAGTATATCTGGTTCTAGCCTAATTTGTTTAAATAAAATCTAAGTTCTGCCTGTGAAAATATTCTGACATACTCATGATATATGTTTACAATGCAGCCTGAGGTTTACATGCTACAAAACAAGCAAAGGCATAGAGATACATTCTTCAACCTCTTGAAGACCAGGCCTTTTTCTGACACTTGTTGCTTACATGTTAAAATCAGTATGTTTTGCTAGAAAATCACTTAGAACCCCTAAACATACATACATACATACATATATTAGCAGAATAAATGGGGGTCGTTGCAATATTTTTTTCTGTCACACTGTATTCACCGTTCACTTCTGCGCGCGAGCACGGAGGGATGGGGAGCTTTCAATTTTTTTATTTTTTTTATTTTTTTTTTTACAAGGAAATGTAAGGAACAATATAAACATCCCTTGTGAAAGTAAAAGTCACATGTCAGGTATTTGCACCTCCTTTGCACTTAAAATCAACAAAATAAAAAAAAAATGCGCAAAGTTTAGCAGTTTTGAATACGGACATCTTTTTAATTCTGGCGCCCTTAAGGCTCCAGTAAACCCAAAGTGAGTTGTGACGGCGATTTTGGCTTTGTTCGGGTCTCCAGCCAGACGGCGGATGTGCCGACTAGTCGCTCGGCTTCCCAGTGTGACGGGAGAGCCCGGGCAGAGCAGCGGAAGGCAGGGGGTGGAACGACGTCCCCTCCCGCTGCTTGTGATAATAATCGAGCGGCTGCTGAACTGTATTGGTTGTCATCACAAGAAAGCTGACCGTGGGCTCTAGAAAAACAGTACCAGAGTGATGCCTGCGGCCGCAGGCATCGCCCCAGTACAACCACTTTAAGCAGAATGACGTACAGGTACGTGATTTTGCGGTAACCACTTCAATACCGGGCACTTTCACACCTTCCCGTCCAGGCCAATTTTCAGCTTTCAGCGCTGTCGCACTTTGAATGACAGATGCGTGGTCATGCAATGCTGTACCCAAAGTTTTGTACCATTTTTTTGAGACAGATAGAGCTTTCTTTTGGTTGTATATAATCAACGCTGGGGTTTTTTTTTTTTTTTTGCTAGACTAATGAAAAATAAACTGAAAATTTTGAAGAAAAAATAGTTTCTTTGTTTACGTTATAACATTTTGTAAAGAAGTATGTTTTCTCCTTCACTGATCTGCACCGATGAGGCTGCACTGACGGGCACTAATTAGGAGGCACTAAATGGCAGCACTGACAGGCATCACTGATGGGGCTGCACGGATTATCAGTGTAGATGCCCCCTGTCAGGAGAGCTGCTCCTCTTCCGCGCTGTCAGCGGAAATAGAGAAATGCTGATAACCAGCACTTCCTAGTTACGCTGGGATCAGCTGTGATTGGACACAGCTGTTCACATGGTAAAGAGCCTACGTCATAGGCTCTTTACCACGATCGGAGATGCAGTGTGTTGGAGCGACACACCACACCACAGATCACCGTTCTGCGCTCCTTGTTTTGAAGGAGGTCACATGATGTCCAGTCAGAATGGGAGAGCCACCGCCCTGCCATCATTTTGCTATAGGGCGGGATGTGGTTTATAAAGCTATACATTGATCAGCTATCAGCCTTCTGTAATTAGGGTGCATATCTAGGTTTCTATCCATATGACACTTTTATTTATTGTTTTTGTTTTGTTTTTGGGGTTATTAGAACTCTTACAGTGCCTCAGTTTGTAGCAAGCAGTATCAGGGTATGATCATAAACACAGAGGCTATAGAGGTTATATATAATTTTACAGCGAGTACAAAAATCTCATTTTCTTTCTCGTCCTTTGAAGGGCACAGGAAGTCAAACTGTTAGGATATCCAAAAGCAGTCCAAATGAGGTGTGGGAAATAGCAAAACTTGCTAACTAGCTTAACAAAAAAACAGAACTGGAGACTGCCTGCAGCCAAAAGCTGCCTGAAGGATTAGCATTCAAATCTGAAAATGGATGAGTAGAGCCTTCTACCTGATAAACCTGCCAATGCAACCAGAGGGAGAGACTTGATGCCCAAGGCCAAGAAAAAGATTGGCTACCAACCAGAAAGGAATGACTCAATACAAAAAAGGGAGCACCAAACCAAGACCAAGTGAGAAGCTGAACAACCTGAACCCAAGAGCTGGAGCAAAAACAAAATTCCCATTAAGGGTAGATAAAAAATAAACATGAAGTTGGAAACTGTCCCCAGTAGAAATAGTTACCATACAAAGACCTAGGAAAAGTCCTCATATTGGCAACACAAGCAAATTTGTAAAGGAAGGCAATAACTAAGCCTCTGCTAACCCAGGCCCCATAAGGGTCAGGGAAGGAGAACGCCAAAGCTTGAGAGATTGTCAAAATAAGCACAGTTACCTCACAAAGTTGAAGCTCATCAGGACAAAGCCTGCAGAAGACTAGAAACCACCACCTGTGAAGGGTGTGAAAATGCCTCCTAAGTCCAGCTGGGAAGCCAGTCATTGATACCACAAAGTCAGCATGACCGAAGGGACAAGGTGCATAGAACACTCACAACAAGAGTAGGCAGGACATGTAGGTTACAACCTAACCATAAATCTAGTTAGATGGGTTACAACCCTAATAGAGCCGAGGACAAAAAAAAGGTAGAAAAACTCACCGGTAGGCAAGAAACACCTCTGGGCAAGCTCCAAAAGAAATCCCGCTGAATAATAATCCTGCCTAATCTTAACCTCAAGAGTCACAGGACTAAGAAAGTTCCAGACTCCCCAGTTTAAATCAAGCAGCAGCATCCAAGGAACAAGGGACAGGAGACTTATTGGGACACTGAAGAATATTAAAAGTGGGTGTAAACTCAAATGGCTAAATATGATCTAGCCTCCATGTGTTTGTTTATTAAGCACTGTGGTTTGGGTTGGTTTGTTTTAATCCTAAATACCTTTTTTTTCGTTGTGCTCATTTGTGGCCACGTCCTCTCTCTGCTTGGTATCCTGATCCAAGAGAGCGAAGTGGGAGGGGCCGAGATTCCCCTTCGGTTTTAGGTAAACACTATAGTCAGTGAATGAAGGCTGGAGGAGAGGGGAGGGGCTGTGAGGAGAGTATAGGGGAGGGGCCATGAGATTTTACAGAGCTGACTGAGGTACTGTAAGAGATACAAAGGGGCAATTGACTAGGCAAAAGCACTATGCTATAGCTTGTGCCTTAACGGGACAGGAGCATGATTTTTTGGGGGGGGGGGGGGGGGGGGGGAGTAACAACCACTTTAACTTGAGTAAAGACAGAACAGGGAAAAGGTGCCAGAAAGGCCTTCATCGCAAATCTGCAGATCAGTGATGGAAGAGGGGCTTAACCCCAAATGGACAGGTCCCATGGGGTTCTTAAGGTCTTTTTGAATCCCAATCCGGACACTACTCGCAAGGAGTTCACACGTTCCCCCTGTGCACATGTGGATTTCCTGTGGGCACTGTGGTTTCCTCCCTCATTTCAAAGACATGCAAGGTAGATTAAATTGGTCCTAGTAGGTGTATGTATGCATGTGAAATAGGGACCTTAGATTGTAAACTCTTCAAAGACAAGGTCTCAGTGGAGAGCAATATCTGTAATCTCAGAGGAAAAGAGGGAAGAAGATTTAAGGGCATGAAGTGGAGGAGGCAATGACCAAAATTCCAGTATGCCAGGTCTTAGACCCAAAGATCAGAAATGCCCTGAGTCCCACTTGCCAAGAAGGCTGACAGACATCCCACCACCCAAAGAAGTGGTGGTGCCCCCTCATTGTGAGGCAGGTTTGGACAATCAGGACCTGAGATAGAACTAAGTGGAGGACTTGGATTTGGAAGCAGAGGTCAGAGAGACTATATGAGCTCACCTGCAATCTGCAGCGTGGCAGAAGTAACAGCGTGCTCTGCCTGCCAGTGACTTTCTTAATAAAAAGGTGTCCAACTATTCTCTGAAGAGTCATCCTGTGCATCTGGACTGACGTAAGCGGCAGTCAAGAACTTTGGCACAGAGAGTCTGTCAAATTGTCTACACCATAGCACAAGGCTGCCAGCAGATGTTCCTGTTTTTAAAGACAAAGAGAACTGTGAGGATCATCCCAGGGTCCCGAGCCATACTCATAGCCCAGACCACAAAGGTCTGGCAAAAGGCAATATAAACCACTGTCGGTTGCATGGCCATGCTTAAAAAAAAAAAAAAAAAAAAAAAAAAAAAAAGCTTTAAAAAAGGAGGCCCTCCAACCTCTTGGCAAGACAAACTTTAAAGATTAGGACATCCTCAACCAGGACTGTCAGGGATTTGTTGAAGCAAGAAATAGCTGGATCCAGCAACAGGACTTCCCACTTCTGGAGATAAACATTCAAAAGAGATTAATGCTGAGCAAACTGCTTAGGATTGACATACACTTTGGCTGGTCATGGCCAGTCCTCGTACAGAACATTGTGTAATAGAGTGGACTGGAAATGCCTTAATATGATTCTTGAACATCTTTAGAGACCCCATTCTGGTGACCTTAGGGCCAGCAGGCGCATGCTGTTTTAACTTCAACCTGCACAACACGTCCATCAAAAATCACAATGGTTCCTGTAAGCTGATAGATCCTAGCCAACCACCCTCTTGAGTGGTGTCCTCATCCACTCTGACAATTCTAGCTTCTACTCCTCGTTTTTACCAACCCCCCCTTCCTCATCATCCAGGAGCAGCCAAAAGATATTTGACAAAATACACCAGCTGTGGGTGCTTGTGCCCATTTCGTTCAGCAGTTTCCATCAGCACACTGACCTTCCCCATAAGTGCCACAATAGAAGATGCAAATTCCTCTCTGGTTAAAAAGGAAGAATGGGGGATACCCGTCTTCACTCAAAGGAGTGAAGACTAAGGTCCAAAGTACCTGAAGAAGAGGTACCAGGGAAACCCTGTTTCACTCTTCTTATGGCCCTCTTCACATTTCCCTAGTACCATTTCCTTTGCGCCTGGCGTCCATCCCCTGGAAGATACTTACAACCTACACTGCAGAGCAGAAGGGGTGCAGCCAACCTGTGCGTTATAACTGAAGGCTGCTGGATAACCCAGTCATGACTTGCTCTAAGACCAGGGCCCAAACATTCAGCAGGTTTGTGTCCCGAGGCAGCCTGTGTAGGTCCAAAAACCAAAATGATGCCCGCAGTCTGTGGAGGTCCAAAAACTTGCCTCCTTGGGCAAGGCTATGACCACAGCGCGGACTACCACCCACCTGAATCCTTTGTTGCAGTGGTGTAGGACTGATGCATCAGAATTTCCACAGTAAATGGGAAAAAGTGTTGCTTAATGCTTCTATGAAGTCCACTGCTGCAGACGTAGGGACTCGTGCCACTGATCCCTTTGTGATTGGAAAAGTAGGGGCCCACAGATCAGGGACTACACAGTGGGGGGCGCCTCCTGCTGAGTTACCACTCCATGACTCTGGGCACTTATTCCTAGGGAAGAGACTGGAGACACTCCCTGTTTTTTGAGGGCATACCTTATCCTCCATGAAGGGGGTCTTCAAGTACAGGGCTCCACCAGAAGCATGGACCATGGCCCTGAACATCCTGTGACTAACTGCACCTCACGGTACTGTTGTAACAAGGTAAGCACCAAATACAGAGTTCCAGGTATGGTCCAAAAAGCTGCTGCAGAGGGACAATGATCCAGAAGCTGCAGGAGTTAGACCGTGGCTGCAGCTAGACCAAGAAAGGTATCCTCTTCAGGTAGAGACTGAAAGTGAAAGCCAGAATCCTGATCTCAGCAGAGAGAAGTCATCCTTCACCTAAGGACAATAGCAAAAAACTGAGAATTGTTGGAAGTGAGAGGGGTTGTCCCACAGTTTTGTTTGCCAATGTCCAATCACATGAAGGTGGCTGCATATAACCCAGTGTCTATGATTAAATTAACTTATTTATTTTACTGTACAATTAAGACATTGCCATGCGTGCGATAGGGAAATTAAAAAATGATTGTAGAGGCTTGGTTTTTTTTTGTTTTTTTAAATAACAAACATGTTATACTTACCTCCTCTGTGCAGTTGGTTTTGCACAGAGCAGCCAGGATCCTCCTCTTCTCAGGTCCCTCTTTGCTGCTCCTAGCCCCTCCCTCCTTTCAGTGACCCCTCAGCCAGCAGCTTGCTACAAGGGGCACCCAAGCCAAATCAGAGTTCCGTGTATCCATTTAGACACGGAGCTCAGACCTGGCCCCACCCCCCCTCTCCCCAGACTGACTTTGATTGACAGCCGCAGGAGCCAATGGTATCACTGCTCTGTCTCAGCCAATCAGGAGGAGTGTCCTGGATGGCTGAGGGGATCGTGGACATTGCTGGAGAGAGAAGGGGCTCAGGTAGGTAAATGGGGGGTGCTGGGGAGGCTGCTACACGCAGAAGGTTTTTTATCTTAATGCATAGAATGCATTAAGATAAAAAACCTTTTGCCTTTACAACTCCTTTAAGTGATCAGGCCAGGAATTACTTGATCCTTAGAGGCAACACATAATATTCCCAATGCACATGTTCATGGAAATGGAAAGGAGTAAGCGGGTGCTGTAGCAACTACCAGCAGGAGACTGGTAACATCATTAATCGGAGTATATATCGCCAGCATACCATGGACCAGAGAACTTCAAAACATTGTGGTGTGATCACTTTAATAAAATGTTTGGATGTTATCTTGGAGATCCATGGTGTGCTGGCAATATATACTTTGACTTACTACGCTGTGGATCCCCCATTGCAGGGCTATGCAGGTTAACACTTAAAGGGGTTGCAAAAGGCAGAAGGTTTTTTATCTTAATGCATTGTGTGCATTAAGATAAAAAGCATTGTGTGTGCAGCAGCCCCCTCAGCCCCCCTAACACTTACCTGAGGTCCCTCTCTGTCCACGAGTGTCTCAGCTGTCCGAGATTTTCCCTCCCTGATTGGCTGAGACACGGTAGTGGCGCCATTGGCTGCCACTGCTGTCAAAGTCAGCTAGCCGATCAGGAGAGAAGGGGGGCGGGACTGGGTCGGGGCTTCTTGTCTGAATGGACACAGGGAGCTGTGACTCTACTTGGGTGCACCCACAGCAAGCTGCTTGCTGAGGGGGCACTGAAAAGGAGGGAGAGGCCAGGAGCACAGAAGAGGGACCTGAGGAGGATCCGGGTTGCTCTGTGAGAATCCACTACAACAGAGCAGGTAAGTATGACAGGTTTGTTATTTTTATAGGAAAAAAACAAGACTTTACAATCACTTTAAACCTCTCAGAGCAAGAACCGGCCATGCGAGCAGGCGCATAAACCTCTAAAAAGTTGCTCACATGGGCTCACTGTGACTGCCCACTTCAAAGACTATTGTCTGAATATCCCACAATGGGGATGCCAAGAAATGTTAATAAAACATTGGAAAAAGGTTTGAAGTTCGCTCCCCCTAACAAACTGAATAAATTCAGTACCTTCATAGACATTCAAAAATATGTACGGAAATTAAATGTACAAAGATATATTATCTCTAACCCCATGAGACCAAAAGTTGAAATTAACTCACATATAGTCCATTCTGGACTCTCAAACCCCTCTCTCTTTAACCCTCCTGGCCCTACTGCCCCTTCTATTAAAGTCTTTCGAGACCTTGTTTTACAGGATCTGGATAAACTACCTTTTAAAAAGGTCCTTCAGTAACCCTACTTTAAAAATTGGACTCAGAAAACTCTGTGAATGGAAAGATCTGATTATCCGCCCCGCGATAAGGGAGGGGGAATAGTCGTTTTGGATAAAAATGATTACCATCTAGAAATGACTAGAATCTTAAGTGATACAGATACTTATTCTAGAATCTATACCAACCCCACAGTCCCTTACAAGAGATTACTTACAGATTTAGTCGATACTGGGTTCCAACTAGGTATTTTAAATAACAAAGAAAAAAGTTTTCTAATTCCAGCCGCCCCGAGAATTCCGGTAATGTATTATTTACCAAAGGTGCATAAGAGCGTTACTCAGCCCCCTGGTCGCCCTATCATTAGTGGCATCGAGTCCATTACTTCCCGCATAGGGAAATATATCGATTTTTTCCTGCAACCCATCGTACAATCTACACCATCTTATCTTAGGGACACCAAAGATACCATCTCCAAACTTAAAAACATTGTTTGTAGTAGTGATCTCCTCTTAGTTACAGCTGATGTAACGTCGCTATATACTTCTATACCCCACGATGCGGGTTTTGCGGCTGATGAACTCTTTCTATCGAGAGAGGACTCCATCCCTAGAACCCAACAGAGATTCATCATGGACCTGTTGAGGTTCGCGACCAAACATAATTACTTTTGGTATAATGGAGATTTTTTTATTCAACAAAAGGGAGTGGCTATGGGTGCCAAGTTCGCCCCTAGCCTATCCAACATTTTTATGGCCCCTTGGGAGGAGGATGCCGTCTATGCCCTCGATCCCCCAGAGTTAGTTCTTTGGGTGAGGTACATAGACGACATCCTTCTCCTGTGGAGAGGGAGCGTTGAGTCTTTACACGCCTTCTTGGGTAAACTTAATGACAATGAGATTGGGATAGAGCTGAAGTATGAGGTCAGTTCCTCTGCTATTCATTTTTTAGACTTAGAGATAGTAGTAGCGGGTAATCGTCTGGAAACCAAAACGTTCTTTAAACCCACCGACTGGAATGGATATATTCCGGTCGATAGTTGCCATCATGCTACCTTGCTGAAATCAGTACCACGTAGCCAGTTCACACGGATTAGATGCAACTGCAGTAACCTTACAGATTACTTTCACCAGACACAGATTTTAAGGTCTAGGTTTATCAATAACAAACAATGGGTTCCCCTCAGGTGGGATTTTTAAGGCATTACCAAAAAAGCGTTCATAGTATGTATGAAAAAAGAAAATTTTATTCCAAAATACACACACATAGTACAAAAATACCGAATGACAAAGTCAATTCAAGCATAAAAAAAAAAATATACATATATACAAGTGCATCAAAAACAGCATGTGGGGGACAGAAAATAATCACAATGGACAAACATATAAGCATGGGATGAGATGGATCTCACTAAACCGACGCGTTTCGGAAAGTCCTTCGTCAGGGTTTGGCAAGTGAGGTTTGTCATCTGTTTGATATTACAGAAGCAAAGAACACAAAGTAGTTAGCATTCCATATACATGTGACATAAAATGTCCCCCCATACCTCATATGTGAGAATGGACTCACTTACCCGATGCAAGTGTTTACAAAGAGATTCAAAGCAAAAGAACAGCTCTGCTGTGGTATCCCAGGCCGTATGTGTCTCCAGCCAATCCAATTGAGAGTAAACGGAGTATTAGAAGGGGTTCATGTGGAGGACACACTATCCCTAGATGCTGAAACACGCCACGTCCAAATTAGGGCGCAGCGTCTGTGCGTGGGCTGGGGTCCACAGAAATCTTCGGACCTAAGACCAAGTAAACAGTATCATGAGGAGTGGTAAAGAGTTGGGGGTGAGCACCCCCATAGGACTGGTACAAAAAACCTATCTGTGTGTAGAGGCTTAGCCTCTACACACAGATAGGTTTTTTGTACCAGTCCTATGGGGGTGCTCACCCCCAACTCTTTACCACTCCTCATGATACTGTTTACTTGGTCTTAGGTCCGAAGATTTCTGTGGACCCCAGCCCACGCACAGACGCTGCGCCCTAATTTGGACGTGGCGTGTTTCAGCATCTAGGGATAGTGTGTCCTCCACATGAACCCCTTCTAATACTCCGTTTACTCTCAATTGGATTGGCTGGAGACACATACGGCCTGGGATACCACAGCAGAGCTGTTCTTTTGCTTTGAATCTCTTTGTAAACACTTGCATCGGGTAAGTGAGTCCATTCTCACATATGAGGTATGGGGGACATTTTATGTCACATGTATATGGAATGCTAACTACTTTGTGTTCTTTGCTTCTGTAATATCAAACAGATGACAAACCTCACTTGCCAAACCCTGACGAAGGACTTTCCGAAACGCGTCGGTTTAGTGAGATCCATCTCATCCCATGCTTATATGTTTGTCCATTGTGATTATTTTCTGTCCCCCACATGCTGTTTTTGATGCACTTGTATATATGTATATTTTTTTTTTTATGCTTGAATTGACTTTGTCATTCGGTATTTTTGTACTATGTGTGTGTATTTTGGAATAAAATTTTCTTTTTTCATACATACTATGAACGCTTTTTTGGTAATGCCTTAAAAATCCCACCTGAGGGGAACCCATTGTTTGTTGTGCTCTATTATGGGATGTGGCATACCTTCTCTGTTCGCTACTCCGGGTCAGACCCCTTCTTGCTAGGTTTATCAATAAGGGTTATGATTCTGTAGACATTGATAATGAAATAAAAAATATTGCCCTGTTAGTGGGGCCACCTAAAAGTGGCTCTGATAACAAACATAAATGGTCTCTCTTGACAAATTTCTCTATACAACATAAACAGATTAAAGAGATTTTAGTGAGACACTGGAGGGTCCTTAAAAATGACCCAATATTGGGCCCTGTTCTCCCGGAACGAGGTGGTGTAATTTTTAGAGGGGCTCCATCTATTAGAAGTCAGATCGCCCCTAACATCATCGACCCCCCCGTGACTCGCTCCTTCTTTCATAATATGAAAGGTTTTTTCCCTTGCAAACGGTGCAACGTTTGCTTGCATAACGTCTGTGAAAGGAGGAGAACTGATACGTTTAGCTCTACCTCCACAGGGAAGGAATATCGGATCAAACATTTTTTGACATGTGAAACTATATACGTGGTCAATTTGATCACGTGTCCTTGCAAAAAACAGTACGTAGGCCGGACTATACGCACGTTGTCCGTGAGAGGGAACGAGCATATAGCTAATATTAAAAAGGGCCTCACAAACCACAGTGTCCCTAAGCATTTTTTGCGATGTCATAAGCAAAATCCAAAAGGTATTCAGTTTCAAGTTATCGATAAATTTATCCCACATTGGAGGGGTGCGTCCCTGAAGAGGGGTGTGTCAAGACTGGAGACTTTCTGGATACACCAATTAAAATGCTACTTGCCATTTGGTCTCAATGTAGACTGGGATATAAATGCTTTTATCAACCAGTCGTGATGGAGATACAATGGTTCCCCTTCCCACTCTCTGCTTTGGGAGTAACTGCCCAAACTTTGTGGTGATCAGCTGGCTGACTCTCCCGTTTACTCATCACTTATGTTCAATTTACTTATCCAATCTTATTGTATAAATTTTTTTTTTTGCTTTCATTTTATTTATAATGACCCATTGGTCATTAACTGATAGTTCATACATTTCTACCGTAGAATACTGTTACGAGTTTCTTTCCCATATGACCCAATTTATTTCTGTTGAGTGTAGGTAGTTTTGACATTATATGTCCATATACCCCTGCCTTATTATAGCCCTTGATAGGGGTTCTGTTATAATATTAATGATTATGTGCACACTAATATTTAATATTCAGCTCTAAATAGGGGTATCGTTATGAATATGTGCATATTAATATCCATTATTTTTAACCATTTTCTAGATTTTTTTTTTGTCTATGTTTTTTGTAAACTCTCAGTTTTGCTGGACTGTAATACATTGTAAACATCACTCCCTTAGCAATGCTTGCGCCATGGTTAGCTATCTTTCCACTATGTATGGCACTTACCCCTCTACTAAGAGGGTTGGACCGCATTTGCGTTCCAGGTCACAGTACGTATTGTGTTTACGTCCATTAGCCTCACCATAGTGAGGCTTGATCCGCATATGCGTTCCATAGCCCTTTCGTCATTTCCCGCTGTTACCGGATTGACGTCACACGTTTTCAGCGCGGTCTCCTACTGGACGCCGTGCGCTTCTCCTACTCTGGCCGTGATTGGTCGTGGGAGTTGACGTGTCCCGCTGGATGCGTCGCTCCCTGGCCTTGGGATCTAGTTGGTGGACAGGCGTCACCTGCTCCTGAATGTGGAACGTGAGAGGTGACGCCGTCCACAATACATTCCTATTGGATATACCATATTGAGGCTTGGCTAAGAGCCAGACCTATAGCCCTTGTGATTGGCTTAATACCTATGCTGACGCCATTCTTTGGGTAACCCGGAAGTGGCGGTGTACATGGCGCGAACAGCTGCTAAGATTCAGTAATTATATGTTATATATATATATATACACACACACACACACACACACACACACACACACAGGCATGTGTGGCAGACAGTCATGTACCCCAGTTGAAGTCCTATCGGACGAAATGCGTCGGTGTTTATGCCTGTCTTGCCACTACCTTTGATCCAAGCGCTTTTTATTGTTCTATACCGGACTCCAATTTCTGAGTCAGGGTGTATTTTATTGCTTTGTTTTTAAATAAAGCTCCTCAAAAAGCTTATTTACACTATGGGGAAGTCTTCTTTTTGATCCCATTTTTCCTGAGGACCTTTTCCAACTCCATGGAGGCAACATCCTTGTAAGCAGTTTCCCACTTGCACCTGGGATATCGGGAGTAGCTTAGACCAGAGAGGTTCGGTCGGTGAGTGCCGCAGTTTTCCTCCATCATCTCCAGCTGCTGTGGAAACACCTCTTATCCCCATCTTAAGCTTGCCTGACTCCTAAGCCGCTGGCTGTGGAGTCCACCATTGCCGGTAAGGGTATTCTTGCCTATCCCTTTCTTACATATGTTGGATACCTTATCCTGTGGATACCATCCCCGGATCTAAGGGCCCCACACCATTGGTTTCGGTTGCTGCTGACCCTTCAGCTACATTCCTAGATGCCTACCTATTTATTTATGTTGGACTTCTAGCTATGTCAGCTATTTATTAATTCACGTTGGACTTCCAGTTTTTGTTAGCAGCTCATGCCGTTATTGTGACGCATCATTTTCACTTTTATCTGTTCACTTTGTGTTTATTATATATCCGTGTCACTGTACCTTTAAGAGGTCCTTGCCAGTTTAATTTTTTTCATGATTATCTTTAGATTTATAGTGAGAGATTATTTTTCTTTCATCACTATTTCACGGTGACCCGATCCTGCTAGTGCTAACTACCAGTCTATACAGGGTCCCTTTAATGTTTACTTGTTTAACACATATATTGCTTTCATCACCACTTTTGTGTCACTTATTTTGACTGAAACGTCCAGATATTAGCCTATACACGATTAAATTTGTGTTTCATTAAATACACTTTATTGGGCTCTTTCCCTTCCAGATGTCCATTCTGTCAGGTTTTACCCAATAACGCACATGTACTGTTTAGCACCACACTTATCCATTTTTTTCATTCTAGTTACAATTAGTCTGATTGTTGTGTTGGTTGCTTTTGTCACTTTGTTTTGGTTGGCGCATTATTATTATTTTTATTGTAATAAGACATAGAAACCCACACTCTTGAGAAGTTAACAGATGTGCAGGGGCCACACAGATTCAAAATTCTGTGAGGGCAGAGGACAGCCAAGATTGGCTCCAGTTGACTGAAGAAAAGGGGCGACACTGAGGGGTACCATGTATCGCTGATAACCTTACATGCTCCAAGAGGACAGGATTTCTCAGAGGGACAGGGGTGGTGACCAGGCTGGGCTGACCCAAAAGGGTCTGAGCAGATCAAATGAAACAGTGAAACTTTGGTAAATTGAGAACGTTCTCCTAATTTGCCACTATTTTGTAATCATTTACAGTCAGGATCCACACATCACTTCAAAGGCTCCAGAAGCCTGTGCTTATTTTTTTTTGTCTCTGCTTTTCAATAGCCAATGAATTCACACTTCTGAGGCAGACAAATCTGATCAGTGGGTGTGTGGAGGTGTCACTGGGTGCGTTTAGCAATTCTTCTCCTGCATCACAAGCAGATGTTCTCACATCAGAATGATCCATGGTGGAATGATGCAAAAGGATTACATGAAAAAATTAAACCACTGAGAAAGTAACTTTTTTCTGTATACAAGTCAAAGCTAAAAAGTGGTTGTAAAGGCTGAAGGTTTTTTATTTTAATGCATTCTCTGCATAAAAAGGTAAAAACCTTCTGTGTTAAGGATCCCTCCAAATACTTACCTGAGCTCAATCTCAAACCGGTGCTGCTCTCTCTCGCTCTCTCCCTCCTCACTGGACACCGTGAGAACAGCAGAAGCAATCGGCTCCTGCTGCTGTCAATCAAATCCAGCTTGGGATTAAGCCTATACGTGTGCCATAGGACATAGCTTCCTATGGCGGCACATGGAGAAGAGGAGGAGCCAGGAGACTCCAGAAGAGGAGGATCTGGGTTGTTCTGTGCAAAACCATTGTACAGAACAGGCAAGTATGACACTTTTTTTTTTTTAAACCACTTCCCGCCCAGCGCATAGCAGATGACGGCCGGGCGGTGGTTCAGTTATCCTGACTGGGCGTCATATGACGTCCAGCAGGATAACATGCCAGCGCGCGCCCGCTGGGGCGCGCACCGCGGCGATCGGTGGAGCGGTGTGTGTCAGTTTGACACACCGCTCCACCGATCTTGGTAAAGAGCTTACGGCGGAGGCTCTGTACCACGTGATCAGCCGTGTCCAATCACGGCTGATCACGATGTCAATAGGAAGAGCCGTTGATCGGCTTTTCCTCACTCGCGTCTGACAGACGCGAGGAGAGCCGATCGGCAGCTTTCCTGACAGGGGGGGGGTCTGCGCTGTATATCAGCGCAGCCCCCCCTCAGATGACCACACTGGACCACCAGTGATCGCCACTAGGACCACCAGGGAAGGGGGCAACATGTGGATGGCCAGGTATGTACCCCATGGCCATCCACATGTGCCCAGTCAGTGCCCAATCTGTGCCAATCAGTGCCCACAAATGGGCACTGATTGGCACCATTATATTGCAGTGATGCCCAGCAATGCCACCCTTAGGGGCATCAGTGCCACCCATCAGTGCCCATCGGTGCCCAGTGCCACCAATAGGTACACACCAGTGCCGCCTATGAGTGCTCATCAGTGCCGCCTACCAGTGCCACCTATCAGTGCCCATCAGTGCCTGTCAGTGCCACCTCATTGGTGCCACCTCATCAGTGCCCGTCAGCGCCGCCATATCAGTGCCCGTCAGCGCCGCCATATCAGTGCCCGTCAGCGCCGCCATATCAGTGCCCGTCAGCGCCGCCATATCAGTGCCCGTCAGCGCCGCCATATCAGTGCCCGTCAGCGCCGCCATATCAGTGCCCGTCAGCGCCGCCATATCAGTGCCCGTCAGCGCCGCCATATCAGTGCCCGTCAGCGCCGCCATATCAGTGCCCGTCAGCGCCGCCATATCAGTGCCCGTCAGCGCCGCCATATCAGTGCCCGTCAGCGCCGCCATATCAGTGCCCGTCAGCGCCGCCATATCAGTGCCCGTCAGCGCCGCCATATCAGTGCCCGTCAGCGCCGCCATATCAGTGCCCGTCAGCGCCGCCATATCAGTGCCCGTCAGCGCCGCCATATCAGTGCCCGTCAGCGCCGCCATATCAGTGCCCGTCAGCGCCGCCATATCAGTGCCCGTCAGCGCCGCCATATCAGTGCCCGTCAGCGCCGCCATATCAGTGCCCGTCAGCGCCGCCATATCAGTGCCCGTCAGCGCCGCCATATCAGTGCCCGTCAGCGCCGCCATATCAGTGCCGCCATATCAGTGCCCGTCAGTGAAGAAGAAAACATACTTATTTACAAAAAATTAACAGAAACAAAGAAAAACTTTTTTTTCAAAATTTTCGGTCTTTTTTTTATTTGTTACGCAAAAAATAAAAACTGCAGAGGTGATCAAATGCCACCAAAAGAAAGCTCTATTTGTGGGAACAAAATGATAAAAAAATTGTTTGAGTACAGTGTAGCATGACCGTGCAATTGTCATTCAAATTGCAACAGCGCTGAAGCTGAAAATTGGCCTGGGTGGGAAGGTGTCTAAGTGCCTGGTATTGAAGTGGTTAAATAACAATTAATTTTTTTAATGGGGTGGGCGACTACATGGCAAATGAGGTTTAATGTAGAAAAATGTAAAATAATGCTCTTGGGTGGCAAAAATATGAATGCAATCTATACACTGGGGGGAGAACCTCTGGGGGAATATAGGATGGAAAAAGCCCCTGTGGGTCCTAGTAGATGATAGGTTCAGCAAAGGCAATAGCTGCTGCTAACAAAGCAAACAGAATATTGGCTTGCATTAAAAAGGGGATTAGCTCCAGGGATAAAGCGATAATTTTCCCGCTCTACAAGACTCTGGTCCAGCCGCACTTAGACTATGCTGTCCAGTTCTGGGCACCAGTCCTCAGGAAGGATGTACTGGAAATGTAGAGTCCAGAGAAGGGCAACAAAGCTATTAAAGGGTCTGGAGGATATTAGTTATGAAGAAAGGTTGCGAGCACTGAACTTATTCTCTCTGGAGAAGAGACACTTGAGAGGGTATATGATTTCAATAAACAAATAATACTGGTGACCCCACAATAGGGATAAAACTTTTTCGCAGAAGGGAGTTTAACAAAACACGTGGCCACTCATTAAAATTAGAAGAAGAGAGGTTTAACCTTACACTGCGTAGAGGGTTCTTTACTGTAAGAGCGGCAAGGATGTGGAATTCCTTTCCACAGGCGGTGGTTTCAGCAGGGGACATTGATAGTTTCAAGAAACTATTAGATAAGCACCTGAACGACCGCAACATACAGGGATATACAATGTAATACTGATATATAATCACACACATGGGTTGGACTTGATGGACTTGTGTCTTTTTTCAACCTCACCTACTATGTAAACACTTTACACTTTTTTTTTTTAACGGAGTGTACATTTAGGTGGTCAAGTTAGAGCTGAAATTGGGTTCTTATAGTCTCCCCTAATTACTGTGCTGTTTGTTCACCTACCAACATATCAGCAACAGAACATTCTTTTAGAAAAGTTTGTATGATTACCAATTACAACACTAAACAGACTAAATCACAAGTTATTCTGTAAGGATATGATCTGGTTTCTGTTTTGCAATGGTCTCTGTCTTGCAAATGTAAAAACACAATAAACTTGACGCACCATTAAAAGTGTAATCTAACTACTGCTATTTTATGTCAGCCACAACTGACCTTGAAATCATTCACCTTCCTGTCTCCAAACCTTTGTAACCTTGTATTTTGCCTGTTATTATGCATACTATGGATAATTTACAGGGATTAAAGCAGAACTTCACCCAAAAGGGGAAGTTTTGCTTGTTTACATCTTCCCACCCCTCCACTGCCACATTTGGCACTTTTGGGGAGGAGGGGAGTGGGTACCTGCTCCCACTTCTGGTCAGGTCACCCCCCCCCCCCCCCAGCCTTCTGGGACACACAGTTCAGTGTGGCTCGTGCATGCGCAGTAGGAAACTGGCTGTGAGGCTGGAAGATTTCCCTGCCGGTCTCCCTTACCCAAGATGCCAACGCCTGGACCCAAAGCCAATTGAAAAAACAATTTTGGTGAGGAAATCGCTGGATCCCTGGACAGTTAAGTGTCCTTATATTAAAAGTCAGCAGCTACAGTATTTGTAGCTGCTGACTTTTAATTCTTTTAAGGACAAAAGAAGGGCAAAATTCCTACAAAGTGCCATTATAGATTATATACTTTCCTCCCCAATGGTAGAATTTCAGAAAATGAGCACAACTCTCACCAGAAAGAAGGCTTGTATCAGGGGCCTCATTAATCACAGATGCAGCAGGCAAATCAACCTTCTCCTCTTCGGGGCCCCATCGACTTTTTCTTTTCCTTTTGGCAGTTGTCTGCTGTGTGGGTTGCTGTGGTGGTGAAGCTGATGATGATGATGATGAGGATTCAGGGGTAGGCATTACAGTAGATTTAGACTCTGGCTCAAACCGTCGCTTGATTTCAGGTTCTTCAGTAAAGACAGCTGAGGTTTTCTTGGCTTGTCTAAATTCTTCCACCTTCATTTTATAATAATGGTAACCTTTACCATTTGTATCATACAAAAACCTAGCAATTACAGAGAAAAAAAAAAACACTGATTCTGAATAGTATTAGATAATCAACTGGACATGCAGCCTGCAAAGCTTACATCTGGGTACAGTGATCAGTGCTGATTTAAACGTGTCAGTCCAAACCTTTTTTTTTTCTAGGATTTCAATAGCTTGGAAGGTAGGGGTGGATCTTAGAACCCACATCAGGTTTTTAATGCTATCCAGGGCTTTGTTAGAGAGATTTACCCTGACTTCCTGTCCTGAAGACAATGTTTTACTAGACAGAAAGTAAATAGCACTCTCCAACAGAGACAAAAATGCTTTTCTATAGTAGAGTATGAGGAAGGCTAGCACCCCATCCGATTTTTCTTTTTCTTGGTACAGATTTTACTTCATTTCCTGTCTTCTAAAACCATAGGTGTGTGCACCCCAAAGCTCAAAACACACATGCATAATATATATAAAAAAAAAAGTTTATATTCATACTGTACATACACACTATTATAAATTAATGTAAACAAATGTTTTAAAAAGTATTAAAACATGGACAATGTCAGTAGAGCAATAGACGGTAGAGAAAATGACTAAGAACAGAGATTCCTCAGTCCTTTTCTTTGCAGCCTAAGCTGCACTGGACAGTGAATGAATGGGACATGCTCTGTGCTAAGCAGCTTCCTGTTCCTTTACAAACACAGTTTAGTATGCTTCAGTTATGAATGGATGCAGGAGTGATCAGTAATGATCACAAACTGTATTCATTCAGAAAATGAAATGGCTGGTAATATTTACCAGCCCCTTCCCCCACTCTCCATCTTGACACATCCCCCGCAGGAGCTATTGGGAGAGGAGAGAAGAGAAGCCGGCAGCGCTGCAGGGGGGTGAGACATGGGGGGCCCAGGCAGCAGGGGGAATCAGCGCCACAGGCACACCTGTCACACCCCCTGCGCACACCTATGTCTAAAACCATTGGCAGCAGGATAGGAAGTAAGGGTTAATCTTTCTAACAGAGGTCTTGCATATACTGTATATTTCCTCAGAACTATGGACATTAAAAGAAATCAGTCACAATGCTAATATCAGGGTTGAGCGAACAAGAGAGACCAAAAAATATGGGACTTTATGGACACTGTATCAATTAGTAGACATATGTAAAAATTAAATATAGTAATTATTGAATAATGTTAAGATCATCATAAAACATCAACAATAATAACCACAATTTTAAATGAGCATACCCACCCCCTAAACATAGGTAAGGAGCCTCCAAAATGTAAATAGTGGTGAATCTGTAACATAATGACAAAACATAACCAAACACTGGTAGTGAGCATATGGAGCTATATCTGTAGAGGGGTGAGTAGCTTCACGCTAGATGGAATAAACTGTGCTCAACATGTTTCGCTTTGACAAATAACGATTCTTCAGGAGCGTAAGGGGTTAATTATGGTTTAAAACCAGAAAACGTGCGTGAACCAGGGAACCAGGTAGAGCGAGGGACAGAGACACTGGTAAGCATGACGTGGTCACATGTCCAGAATCGTCCCACCTACTTCCGGATTAGCTGGTTAGCTAGACGCACGGAGTGGAACGCACGCCGCATGTGCGATGTGATGCGGGTTCCTGACTCTACTCACCCTGACATGCGAGCAGTCCCAGTGCCGGGTAGGCACCGATCAATGTAAGAGGCCAATTGGCTATTTTATTGTTCTCTAATTTTATATATTAAACGGTTTTACGCTATGAAGATTCCCTTTTGTTTCATATATTTCCTATCCTGAATGAATGGGACGGGAGGGTTCAATGCCTAAAGTACCATCCAGCCTTCATGTGAACAGGCACAATCCTGTACAAGCACTAATGACTTTCTTTTTAGTTAAAGAAGTCATTGGTATCTGGTAAGCAGATATCTACTACCTTCAGGTGTTTTTTCCTCTTGGGTGACGGAATCTTTATATCAACGCATAAATTGTTGCATCTGTGAGGATCCATGTGTCTGCTGTGATGGTGGTTTCAACTGTTTTGCTCTGATCTCTTCAATGGATTGGGACTATCAGACATCACGATTTATTCATTTCACTTGCACTAAGAATTTCGTATAATTGCTTTCACTGGATTTATATATTTTTTTCACTGGATTTTTTATATATTTTTTTCACTGTATTTTGTATTTTTATTTGCAGCATAAATTATGTGTTTGTGATATTTTTAGTTTAGCACAATCAGCACTATTCAGTTCACTGTGGTTGATTTGGTTAGTGTGTGTACCTATTGGCAGAAGTATATGTTTGGTAGGTCTCTAGCGCCCCCTATTATACACTAATACTGGTAAGCATGACCCCCCCCCCCCCCCCCCCCGTAGGGAGATATGGAGATACATGGGAGAGGTTGTAGTGGGCTGGAAAAGTATGATGGTAGCATGAATATGGATGTATATAGTGTTGCATTCACAGCTTGAGTTCTACAGAGTAAGTGCATCTGTGGAGCAGGCAGAGCCACACATGCTGATAACAGGGATGTCCATTGTCGTGAAGCGTCACAAACAAGAGTTGACACCGCATGCTGGATAAAGGCTTGATATAGTGATAGATTTGCTTAGCAGATGCACTTACTCTGGAGAACTTAAGTTGTGAATGCAACACTATATATCCATAGTCATGCTACCATCATACTTTTCCAGCCCCCTACAACCTCTCCCATGTATCTCCATATCTAATACAAAAAAAAGTCACTGCCCCCACCTATAACTGGTCTTCACAGCAAGGAGCACTGAAAGGGCAAACACATGTAAAATAAAACCAAAGAATTTCCAAGCTCAACTTACCAACCAGCCTGCGACCAACTGAAGTAACCTGCCTAACAGTATGCGTTAAAAACAGGGGTTTAGTTGCACACATTTGCAAATACATGCATAAGCTGCAGGCCACGGCAAGGCACCCTGTATCCTGCAGACCCTAACTCTAACTTTGAAGAGTCTCCACAGTGGGAGCACATGTATTCTGATGGATAGATGAAGGGCAGATGACTGGAGGGAGCCCAACCCTCCTTAAAGGCGCAGGAGCACACTGAACACCCAGCACATTTGCCCAGTCATCTGCCCTTCATCTATCCATTAGAATACATGTGCTCCCACTGTGGAGACTCTTCAAAGTTAGTGTAAACAAGGAATGCGTTGCGCCTGGGGATGTATCTAAATGTCTATACACCTTAATGGTATCATGTGAATCAAAATAATAATAATAATAATAATAATAATAATAATAATAATAATAATAAGGTAAAGTGCAGTTTGCAGAAATTATGGATCCAAGACAAATTTCTGTATTAAACAAACTATATCAACACGTGCAACAAAGTGGCGTGTGCATTGAATCACAAAGTGCAATGTGCCAATACTGCGTACCTAAATCATGTGGTATATAGCTATGACAATATAGATCTAAGAACACATTTGAATAAATATATAAAACAATCAAATATAATTCCTTGAATAGGTGTACACACTAGAAAATGTACTATACATCTATCACATAAAACCACTGTGGTTATAAAAAGTGATGGGTGAAAAAATAAAAAATAAAAATAAAAGTACAAATAAACAAATAAATGAATCACTCGTGTAATAAATAGACTGTAATCGTCCTTATTGTGATGTTGAAAATTAAATCGTGAGAAATCCTCCAATTCAGCAATGTGAAGTGACAAAGTTCCAACAGAAATCAGTATAATAGTGGTGCTTCAAAGAAAAAGTTCCAGTACTGAATCAAAAGTGCCCAAATCATGCCGTGAGGTGCTTCGGTGACCTCCCATTGGGGAGGGGCCAGGACGGAGCGATCAGCACAGAGCTGGGTTGTGGATCTCTCATACCCCGCAGCAAGCCGTATAGCGGTCTCTTTCGCTTGTTATGTTTGGTGCACATGAGCACCTTATAAATGTGAGTACCCCACTGTGGGGATTGGATGTCATTTTAATAAAATAATCTTGCGGTATTACAACTATATTAGCCTTTCTCTTTTCTATGGTATGATGTTTGTGGAGCCATAACGAATCTGTTTGGGGAATCAGCTGTTACTAATCACTGAGCCCAGGGGTGGCTCCAAAGCGTGTATTGACGCAGCTGAACACTGTGTCACACGCTCTAAAGTGAGCGCAATCACATTGGAGGTCACCGAAGCACCTCACGGCATGATTTGGGCACTTTTGATTCAGTACTGGAACTTTTTCTTTGAAGCACCACTATTATACTGATTTCTGTTGGAACTTTGTCACTTCACATTGCTGAATTGGAGGATTTCTCACGATTTAATTTTCAACATCACAATAAGGACGATTACAGTCTATTTATTACACGAGTGATTCATTTATTTATTTGTACTTTTATTTTTATTTTTTATTTTTTCACCCATCACTTTTTATAACCACAGTGGTTTTATGTGATAGATGTATAGTACATTTTCTAGTGCGTACACCTATTCAAGGAATTATATTTGGTTGTTTTATATATTTATTCAAATGTGTTCTTAGATCTATATTGTCATAGCTATATACCACATGATTTAGGTACGCAGTATTGGCACATTGCACTTTGTGATTCAATGCACACGCCACTTTGTTGCACGTGTTGATATAGTTTGTTTAATACAGAAATTTGTCTTAGATCCATAATTTCTGCAAACTGCACTTTACCTTATTATTATTATTATTATTATTTTGATTCACATGATACCATTAAGGTGTATAGACATTTAGATACATCCCCAGGCGCAACGCATTCCTTGTTTACATTTTTTCGCACGGTCATGAATACGTGATCTGCGTTTGCAGCCGGGTATTTATTCAGTTGTTTCTCTACTAAGGTGCTGGATTATTGTGGCTCGCAAGATTTTTTCCTTGTTTCTTCAAAGTTAGAGTTAGGATCTGCAGGATACAGGGTGCCTTGCCGTGGCCTGCAGCTTATGCATGTATTTGCAAATGTGTGCAACTAAACCCATTTTTAACGTATACTGTTAGGCAGGTTAATTCAGTTGGTCGCAGGCTGGTTGGTAAGTTGAGCTTGGAAATTCTTTGGTTTTATTTTACGTATCTCCATATCTCCCTACAGGGAGGAGAGGGGGGGGGGGGGGGGTAATGCTTACCAGTGACTATGACCCTAGCTCTACCTGATTTGCCCAAGTTTTCTGGTTTTAAACCATAATTAACCCCTCACACTCCTGGAGAAGCGTTATTTGTCAATGCGAAACATGTTGAGCACAGTTCATTCCATCTAGCGTGAAGCTACTCACCCCTCTACGGATATAGCTAGATCTATGTTAGATTCACCATGGTTTACATTTTGGAGGCTCCTTACTTATGTTTAGGGGGTGGGTATGCTCATCTAAAATTGGGGTTATTATTTTTGATGTTTTATGATGTTCTTAATATTATTCTTTAATAAATGACTATATTTAATTTTTACACATGGCTACTCATTAATACGGTGCCCATAAAGTCCCATATTTTCTGGACTCTCGTTCTCTCACATGTTCCAGGGACAAGGCATATCGTACTATCATATGTCCATGGTAGCCATGCCATGTGAATATAACCCAATTTTTTTTTAATATCAGTGTTGCCATTGAGTGCTTTTGTTTTTTGTTTAATAAAAAACAAAAACAAAATACGAACAAATAACACGGTCAGGCTTATTATCACTTTCTACTTTGAGAATCACTCGTCTGCACAAGCATAAGCCTATGTGCCTACACGTGTACCAAGTTCCCCTGAAGACGCAAGTTTACAAGAAATGCAACGGGCAGAGCTATCCATGACATCGCACACGCTCGATGTCGGGTGGCAGTGCCATGTTTTGAGTTATATGCTAGTTTCGTGCCCTTCCCTGTGAGTATTATTTTAAAGTAAACATATAAAATTGTGATATTGGGCCATGGAGTATTTTATTTGCTTTGAGCATCACCTGGTTAATAATCCTGGAGGTGGTACATTGGAGTCTTTAGAGGAGGATTGGAGCTAGATGGTGTGGTTGATCGGGGCTGCTGTCAGTTGTTATATAATGCATCCATCCTAGATTGACTTCCCATAATCTAGAGGTCTGCTCAATCTGGTAAGGAGCGTATATACTGGTGGGTAAGGCTTTCCACAAGGTTTTTCATTTGAATTTGTCACAATATCAATTTTGTAGGGTTCCATATTTGGGACTTTTTGCTTTTTTAGCCTTTGGCAATTGAATTTTGAGGTCTTCTTTTTTGCACGCAGCACTTTTGTACTTGCACTTTACTCATTGCACTGAGTTTATATGAAATTTTTGATGTATGAATTTAATTGCATATTATTTATTTGATAAATGCTATAATAGTTTTTTTATGCATTAATTTTTTGATTGCACCGAGAGTATATAACATTTAAAGTGAGCACACTCATGAGAGAAGTTAATAAGCTTAAACGTATAAAGGTGTTGGTATGATGATGAGAGTTCCCAGAAGCTTTCAACTTCAAAAACAAGTCAGAAACAGTAAACATTTCAAAAGAGTTAACCCAGATATTCTATACTTACACCGTAAAACTAATTACCTAAAGGCAGGGTTTTCCCTGTTATTCTGCAGGGCAATGGCTTCCACTTCTGGACCTCCATCTGCTACATATCTGGCCAACTTCTCTGCAAACATCTTTATTTCTTCGTCTTCTGGCACTGAAAAATGGCACAGAAAAACAATGGCTGTAGATGGGCAGCTCTCGCTAAAGAATTAGGGGTTGAATGGCACTTCCTCACCCAAAATACTGCAATCTCCTTGACATGAACAGATATAGCATCCATGCCAGAAAAGGTTACTTTCTCTTTTCTAAAGAGAAATATCAGAAATCAATCATGCAAAACTTTTCCAACCTGTCAGGAAAATCTCTACTTTATAACAAGTGCTACCCCTGCATCAACGGTCACAATTATTAGGCCACAGTCAACTGAATGCACATCCAAGTACTGTTGGTGCTTGTGAGGAGGATTTTCTACTTACCATTACGGGATGCAACTTTCTCTCGATTCTGACAATCCTGCTTACACTCTGCCAGCTTCTTCCTATAATACAGGAACTCCGGGCTGTTCTGATCATGGAGAAACCTACAGGCAATGATCGAGATTCATCTTTTTTTTTTTTTTTGTCAACAGTCAATATTATTCACTCTTATGAGATATGACAAGAACCTCAAAATGAACTGACATCTTTCAAGCACACAGAGCAGGAGATCTTGCATGGCTTACTTTCCAAGAGATACGGTGGATATAAAAAGTCTACACACACCCCTGTTAAAATGTCAGGTTTCTGTGATGTAAAAAAAAAAAATTTAAAAATATTACAACGATAAATCATTTCAGAACTTTTTCCACCTTTAATGTAACCTAAAACTGTACAACTCAATTGAAAAACAAACTAAAATCTTTTAGGGGGGAGGGAGTAAAAATAAATAAAATAATGTGGTTGCATAAGCGTGCACACCCTCTTATTACTGCGGATGTAGCTGTGTTCAGAATTAAGCATTCAAACTCATGGTAAATATGAGTCTGTACACATCTGCCATCATTTAAAGTGCCTCCGATTAACCCCAAAGTTCAGCTGTTCTAGGTCTTTCCTGACATTTTGTTAGTCGCATCCTACAGCAAAAACCATATTCCGCAGAGAGCTTCCAAAGCATCAGAGGGATCTCATTGTCAAAAGGAATTAGTCAGGAGAGGGGTACAAAAGAATTTTCCAGGCATTAGATATACCATGGAACACAGTGAAGACAGTCATCATCAACTGGAGAAAATATGTCACAACAGTGACATTACTAAGAACTGGTTGTCCCTCCAAAATTTATGAAAAGATGAGAAGAAAACTGGTCAGGGAGACTGCCAAGAGGCCTACAGCAACACTAAAGGAGCTGCAGGAATATCTGGCAAATACTGACTGTGTTACATGTGACAACAATCTCCCGTATTCTTCATATGTTTGGGCTAAGGGGTAGAGTGGCAAGACGGAAGCCTTTTCTTTATGAAGAAAAAACATCCAAGCCTGGCTTAATTTTGCAAAAAACACATCTGAAGTCTCCCAAAAGCATGTGGGAAAATGTGTTATGGTCTGATGAAACCAAGGTTGAACTTTTTGGCCACAATTCCATAAGATATGTTTGGCACAAAAACAACACTGCACATCACCAAAAGAACACCATTCCCACTGTGAAGAATGGTGGTGGCAGCATCATGCTTTGGGGCTGTTTTTCTTCAGCTGGAACAGGGGCCTTAGTCAAGGTAGAGGGAATTATGAACAGTTCCAAATGACAGTCAATATTGGCACAAAACCTTCAGGCTTCTGCTAGAAAGCTGAACATGAAGAGGAACTTCATCTTTCAGCATGACAACAACCCAAAGCATACATCCGAATCAAAAGAATGGTTTCACCAGAAGAAGATTGAAGTTTTGGAATGGAACAGCCAGAGCCCAGACCTGAATCCGATTGAAAATCTGTGGGGTGATCTGAAGAGGGCTGTGCACAGGAGATGCCCTCGCAACCTGACAGATTTGGAGTGGAGTGTTTTTGCAAAGAAGAGTGGGCAAATATTGCCAAGTCAACGTGTGCCATGCTGAGACTCATACCCTGAATGCTGTAATAAAATCAAAGGGTGCTTCAACAAAAGTATTACTTTAAGGGTGTGCACACTTATGCAACCATATTATTTTAGTTTTTTATTTTTACTTCCCTCCACCTAAAAGATTTGTTTGTTGTTCAACTGAATTGTACAGTTTATAGGTCACATTAAAAAGGTGGAAAAAGTTCTAAAATAATTTATCTTTGTCTCGTTTTTTTACATCGCAGAAACATTTTAACAGGGTGTGTAGACTTTTTATATCCACTGTACTTTCTGGCCATGAGGTATTAGTTGTAAAACGGAAACCTGTAGTGGGAGAAATACAGGAGCTGCCAATGCTGGCCTCATTGGAGAAGCAGTAGTTGCCTGGCTGTGTCTGACTTCAATTAGGTCCATGATCAGGATCAAGCATGCAGATGTCAGAGTTAAGCAAGAACTCACGATCTTTATGCTTATTCCAGGCCACTGCTTCATGAATGATGACCCCCATAGCAAGTTTAAATAACCAACCCACAAAATACCCCTCAGCCCATCTGAAACATAACTGTTGGGTGCATATTTAAGATCCACACATGAAATGAACTGCAGAAATTGCACAGCTTTACTCCTACAAATAAGGAGCGCCAATAGTTAGTGCGCTATACAAAATGCATGAATAATACACGCCTATGGGTGAAAAAACAAAAACAAAAAAGAAAAGACTCAAAAAAAATGCACAAAAACAATATAAATCCTTTTTGGTGAAACCGTGCTAAAATACCTGTTTCGGGTCTATGCCAGATTCTATGTCAAAGTGAAATATAAATTCGCACAAGTCTACTCCTAATTAACAGATGGAATGTGTCAGTTTTCCATATAGAACACTCATAGATTTCCGCCAGGTGTGACCTTGTTATATGGGATGTAAGCGGTCAGCAGACAGCTCACATCCACCTCTCTGCCTGTGAAGCGATTATACTACACGAGCAGGGACTACAGTGTTAACAACCCTCCTCCCTTTCTTGTGTCCCTATTGTTAAATTAGGAGTTGAGTCTACTTATTTTATTTTTATTTTTTTTGAGCTACATTCCCTGAATCTTTCTGCAGCTGCAGACAGCTCACATTTCATACAAGTTCACACCTGGTGGCAATCTGCGACAGTTTACTATATGGAAAACTGCCATATTGCCTCTGTTATTTAGAGGCAGACCTGCGCTAATTTCTATGTCACTCTAAAATAAAAAACTGGTGCAGGTAGACCTGAAACCTGTATCTGCTTAATGTGGTGCACGGCACTCCTGACAGTTTCCTGCGCCATTATAAAAGCAAAGGGAGCTTAGTGAATTCCCTGGAGAGTGTGCACAATGAGTAGGCATTTTTTTAAGCACATAATTTGACTATTCACAACCATAAATACACACATTTTAAATAAATTGGTCAGCTAGGCATACAGCATTCTATTATCAATCACTGCAAAATGATACCAGCAATGATTTATTAACAAAATGAAAGTTCCAGTGATGTAATCTAGTGCTTCAAAATGGCAATAAATCTGACCTAAAAGCAGGTCTGAACCTACAAAAAGGATCAATAAATAAAATTAGGAGTGTTGACTTTGCACACTGATCCTATATTCAAACAGTATTGTAAGAAAATAATGGATTTGTTTGCTTGCTTCACAATCGGTGCTTTTAGCAAAATACATAGTTAAAGTGGAAGTCCAGTCAAAAAAGGTTTTATTTCCTGCTATGAATAGTATGTTAAATATCGTTATCTTTGATATTATTCATTTTCTGGCTAGCTGATTGTGTAGCTTAGAAAGTCTTATCGAAGCCAGACAATCAGCTTCTTCCTGTTCTTCACCGACAATGCGATCTCCTTTTATCTGAATTTGCCAGGCTGTCTTTCACTTCCTGCAAAGAATGTCGGTCATTCTTAGATAAGGAAGGAAGGAAGGAAGGAAGGAAGGAAGGAAGGAAGGAAGGAAGGAAGGAAGGAAGGAAGGAAGGAAGGAAGGAAGGAAGGAGAGATTATGTTTGTAAGATAGATTACAATGCAAAATGCTGCAGATTTTCTACAGTGTACAACTATGTGGTTGTTTCTGCATGGCACACTGTGTGCATGCTGTGGCACTCACCCACCTGTTGTGAACGGCGGAGGGAGCTGGGGAATAAATATAAGAGAAATAAGGTACAAAAGGGACATTTTTGAAAGTTTGGAAGGATACAGGTAGATTTCTATTGCTCATTACATGTGAGTAATGAGTTTAAGGCTCCAGATCCACTAGTGTGACTTTGGACACAAAGTCACATGACAAGTCACAGCCCATTGATTTTAATGGCACCCGATCCCATCTATGCAACTTTGAGAATCAGTGACTTTGAAAAGGCACCTGAACTACTTTGATGCAACTTTGATCCAGAGTGTAAAGTTGGATCAAAGCTGCACTCAAAGTCGCACTAGGTTTTCCCTCTATTGCTTTTATGGGGACAACCCAAAAATTGGAATTTTCATTTACATTCAATGACAAAAATAAAGATAAACAGAACAAATAGAGAGGGCGAATATTCTTAACAGGGGCACAGATAGCAATGAGAACTGACAGGGATTCTAATCCCCCTCCACTCTGTTCAAAACTAAAAACAAAAAAAAAAGTGTCTTTAGTTATACTTTAAAGCGGAGTTCCACCCAAAAGTGGAACTTCCGCTCACTGTACTCCTCCCCCCTACCTCCGGTGCCACATTTGGGGGGGGGGGGGGGGGGGCAGCTTACCTGCCTTTCACAGGTATGCTTTCCCCACTTCCAGGAGCCTCAGCCGCAGGGATACTGATGTCACGGCTGGGCTTCCTCCTCCTCCCTGTCGCCGGGCCAGTAGGAGAGAGGGGCGGAGCCGAAAGGCTACACTGCTGGGTTCCCTTATTTGCAATGAAGGCGGCATGCAACCGACAGCTGTTGAAAACATCAGTTGCGGTGCCCACATTGTTGGACTCCAGCTCAGGTAAGTGTCCGATTATTAAAAGGCTTTTATTTTTGCAGCGGTGGGCAGACCTCCGCTTTAAGCTTCTAGGACTGCTCTATATTTTGAAGGCCCATTTCAAAACACAAACTGGTGAGTCATTGATTTGAACATCGTGAACAAAACGCAGATCTGCACTGATTGAGCCTGCAAATGGATCAGAAGACAGGATACGATCACGACCATTTAAACTCAGCAACCTGCAGTGCGAGACATGGCTGCATGTTATGTCTAATTGCGGAGATTAAAACGACAGTGAAATTGCAATTTTTACAAACCAATTGTCTTTAACCAAGAGAGATCAGAATGTATAAAATTGAACATGCGGGAAAAAATTTAATGCTTTACAAAATTTGATTATGGATATAGAAAGTGTAGAATTATAAAAAAATTTGACCAAAACATGGAGCTGCTGTTCCATTTTGGTCAGAAATAAAAAAAAAAAGATGATGGATGCTATCAGCAAACTGTCCACCTTTCTGCTTCAGCTATCATAAACCGGCTCTAACAAGTTTTAGCCCTGGTTCACATTCATGCGATTTGACATGTCAAATCGCATGCCAAATCAGCGGCAACTGCAGCGTCCAAATTGGTGTGGCGCCGTGCCGATTCCCAAAAGTAGTTTCTGTACTACTTTTGGCGATTTCGGGGTGCGATTTCCATTGACATCTGTGCAGAAACCCACACAGATGTCTCTGAAAATCACCCCCAAAGACGTGACTGTCATGCGGGAATCAAATCGTGCGAGTTCAGCTGAACTTCATCCCCGCAGTCAGTGTGAACCAGGGCCTAATCATATATGTTTTTCATGTATAATGTAAAAAGGGTAAATAAAGACCTACTGAAGTACAGAGAAAAAGAAAAAAATGACAAAAACGAAAATAAATAAATAAATACACATCCATGTACATTTTTCACAAAACTTTCACTACTCACCCAAACGCTGGGTTATCTTTGTAATCCTCCATTGCCATTTTTTCAAGATCTTTGCCCCCTTCAGCTACAAATCGAGCCAACTGCTCCACCACCTTTCGGGTTTCAGAGTTCTCTGGGGGTGAAACTTTAAGCAGGCTGTCAGTACTGGGATTCAATTCACACAGCAAATAGTCAACAGGCATTTTATTGCTAGGAAGAATGCCAAGGCAAAGGAGAGGAAGGGAACAGAAGCAGGCATGAGAAAGCGACACACTTTTATGGTCTTCTCTTCTGGCCAGTATTCTTCATTATGTACAAATTATCCAGTGAACTATCTTTCCACAATATCTTTTGAAATCCCTTAACTTGTACTATGTTTAGTACAGTGCTGCATGCAAACTGGTGTCACTGTACATAAGAATATATACTGATGTTTTTCAGCTAAAAGCTGAACTAAGGAGAAAGCAAAACTCCCTTTTTGCAGTCGAGCCGTTCCTGCACTGCTAGGGTTAACTGCTCTTTTTATGTCTAGGAGACCAGGAAAAGCACTTTTACTTACCCGATTCTCCGCTGCCACAGGTTCCTTCATGCTGCAAGACTGGTCCCAGCAGCCTCTTCTCCCCAATGATCCAGTAGTCAAAGCTCAAGACTGATGTAGGGACTCAAAGCCCTACATTGGACCTGAGGACACCAAGGGACAATCAACCATGTCATCTACCAGTGGAGCAAGGACCATCATCTTCTGGGGAGTGGTGAATCAGGTAAGTAAAACTGCATTTCTGTCCCCTAGACATAACCCTTGCAATGCAGAAGGAGCCCCACAAAAAAGGGAGAATTTTCACTTTTCCCCAAAACTAGACTTTAAAGCAGATGTAACCTTGGCACAGCCAAGGCCACTCCACCCAAAACCAATATTCTTACTCAAGGTAGATTCCAACTGGTTCAATCATCCATTGGTTACATTTGTCTTATGGACACCTGCAGCAGAAGTAGCACAAATTTCAGTCTTTATTGCAGCTGCACATCCCAGAAAATAAAATGCGCTCATAGTGGCCATCATAAGTAGGTGAAGCTTTCACCACCGACATACTCAGGTAATAAAGAAGCCAATGGAGCAAATCGCCAAGCCAGCATCTACCCATCACATTAATATCAGTTAAAAACCTGACTGAGATTTTACAAATCTTTGTTTAACTGGAATCATATTCCACTCTAAAAATTACACCTCACAATCAACACTTTTAAGCTTTTCCAATTGCTGTCAATGGTAGCACGTACAATCAGACTGGCCGCAAAAAGATGCATTTTTTTTTTGCCCCCTACCCAATTTTTCTTTTAACCCAGTGGTACTTGCGTATAAAAATGTATTTCTTCCTGACAAACAAAATAAATTATCTTTGTTTCTGACGGGGTATATTTAAAGCTAAACTGCAGGCAGGTGAATATATAATAATGCAGCTCTGTATTTCATTACTACATAATCAACGAGCCTGAATTTGGCCTGGTATTAACCTCTTGTACTCCTCTACAGCAGAGTTCAGGCTGAAGGAGCAGCACAAGGGGCCTGTGAGTTGTGCTCCAGTGATCATGTGCCAACAACAAACATGCTGATAAGGGGAGAGAGCAGAGTGACAACAAGATGAGCTCATTAGTCTATTGCTTCTCCCTTGAATGTCCAGACACAGGGTGCAGGCAGGAAGATGACCCGTGACCGATACTTCACCACAGCAGAGAAAAATCAGGTCTCCTCTGACAGACAGATCTTTGCTGTGTGGTTGAGCTGTAAAATTCTTAGAAGTAGACAAACACAAATCAATTGGCATGTAAAATGGCTCCTATATACTTGTATGCATTTCATCATGTATTTATCAGCTTGCCTGGAGGTCAGCTTTAAAAACTACAGTTGGCATATAGAAGTATAACTCGAGATATACAAGTGGGCCAGTCTAATTTAGAGCTCCAAAATAACTGTTTAAAAGGCGTACATCTATTATCCACTGATAACAAAAGAATAGTTTATAATGTGCCTTAGCTTTCTAGCCAGCCCTGGTCCCAAATAATATAAATCGACCCCACCCAAAAAAACTTCCCAAATTACATTACAATGGTAAGTGAGAATACACCAAAACAACGTGAAGTGTATTTCTATTCATGCAGCCAAATTCAGAAGACACCTACTCTATTTGTTACATGTTCCCATTCAGATAGCATACGTTTGAAAACGATGAACAACCGCTGCTTAAATTTTACTTGCTCTTTCCTAAAGGCTACAAAACTGAAGAACGTTTCCCTTGCTATGCAGAGAGGGCTAGGGAGTTAAAGCAGTTGTAAACCGCCCTTTGTTATTCTTACTTACAGGTAAGCCTATAATAAGGCTTACCTGGAGGTTAGGGTTGTCCCGATACCACTTTTTTAGGACCGAGTACAAGTACCGATACTTTTTTTCAAGTACTCGCCGATACCGATTACCGATACTTTTTTTTTAATGTCACGTGACAGTGTTTTTTTTTTTTTTTTGTTTTTTTTTTTAACAGTGCTTGCTTTTTTTTTGGGGGGGGGGGGGGTGAACGTTGTATGTGTGTGTTATTTTTTTTTTTTTACAATTTTTATTTTTTACAATAATATTTTTTTTCTTTATTTTTTTTTTTTTTTTAATCAGCCCTTTTGGGGGGCTTTGGTGAGATATCAGGGGTCTTAACAGACCTCTGATATCTCCCCCTTGAGACAGAGAAAGAGACAGAGGATAGGGATTCCCCAGTCCCTTTCTCTGCAGCGTCAGCTGCACTGAGAATGAATCGAGAGAATACAGCGGCTCCTCTCCATTCATAAACTGACACATCGTAATCACAGAAGATTACAATGTTTCAGTTATGTGAATGGACAGAGTCAGCTGACTCTCTCCATACACAAAGGAAGGAGGAGGGGGACGGAGGAACAGAGGGGGAGAACGGAGGGGACAGATAAGAGCAGAACGGAGGGGACAGCTGAGAGGGACAGATAAGGAGAGAGGAACGGAGGGGGACAGCGGAGGGGGACAGAGGAACGGAGGGGACATGGAGGAGGATGCAGTGACAGTCAGCTGTGACCGATCACTGCTGTATGTCACTAAAGCTGGTGAAAGCCGCTGGGGGAGAAGCTTGTAACTCCCCCACGCGCCGATCACAGCTGACTGTACAGGTATCGGGGGAAGCATCGGGAGCATTTGCCCGAGTACAAGTACTTGGGCAAATGCTCGGTATCGGTGCCGATACCGATACCAGTATCGGTATCGGGACAACCCTACTGGAGGTAAAATGAATATCTCCTAAACCTTCACTGTTTAGGAGATATTCACCCTGCATGCAGCTGCTGACACCAGCGGCGCATTCGCTCTGAAGGGTCAGCGTACCATGCCGGAACTTCAGAGCTTCTTGCCGGAACAAAGGGCTCCCACGTGCATCCTGGACGAGATAGGAGAAGGTGTCAGCCCTCTCAGCGGTGAGAGGGCTTCGTTCTAATGTGAGTTTTTCATAATGTGCTAGTGTGTGCATACTAGAACATTATGCCTTTGTCTTGCAGGATTTTCTTTTCAGATGTTTACAACCACTTTAATGTTTACCATAGATTTGAACACTCTCTGTCCTAATACAGAGTTAAAAGGGTTGTAAAGGTTCAGGGTTTTATTTTTATTGTTTTAAAACAAACATGTCATACTTGCCTCCTGTGTGCAGTTGGTTTTGCACAGAGTGGCCCCGACCCTCAGTGGCGCTTCTGGCTCCTCCCCTTCTCAAGTGCCCCGTTGGAGAAGCACTCTCCTTTGGGACACCCATGCGGGTGCATTCCCGTGTCCTGCTTCTGCGTCTATTGACACAGAAAGTTGGACTCTGCCCCGCCCCCACGTCATTGCATTTGATTGACAGCAACGGAAGCCAATGGCTGCGCTGCTATCAATCTATCCAATCAAGACACAAGACATCGGCCGGAGCCGTTGTGCTCGTTCCTGTCGTAGGAAACGAAGGGCTCAGGTACATATAACGGGGGGGGGCTGCTGAGTGACAGAAGGTTTTTCACCTTAATGCACAGAATGCATTAAGGTGAAAAACCTTGAGGGTTTACAACCCCTCAAAGCCTAGTACACACTAGTATTTTTTTTTGTTTACCCAGCAAGGCTGAATATAAAAAAACAAAAAAAAACAAAAAAAAAAACAAAAAACTGACAGCTCAGGAGGAGCCGCTGTACTAACTATCCGACCTTAGTACCATGATCTCCCCTGCTGTTCTATTGTGTTTCGACAGGAGGACAGCCCCCCTGCTGAAACACTCCAGTCAGTGCTCTCAGCCATTGGCCAAGAGTCGGTTGGCAGACCATTTTCGGTCATGCCCCCTCGACAGAAGCCAGACCGGCTGCAGTACACACAGGCCGAATATCGGCCAGTTTCTTTTGAACTGGCCGGTGCCGCCTGACATTCAGCCCATGTGTACTAGGCTTTAAAGATTTAGAAGCCTGGCTTCTTTGCCAGCGGGGATAGACTGGAGTGTTCTTTCATTTAAAACTGTTCAGAATAGCTTGCAGTCTGCCCGAGGCCTGCTGTAAACAAGCAAATTAAAATGTAAGAAATACATATATTGTTTTTAGTATGCTGTGTGAATAGGAGTACATAGCAAACATAGCGGGGTTTTTTCAAATTTGACTGCAAAAGTAGAAATACGCTCAGAAATTTATAAAACAATATTTGATCTAAAAATCGCTGCATAACACTATGTTCATCAACAACCTATTCTGGACAAAATGTGCACGCTATGGTTTCCTAACACCAAATATGTGATTCTGAATTTACCATATTTAATTTATCCCTAAATAACTGACTTTTGCTTGTGCAAGTTCTGTTCGATGTCTTCTGCGGGAGGAGCTGTGATCTCCCTCTAACGTCAGCCGGGGAGATCACGTGGCCACTCGTCTCCTCTGCAGAAGCTCTGTCTCGTAGCTGTAAAGCGTCCGCGAGTCACGTGAATGGCCTGAAGACAGTTCAAATTCGATATTTAGAACGCTCGTTTTTGAAAGCTACTTACATAGTGTGCTATGCCAGCCTCTAATAGAGGGACTGGCAGTGACAACTATACCTTTTTTTCAAAAAATAGCGGTGGGGGGGTGGGGCGGAGACAGACACAGAGAGGGAGATGACATGCAGGAAGGAGGGGGTGAGGGTGGGGGAGAGAGCAGAGCAGAGCAGCGTATGGTTCAGGGTGGTCAGGGCTGAGCAGCCCTGATTTCCGTGGTCAGTATAGAGAGAGTGGATACAGGAAGTGCCAGGTTTCAGGGAGGTTTTTTTTTTTTTTTTTTTTTTTTTTACAGATTAGAGGGGGCAGATTACACAGCACAAGCACTGTGCAGTGTAATCTGCTTTAAGGGACCAGGATCTGTATGTTTTTTTTTTGGGTTAACACTTTAATGTAATTGTATCCGCTCCATTTCTTGCATGATAAAAAGGTCTAACCAGAATGAGGAAGTGAATAGTTATTAAATGCAGTAACCTAGTTTAGCTAGCTTGCTTTCACTAAAGATATTTTGAAAAGTGCCATTGGTTTTACAGGTTTTATGTTTTTATTCTCAACAGGAAGCATTGATCATATTGGTCTTACAATATGTACAGTGGACCAATACTGGAGTGTGCAGTGCATCACACTACCCCCTGTAAGGGCAATTACAGACATTGGGGGGGATGCAACAAAGCTGCTGTCCCACTTTTCTGGTATTAATTCCTCTCATTAACGTATTGCGCCAAACTCCTGAAGCATCTGCGACTCATGCACCAAGTTCAGGTAGTTCTAAAATGTGCCATTTTTGCATTGGGGCACACTGAATGCGCCAAATTCAAAATACAATACTTGCAGTTTGCATCTTACGAAAGTGGAGCTAATTAGGATCAACTAACTTTTGGCGTACAGGGAGAGAAACTGTCTCAGATGGATTTTGCAAAAGTGTCTTGTGCATTCTAAAAGTTTACAAGTTCTAGACAAGTATATGAATTTGGCTCATGCTGCACCACTTTCAGAATGCATGAGAGACACTTACGTAAAATCTGTCTACATCAGTCTTGATGAATTCCAGGGATAAAATTTTTAGGAGTTAAAAATTGCACGGACTGTTTGTATTGGGCTTAGAAATCTAAAAGAACATTTAACTTACAATAGCAAGTGCACAAGTACATGGATAGGGTGTGGACTAAAAAGTGTTTGGAATTAGTCCACATAAAGCCTGCTCAATACACTGATGACTGCATGGAAACTGCAAACACCCAACATACCATATGGTAGTTGGTTTTAAGGCTAAAGTGCAAAAGCAGATCATGGGAGTCCACGAGTTCTGACTTTTAACTGAAACCAATTGCAAGTTAAAGTAAGTTCAAAGCCACAACTTGAACATTTTCCGATAGAGCAGGAAAGGTTTAAACCTGCTCAGGCTTAATTTTGTCATTTGTGTCCCACTGGGGAGATTTTCTTCACTTCTTCTAAGGTAGACACAGCAAAAAGCATTGGAACAAGTATTGCTAGTGGGAGATGTTCCCTCTTTTCCTGTTGTGTTGACAATTTACTGTTTGTTTCTGCCTACTTTTAACAACCTCTATGAGATCCTGAACCTCTTCTTTTCCCCCATATATACTATATTAATACCTTGCTTTCCTAATACACATAACAGAAGTGCCTAGTACTCATGAAATAAGGCCTGCAATGGAAAATTTATAAAAAGGAAGAACTTTTTTTGAGAGTTCTTCCATTAGACATGTTTCTTTTGATTTACTCTCACATGAAATAGCTTACTTTTTATCTCTAACCACTGCTCATAGTCCTCTTCATCATCGTCATCCTCATCCGGGGACTTAAAAACGCTGTTTCTGGTGACTTTTGGAGTCTGCTTCGTCTGAGAATAGGACTTAATTGGGTTTAGCATGCTTTCCATAGAGGATACATGCCGTTTTCCTATAAGTACAGGCTTCTTCTGAGCTGGTGTTGAACTTCCACTGGAACGTGTTGCTGAGTTTTCTGCAGAACGAACAAGAGCCATAAGCGTGTACAAGAAGTTGCAGTATCCATTTGTACCTTTTTATGCAACAATGTTTCAAAAGTGATTTTCAAATAATTAAATTAACAATTTGAAACAATTTAGCTTTTACTGCATCACAAAGGCAATAGGCATGTAGTGGTATACTATTTGTTATATCGCAGTTGTAAAACTGCCCAGAACAGGCCATCTATCAAAGGTCAGTGACCCAGGAGACCTGTGACAGAGGCCACCCAGAGACCGATGTCAACTCTAAAATCTCAGGGCCCATTCTTGCAGTGCAATTTCAGACCTATTCATTTTGAACGGGTTAAAAATCACACCACACCAAAACGAGTGCATGTACTGCCTTTTGAAACGCACTGCAACCAGATCGCATGGTACTTTTGTACCATGTGATCGGGTGCGGGCAAGTTAGGGCACTGATGGATAGTTAATGGGGGTGTGGCGCTCCCTTGTGGGCTGTGCAAAATTCGATGACATAAACAGTGACTAAATCAAATAAATAAATAAATTGTGAACCAAACACAAACGGTGAGAGCTGTGAACTGCTTAATGGGTGAAACTCATAATAGATCACAGAAACTTTGTGGAAATAAAGGTATACGTATTTGCAAACCTAAGCATATTGCACATACCTCTATACTAAAATAATGGGAAAGATAGGAATAAAACTAAAATGCTGCTACTAAGCAGCTAATAAGGATCCCAATTACTATGTATACAAACTTCGTGGCATGTGTATGTATGCCAGTGCAAAAACGAGCATAAAACTGTGCAAGGTATGTAATATGACAGTGCAATGCTGCACTTACATATATATTTGACCGTGCACTCCAACTTAAATCTGCAGTACAGTGCAGTATAGTGCAATCGAGTCCAACAGGACTCTAAATGGCCCGTGCAATGGCAAGTGTATAACAAAACAGTATATGTATGTAATATGACAATGCAATCCCACACATGCGTGTATATATAACCAACAGTCCAACTTATAAGTGTTCAATAAAGTGCAATATAGTGCAATCAAGTCCAACAAGACTCTAGATCATATCAAAATTTCAAATTAGGCAAAAAAAGAAAAGAAATATATAAAACAAGGGTTGTGGCGCTTCCTAAGGGGTACTAGATGGGAAGGGTGGTTGTGATGTACACGGGTAGTTACCCTCAATAAATCCTAATGGGGGTCCCTGGTGGCTACCAGGGGAAAGCTTTGTTGCCGTAAGGGTATATATGTCTGTACCTACACATACACACACATATATCCACAAGCCCCCACATATATCAACAGAGATAGTGTCTCTAATGGAGGTTCATTCAGACCTTATTTGAAGGGGTGTGGGCTGAGGCCCCTATAGCTGTGATACATATGCCCCCAGTAGGTGAGATACCTATACCATATGTGTGTAACCTTTGTGCGCTCTGCTGCCAAAATAATCCAAAATAATCCAAACACTCTACTACCCGTGCAAAATAAACGTCCATAAAAATATGTTACCAAACCATTACATATTATAATCAGAATTAGTGCAAATAATCATAATGTGATCAAAATAAGTGCAAAGAAGACCAGTATTAACAGTTTTCCAGTGATAATAGTCCTTAAGGAAAAAAACTTTTTCAAATCCAGTGTTCCAAACAATTTCGTGACTTGAGTGCTCCCAGATAATTCCTGTGACTTTTGTGCGCCCCCTTGCGGATCCCCACTCACCAGATCCAACAACCCCGAAGAGGGGCAACCAGCATGAGATGTCTCAGTCACGGTCTCTTCTCCACGCTACTCGAGCGGGCTATGCAGGATGATTTCCGTTGGTTTTCCCAATAGATTCCCGGGACCTCCTGTTTCAGATGGAACTGGTAGTATGGGGTATTCCAATCACGATTTTCTCTCCCCCACCGTTCTCCCGGGTATCCAGGTACCTTCCTACTGTTAGGTAGAATGTTCACAATGGCTCCCTCCCACAATGGGGAGATTTCCTGCAGTAGTTTGTGTCTCTGCCCCTCCCACAATAGGGAAATTTCTTACAGTAGTGTGTTTTTGCTCTCCCACAATGAGGACATTTTCCTGCAGAAAACTTTAATGGCTTAAAAACTCCCTTCTAGGGAAAAAAACACACAGCGTACTACACTATGGGTGAAGCCGAGAGCCAGGAAGTGTATCCCGCAGCGTGCGGCGTGCGGTCCAACTGCGTTCCAGGCTCTCTCGCTCCGTACCCGGAAATGACGTAAGTGCGTAGCCCCGCCTTACGCGTTTCGTCATCGACGTTTTCAAAGGCGGCGCCTCTCGGCTTCACCCATAGTGTAGTACGCTGTGTGTTTTTTTCCCTAGAAGGGAGTTTTTAAGCCATTAAAGTTTTTTATCATACTACACTATGAGGTGGCATCTCTTTCCTTGAGGGCTTAGCTGTTGACCCCCATCCTGGATATCGTATGGAGTGGTAATTCGAAATTCCTGGGAGAGAGGCCATTCCACCGCAGCAACCACGGGACACCGAACAAGAGGACGGTTCTGGGATCCTAGATTGCCTATCACCCCTGCAGGGGTAGTGGAAGCTGGTGAGTGGGGAGCCAAAGGGGAGCACAGAAGTCACGGATTTACCTCTATGGGCACTATAAGTCACTAAGTTGTTGGAACTTTTTTCGCTGCCACTCAACATTGGGATGCATTATCTGAGAAGAGACTCTTTTCTTTTTTTGCCTAATTTGAAATTTTGATATGATCTAGAGTCTTGTTGGACTTGATTGCACTATATTGCACTTTATTGAACACTTATAAGTTGGACTGTTGGTTATATATACACGCATGTGTGGGATTGCATTGTCATATTACATACATATACTGTTTTGTTATACACTTGCCATTGCACGGGCCATTTAGAGTCCTGTTGGACTCGATTGCACTATACTGCAGATTTAAGTTGGAGTGCACGGTCAAATATATATGTAAGTGCAGCATTGCACTGTCATATTACATACCTTGCACAGTTTTATGCTCGTTTTTGCACTGGCATACATACACATGCCACGAAGTTTGTATACATAGTAATTGGGATCCTTATTAGCTGCTTAGTAGCAGCATTTTAGTTTTATTCCTATCTTTCCCATTATTTTAGTATAGAGGTATGTGCAATATGCTTAGGTTTGCAAATACGTATACCTTTATTTCCACAAAGTTTCTGTGATCTATTATGAGTTTCACCCATTAAGCAGTTTACAGCTCTCACCGTTTGTGTTTGGTTCACAATTTATTTATTTATTTGATTTAGTCACTGTTTATGTCATCGAATTTTGCACAGCCCACAAGGGAGCGCCACACCCCCATTAACTATCCATTACACGTTAGTTCTCGTTGAGGGCTTAACCTGGGGAGGCAGCATACCTTATATTCTTCTTCTTTTCTCCCACTTCTCCCCCCTCCCCCCCCCCCCACCATATCATCCTTCTATTCTCCCCCCCCCACCCCCTCCCCTCTCCCCCTGCTTATGTCCTAAGCGCATAGTTTTTGTGGTTTGAAGTTAGGGCACTGAAACCCAATGCAGATCGCAAAGGCAGTGTGATTGGAATGCGGTGAAGGAAACCACACAGGAATGTGGGTTTCCCACACTGCATTCTAGTGTGAATGGCCATCAGTGGCTGAGATTGAAAAAAAAAAAAAAAAAAAAAAAAAAAAAAAACACATACATCAGTTGCCCCCTGGTATATGACCAGTCACAGCTCAGAGGTTAAAAAAAAAAAAAAAAAAAAAAAAAAGACATTTTTCATTACATCTCACATGGCATCCATTGATTTAAAGAGGAACTGCAGTCTGCTCACATTTGTAATAAAAATATATTTTTGTCATTCTGAAGCTTCCCCCCCAACGGCTTTGCATATTATGTTATATATACTGTGATTCTGTACTTGCCAAATATGCTGCAGAAATCTCCCTCCACTGAGTCTGGATACAAGCATTTTAACTGTGGGCAGCTGAGGCTGCTGCCTGTTCACTTCCTGAATTTACACAGAGGCACACCTCCAGCTCTGCATTCCTCATTGGCCCGCTTATGAATCATCCCCGCTCCCTTCCTGGCAAACTCTCACAAGAGTGAGAGAGCTGTGCATGATGTCATAAGCCTAGGCTTTTTACCAGACAAGAAAGAGGAAGTGGGCTGTATAAGGTATTTACTGGCAGAAAAAAAAAATATTTTACAATCCAAAGTTAAAACAACAAGGGCAGAAGATTTAATAAATGGAAAGTTGAAAAAAAAAAATGACTGAAAATCCGCTTTAAGTGCAACTAGCATGTCATAATTTTTGCATGATTGACAGCAGCTATAGCCGCCAGCAGTATGTTGTCAGGGAAAGCTCCCCGCCGGCAGAACACAATAGTGCTGCAGGAGGGAATCCCCCATCAACACTGACTGTGGTTGCAGGAAAGAAATAATTATAATAATTATTATTATTATGGTATGCTTTAGGTTCACACTGCATATATACAGCTATGAGACTATATGCACAGGAGTGCCCTGCTAAATTTCAGTTGAAATCCAAAACAATGGGAAAAGGTTTTATGCTACTGCTTGGATACAAATAACACTTCTAGATGTCCCCTATAATATAGCAAATTTTCACATTTTGAGCTCAGTTTCACAATGTTAATGCCAGAAGTCCAAATCATAATACAAAAGAAAATTGGTGGCTGGACGTAAAGAAAGGCTGTTTCCTCACAGCCCCCATGCAACTTATCAGAACTGGTCAAGTCTTGCAAAGAGAAATAGGGAAAATGGTATAGTGTAGTGTACAGATGTGCAAAGCTAATTGAGACCTACATAGACACCACATTGTAATCGTTGCCAAAAAAGTGATTTTCTTTTTTCTTTTACTTTAAATTAATTTAAAATTGCTTTGCTGAGATCGGTTTCAACTTTTACATTTAGTATATTACAGCCGATAAATGAAAAAAATAAAAAATAAAAAAAAAAAATTAACTGCGATTTAGTGTTCTATTATAATAAACCATGTGACATCACCCTTCAGCAGTTAAGTTAAACATACTGTCCCTCCCAACTATGAATTTTTTTTTTTTTTAAGTTATCTATCTTTATTGAGTTTAAAGACAAACCAACATACAAAATAAAAATTTTGGCTGTTCATTGTTATATATAAAGGCAATACACTCTTTCAGGTAATAAACAAATATCAATTTACATGTCTCTTGTGATTATTAAGTTCACGGATACTAGAATTGACCATACCGTCAGCATGAACTTCATATTGCAACAGTGGAGATCAGCACATTGAAGTACATGGCACGACCAAGGAATGAAATAATATTGTATTCACCCCGGGGTAAGGGTCAGAGGGCTAGCTATTCACCTACCCCAAATTTTGAGGAATGTCTTATTTCTCTTCCGGATTTCAAACGTAAGTCTGTATAGTGGTTGTTAATCAACTTCAACCAGAGGGATTTTTAGAAGTGTCTGTGTTCCTTTCCAGGACAACAAGATAGACTTTTTAACATAAAAATACAGAATGCGGAGCAGTCTCTTAGCATGAGACGGTATGGGCAAATCATCAAAGATTCCTTAAAGGCAGTTCTTGGGATGGACAGTGTTTGGGAGACCCACCGCCAAGGAGATAAAAGAACCTACATCCACCCAGAAGTCTTGAACCACTGGACAGGACCAGAAACCGTGTAGGAAATCAGTGGTTTGGCCACAGCCTCGGAAGCATTTAGCCGAGGGAGACAGCCCCATTTTATGCAACCTAGCTTGAGTAAGGCGAGAATGGTGGAAGATTTTAATATATGTGCAATGCGGTCCCTAGTTGCAGTAACTGAGGTCTTGTAGGGGTCACCAAATTCCGAACTGTCATCTTCCGTGAGGGTCCATAGAGGTTCATTTTGTCTTAGGGTTAAAGTCAGTCGTAAGGGCAGCATAGTAAGTGGAGATGAGTTTAGTGGGGTCAGGGTGTCTTAGCATTTTCTCCAATGGGGGTAGTTATAGGGTCATCTAAAGACCCAAACTGAGCACGAACAGCATGTCGAAGCTGATAATAATAGAACGTAGTTGATGGAAAGATTTAAAAAAACTCTGTGCATCATATATAAGTGACATAGGTATTTAACCCCTCTAGAGTACAGTGTTTGGGATCAGGTAGAGAGTACAGTTTCTGCATATTGGGATTGAACCACAGAGGGTTGTTGGGGGAGGTCGATCATGAGTCTTTGGATATCTTTGAAATGATTGATCGAAACGAAAGAGGTAGCTTATATGGATGTGCCTGGATAGGCTGGAACCGATCAATAAAAGATAATGTTATGGAGGGTCTCTAGAGAAGAAGCAATATCTCCCTCAGTAGTAGTACAGGCATTCGCTGCAGCCGGGTACAGCCAGTCATGAATATGGACCAGTTGAGATGCCAGATAGTATAGATAAAAGTTAGGAAACGCCAAACCTGCCAGATGAGTCGGCAACCTTAGTGTTTCAAGTGCCACCCTAGGGGGCCAGCCATTCCATAAGAATGCCGTGCAGATCGTGTCTATGCGCTTACAAGGGGTGTTAGCCAGAACATAAAATTATATATTTACCTAAGTTATTGTAAGGGTATTGGCCCTGCCCATAAGATCTAGAGCCAAATCCATCCATTGCTTGATTTGTACTTGTAGCTGAGTTAATAAAGGGACATAGAGGTAGCTGTACCACAACCCCGAGATACCTAAATGAGGACACAACCTGCAGTCTGGAGCCGGGTGAATCATCGGAATCGCAGCAGGATTCAAAAGGAAAGGAGATTAGACTTACCCCAATTTACCCGGAAGCCAGAAAAGTCGCCAGTTATTAATTTCGGACAGCAAAGTTTGAAGTGACTCGTGAGTATCAGCCAAGTATACCCAGGATGTCATCCGCCTACAGCGAGACTTGTTCCGCTATGGTAGCCTGGGGAGACCCTTAATTAAAGGCAAAGAGCGTGTGCGCACAGCAAGAGGCTCCATAGCAAGAGCGAATAAAAGGGGTGACAACAAACACCCCTGCCTAGTGCCCCTAGTGATTGGGAAAGATTCAGTAATATGCGAGTTAACTCGGATACAGGCCATTGGAGAGGTATAGAGGAGTCTTATCCGTTCTATAATACGGGGGCCAAAGCCATATAACTGCAGCACCTGAAAGAGATAGGGCCATTCCACAGTGTCAAAAGCTTTGCAAGTATCTAGGGTCACAATGGCACATGTGGGGGGGGGGACAGTCATGGGGATACTGTAAATTGTGGAACAGTCTGCAAATATTCATTCTAGTTGATCTACCAGGTCAGTTTGGTGTGCATTGCTTGTTTTTTTCTTGGGAGAGTGCATGTGATCGGCACAGGGCCAAATCAACACTGTCCAGACAGAGGGTCAGGTCCTGCGGCCTCATTAGGACAGAGTAGAGTGGAAACTCCTCCCACAAGCTTTAACCAGACGCTGATAAAAGTCACAAGACTGCTATATACTGCTGATGAGAAAGGGTATTTAGCAGTATATACTTTTTTTTTTTTCACTAAAATAATTGCATTTCCATGTTCTGTGTACTGTACTGTAGGAGAGCAGATATAGTAAATGCAGGGTCCTGGGTTTAGTAACACTCTAATGTGAGTTTTAACCTTTTTAATAAACTGGTCACTAGATGGTGCTTTTCCTTTTCTACATGCACGAGCAGTGGGGGGGGGGGGGGGGGGGGATTGCATGGGATTCGGACAGGAATCACACGCATTCCTGTTCAAATGACATGCGATTCTTTGCAGTGTGATTTGCACCAATTTGTTTTGTATTGCCGCAAATCACATAGCAAAGTATTACTCGGTATCGGCGAGTACTTGATAGAAAGTATTAGTACATGTACTCCCCGATAAAAAAAAATGGCATCGGTGCAGCCCTAGGTTCTGGTTTGTTACATAAAAAAAAAAAAAAAGGGTGCAGTAACTTTTTTCCAGCATAAAAGCTCATTCACATGAATCGGCTGCCGTGCCGGCGCAAACGTGGCTTTTTAACTGGAGAACTTGACTGCATGTTAATATGTTTACAAAAGTAAAATCTACTATTGCTACAATAAAAACAAGGAAAGGAGGATTTGGTGCATGTAGTGACTGAGTGGTTGTTTCTATTTTGTGCATAGAAAACGTATTGCTATATTACCAACCACAGTCTGCACTCCCACCTGTAATATAAAGGCTGATAACAATAATGTTGAGAAAATATTTATGATTGGTTAAGTAGGTAAATTTACTTTAAGGATCTAGCTAGCAGAGCAGATAGGAGCCACGGCTGGGCAAGAGTGCGGTGTACTCCATTCATTTGGCTCCTGGCATGAGGGTGGAGCTCTAGGTGCCCTGGACACCTGACAGTCACAGCAAAAAGACACGCACCAGCCTTCATCTTCCTTATTAGTACAATGCAGCAGCTGGAGAGAACCTTGTGGCTTCGCTGTAGTTTCAGGGGCCAATGAGAGTGCAATCATCAGCATCATGGAGGATTTCAGCATATACACAGTGAGGGGAAAAAAAAAAAAAAAGTACTTGATCCCTTGCTGATTTTGTACATTTGCCCACTGACAAATAAACGATCAGTCTATAATTGTAATGGTAGGTTTATTTTAACAGCGAGAGACAGAACAAAAAAAAAAAAAAAAAAAAAAAAAAAATCAAGAAAAATGCATTAAAAAAAAAAAAAAAAGTTATAAATTGATTTGCATTTTAAATGAGTGAAATAAGTATTCGATACCCTATAAATTAACAAGATTTCTGGCTCCCGGATGTCTTCTATACAGGTAAAAGGGAGTGCTCCTAATCTTACCTGTATAAAAAGGCACTTGTCCACAGAAGCAATCATTCAGATTCCAATCTCTCCACCATGGCCAAGACCAAAGAGCTGTCCAAGGATGTCAGGGACAAGATTGTAGACCTACACAAGGCTGGAATGGGCTACAAGACCATCGCCAAGCAGCTTAGTGAGAGAGGGTGACAGTCATTTGTGATTAGTCGCAAATGGAAGAAACACAAAATAACTATCAATCTCCCTCTGTCTGGGGCTCCATGCAAGATCTCTGGGACCATAGTCACTACGAAAACAATTGGTAACACACTGCGCCATGAAGGACTAAAATCCTACAGCGCCCGCAAGGTCCCCCTGCTCAAGAAAGCACATGTACAGGTCTGTATGAAGTTTGCTAATAAACATCTGAATGATTCAGAGAACTGAAAGTGCTGTGGTCAGATGAGACCAAAATCGTGCGCTTTGGCATCAACTGAACTCGCCGTGTTTGGAGGAGGAGGAATGCTGCCTATGGAGGTGGAAACATTATGCTTTGGAGTGTGTTTTTCTGCTAAGGGGACAGGACAACTTCACCGCATCAAAGGGACGATGGACTGGGCCACGTACCGTCAAATCTTAAGTGAGAACCTCCTTCCTTCAGCAAGAGCATTAAAAATGGGTTGTGGATTCCAGAATGACAACAACCCAAAACACACGGCCAAGGCAACAAAGGAGTGGTTCAAGAAGCACATTAAGGTCCTGGAGTGGCCCAGCCAGTCTCTAGACTTTAATTCCATAGGAAATATGTGGAGGGAGCTGAAGGTTCGAGTTACAAAACGTCAGCCTCAAAACCTTAATGATTGGAGAGGATCTGCAAAGAGGAGTGGGACAAAATCCCTCCTGAGATGTGTGCAAACCGGGAGGCCAACTACAAGAAACGTCTGACCTCTGTGATTGCCAACTACAAGAAACGTCTGACCTCTGCGATTGCCAACAAGGGTTTTGCCACCAAGTCATGTTTTGCGAAGGGGTCAAATACTTATATCACTCATTAAAATGCAAATCAATTTATAACTTTATTGGAAATGTGTTTTTCTGGATATTTTTGTTATTCTGTCTCTCACTGTTAAAATAAACCTACAATTAAAATTATAGACTGATACATTTTTTTGTCAGTGGGCAAACGTAAAAAATCAGCAGGGGATCAAATACTTTTTTCCCCCTCACTGTATGGAGGTGCTTCTAATGGCTTCCTATGAAAGCCTAAAATCGCAACACTGCAGTGGAACCCCAACTGCAGCCAAGAAACCGGTGTGATTTGTGACAGCTGAAGAGAGGGGGCTTGCTCATCAGCAGAGAGCTGTCCTGTACAAAGAAGCCTGCTGCGACCACCAGGTCTGGCCAAGCCTGTAGTGTGCTCTGTAGGTTGGCAGGAAAGTGTGCAATCTGCTGCTGAAATGTGGTGTGTGCGGGGGAGCATTGCAGCTTACAAGAACTGTGCACTCACTGTCACATTTTCCTCCTGAGCTGTTATCTTTTGCTGGAGCTGCACAATGCCATAACGCTGACAAATTGTGTCTGCTGTCTACCTCAGTGCTGCCCCAGTGATCACACTTGTTGTCAGTTTGTATCAAATCTCACTGGTGTGTGCATTTGTGTGCAGATTCAAGATACTGGCACTGTGAAAATAGGTCTGCTCCAGGGATTCAACATTACATAAAAAAAATGAGAATTGAAGATAAGCAAAGAACCAAAGTTGTGACTAACAGAAACCGAAAATCAGAAAATCAGATTTCACTATTTTGAATGGGGAATTCTGATCGGTTACTGTGGGATACAGCTGCAATTGTGTGCTAGTTTTCTTCTTTTCAAAAGAGAAAAACCTCTTAAAATTGTAAAAGCGCCAACTTACCAGGGCCCGTCTTTTGCTTCTGTAATTTAAGAAACTGTTGTAAGAAGCTTCCATCATTTGCAAATTTGTTTGAGGTGGATGAAGATGAGCTTGCAGAACTGCAATATAAAAAATGTGATTATAATTTGTAAAAAGTAACCAAATTCCCATTTTTTATTTAAAGATTAACTACTACAAATATATTTGTAAAGTGTTTTATCTGTCCATCTGTCTTTGTAAAAGACCCAAAGCAAAGTCAGGGGGGTGGGTGCTGCATCCTCCAATTATTGCAAAGAGAAAAAGGTTTCTACGGCAAATACAAAAAAAAAAAAAAATCCTTATAAGCAAATATACAGGTTATTCAAACTGCCACCGATAAAATGTTACACCCAAAACCGATATCAAAGCATGCAATCCAAGGAAAGAGACTCCAGGAACACAAATTGGATTTACTATGCAAGTATCCTTGCCCCTGACTAATTCACACTCTCTGGAATTCATAAAGACTGGCATTGACAGACTTTGTGAAAGTGTCTCTCAGGCATTCTAAAAGTGGTGCAGAACACACCAAACTCATGTACCTGTCTAGAACTTATACTTTAATTTGGAGCATGCTGCGCCATTTTTAGAATACACGAGGAGACACGTTTGCAACATCGGTCTGAGCCAGTTTCTCTCTGTACGCCAAATGAGTTGGTCTTTAAGTGGAGTTCCACCCAAAAAGTGGCACATTTTAGAACTACCTGAATTTGGTGCAGGAGTTGCAGTCAGGACGAAAAGTGTTGCAAATGCTTCATGAATTTTGCGCAATACATTAACAAGAGGGATTAACCCCACAAAAAGTAGCGCAGCACCTTTATTAAATTCCCCACACAGCATTTATCTCTCTTTATTTTAACACAAAGGCAAAGGCAAAAGACTAAAAACCATTTGAAATACCATACATCCAGCCAATGACTGTTTCTATTGTAACAAATATGCTTCTTAAAAGCATTTATATTTTATTCAAACAACTTGAGAAAGTATGTTTGTTGCAAGAAAAACAGTCCATGGTCTGCATGTATTTGAAATGTTTTTAACCTTTGCCCTTGTTATACAATAGAAAAATTTGGATGTGGTATTCAAACACACTATCACCCTGACTACATCAAAGAAATGTACGGCAACTTCCTTGGGGTGGATTGGCTTGGGACAGTCAAACAAGATCCATGTATCATGAACTGTATAGCCACTATGGAGCTATGAGGATCACCTTGACTTCTTTCCAACATACTAGCCTGGCTAAAGTTTTACCAGTGGGTAAGCATACACCGATCAGTCATAAGGTAAATTAAGAAAATCGGATGGCTGCACTCCCGCAAAAAATACAATTCGACTATTCATAAGATCAATAAAAGCATTACAAGATGAGCATACAGGCAGGGGAGGAACAGGTTGACATGTTTCACACAATAAACGTGCTTTGTAAAAACCATGATTAGCCATAACGTTATGACCACCGGCAGGTTAAGTAAATAATGATTATCTTGTTACAATGGCATCTGAAGGTCGGAGGGATATAATAGGCAACAAGTAAACATGTTGTCCCTTAAGTTGATGTGTTTAAAGCAGAAGAAAAATGGGTGTTGCAGTATGGGACTGCATAGCCACCGACCAGTCAGGATGCCTATACTAACCTGTGTCAACAGCCAAAAACACCTAAAATGGGCACGTGAGCATCAGAACTGGAAAACGGAGCAATGGAAAACCGTGGCCTGGTCAAACAAATCCCATTTTCTTTTACATCATGTGGATGGTTGGGTGCATGTTGTCGCTTACTGGGGACGAGATGGCACCAGAACGTACTATGAGAAGACCAGCCGGTGGAGGCAATGTGATGCTTTGGGCAATGTTCTGCAGGGAAATCTTGGATCCTGCCATTTATGTGGATTTTACTTTGACACGTACCACCTACCTAATCATTGTTAAACAGATACACCCCTTCATGAAGACGGTATTCCCTTATGGCCTCTTAACAGGATAATAAACCCTTCCACACTCAGTGTGTTCCTCAAGAATTGTTTGAGGAACACAATGAGTTTGAGTTGTTGACTTGGCCTTCAAATTCTCCAGATTCCAATCCAATCGAGCATCTGTGAAATGGTGGCAAAAGGGGCACCTACTCAATATTAGATGGGTGGTCATACAATTATGGCTGATATATCAGGGACTAGCGATCCCACAAAGCCACTTTGACTCTTTATAGATAAAATAGTCGAAAAATGAATGATAGAGAAAAACCTTAGCAAAATGTTTCATCCTATGTGTTCTAAAAAAGGTACTGGTGTGTCAATGCCATGGCAGGGGATTCTACAATTTTAAGTGTATCCCAAACCAACTTTATCAGCACTGACACCTACTTGTTTTGCTGCAGTAAAGTTAATGTAGATGCTTTCTCATTGCTCCCTGAGATGGCCAATCTAGGTGCTGAGACTGCCAAGGCCTGGAACCTTTCACCCAAGAGCAAAGAAGAGAGGAGTAGGCATTTATTACTTGCTTGCGGCTAAGGAAAAATCATGTTCTTACTCATAGGTGTGCGCAGCCTATTGCATTAGGGTGTGCACCCCAAAGCTCAAACATATATGTGTGTGCATGTGTATATATGCGGAAGGTGTCAGTAGAGCAGTGAATGGTGTCATAAGGGCAGATATTGGTGGTGTCAGTAGAGCAGTTACAATATCATTTTTTTACAATTTTTTTAGGAGAAAAAAAAAACTGGATTTTTTTTTTTATTTGGTGAGATATCAGGGGACTAAACATTGGAAATATGCACCACACTGGGTGATTAGGGTGTGCCCAGGCACACCCTGTGCGCACGCCAATGTTCTTACTTAGCATAAAACCTTCCCTATATGGATGCAAGGAGGTACAAAGATGAGGGTGGCCCTGAAGCTGGCAGTGGGTAATCAGAACATGGGAGGGATGCCACAGTAACAGTTTGCAGAAATTACAAAATAGATCCCCTGAAGCCCACCACATAGCCATAGTGCAAATGGAGCAGAGAAAGAACTTCCATAGGGGTCCCCATCAACCTCCTGCTGAAACTTGCAACAGTCTGGGGCAACTGACGAGCATAAAAGGGTGTACTTACTGACCCTTCCATCCTGGTCACAGCAGTTTGCCCCTGTAACTTGCAGGCTGTCAGATCTCCTGATTTCCCAGTCTAGCTCTATTGTGCATGTGCATTTGTAAGGGAAAGAGCCTTCAAGTGGCCCTTCCTGGGGATATAGGGTAAAGTGCACTGAAAGCTTTCATGAAACATCATACCAACTAAGACAACACAAAGCTACCCCTGTTGCTAGAAAGAAAAAACAAAAACAGCAGCCCCCTGTAAAAAAACGTTGAACCTGAAAAGTGAAAATTGTGTTACGAAACTCGCAGTGCGGCCGCAATTCGACTCTTCTGGGTGTGTCAGATGGCGAGTCCATGGCTACTGGCTTAGGAATTCCAACCAATTTTATCTGAATATTACTTCCTTGGTAGATTTTATTGTGAATCATATATGAATTTTATTACTTAGCTATTCTAACTATACATTCTAGACTATGCAGTCGACTGCGTTGCACAATTTTGCTTCAGTTTGTATACCCGGAAATTTAGGTTTTTTTTCTGTTATTTCCCTAATTTTTCATGATGTATGATATGTTCTTAGATTAATAGAGAATGCGTGAAACAAACAGTTACAGCAAAGCAGAGAAAAAAAATAATTTTAACTTCATACTTTAAAAGCCAAACACTTTACGGAGTATGCTGTCCATTGCAAAGACATCTAAAGCCGTTTGATGTAAGCCTGGTACACACAGACAGTTTTTTTCTATTCAAAAAAAAAAAAAAAAGAAAAAAAGAAAAACTGAGGATCTTGCTGTGGTAACTATGCAATGTTAGTACAGCGATCCCCCCGCTGTGCTATTGTGTTCTGACAGGGGACCGCCCACTGTCAGAACACACTAGTCAGCGCTCACAGCCATTGGGGGTGAGCACCGATTGGATGCCGGCTGCTGGTTTTCCAGATGTACAAATGGGCCGAAAGTCGGCCAGTAACTGCCGAACTGACCATTTTCAGACAATTCTCGGTCCTCATGTACCTAGCAGTAGGCAAGTCTGCAGCCCATATTTTTATTATAGACATCTATAGTACATAGTGTGGAAACACTTGGTTACTTACGCTGGGCCTTGAACTGGGGTACTTGGAATAGATTTCTGAGCTTGCTGTTTGGTTTTGGCCTCAATCTCTCTTTTTTTCTTCTCTATAAGCTCCTCTTGGTACTGAATATAATCGCTTGGTTTCACAGGTTTCTGAGGAGCAGATCCAAACCGTCTTCCACCCAATCCTAAAAGAAAGTTTGAATACTTTTTTTAGCCATCATATTATATAAGTTGTTTTAGAAGCCTCAACAGCAACTCAGCCAAACTTTGAAACTAAAATGCCCCGTACACACGATCGGACTTTCCGACAACAAAAGCGTGGAATTTTGTTTGAAGGGTGTTGGCTCCAACTTGTCTTGCATACACACGGACACACAAATGTTGGTCAACAATTACGAACGTAGTGACGTACAACGAGCCGATAAAAAGGAAGTTCAATAGTCATGTGATATCTCCATTACGAACGCTAGTTTTACAAGACCCAGCGCTTCCGGCTCGTACTTGATTTCGAGCATGCGTGGACTCTTGTGCAACGGACTTGTGTACACACGATCGGAAAGTCAGACAACAAAAATTTGTTAGCGGAAAATTTGAGAACCTGCTAGCCAACATTTGTTGGCGGAAAGTCCGACAACAAATGTTCGATGGAGCATACATACGGTCGGACTTTTCGCCAACAAGCTCACAGCCAACGTCCCCTATATTGGCAGCCAGTGGAAAGAATGACCTTACACTGATGATCAGAGAGAAGAATCCCCCCTTACAATGGTGATAAGTAGAAAGCGTGCCCCCTTAAAGTGGAACTTCATTCTCCCAATCAACATTATTTTTTATTCCTTATGCTGCAGGCATTAGTAAACAGAAAGGAAAGTATATCAATTTTTTCTTGTTTTTCTTTTTAAATTTCTTCAGTTACTTCCTGGTTTACAGGCCTGGGCAAATGATGTCATACATCCCAAGAGTCTTCAGGAGAGGAGGAGGGGTTTTCTCAGCTAAGCACACTCTCCTGCCTACATGCTTGAGCTAAGGGCAGATGGATTCCAAAAAATAAATGCTACATAAATCATCTGCCCTTACTCAAGATGGCCATGACTAGAAATGCTAGAGGGTCGTTTTTTAAAGTGATGTCTCAACAAAATAATATCACACACATGTACACAGCTGCTGTGTCCCTGAACACATACAGGGTGAGTTGCGGGCTCAGAACCCGCATGTCATATAAGGACACCGTGGCTGTGTCTATGCAGCCACGTGTCACAGTAGACATTATTGTGATGCCAGCACAGGGATGCACACAACACATGAGCATCCCTGTGTTGATAAAAGACAGCCCTGCATGGGAGATGCATGTCTGCACCCCGTGCGAATGGACCCCTAAACCAAAAAGTTTATATATTGCAGCTTACCAATCTGTATAAGTGGTGGCTGCATTCATTTTCTGGGCTTTTTTTTCACCCGATGACCCAGTCAGTAACACACCTCCTGTCCAAGGGTGTCTCCACTATGGATGGAGAAGCAACGCAGACACCCTTATGCCACGTACACACGGTCGGACTTTCCGATATAAAATGTGCGATCGAGGCTTGTTGTCGGAAATTCTGACCGTGTAGGCTCCATCGGACATTATCCATCGGAATTTCCGTTGCACAAAATTTGAGATCTGGTTCTCAAATTTTCCGACAAACAAAATCCGATCGCGTAAATTCCGATCGTGTGTACACAATTCCGACCCACATAGTGCCACGCATGCTAAGAATCAAGCAGAAGAGCCACACTGTCTATTGAACTTCATTTTTCTCGGCTCGTTGTATGTGTTGTACGTCACAGCGTTCTTGACGTTCGGAATTTCTGACAAGATTTGTGGGACCGTGTGTATGCAAGACAAGTTTGAGCCAACATCCGTCAGAAATAAATCCAGGATTTTGTTGTGGGAATGTCCGATCGTGTGTACAGGGCATTAGACAGCAGGAATGTCAGTCCAGGGAGAGGTTAGTGTTAGATGTACTAACATTTAGATCGAATTAAAGTGGAACTAAATCCTCTTATCGTTCACAGCCAAGGAAGCTGCCATCTGGGTCTCGGTTTGATCTGCAGTTATTATGGTGCTACACACATGATCAGCTATAAGACCAGCCATTTGATGGCTTGACAGTTCAGTTGAGAGCACAGGCTGTTGTAACCGTTATCATTTAGGGCACTTTCACACTGGGGCCGGCAGTAAAGCGACACTATTTTTAGCGGTGCTTTACATTCGTTTTAGCAGTGCTTTTCGGCTGCTAGCGAGGTGCTTTTATCCCCCGCTTGTGGATGAAAAAGGGGTTAAAAAGGGGGCACTTCCGCAGCGCTGGCCATTGATTTCAATGGCAGGGGCGTTTTAGAAATGCTGTATTCAATGCTCCCGCAACGCCCAAAGGATGCTGCTTGCAGGACTTTTTTTTTCGGTCCTGCCAGCGCACCGCTTCAGTGTGAAAGCACACAGGCTTTCACACTGGGGTGGCAGGGGAGGAGTTTTCAGGCGCTAATTTTAGCCCTTTAGACCACTTTCACACTGCGGGCGTTTTTCAGGCGCCACAGCGCTAAAAATAGTGCCTGAAAAAAGCGGCTCCATTCACTCCAGTGTGAAAGCCCGAGGGCTTTCACACTGGAGCGGTGCACTGGCAGGACGTCAGAAAAAGTCCTGACAGCAGCTTCTTTGGAGCGGTGAACTCACCGCTCCTCCACCGCTGCTCCCGATTGAAATCAATGGGGCAGCGCTGCGATACCAGCGGCGTTTTGCGGGCGGATTTAACCCCTTTTCGTCCGCTAGCGGGGGGGTTAAAACCGCTCTGCTAGCAGGCGAATAGTGCCGCTAAAAATAGCGCCGTTTAACCGCCGACGCCCTAGGGGGCTCGGTGTGAAAGGGGTCTTAGCGCCTGAAAAATGCCTCAGCGTGAAAGTAGCCTCACAGCATGCTTTGAATGTAATTGTTACGGGAAACTGTTCAATTGATGGGTTTACTTCCCATTTGAAGCTGAACTCCAACTAAAACTTTTTTAAGCAGTTACAGCAACAGTTCTTTTCCTTTTAGGATAAAGGGTTTTAGATCAATGAATAGAAGCTGATCATTGTCAGCATTCTTGTCAGTGTTAAATGAATTGACTCAAGCTTCTAACTGTCACTTTTGCTAGACAGCTTAATCTTAAGAGGAGTTACGCGCCCCCCCCCCCCCACCAAAAAAAATGAAAAGTCACCTGCTACAAATACTGTAGCTGCTAACTTTAAATATTGGGACACTTACCTGTCCAGGGTTCCCGTAATGTTGGCACCCGAAGCCGATTTTCGGATCGGCTCTCTGCTGCCGCCATTCAAGGAAGGGAAACCAGCCGGCTCCTTGCTGCGCCTTCTAACTGGCACAGTGGCGGAGGAAAGAGACTGAACTTCTTATGGGTGCTGTCCCCCGGAAGTGGTGAAGGGCATTTGGTACCCGTACCCGCACCACCCCTGAAAGGTGTCAAATGTGGCACCGGAGGGGGGCGGGAGAAGCATATAAGCGGAGCTTCCACTTTTTCCGCTTTAAAAAAAGTTGAAAAATAGCAAATGTACTGGCCAGATCACGAGGCGAAAATAAAGGGGAGGGGGGTAAAAAAACGAATCCAGCTGTCACATCTAAGTAGTACGCTGCAATAAAACAAATGTTGTGTTTAACCGCTTGCCGACCGGCCACTGTCATTATACTGCGACAGGTTGGCACGGCTGTGCAAATCGCCTGTAGCTGTACGTTGGCTGGTTTAAGAGCAGTAGCAGCCGCAGTGTGGCGCCGGCGGACACAACCTGCAATCACGCCACAGAGAGCCAAAATGGGAATCTGTCAATGTAAACAAACAGATCCCCGTTCTGACAGGGGAGTAGAGAGGGATCGTCTGTGCCTAGTGATTAGGAACAACGATCTCGCTCTACTCTCAGTCACTACACTGCCCCCACAGTTATAAACACCTCCCTGGGGAACACTTATCCCTTTGATCGCCCCCTAGTGTTAACCCCTTCCCTGCCAGGGTCATTCATACAGAGATCTCTGGCTATTTTTAGCTCTAATCGCTGTATAAATGTCACGGTCCCAAAAAAAAAAAAAAAGTGTCAAAAGTATCTGATCTGTCCACCGCAACGTCCCAGTCCCACTAAAAATCGCTGATCACCGCCATTACTAGTATAAAAAAAAAAAAAAAAAAAGAAGTATAATAAAAAATGCCATAAATCTATCCCCTATTATATAGACTCTATTACTTTTGTGCAAACCAATCAATATAAGCTCATTGCAATTTTTTTACCAAAAATTTGTAGAATACATATTGGCTTAAACTAATGAAGATTTTTTTTTTTGGGGGGAGCGGGGGATATGTATTATAGCAAAAAGTAAAACAACATTTTTTATTTTTTTTTCTTCAAAATTGTCGGCCTTATTTGTTTATAGCGCACAAAAAATAAAAACCGCAGAGGTGATCAAATACCACCAAAAGAAAGCGCTAATTTGGGGGGCGGAGACATCAATTTTGTTTGTGTACAGCGTCGCACGACCGCGCAATTGTCAGTTAAAGCGACGCAGTGCCGTATCGCAAAAAATGGCCTGGCCATTGAGAGGGTAAGTCCTTCCAGAGCTGAAGTGGTTAAAAACACTGTAAAGAATAGCTGTACAAGCTTCTTTGTAATATGCCTGTGCCTACAATAATTGATTGGAATAGCAGAAACACACTGCAAACTGTGTCCTATGCTTGTGTGTACTGCCCAAGCAATGCACCAACATGCTTTGTAAAGTCATCTAATAATGGCGCCTGGAAATGTCTAGGCCCTCTTAGGTACCCAGGACCCTCAATCATAATATGCCCCGTGAGGGTACAATGGCGCTCAAGCACAGGGATGACCCTCTAATACCTGCACCCTTCCAGACATCCATCTTGCTCTCTTCCCGATCGGCAGCCCTCCTAGAGCATCATAACATCACAAGCATTTCCGGTTCCGGGGCATGCCGGGAATCGTAGTCCGGGGAACGGTGCTGCGGTTTAGATGTTGAATTTTAAAAGCAGCGGCAAACCTGCCGATCTCACAGGTTTGCTAATCTGACAGAACACCGCTGCATTTATAATTCAACATGTAAACAGTCCGATGAATTTCCAAATCCTGTATTTCACCTTATAAGTTCCGTTTACTGTTAAAAATAACTGAAAGGCAAAACTCCGGTGGGTGTAACAAGATGTCCGCTTGCCTTCTTCTCGGTGTATCCTTACTGTGGAGGAGTGCGGGGTGTAGCAAGATGGCGACGACGGAACGTCACTTCCGTTACCAATTCTAACGGGTCGCCTAATCTGACGGAATACCGCTGCTGCTGTATTAAGCACTATTCCTAGCAGTTTGTGGTCGGACGCTTTGTTCGTGCTTCAGAAATAACGGCACTCAATTATTTATAATAAATAACCAACAATAACAAGTTCCCATATAATTGAAGGCAATACATAATACAAGCACAGGGCTAGCAGTGTTGTTTGCACCCTGCATAGTTTCTAAATTGCACTGATTTTTAAAGACAGTCCCATGGAGCCTTGTCCGCTCATCCTAAGGTAGCCATGCATGTATCTATTTAGTAAGCTGTCTAGGTACGAACGATTCCAAATAAGCGACTCATCCTCAATGCAAAAAGGCTCCGTTCAGACCTTTGCGACCAGCATTCTGCATCTAGGCAGCACATTCATTTCAGTAGGGTGTCAGGGTGTCATAGCCACAGAAACATGGGGGAAAAGCCACTGGTTGTTTTTTAAAATCGCATGGTGCTGCACGCATATAGAAACGCAAAAGGTTTGCTAGCTGATGCATGAGGGTACCATTAAAGGAGAAGTACAGCCAAAGCTCGATCACAGGAGTGCGGTTCCTTCTGCACTCCTGTGACCCGTTTTCAGCAGAGAGCGGGATGAGGTCCACTCTCTGCTGAAGTCACAGAAGTGGGTCCAGGCTCTACGTCATCACGACCACAGATTTGGAATACGCCCAGATCCCTGGACCGACACCCAGTATTCTATAGAGAAATGCCCTCCGTTGAAAAACGCCTCTGATGGGGTCTGCGCATGCGCAGTACGCAATGTCACTACAGCTGATCTGTTGGCTGGCTGGCGTGACATCAACACGGCACATGCGCAAATTGTAGGAGGCAGTATCCGATGATCTGCTAAGTGCCGAGAGAGAATGAAATTTTCAGATTCTGCCTCACTGTTGTGGGGCGAGTTTTGGCTGCATTGAACGGCGTGTTTTCTGTCTGTTGCACAGCGGCTTGAGTGTGTTAAATGGTGGGTTTTGGCTGTGTCTAAGGGCGAGTCAAAGTAGTTGTAAACCCTTTACTACCACTTTTACCTACAGGTAAGCCTATAATAGGGCTTACCTGTAGGTATTATGAATATCTCCTAACTTGTACCGTTTAGGACTTATTCACTGTAGACCCATGTACCAACATCATGGGCACATGTCTCGCTTATGCCGTTTCTTCAGTAGCTGTGTCGTGAGCGGCGGCACATGCGCGGGATTGATGTCATTGCGGCTCCGGGAAAGTGCTGGAGCTGCGAACCCGGAAGTAACTCCGGTGGAAGATGTCCGCGCTGTACTTGGAGGGCCGACGCCGATCCAGGGCATCGTTCTAAGATAAGTATTTCATAATGAGCTAGTATGTGATGCATACTAGCTCATATGCCTTTGTCTCGCAGGGTTTGGGTTTAACACACCCACAACCCACCCTACAATAGCGAGGCAGAATCTGACAATTACATTCTCCCTCGGTGCTTAGCAGATCGTAGGATAATGCCTCCGACGATCTGCGCATGCGCCGTGTGGACGTCACGCCAGCTGATTAACATATCAGCTGGAGTGACGTTGTGTACTGCGTATGTGCAGACCCATCAGAGGCATTTTTCAACGGAGGACATTTCTCGATAGAACATCAGCTCAGCCTCTCAGCGAGCTGCTGAGAGGCTGAGCCGGCCGCTCCCGCCCCCTCAAAAGTTTAGCACTCCAATGAGTAAGGAGGGAGAAGAACAGTGAGCTGTTGACTGACAGCAGCTCTTTGCTCACAGAGCTGTGAGAAGCAGGCAATCGGTGGTGTTCGATCGCTCGGTTCTCAGTGCATAGGCGGTGGGGAACAGATGCAGCATCCGACCGTTGCTGCATCCACCTAGGTAAGTATGAATCTAAAAAAAACAATACCCATACTTCTCTTTTAGGAATCAATGGTACCCCTCTGCACATTTCTTGCTTGTCTGATCACCAGTATAAGGCTGGATTCACACCTGTGCAGTTTTAGTGCTTTTTGCAGATTTGCACTACATTCCATGTAACATGGTTTCCTATAAAACACGTTCTGTAGCGCAAATCTGCAAAATGCAAAAAGCACTAAAACTGCATAGGTGTGAATCCAGCCTAAGAAGCAATCTTCCCACTGACAGTCCCATTCAGCCTTGTTAGCTCATCCTAAAGTAGCCATGCATGTGATGCATTCGTTTTCTTCTTTAGGTTTTCTTTTTTTTCTCTTATTTTCACCTGGTGATCCAGCCAGTAAGTTCTTTCGAAAGAACAAGCTCTCTTGCAGATGTATCAGTTACAGGGCTGAGGCAATCCATTTAACACTGACTAAGGTGCTTACAATGATCAGGTTTTATTTACTTATGTAAAACCTTTATCCCAAAAGGAACACAACTGTTGCTGTAACTGCTTATAAAGTGTGAGCTGGAGTTTGGCTTCAGTTTTTTAGTGTAAAATCTGCTTAAATGCTGCTGTCTAAAGGTGCCCCCCTGTGCTTCTTCTTCCAGAGTGGAGGCACTCTAATGCCCCGTACACACGGTCGGACATTGATCGGACATTCCGACAACAAAATCCTAGGATTTTTTCCGACGGATGTTGGCTCAAACTTGTCTTGCATACACACGGTCACACAAAGTTGTCAGAAAATCTGATTATTCTGAACACGGTGACGTAAAACACGTACGTCGGGACTATAAACGGGGCAGTAGCCAATAGCTTTCATCTCTTTATTTATTCTAAGCATGCGTGGCACTTTGTGCGTCGGATTTGTGTACACACGATCAGAATTTCCGACAACGGATTTTGTTGTCGGAAAATTTTATAGCAAGCTCTCAAACTTTGTGTGTCGGAAAATCCGATGGAAAATGTGTGATGGAGCCTACACACGGTCGGAATTTCCGACAACAAGCTCCGATCATACATTTTCCGTCGGACAGTACGGGGCATAATACAGGAGGTGTGTTACTGGCCAGATCACCAGGTGAAAACAGAGGAAAAAAGCCTAAAAAAGAAAACGAATGCAACCACCACATCTGATGATTAGTAAGCTGCAATAGATTACATTTTCGGTTCTGGGTTTAACAAATCCAAGCAGTCATCTTGCCATTTACTCCTACAGGGAGAGAGTATATCAAAACTTGAGCAGTTAACTAAGGATAAGGGGAGAGGGGGGTGGGGGGCACCGGATATTAGAAAATATTATAATGCAATTATAATGTCACGATTAACTGAATGGGTAAAAAATAATAAGGAAAAGAGATGGGTTGAGATGGAAAGTTCAATAAGCACAGCCTCATAGGGTAAAATAATATGGATCCCGGCACAATATAGGCATCTTAGTAAAGACACACACACTATCACGAGGAATGCACTCAAAATATGGGATAGTATACACAAAAGGGAGAAGTGGGAATATAACTTACCTTTAATGCCACTAAAAAATACAGAATATTTCACACCAGGAAACGAGACACTATTTGGTAATTGGATAACACAGGAGAATGCACAACTAAAAGATTTAATGTATAAAGGTAAAATACTCACTTATCAGGAACTAAAAAACAAAAAGGAGTTGATGACTCTAAATGTATGGTGGTACAGTCAATTGAAACATTTCACTGAGACTTTGCCACAGCCCATTAGAACGGTAGAAAACCTGCTTCCTCTGGATAAAATCTGCACAGAGGACGAGGGTGATCCCCAGGATCTACAGAGTACTAAACGAAGGGACAGGGCCGGAGATATCGCCATACATTGAGAAGTGGGAGAGGGAATTGGAAGCACCAGCAAATAAGGTCGAGATTAAGCAATTACTGAGGCGGGTCCATGCTACTTCGGTTAATAGCTATATAGCAGAACTAAATTACAAATTCTTGGCCAGATGGTACATCACCCCCGATAAGGTACATCAGTGTTTCTCAACTCCAGTCCTCAAGGCACACCAACAGGTCATGTTTTCAGGATTTCCACTATTTTGCATAGGTGATTTGATCAGTTTCACTGCCTTAGTAATTACCACTGCCGTTTCATCTGAGGGAAATCCTGAAAACATGACCTGTTGGCGCGCCTTGAGGACTGGAGTTGAGAAACACTGAGGTACATAAATGTCAAAGTGAAAAATCACAATTATATTGGCGCGGGTGTAACGAAATAGGGACTATGGCCCATATTTGGTGGCATTGTTCTGAAATAAAAAAATATTGGGGGGGGATCAGGCAAATAATCAGAGAGATAACAAATATAGTGGTTCCTGACGACCCGTGGGGGTGCCTATTCCACGGGATAAGTATACCAACTAAGCAATACGTAAAAATGTTGCCCCCGCAACTTTTAAACGCAGCTAAAAGCCTTATACCCAGACACTGGCAGGAACCTGAAAATCCCACCATGAAGAGTTGGTGCAATAAAATAAATGAAATTCAATATCTAGAATATCTAAGGTTCAGCAAAGGAGTGGGAATTGAGGAATTTGAAGAGAAATGGCGGGAATGGGTTGATTATAAGCAAACAATAAGATTCACAGAAATAATGGGAGCATAGGTTAAAAACCATAGTAGAGGAAGTATAAGATGGACACGTATTGGGAGAGTGGGATCCGAGGAAAAGAATAGGATAGACTAGGAGCGAGATAGGTAGATGGGGTGGGAGAGTGATATGCCCTGTACACACGGTCGGACATTGATCGGACATTCCGACAACAAAATCCTAGGATTTTTTCAGACGGATGTTGGCTCAAACTTGTCTTGCATACACACAGTCACACAAAGTTGTCGGAAAATCTGATCATTCTGAACGCGGTGACGTAAAACACGTACGTCGGGACTATAAACGGGGCAGTGGCCAATAGCTTTCATCTCTTTATTTATTCTGAGCATGCGTGGCACTTTGTGCGTCGGATTTGTGTACACACGATCGGAATTTCCGACAACGGATTTTGTTGTCGGAAAATTTTATATCCTGCTCTCAAACTTTGTGTGTCGGAAAATCCGATGGAAAATGTCAGATGGAGCCCACACACGGTCGGAATTTCCGACAACACGCTCCGATCGGACATTTTCTGTGTGTACGGGGCAATAGAGTGGAGCAGGGGGGGTTCGGGCTGGGCGTGGGGTTTTTTTTTTTTTGTTATCAATGTAATAAGAAATTGTGTATATAAATGGCGAGGTTGCATCCTTGATATATGTTATATTTTTGATACAGTAAAATCAATAAAGAAATAAAAATAAAATATAAAAATTTAAAAAAATATATCAAAACTTGAGCAGACAGAATTTGGAGCAGCTGTGCATGGCAGCCAATCAGCTTCTATCTTCAGCTTGTACAGATAAGCTTTGAAAATGAAAGATAGAAGTTGCCATGCACAGCTGCTCCAGTTTGAATAAATTCTCATATTTCCAGATTCCTCCCCTGATTCGGCCCTCTTCCTTGCATAGTTGTCAAGTGTCTTGTATTTTGCAAGACAGCCTTGATATGTTTATCCACAGTTACCTGAAGTTCACTCAGATGGCAGGGGGGCAGTAAAAAACAGATGATTGATTGCCCATTATTGGGCAGCTGTCCCCCATCGGCTTTAAGACCATTGATCACATGACCCCTGATTGCTCAGTTCTCAATCTGCTTGGAGCAGAGAGCAGTGACTGTCAGTCATCACTCTCCACTCTGCCCCTTCAGAGCTCACTGGAGCGCTGGGCATATGGGTTGATACCGACAATATGGTCAGGATCCTTCCAGAGCCTGGAGTGGCTCTGTGACGTCAACTGACAGTGGGCTTAGCCCACTGTCAGCTGATTCTGGGTCACAGGAGAGTTCAAGTAACTGCACTCCTGTGACCCATAAGAGAAATATGGCCATAAAACAATGGCCATGCTTTTATTTTAACCACTTGCCAACTGTGTTTTAGGCGAATGACGGCTACCTCACAGATGGCTAGTTCTGGAAGGCCATCATTTGATGGTGCAGGGTGCAGGCAGCGCGCTTTGTGAGCACAGTGTCCGGAGGACACTGCTGATCACAGATTGAGGTAAAGAGCCATTCAGCTGCTCTTTAATACATGATCACCATTTTTAAGAAGACCAGGAAGACGGCTGGGGGGCTAGACGGAAAGGGGCGGGGGTTCTATTGTAACCATGCGGAGGGAGACACTATTTTGTATACCCCTTCCTACTAGGACACCTGAGGTAAGGGGGGGCTCCGCTGGGGACATCTGATGTAAGGGGGGCTCCGCTGGGGACATCTGATGTAAGTGGGGCACCGCTGGGGACATCTGATGTAAGGGGGGCTCTGCTGGGGACACCAGATGTAAGGGGGGGCTCCGCTGGGGACATCTGATGTAAGGGGGGCTCCGCTGGGGACATCTGATGTAAGGGGGGCTCTGCTGGGGACATCTGATGTAAGGGGGGCTCTGCTGGGGACATCTGATGTAAGGGGGGGCTCCGCTGGGGACATCTGATGTAAGGGGGGCTCCGCTGGGGACATCTGATGTAAGGGGGACTCCACTGCGGACATCTGATGTAAGGGGGCACCGCTGGGGACACCTGAAGTAAGGGGGGCTCCGCTGGGGACACCTGAAGTAAGGGGGGGCTCCGCTGGGGACACCTGAAGTAAGGGGGGCTCCGCTGGGGACACCTGAGGTAAGGGGGGGCTCCGCTGGGGACACCTGATGTAAGAGGGGCTCCGCTGGGGACATCTGATGTAAGGGGGGCTCCGCTGGGACACCTGATGCAAGGACGGACTCTGCTAGGACACCTGATGCAAGGACGGACGGCTGGTGGCAGGCGACGTGGCAGGTGACACGCTCAGAGATCCCACTGATTCGGCATTATGGTGAGTTGAATGATTTCATTTTATATTACAATGTAATAATAGAAATAATGCACTTCAATCATCCTGACACCATAACAACCATGGTGCTGGCTTTTCTACACACCACATCCGCTATTGTTTTAAGCTATCCCACATTGTGGATGGGAAGCTATTGTTTTTAAGGAAGACGGCTGGGGGGCTAGACGGGCTAGACGGAAAGGGGCAGGGGGTTCTATTTTAACCATGTGGAGGGAGACACTATTTTGTATACCCCTTCCTACTAGGACACCTGAGGTAAGGGGGGGGGCTCCGCTGGGGACATCTGATGTAAGGGGGGGCTCCTCTGGGGACATCTGATGTAAGGGGGGCACCGCTGGGGACATCTGATGTAAGGGGGGCTCTGCTGGGGACACCTGATGTAAGGGGGGGCTCCGCTGGGGACATCTGATGTAAGGGGGGCTCCGCTGGGGACATCTGATGTAAGGGGGGCTCTGCTGGGGACATCTGATGTAAGGGGGGGCTCCGCTGGGGACATCTGATGTAAGGGGGGGCTCCGCTGGGGACATCTGATGTAAGGGGGGCTGCACTGGGGACATCTGATGTAAGGGGGGGCTCCGCTGGGGACATCTGATGTAAGGGGGGGCTCCGCTGGGGACATCTGATGTAAGGGGGGCTCCGGAGGGGGCACCTGATGCAAGGAGGGACGATGCTGGGACACCTGATGCAAAGACGGACTCTGCTAGGACACCTGATGCAAGGACGGACGGCTGGTGGCAGGCGACGTGGCAGGTGACACGCTCAGGGATCCCACTGATTCGGCATTATGGTGAGTTGAATGATTTCATTTTATATTACAATTTAATAATAGAAATAATGCACTTCAATCATCCTGACACCATAACAACCATGGTGCTGGCTTTTCTACACACCACGTCTGCTATTGTTTTAAGCTATCCCACATTGTGGATGGGAAGCTATTGTTTTTAATCCATTTATTTTTAATAAAACTTCATCTTAATTACTACACAATGGGAGCTCTTTTCTTCCTCCCTCTGAGGACCTATGCCTGAGAAAGCTGTGGAGTGATCCCCAGGAGATGCTGATCGGTGCATAACACCCCCACTGTGTGGAAACACTATTGGGAACGCTGGGAGAGCTGAGGAGGTAGTCCATCCACGGTACCCACACATGCCTAATACCCCTGCAGGGGTAACAACTTCTGGTAAGTGGGGACCCAACAGGGGGAGCAATTCACTTGGTTTGCTGAGCACCGAAGTCACCTTTAAAAGCTGGAACTAGCTAACCTGGAATCAGAATTTTTGTCCACGCTTCATATTCACCAGTTTTTGGGACTTTTTATGCTGTATCTATATATACACACACTGTGTGTGGGACTGTTTATATATTGCTAAGTTCTACGTTTATATATGGGACTTCACTAATTAGTATTGGTTTATTTTTTCACGTCACTTATTATTAGTTTTGGTCATTTTTTAATTCTTTCAATATTGTTATTTTGACCTCTTAAGTTTACACTATTATTGCACTTTTGCATTATGTGTTTAGTTTAACACTCTACTTTATCTGTTTGATCAATTATTGTACATATATGGGCTTATTTAGACCTATATGCACCAGCACAAATTTTTTTCACATTTAATTGATGCGCACTTACACATATTTAGCTTCATTGTGATAGGCTCTCCCTTCTTCCTATAGGGTGGCCTTACAGTCAACTATCCCCATACCTTACAGGGTAGCGCCATTTACCCCACTTTTATTTACTTAAACTTTCTAGAATACACATATTTCCATTGTTGTGTAGGATCTGGGGCTGCTGTCCCTCCATCCCTCCCCCCCCTTTTCCCTCTCAATCCCTCATTCATCTCAGAGTCTAACCACACCCCTTTGAGCCACGCCCATTTAAGAGACTATTTTGCATAAAGCACGCCCATTTTTTTGCCACATTTTAACTTTTCCCTGTGTCACGCCCACAAACGCATGCCCCGCCCCCTAATTATAACAAGATTCCGCCTACAGCCAAAAAAGTGTCCCTAAAAATTTTTTTACAGTGTTGGCAACTATGTGACAGCATGAGGATTGGAGAAGAGAGCCGATAACTGGCTTCTCTGAAAGGGACATGTACACTGATAATTAGGGCAGTCCAAACAGTGCCCACCAGTGCTGCCTATCTGTGCCCACCAATGCTGCCAATCAGTGCCTCCTCATAAGTGTCACCTATCAGTAACGCCTAGCAGCGCCCATCAGTGCTCACAAGTTCCGCCTCATCAGTGCAGCCTATCGGTGCCCATCAGTGCCGCCTTATCAGCGCACGTCCTGTTTCCAAAATTTTTTAACAAACTATAAAAAAGTTTTAGTGTTTTTTTAAAATTTTCGTTTTATATTTGTTTATGTAACAAAAAATAAAAACCCCAATGGTGATTAAATATCACCAGAAAAAAACCTAAGTATGTGTGAAAAAAATGATAAAAATTTTGTTTGGGTACAGGGTTACATGACCGCACAATTGTCATTCAGGCTGGGTTCACATATGAGCACGCAGCGGGTCACAGCAGGGGTCCGGTGTTTCCTTGTTCACCGTTTCAGGTCCGATTCCAGCCTGAATTTTTGGCTGAATTCGTACCTGAAACTGACCAAAAGACGCACAGATCGCACAAATGGTGCAAATCGCACCAGAGCTGCTGTGGAGATATGGGAACCGGCTCCACAGAGAGCCGGTCAAAAGCTCCTGCTGTGCGAATTGGATGCGGGGAAACCCACAACCAATTTGCACTAGTGTGAACTCAGCCTCAAAGTGCGACAGTGCTGAAAGCTGAAAATTGGTCTGGGGAGGAAGGGGTTAAAAATGCCCAGTAGGCAAGTGGTTAAGAAGGAGGAGAGGTATTTACTTTCTTCTTTGCAAGGGCCACATTTATGGTAGTGCAGAGCCACTTTAAAGCAACATTCAAATGACAATTGGGGTTGTTAGACAAGGATTAGAATGATGGTGCTGGTTGTTACTTTAAAGGCATAGTTCACCTTTTGAAAAAAGTAAATACCTGTGCACACATTGATTAAAAATGTGCATTTATTACTTTTCTTTGCATTCAGTCCTGCAGAGCATTGCATGGTAAGTACAATGCACAGGCTTCTGCAGGACCCGGGTCTCTACGGAGCTACAAAGTTTCTGTTATGGGGCTAGATGGATAAAATCAATGAACTACAATAAAGTGCAGTGATGTCACATCTCTATTGAGATCATAAGTCTGCGACAGATGGGACTTGAAATCTTCCATTTAAGGATCCCTGCAAATAGATCTGAGAATAGATAAAACAGCTGTGTGGGCGCGGCCACACAGAACCACACCAAGTTCAAAACTAAACCCTTGGGGAAAAGACACCCATGATTGAGGTATATCGGGGACAGTTTTGGGTGAAACATGGAATGAAAAGTAGAGAATACTCTTTAGCAAGGCTTCAGTAGGCTTTCAACGGAGCACAGGCTCCATGCACACTAGCAGTAATTTTAAGCTCCTAGAAGCTTTTATGCTATTATGCATTTGTAGCGCTGGTAGATTTATGATCTACCATTTGATAGGTAAATTTAGTGAATTGCTCGTTATAGGAAGTTAGATTTGCCTCTGTTACAGCTTGGCTGATGTTGCGTGTGGTTCCACATTGTGCCGGTGGGTGTCGTTGTTACCATCGGCGGGTGTTGGAAAAGCAACGTGTTAAAGCGGATGAGTGGAGGTGGAGGTGGTCCTCCGAATTGCATTCTGGGAGAGGGTATTTATGGGACAGAAGCCATGTTTAGGGGTTCGTTTTCAGCCACCTGCTGGCCCTCCTGGCCGACAGGTATGTGTTAGAGTACCACCTCGTGGTCCTCTGTTCCGGAAGCCCGTGTCGCTGCAGCGCGTGGGTGGGCCCAGAAGCCTGGAATGGTCCTGAGCTGTCTATCCAAAGGGAAGAAGCTGGACAACCGAGAAGATCCCAGGGGAGGACCCATCATGGAAGGATCATGCAGAGTGCTGGTCTGGAGAGGGGCCTGGTGACTCGGTTGGAGGACGTATCCTGAAGTAGTCTTATTACATGGTACTGCCGGGTTGGCTTGAGGTCCAAGTACTGTGTTTGACATTCATCGTGAACCAATACATCCTCTGGCAGAGGTTCGTACGGGTTTGTTTCAAGCAAGTCTGTGGCAGAGACTTTTGTTCGTGCTGCGTACTGGCTGCTAGGCAAGTGAGAAAGGCCTATCCAGGCGAGCAAAGATCGAGTCCCACAAAAAGGGGATTGCATTCAATTACAGTATTCAACCTTAAAGGATGTTCTAAAGAAACCTAAAGAAAGGTATTTGAGCTTCCCTGCAGTTTTCCTTTAGCCTCTTTCCTGCTACTTGCTTCGTTACTTGGTTCAATAAAGCATTGAAAACGTACTCAAGTGTTGGTGCTTATATCGTCCAGAGGTAAACTCAACGGAACCCTAGACCCAGTGCCGGTGAAACAGAGGTATCAAGAGTGAAGGTAACAGCCCGCTTAAACCAGCAGCTCCACCGAGAGTTAGTGCTACACATTTTTTTTTTTCTGCTCCTAGAAGCTGTGTTATCCTATGTCCATGCATATGCATTTTTCAAGCTTTAGCGTTTAGGAGCAGAGAAAAATGTTTTTTGTACAGTTTTTGGAAGCTTTTTCCCAGCAGAAAAAAAAAACGATGATGACCCCTTTAACACTTATGCCCTGTACACACGGGCGGGCTTTTCGGCATCAAAGGTCCGACGATCTTTTCGACGGACTTTCGACTGACTTTTGACGGACTTCCGCGATCACACCAAAGTACGACGAATTCGTACGTGATGACGTACGACTGGACTAAAATAAGGAAGTTCATAGCCAGTAGCCAATAGCTGCCCTAGCGCCTGTTTTCGTCCGTCGGACTAGCAAACAGACGAGCGAATTTCTCGATAGGAACTGGGTCCGGCGAAATTCCGGCGGAAAGATTTGAAACATGTTCCAAATCTAAAGTCCGTCTGATTTTCGACCGAAAAAGTCAGCTGAAGGTCCGATGAAGCCCACACACAGTCGGATTGTCCGACGGATTCGTTCCGTCGGACCAGTCTGGTCGAAAAGTCCGCCCGTGTGTACACGGCATAAGGCACTTCTAAACTGCCAGTAAAACACTGATCGCTTTTGCTGCGTTTTTTGGGCACTTTTGAAAAGCTTTTGATGCGCTTTGCATTCATTTCAATGGAGAGGGGTGCTTTTGAGGCACTTTCTTTAGCTCTTCAAACATGCTCCAAAGATGATGCTTGCAGGAGTTTTTTCACGTCTCCGCCAGCGCACCGCCCCAGTGTAAAAGCATCCGTTGATTTTAATGGAAAGCAGTTTTCGTGAGCTTTTCAGACACTTTTTTAAGGCAAAAGCGCTTGAAAAATGCCTCAGTGTGAAAGGGGTCCAAACATTCTTAAACGCTACTAAAACACTCCTAACAGCTTTTTTCAAATGTTCTTTTTTTTCATGTACTGTAAAAACGCTAATGCTCCTAAACACTAATGCTCCTAAACGCTGCTAAAATGCTCCTAACAGCTTTTTTTAAGGGTTCTTTTTTCTTTGTGTACTGTAAAAACGCTACTAAAACGCTACTACGAGCCAGCACAAAAACGCTATTATCAGAGTTTTTCATCCGGCATTGAGCTTATACAAAACGCTAGTTTGCATGAAGCCTTGAGGCTGGGTTCACACTGAGGAACAGCAGGGGTCTGGTGCGTCTCCATTCACAGTTTCAGGTCCAATTTCAGCTCGAATTTTTGGCTGAATTCAGACCTGAAACGGACCAGAAAACGCACAGGACTCCTGTGCAATTCCCACCAGAGCCGTTCTAGAGATTTGTGAACCCGCTCCATAGAGAGCCGGTCACAATCTCCTGACATGCAAATTGGATGCGGGGAAAGCCATATCCAATTCGCAATAGTGTAAACCCAGCCTAAAGTGTATCTATGGTCAAAATGTAAAATTATATATTAATTTCCACATTGTATTTCTATTATTTGTAGCCTATTCCTAGATGATCCCCACACATTAACTTCCTTGAATTCTGTGACACGTATCCACTATGTGCCCCAGGACGATGTCAGACTTGTGATGAAACGTGTCGGGAGGAGCGACGAGCTGACGTCACCGCTGTGTTTAAAGTCCTGATAGCACAGGCGTTCGTATTGTAGCTGGTCAGCTTATGTTTTACATTGGAACTATTTTACCCACATGTAAGTGGTACTGCTTTTAACAAAATATATATCAATTGGTTTTACCAATGGCGATTTTTTTCCTCCCTCTTTTTTTGTGTTAGGTTGTGTAACCATAAAATGTCCATCGACAAATGGAAACCTCTACAAGGGGATTAGAAGCAAAATCCAGCAGGAGCTATAGTGTATAAAAGAGAAGAGAGGCGCCTCTAAATGTAGCAATATGGTTACATTTAATAAATGTTAAACATTTAGCAACTCACATGGTTAATGACTAAAAGAGGCACATCTAAGTATGCAGGCATCTGGGGTAAAGCTGTCCCCATGCAACATCCTCCACACCGTCGGCTCTCACTGCTGTCAGTCTGCAATCGTGACCAGGAAGACTAACCTTCAGTAGAGCGATCTGAAAGCGAGGTGCGCAGCATGAAAGGGACAACGTCGATGGCGGAGGACGGTCTAGGTGAACAGCTTTACCCTAGATGCCTGCATACTTAAATGTGTCTGTTTTAATCAACCATGTGAGTTGCTAAATGTTGTACCTTCATTAAATGTAACTATATTGCCACACTTAGAGGCGCCTCTGTTCTGTTTTATACTCATGTAGCCGAATCTCTAACCTCTTCCAGTCTACTGAGAACCTTTGAGGTCACAGACCGCTGACATCCTTCAATATGTAGTGGATTGTGAGGCATAGTGGGTGCAAAGGTGGTAAAAGTCATTGGGCGCCAGACACTTCTTGGATGCAAAATGCAAGTTTGATGTCCCCTATGGCTACAGTACCTAACAATTCCTAATTCAAATGTAACAGTTCTCTCAGCTTTACAACAACTTCTACTTGTAGTTCTTCAGCCCCTTGAGCTCCTAGTCTCTCACTGGACCCTCTGATTCACTAACTCTGAATCCTGTGAGCGCCTTAAGGCTTTTGCAGTGGTATCTCCCTCAAGCGTCACCCACGCTTCCCTGCTGAGTCCCTAGCTTGAGACTTCGGATACCTTCAAGCTTCATCCCTGCTGACCGGCTCAGTCCCTAGCTTGGCACACAAGGCTGCTCCGCAAGCGTCCCCTCCGCTGGTTGGGTCCCTGACTTGATTACCGCCTGAAGTTACCCGATTCTCCACCGTGCCCCTTCGGTGAGAATACTGCTCCGGTACTTACTTCAGTTACTCATTGTGGTTCATGGTAAACATGATCGGCCCCTTAGTGGCGACAGCTTCCCTTCTACCTCCGACCACGACAGGTTCTCCAGCCGGCAGAACCATCACTTTTGGTTGGTCTGCAAGCCGCAGTCCCTACCCTGCGCTGCCCTCCTACTTCTGGATAGGCCCTCACACAGCCTGGCAGCTAGATGCCCCCGGGATAGGCCCAATCTCCGGCCTAGCAGCCCAGCAGACGACACACGTCCACCCAGGCGGCAGTCCAGGTGGCACATAACACAGATCACCTGACCTCTCACGAATATATAGGTTCTCCCAGCAGGCCAAGCCATTTAAGAAAACCCCTGCCCATTGGCTGAGATACCCCATATACCCATAACCTGACCTTGGGTTGCCCTTCTCATATCTAGTACCACCAAGTTCCTGGCCACCTAGTGGTAGAAGAGAAAAAGTGCAACAAGGCCAAACTTAGGGAGAAATCAATAGATCTCTATCAATCGACCAAGATGACTACTATTGGCAAGTAAATTTGTGAGGAGCTCTCTGACTAAACCCCAGGGTGCTACACTCAGTTGTGACATGATGCTCCTTTTATATCAAGACATCGCTTGTATATCAAGTTCAAATTTTAGTTTAAAATTTTGCTTGTCTTGCAAAACGCTCTCAAACCAAGTTACTCTCAAACCAAGGTTTTACTATACTCATCTTCTCTCTTGCGCTGTCTCCCACTGAAAGTCCACTTGTCGACTAGATGCCACTGCTCTTCTGGGTTGGATGACACCCAGCCTCATTCAACCCAATTCCCATAATGGAAACAGACATTGGGGGTATGTCATCATGCAAGCCTAGGCGTACAGTACTGCTGTACAGAACATCAGTTACATGTCAATGTATAAGCCCGATTCTGAGTACCAGTAAGGACTGTCAAACCTGGACAAGAAGAAAAAGGACCTAACCAGAAGATAGACCGATTTAAAGTGGAACTTTACCCATAACAACTTGATAAAGAATAACGTTCTTTAGCAAGGAACATATACAGTATTTCACATTAATAATTATGCTACCAAAATTAGTGTGTGCTGTAAATAGCCTCCAACATGGTTCCTGTTTCTTCTTGCTGGAGGCTGCCGTTTTGCTGAAGCCCAGAACCCCTGAACAGCAGTAAATCATAAAGCGGAACTAAACCCATTTGTTTGTTTTCTCAATCTAACTGTCAAACCATCAAATGCTTGGCGTCATAACATAACATGTGCAGCACCATGGCAGTTGCAGACTAAACAGAAGCAGCTTCCTTGGCTGTAAAGGATAGGAGGGTTTAATTCCACTTTAAGGCTGTCTGCAGATCAGCCTCTACATATTCGTCAGTGTCTAAAGATGCCTAAAAATAGAAAGCAACTGGGCATGTGCAGAGCAGGGTAAGACCGTGTATTATTGGAATTATAAACAGTATAGACACTTATTTGTAATGTTTTACATATCTATACCTGCAAAAGGGGCCAGCCTGAAATGATCTAGCAGGACTTCATTTTCTGCCTAAAGTTCCACTTTAAGGCTAGGTACAAACTGATGTAATGCGGGAACCAGCGCAATTTTAATGTCGGTTCTCTAATCGCATGTCACTCGCAGGCAGTTCACACTGCCCTCTGCAAAACTTCTGCGGGTGTCAATGTAAAGTTATTGACACCCCCAGATCAGTTCGCAGATTGCAGTGTGAACTGTCAAATGGTATAGGAATTGGACCCATGTGATCCGATTCCAGTGCAGGACAAAAAAAAGAGTCCTGCAGCACTTTTGTGCGAATGTGATGCGAGTTCAGTCATACATCTGTATACATCTGTATGGCTGAATTTGCATCTCACAGACATTGCATGTGATCTGCACAGCAATGCAGTGCGAATCTCATGCAATGTCTGTGTTCACACAAATGTGAACCCAGGCTCAGGTACGTATAATGTGCTAGAAGAAATGGTCAGAGGTCAGCAACCTTTTACATAATAACTGTCAATTTACAGCATTTGACAACCAGCTTGCAAATGGGTAATAGAGATTGGCTCCAATTCTTGCATCTCCACGTACAGATAAGCCCCAATTGCTGCACCATCAAATCTCAGATCAACCCCAATTCTTACATTTTCAGACCTCAAATCAGGTCAATACCTGTACCTTCAGACCTCAGATCAGCTCCAATTATTGCATCTCCAATTCCCACACCTTCAGATCTCAGATCAATCCTAATTCCTTCACCTTCAGACCTCAGATCAGCCACAATTCCTGCACTTACACACTTCAAATCAGCCTAAATTCCTGCACTTTCACACCTCAGATCCCTGATTCCTGCACCTTCACACGTCAAATCAGTTCCAATTTCTGTACTTCCAGATCTCAGATCAGCTCCACTTCCTTTACCTTCAGACCTCAGAACAGCCCCAATTCCTGCACCTTCAGACCTCAGATCGGCTCCAGTTCCTGCTTCTTTATACCTCAGACCAGCCCTAAATCCTGCACAGTTAGAACCCAAATAAGTCCCAATTCACCCCCAAACCTCAGATAAATCCAATTTCTGTGCCTTCAGACCTCAGATCACCCCAATTAAAGTGGTTGTAAACCCACTAAATAACTAAAAAAAAAAAAAAAAACCTGCAAGACAAAGGCATAATGAGCTAGTATGCATAGCATACTAGCTCATTATGAATTACTTACCTTAGATCGAAGCCCCCGCATCGGTCCTCGTACACCACTCCAGCCGGCGACATCGCTCCCAGAGGTACTTCTGGGTATCGTGGGCTCCGGCGCTGTGATTGGCCGGGGCCACATCCGCGCGGGAGCCGCCGGTAATGGCACACTAACTAAAGCAACGGCACGTACGTGCCATTGCTTCAGTGCGCATGTGCCGATGACGTCGGCACATGCAGAAACAGGGAATATCTTCTAAACCGTGCAGGTTTAGGAGATATCCGGGGTAGCTACAGGCAAGCCTTATTATAGGCTTACCTGTAGTAAAAAGTGGTTGTAAAGGGTTTACAACCACTTTAATGCACCTTCGGAAATGAGATCATTTATGATTCAAGTACCTTCAGACCTCAGATCAGCTCCAGTTCTAGCACCTTTAGACCTCAGATCACCCCCAATTTATGTACCTTTGGTCTTCAGATCATCTCCAATTCAAGTACCTTCAGAACTTAGATGACCCCAATTTATGCACCTTTGAAAGTCAGATCATCTCTAATTTAAAGTGGTTGTAAACTCAGAAAAAAACCCTGAAAAACCTGCAAGACAAAGGCCTAATGAGCTAGTATGCATTGCATACTAGCTCATTATGAAATACTTACCTTCGATCGAAGCTGTTGCAGCGGTCCGTGCACACGACTGTGACCGATGACATGTCTCCCGGAGTTATTAACGGGTTCACGGGCTCCGCACTGTGATTGGCTGGAGCCGTGATGACGTCACTCCCGCGCATGTGCTCGGGAGCTGCCGGTCACGGCACAGCTACTGAAGAAATGCCACGAGCGGGCCGTTTCTTCATTGCGCATGTGCCGATGACGTCGGCACATGCAGATACAGTGAATATCTCCTAAACTGTGCAGGTTTAGGAGATATTCACGGTACCTACAGGTAAGCCTTATTATAGGCTTACCTAGGGTTGCCACCTGTCCGGGATTCACCCGGACAGTACGGGTCTTGAATCATGTGCCCGGGTTTTGTACTGCCTGTAACCCGGGCACATGATTCAGCCCAGAACAGGGACAGACCATTCAGGCAGGGGGACCATCAGTACACCTGTCACTGTGAGACAGCAGCAGCGGCATTGTAAAGAATACACTGTGCCTGCGGTGTGTGTTCGGCATTCAAAGCTCCTTTCTTTCCCCCCCTCCCCCCTCCAGTCTCATGCAGGGTCCCTGTTACTTCTGACTCAATCCCCCCCCCCCCCCCCTCCAATCACCAGTGCAGTGTGTTGAGAGAACTGGGAGGCGGAGCTCACTGTAGCTCCTGTCGGGCTGGCCAGAGGAAGGTAGGAGGTGAGGTGGATTTTTTCTGGGAGAAGTCTCCTATTGTGGAAAGTTGTGGAAAGTTGCAAACTTTCAGGTTGATGTGTTCTTCAGGACATGCAGTGAAGGGTTAAGTTGACAGAAGAATGGAGGAGATAGTGAGTGTGGGGGGGGGAGTCTGAAGCCCCATCACATTTGACAGATAACTTCTAAGCCTGAACAGTTGTCTAGGCAAACATCCCCCAATTGTTCAGACTAGATAATGTGAAGTAATTTATAACCATTTATGTAACCTTGTAGATATGTGATGAGGGTAACCTCTGATTGTACAGACTCAGAGCTTGGATAACACGGGTTATATGAATGGTCATACATTACATTCACATCATCTGTACATACAGAGTGCTAGGAGCTGGATTCCATAGATCTGTACTTACATCTTATAACAGATTGTTTCCATCAAGTAGTACTGTTGTATGCAGGGGCGTTGCTAGGTCTGCAAAAGATCTGGGGCTAGAGCCCATAGCAGCGGTCACCGGTCACCAACCGGGGGGGGGGGTACGCTGGTGGTAAGCAATGTTTCGTGGGCAATGGCCGGTGTTGGCGGTACAATCATCATGGCACCATGGTTGATATGGTGTCAGGGTGATTGAAGCGCATTGTTTCTATTGTTACATTCTAATATAGAATGCCACCAGATGCAGCTTGTTACTTGCCACTGTCACCTGCCACTAGATGTGGATTGTCACTTGCCACTGTCGCCTGCCACCAGATGTGGATTGTCAGTTGCCACCTGATGTGGATTGTCACTTGCCACCATTTTCAGATTGCCACTTGCCGCGTCACCTGCCACCATTTGCAGATTGTCACTTGCCACCTGATGCGGATTGTCACTTGCCATGTCCCGTGCCACCATTTGCAGATTTTCACTTGCCATGTCGCCTGGCACCAGATGTGGATTGTCACTTGCCAACTGATGTGGATTGTCACTTGCCATGCCAGCCAGTGCCACGAAATGTGCACTGTTGCTGCATTGGTGGCAGGCTGGCAGCACTGGTCCATTTAGTGAGGGCAGGAGAGCGGTGATGCGGGTGGGCAGTGAGAGATGATGTCATCTCTGCTCGTCCGCCCGCTCACTTCTTTCCTCTCTTTTAGGCTACTTTCACACTGAGGCACTTTACGCTAAATATTGCGCCTGCAAAGCGGCTGTAAAGCACCTCTCCTGTCACTCCAGTGTGAAAGCCCGAGTGCCATTGAAATCAATGGGCAGCGCCACCGAAGCACCTGCAAATCGCTTCGGTAGCAGAGCTTTGCGGGTGCTATTACCCCTTAATCGGCCGCTAGCAGGGGGTTAAAAGTGCCCCGCTAGAGGCTGAAAAGCACTGCTTAAACTAAGGTAAAGCGCCACTAAAAATAATGGCGCTTTACCGTCGATGTCCCCCCGCCACAGTGTGAAAGCTTTGCGGGCGCTATTAACCCCTTAATCGGCCGCTAGCGGGGGGTTAAAAGCGCCCCGCTAGTGGCCGAAAAGCACTGCTTAAACTATGGTAAAGCACAGCTAAAAATAGAGGCGCTTTACCGTCAATGTCCCCCTTCCACAGTGGGAAAGTGCCCATAGAGTAGCTTCTGTGTGTGGGACATCTGCTGCAGGGAAGGCAGAGAGGGAGTCAGTGTTCTCCTCCTGATCAGCGGGTTGTGCTGGCAGTGAAGCCTAGTGCTGCTTTTTGGCTGAGGGCAACTTAGTGGGTGATGAGGCTGGGGAGACTGCAGCTCTCTTACCTCTGTCAGATGAGGAGGAGAGGGAGGCTTTGTCCATGTCAGAGTCTGGGTGACAAGACAAAGTCTCTGGGCAGTGGTTGTGGTGAGGCAGGACGGCCGTTCTCTGCAGAGCCATCTTGGACTGCTTTGTGCTTCATAAATAAATCTGTGAGGCGGCAGACAGTGGCGTCACTAGGGTTGGTGTCACCTGGTGCGGCAAAAAATTGTGTCACCCCCCTCCTGTCTATCCTGCCCAGCGCCCTGCAGGCGCACCTCCAAATGGTCCCTGTTAATTAAAGTATAGGGTGGTATAGGGCAGGCTGGGGTGATATAGGGCAGGTTGGGGTGGTATAGGGCAGGCTGAGGTGGCACAGGGCAGGCTGGGGTTGTATAGGGCAGGCTGGATTTGTATAGGGCAGGCTGGGGTGGTATAGGGCAGGCTGGGGTGGTATAGGGCAGGTTGGGGTGGTATAGGGCAGGTTGGGGTGGTATAGGGCAGGCTGGGGTGGTATAGGGCAGGCTGGGGTGGTATAGGGCAGGCTGGGTGGTATAGGGCAGGTTGGGGTGGTATAGGGCAGGCTGGGGTGGTATAGGGCAGTTTGCGGTGGTATAGGGCAGGTTGGGGTGATATAGGGCAGGCTGGGGTGGTATAGGGCAGGTTGGGGTGATATAGGACAGGCTGGGGTGGTATAGGGCAGTTTGGGGTGGTATACGGCAGGCTGGGGTGATATAGGGCAGGCTTGGGTGGTATAGGGCAGGTTGGGGTGATATAGGGCAGGCTGGGGTGGTATAGGGCAGGTTGGGGTGGTATAGGGCAGGCTGTGGTGGTATAGGGCAGTTTGCGGTGGTATAGGGCAAGTTGGGGTGATATAGGGCAGGCTGGGGTGGTATAGGGCAGGCTGGGGTGATATAGGGCAGGCTGGGGTGATATAGGGCAGGCTGGGGTGGTATAGGGCAGGTTGGGGTGATATAAGGCAGGCTGGGGTGGTATAGGGCAGGCTGAGGTGGTGTAGGACAGTTTGTGGTGGTATAGGGCAGGCTGGGCTGGTATAGGGCAGGTTGGGGTGGTATAGGGCAGTTTGCGGTGGTATAGGACAGCCTGGGTTGGTATAGGGCAGGCTGGGGTGGTATAGGGCAGGTTGCAGTGGTATAGGGCAGGCTGGGGTGGTATAGGGCAGTTTCCAGTGGTATAGGGCAGGCTGGGGTGGTATAGGGCAGGCTGGGGTGGTATAGGGCAGGCTGCAGTGGCATAGGGCAGGTTGCAGTGGCATAGGGCAGGCTGGAGTGGCATAGGGCAAGTTGCTTTGGCTTAGGGAAGGCTAGGGTGGCATAGGGCAGGTTGCGGTGGCATAGGGCAGACTGGGGTGGCATAGGGCAGACTGGGGTGGCATAGGGCAGGTTGCGGTGGCATAGGGCAGACTGGGGTGGCATAGGGCAGACTGGGGTGGCATAGGGCAGGTTGCGGTGGCATAGGGCAGACTGGGGTGGCATAGGGCAGACTGGGGTGGCATAGGGCAGACTGGGGTGGCATAGGGCAGGTTGCGGTGGCTAGGGTGGTATGGTGCCAGGTTAGGACTCTATGTAGTGACATGTGCATCAGTGCAGTAACTTACAGCATGCCTGGAGCTGAAGACGCTCTGGGCTGCTGCGTTCTAGTCTCTTTCTCCTTCAGCTGTGGGATCAGTGAAGGAGTCTGTGGGAGGAGTGGAGGAGGCAGCCACACCCCCAGCTCCGCCCACCAACTCCGGCTGCCTCCGGAGACATTGGAGATCTCCGAGGCCGAAGGACAGCTTAAGACGGAGGGAGTGCTATAGGCAGCCTCCCCCGCACGGCTTGGTGCTCTGCTCACACCGCTCCGCTGCGGCTCTGCAAGCAGAAGTACAGAGTGTAGCGGTGGGCGGCGGCCCTGGTGTTACCCCTCTGGCGGGTGTCACCCAGTGCAGCCCGCCCCCCCCGCGCCCGCATAGCAACGCCGGCCGGGACCTGATTTCTGTACTCTGTAATCGCCGCTGGGCCATGATCTGCTGGTGTGCAGGGATCTCCTCCTCCCTGGGACAGACGGGCTGAGATGCAGAGAGCCGGGTTCTTCACTGTGTGAAGCGGATCACACAACCATACTGCTCGGCGGCAAGGACACACCCCCGCTTCTCTCCTCTCATCCGCCTCTCATGCAGTTTGCCTGCCGCAGCCGCGGCCCGAGTCTCTGCAGCAAGAGATTCGGGGCTATGGGACCCAGATTCGGGGCTATAGCCCCAAAAGCCACCCCCTGGTGACGCCTCTGGTTGTATGATTTATTGTTGTATGCTTTTAGTGGATGAGCACAAGAGTATTTTTTTATTAAAAACATTGCTATCTGACTACTTCTCAGCCCCCAACTCCCCCTAGCTTACATCACCCCCAGACTACTTCATACAGACATCACTCCTAGCTGCCTCCTACACCCCCCCCCCCAGCTAAGGGACATCATTCCATGGACTTTCCTTCCCTTATCTTCCCAACATCACTCCCTGGTCACCCCATAGACACTGCAAGAAATCCTTCCCCATTCTGCCATACCTTCCACACTCCTCTCCTGTACATACTAACCCCATCATACCCTCAGCACTCCTCTCCTGTACATACTGCCCCCATCATACCCTCCACACTCCTCTCCTGTACATACTGCCCCATCATGCCCTCCGCACTCCTCTCCTGTACATACTGCCCCCATCATACCCTCCGCACTCCTCTCCTGTACATACTCCCCCATCATACCCTCCGCACTCCTCTCCTGTACATACTGCACACATCATACCCTCCGCAATCCTCTCCTGCACATACTGCCCACTGTCATACCCTTCATACTCCTCTCCTGTACATACTGCAACCATCATACCTTCCACACTCCTCTCCTGTACATACTGCCCCCATCATACCCTCCGCACTCCTCTCCTGTACATGCTGCCCCCATCATACCCTCCGCACTCCTCTCCTGTACATACTGTCCCCATCATACCCTCTGCACTCCTCTCCTGTACATACTGCCCCCATCATACCCTCCGCACTCCTCTCCTGTACATACTGCCCCCATCATACCCTCCGCACTCCTCTCCTGTACATACTGCCCCATCATACCCTCCGCACTCCTCTCCTGTACATACTGCCCCCATCATACCCTCCACAGTCCTCTCCTGTACATACTGCCCCCATCATACCCTCCAAACTCCTCTCCTGTACATACTACCCCCATCATACCCTCCAAACTCCTCTCCTGCAGAAACCTGTGCATTCAGATGTAAAGGGGAACTCTGCGGATTCAGATCTAACAGAGAACTCTGTTGACTCTGATATAAAAGGGGACTCCTCCATATGATTAGAAATTTTATTTAATCACAAAAAAATATGTACAGTGTATACTACATAAAAAAAATTAGCTGTGCATTGCTTTGTACAGAGGTAATAAATTTAATGTACTACACAAAAAAATAAAAATATTGGCGTGTGCTTCTAATGTGTTCTGGTTTGGCTTGATGAAAAAGTGGCAACCCTAGGCTTACCTGTAGGTAAAAGTGGTGTAGCAGGGTTTACAACCACTTTAAGCAGTTCCACGCCGGGCCATTGTAAAATGACGCCGGCAGGAACACCCTCTCATACTGGGCGGTGATAGGGGATGAGCTGTGTCCCTCGCAAAACCCTGTTGCCTTGAGTTACCCTGAGTTTGTACGAGAACTGTTGCCAGCTACGCCATTGAATTCCGTACTCTGGCAGCAGAGGTTGCGTGGAACAATGAGGCCCTCGTGGCTGCTTTTTCTCATGGTCTCTCGGATACCATCAAGGATGAGATAGCAGCCCGGGATATACTCACTGAGCTGGAGAAGTTGATCACGTTTGCCATCCTCATTGACTCCAGACTCAGAGAAAGACCCTTTTAAGGAGCGCTTGCGGAAGCCTCCTGTACGTTTGTCTCTGAGCTTTGCAGTCCCACCTGTGCCTCCCTCACCTCCCATGCCTCCTGGTACTGAGTCTGGCAGTGAAGGTGAACCCATGCACTTGGGTTTCACGCGTCTCTCTGTGGATGAGAGAGCCTTTAGGAGGAGGGAGAGATTGTGCCTTTATTGTGGCCAGGCAGGTCACTTTTTGAAGTCCTGTCCTACCCGTCCAGGGAACGCCCGAACCTTGAGGTCCTGTCCAGACCATAGGTGGCGTTGTTTCATCCCCAGTTATCCAGAAGGTAGCCAAGGACCTCTTCACTCTCCTCCCTGCCGGAGGAGTACCGCAATTTTAGCGATGTCTTTGACAAAGGTTAAGCCGGTAGTTTGCCTCCACACCGGCCGTATGATTGCACAATTGACCTTCTACCTGGTGCCATACCCCCTCGTGACGGGGTTTACTCTGTGTCGGTCTTGGAGGATAAGTCCATGGAGGAGTATGTTGCAGATGCACTTTCTCGAGGTTTCATCTGCAAATCCTCGTCTCCTGCTGGTGCTGGTTTCTTCTTTGTGAAGAAGAAGAGTGGTAAACTGAGACCTTGTATTGATTATAGGGGTCTCAATAGTTTCACGATTAAGAATGCCTATCCGATTCCATTGATTACGGAGTTATTTGACCGCCTCAAGGGAGCAACGGTTTTCACAAAGCTTGATTTGAGAGGGGCATACAATCTTGTGAGGGTGAAGGAGGGCGACGAGTGGAAAACTGCGTTTAATACCAGAACAGGCCAATATGAGTACCTTGTAATGCCTTTTGGCCTTTGTAACGCCCCGGCAGTTTTCCAGGAATTTATTAACGATGTCCTCCGAGATTTGTTGCAGTTATGTGTGGTGGTTTATCTCGATGATATCCTCATATTTTCCAAGTCCCTGGAGAGCCACCACACAGATGTCTGTCGTGTGCTTCAGAAACTAAGAGAGAACAATCTCTATTGTAAACTAGAGAAGTGCGAGTTCCATCATAAACAGGTTAAATTCCTGGGCTATGTCATTTCCACTGTTGGTTTTTCGATGGACCCAGAGAAACTTTTGGCAGTCCTACAGTGGCCCATGGGTTTACGTCTTCTGCAGCGTTTCCTGGGCTTTGCGAACTATTATCGGACGTTTATTCGGAACTTCTCGTCTGTAGTCAAGCCCCTGACTGATATGACCAGAAAGGACGGTAACCCACAGAGTTGGTTTCGAGTCCATTAAGGCCTTTGAGAGTCTCAAGGCTGCCTTTGTTTCTGCTCCTGTGTTGGCACATCCTGATCATACGTTACCTTTTATCCTTGACGTTGATGCTTCTGAGAATGGTGTTGGCGCCCTTCTGTCTCAACGTCCTACCTCTGAGAGCGCTATGCATCCTTGTGGCTACTTTTCCAAGAAATTGTCACCTGCACAGTGCAATTACGAGATTGGTGACAGAGAGCTGTTGGCGATTATTTTAGCCCTGAAAGAATGGAGACATCTCCTCGAAGGTACTGACCATAAGAATCTCACATTCTTGCCTGAGGCTAAACGCCTCTCTCCCAGAAGGGCGTGATGGGCTATTTTCTTGTCAAGTTTCAAGTTTCATTCTTACCCGGCACTAGGAATGTAAGGGCTGACACCTTGTCACGACAATTTTCCTTTACTTCCAAGTTGGAGTCGGTTCCGGTTCCTGTGATTCCTCCTGATCGTATTCTGGTTCGCACCAGTCTCACTTCTCCTTTGGGTGACAAAATTCTTGCTGCTCAGGTCCATGCTCCTCCTGAGAAACCTTGTGACCGCTGCTTTGTTCCAGAGAGTCTCCATACTCCCGTGCTCCAGACTTACCATTCTCCCAAGGCAGCTGGCCACCCTGGGAAGAATCAACTCGTTTTGGGTCATTTCCTAACAATTCTGGTGGCCTAGTCTATGTGCTGATGTAACTGCCTTCGTAGCTGCTTGTTCCGTGCGTGCTCAGAGTAAGACTCCACGACATCTTCCAGTGGGCCTCCTACAACCCATACCCAAGAGAGAGAGGTCATGGACCCACCTGTCTATGGATTTCATTGTGGAGTTACCCAATTTCCAAGGCAACACTATTATCCTTATGGTGGTTGACCGGTTCTCAAAGATGTGTCATTGTATTCCAATTAAGAAGTTGCCCACTTCTAAGGAACTGGCTTCTATTTTTGCTTAGGAAATCTTTCGCTTACATGGGCTACCCAAGGTGATTGTCTCGGACAGGGGTAGTCAGTTTGTGTCCTGGTTCTGGTGAGCCTTTTGTGCACAGTTGGGAATTCAGCTTGCTTTCTCCTCTGTGTATCACCCGCAGTCTAATGGGGCCGCAGAACGAGCCAATCAGTCCTTGGAGCAATTCCTACGTTGCTATATTTCTGACCATCATAACAACTGGTCAGACCTATTACCGTGGGCAGAGTTTGCTCCCAACAGTGCCTAGAATTCTGCTTCCCGATTGTCCCCCTTTATGGCGAAGGTTTTCCAACCTTCCATGTTGCCTGACTCGTTTGTTCTGCAAAGTATTCCTGCGTTAGAGGCGCATCTCTGTGGTCTTTGTTCCACTTGGGCACAAGTCCAGGGAGCGTTGCGTCATGCTAATGATAGGTACAGACTCCATGCTGACCGCAGACGCCTGCCTGCGCCTTCCTACCAGGTTGGGGACAGAGTCTGGCTGTCATCTCGCAACCTCCGACTTCGCGTTCCCTCACTAAAGATCGCACCTCGGTTTATTGGGCCTTTCCATATTCTTTGCAGGAATAACCCAGTGGCTTACGAATTAGACCTTCCTTCTGTTATGCGTATTTCGAATGTATTTCATGTCTCCTTAATAAAACCTTTGGTCTAAAACCGCTTTACCATCTCCGTGCCACGTCCTCACCCTGTACAGGTTGAGAACCATGAGGTGTATGAAGTACAGTGCATTGTTGACTCCAGTAGGTTCCGTGGGCGCATACAGTACCTGGTGCATTGGAAAGGGTACGGTCTGGAGGAACGCTCTTGGGTCTCATCCTCGGACGTACATCCTGTCCTCCTCCATGATTTCCATAGACATTTTCCCCTCAAGCCTAGTGGTCCTCCGAGGGGGAGGGTCGTTGAGGAGGGGGTACCGTCAGGGCTGGGCTCAGCCCTTCCTTTTCTGAGCTGGCCACTCAGCTGTCGGCTAATTGCCGGCTCCCATCTATCTCCACAGTTACTCAACTGTTGATGATCTTGCTCGTTAGTCCTGCCTACTCAAGCCGTCTAGTCCAGAGGAGCTCTGCCTTCACCTTGGTCACATCACAAGAAACTATCTCTTGCGTTCCTGTTTAAAGACTGGCTTTGCTGACATCCCTTCTGGCTCCAGATCCTGCTCGCTGTTCCGCTACATTGATTCCTGACTTCTGGCTTTGCTGATTATCCGTTCCGGTTACTGAACTTTGGCTATGTTTTGACTACGTTTGTTCTTTTTACTTTTATTATTAAACAAGTGTGATTTACCTGTACTTCTCTCTTGGTCTGATTTCATGGTTTCTGAAACCAGGCTTCTAAAAAGTCACACAAATGTGGTATCGCCATACTCAGGAGTAGCAGAATGTATTTTGGGGTGTCATTTTTGCTATGTACATGCTATGTGTTATAAATATCTTATAAATTGACCACTCTGTGTAAAAAAAAGAAAATGAACCGTTAAAAAAAATCAGGCCTTTTTGTCAGGGCTGGGCTCAGCCCTTTCTTCTCTGTGCTGGCCGCTCAGCTGGCGGCTAAATGCCAGCTCCTATCTCTCCACAGAGACTCACCTGTTGATGATATCCTGCTTGTCAGTCCTGCCTACATAAGCCATCCAGCCCAGATGATCTCTGCCTTCGCCTTGGTCACATCTAAAGAGACGCTCTCCCGTGTTCCTGTTAAAGACTTGCTTGGCTGATGTTCCTTCTGGTTCCAGATCCTGCTTTCTGTTCTACTACGCTCATCTCTGGCTCCCTGCCGTTTTGGCTTGTCTGACTATCTGTTCCGGTTCCTGAACTCTGGCTATGTTTTGACTATGTTTACTCTGTTTACCTTTTTTTATTATTATTAAACAAGTGAGATTTAACTGTATTTCTGTTTCAGTCTGACTCATGGTTTCTGACACTCATAGACTATACGTTGGGGTGTTTGCTTTCCAAAATGGGGTCATTTTGTGGGTAATTCCATTGTCCTGGTGCTCCAGGGCCTTTAAAACGGTGATAGGTCATTAGGAAATTAATATGTAATTTATGCTCCTAGAACGCCTGACGGTGCTCCCTGCATGTTGGACCTCTCTATGTGGCCAGGCTGTGAAAGTCACACACATATGGTATTTCCATACTCGGGAGGAGTAGCAGAATGTATTTTGGGGTGTAATTCCAAGTATGCATATGCTGTGTGTGAGAAATAACTTGTTATTATGACAATTCTGTGTAAAGAAAAAAAAAATCTTAACCACTTGAGCCCCGGACCATTATGCTGCCTAAGGACCAGAGGTCTTTTTCCAATTTGGCACTGCATCGCTTTAACTGCTAATTGCGCGGTCATGCAATGCTGTACCCAAACGAAATTTGCGTCCTTTTCTTCCCACAAATAGAGCTTTCTTTTGATGGTATTTGATCACCTCTGCGGTTTTTATTTTTTGCGCTATAAATGGAAAAAGACCGAAAATTTTGAAAAAAAATGATATTTTCTACTTTTTGTTATAAAAAAAATCCAATAAACTCAATTTTAGTCATACATTTAGGCCAAAATGTATTCGGCCACATGTCTTTGGTAAAAAAAATGTCAATAAGCGTATATTTATTGGTTTGCGCAAAAGTTATAGCGTCTACAAACTAGGGTACATTTTCTGTAATTTACACAGCTTTTAGTTTATGACTGCCTATGTCATTTCTTGAGGTGCTAAAATGGCAGGGCAGTACAAAACCCCCCCAAATGACCCCATTTTGGAAAGTAGACACCCCAAGGAAATTGCTGAGAGGCATGTTGAACCCCTTGAATATTTATTTTTTTTGTCCCAAGTGATTGAATAATGACAAAAAAAAAAAAAAAATATTTACAAAAAGTTGTCACTAAATGATATATTGCTCACACAGGCCATGGGCCTATGTGGAATTGCACCCCAAAATAATATGGGGATACCACATGTGTGGGACTTTTTGGGAGCCTAGCCGCGTACGGGGCCCCGAAAACCAATCACCGCCTTCTGGATTTCTAAGGGTGTAAATTTATGATTTCACTCTTTACTGCCTATCACAGTTTCGGAGGCCATGGAATGCCCAGGTGGCACAAAACCCCCCCAAATGACCCCATTTTGGAAAGTAGACACCCCAAGCTATTTCCAGAGAGGCATATTGAGTCCATGGAATATTTTATATTTTGACACAAGTTGCGGGAAAGTGACACATTTTTTTTTTTTTTTTTGCACAAAGTTGTCACTAAATGATATATTGCTCACACAGGCCATGGGCATATGTGGAATTGCACCCCAAAATACATTTAGCTACTTCTCCTGAGTACGGGGATACCACATGTGTGGGACTTTTTGGGAGCCTAGCCGTGCACGGGACCCCGAAAACCAATCACCGCCTTCAGGATTTCTAAGGGTGAAAATTTTTGATTTCACTCTTCACTGCCTATCACAGTTTTGGAAGCCATGGAATGCCCAGGTGGCACAAAACCACCCCAAATGACCCCATTTTGGAAAGTAGACACCCCAAGCTATTTTCTGAGAGGCATGGTGAGTATTTTGCAGCTCTCATTTGTTTTTGAAAATGAAGAAAGACAAGAAAAAACTTTTTTTTTTTTCTTTTTTCAATTTTCAAAACTTTGTGACAAAAAGTGAGGTCTGCAAAATACTCACTATACCTCTCAGCAAATAGCTTTGGGTGTCTACTTTCCAAAATGGGGTCATTTGGGGGGGTTTTGTGCCACCTGGGCATTCCATGGTCTCCGAAACTGTGATAAGCAGTCAAGAGAGAAATCAAAAATTCGGACCCCCCACCCGCGGAAGGCAAATCACGTACCATGTACGTGATTTTGCCTGTCCGTGCCACCTTGCCGACGTACATCGGCGTGAGGCGGTCGTCAAGTGGTTAATTTTCCCAAGAATTCTGGGAAAAAATGACAACTTCAAGAAACTCGCTATGCTTCTTACTAAATACTTTGGACTGTCTACTTTTCAAAAAGGGGTCATTTGAGAGGTATTTGTACTCTCCTGACATTTCAGGGCCTCAAGAAATGAGATAGGCCGCTAGCACATCAGATGTGATCAATTTTCAATGATTGCCACTATAGCTTGTAGACTATAACTTTCACACGGATTAAATAATACCCACTTGTTTGGGTTATTTTTTACCAAAGATATGTAGCAGTATAAATGTTGGCACAAATTTATGAACAGAAGTGACTTATTTGCAAAATGTTATCATAGAAACTAAAACAAAAGTGTTTTTTTTTTCAAAAGTTTCGCCCTTTTTTCACTTTTGTCTCAAAAAATAAAAAGCCCAGTGGTGATTAAATACCACCAAAAGAAAGCTCTATTTGTGTGAAAAAGAAATGATATACATTTTGTTTGAGTACAGTGTAGCATGACTGAGTAATTGTCATTTAAAGTGTGAGAGCGCTGAAAGCTTAAAATTGGTCTGAGCATGAAGGGGGTATAAGTGCCCAGTATTGAAGTGGTTAAGTACCTTCAGACCTCAGATCAGCTCCAGTTTCTACATCTTTAGACCTCAGATCTACCCAAATGATGAACTTTTGCACCTAAGATTATCTCCAATTCAAGTACCTTCAGACATTAAAGAGAACCTTTAGTCATTTTTTCAACTTTCCATCTATTAAATCTTCTGCCCTTGTTGTTTTAACTTTGGATAGTAAAACATTTTTTTTTTCTGCCAGTAAATACCTTATACAGCCCACTTCCTGTTTCTTGTCTGGAAAAAAGCCTAGGCTTTTAACATCATGCACAGCTCTCTCTTTCACTCTTGTGAGAGTTTTCCAGGAAGGGAGGGCAATGAGTAATAAGAGGGCCAATGAGGAGGGAGGTAGGCGGAGCCAGCTGAGGCAGACATGTCCCGCTGAAGCTCTGTATCTCACAAACACCCGCATGGCTTCGAATGAAGTATACAAAGAGCTGCATATCTTTACTGAGGTAAAGGGGACACATTATGGTGTTTGGCGGGGCTCATCCCAAAAGTATAATAAAGAAGAATTCCAGAGAAACTCTGCCCAGGGCTATGTCTAAAATGGCACCTCCCCCCCTCACCTCACACAAGCTCTTCTTGTGCTGCTAAGCAGAGGCAGAAACAGCAGCCACAGGATAATACAACTGACACAGCTGAATCAGATATTGAATATACTGCTTCTTCACAAACTGCAGTAATGGACACCTTACATCCTAAGGCCCCTTTCACACGAGGCGGGCTCCGCTTCTACGGAGCCCGCCTCGGTCCGCCGGCTCAGCGGGAGATCAGTCCGTTGATCTCCGCTGAGCCGGCGGATGACAGGTCCCTCTCTGCTCACTGAGCGGGGAGGGGCTTGTCAGGCGCCGCTGCCGCCTATGGAGGGATCGGAAGAAAACGGACAGCATGTCCGTTTTCGTCAGATCTCCCCCGATCCGATCCGCCAGCGACGGACCTGGACGTAGAGCCATCCGTCTGCTTTTAGCGGATCGGATGTCAGTGGACATGTCTCCGCTGACATCCGACGCTCCATAGACTAACATGGAGCGCCCGTTCAGGTCCGCCGTCAAAACTGACAGGCGGACCTAAACGGTCCGATCGCGTGAAAGGGGCCTTATATTATAAAGCAGTTTGAAAAGATGCTACAAAAGGCACTAAAGCAGACATCAAAGGATATCACAGAAAGCCTGACTAAAGAAATCAGAGAATTAGGCCAGCGTATATCAGACCTTGAAAATAGAGTAGAAGATGTGGAAACAAATGTACAGTCCCATTTTCGTGAATTGGAAAATCTTAAAGAGGAAAACCTCACTTTGCAAATGCGTCTGGAAGATTTTGAGAATAGAGCACGTCGTTCTAATCTGCGCATCCGTGGAATTCCTGAGGTAATTGTTGATCTTCAATCGACCATCACTGCTTTATTCCAAGAATTAATGGCGTCAATCCCAATTGATCGATTGGAATTTGATCGAATTCATAGGGCTTTAATGCCACGCAAAACTGAAGGTCCACCTCGCGATATAATTGCAAAGTTACATTTTTTTCGCACCAAAGAGCAAATTTTGGCTGCAGCAAGAGGAAAAGACTCCCTCACTTTTCAGGGTCACCCTTACCAGCTATTCACCGATCTTTCCCCAATTACAGTCGCTAAACGGCGAGCCTTAAAACCTCTTGTTCAAATCCTTCAGCAAAATCAAAAAGCTTATCAATGGGGATTCCCGTTTTCTGTACGTTTTACTTATCAAGGTACCAAATATACCTGCAGATCTTATGATGAGTTGCAAAATACCTTGCAAAATCTACATCTCATAGATAGATCCTCTAGTTCAAGTGGTCCGCGCTGTCGTATTACACCTGATCCATCACGAGATTCTGCCAAAGATGACAGAAGTCGCCAAAATTCATCTAAACGCAGTCGCCATAATTCTCCTGATATAGACCTTGCAGATACTATGGACTGAGAGATTCATATTTATTTTTTTTTTGGACTCTATTTTGCAAGCATATTCTGCTTTTTCCCCCTTTTTTTTTCATTATGCCATTAGATGTGTTGGCAAATGTTAACATCTTTACCCTCAACTCATCCTTAATTGATAACGTTATGAGTGCATAGAGTTCATTCTCACCCCTAACCTCAATTCTCCTAGATATTTCACTTTTTGTGTACCAAATTTATAGTTTCCTTCCCTTTTTTTTTTTTTTTTTCGCCCCTTCCCTCCTGCTATTATTAATTATATGGTTAACAAACCTGGTATGTAAGTTTATACCCTACATAGATGTGTAATATGCTTCAACTCAATGTTTTCTTACTCCTTCTCACCCTCCTTTCCCATCCCTCCTTTTTTATTTATTTATTTATTTTTTTCTCTCGACCCCCTTTTTCCCCATCCCTTTTTTTTTTTTTTCTTTCCCTATCCCCTTACTTATCACTTATTATAGCCGCTTTTGGGTGTTAGTATACTTTATTTTATTCATATTTGTTTTGGCTGTCGTGGTCTCGGGAGAATGTCACTGCTCTCCCCATCTCTCTATCTTTGGGTATTCTTCCTTCCTGTTAATTTTGGGGAATTCCCTGGATAGCTATTAGGCCTCTGGGTTCGTATTTTTGCGCACCCAGTACGCCACTTTCTTACTTATCCGCATAAATAAACGTAATGTTGATTGTCTATATAAACCTTACCCCCCTCCTTTATCTTACATACTTTTTCTTACTCTTCTACTTGTTTTTACTCTTCTCCGAGGTAAGTGTAGCAACACAGATTGTAAAGACTAATTTTGACCATATGTCTTTTATACCTTTCTTATGGCTCCTTTAAATGTACTTACTTTAAATGTGCAGGGTTTAAATATACCACAGAAACTAACTAAAGTGTTTTGCTCATTGGCATCAACCAAGGCACATGTTGTGTGTCTCCAGGAGACGCACTTTACTACTACAGCAACTCCCAAATATTTTAGCCCTTTTTACCCACAAGTTTTTACGGCTTCAGCTGAAACCAAACAAAGAGGAGTATTGGTAGCATTCCATCGCACAACACCTTTCTCTCTTCAAAAATACATTAAAGACCCTGAAGGGAGATACCTGATACTAATGGGGTTTTTATCCGATTCCCCAATTACAGTGGTATCTTATTATGCCCCGAACAAAACTCCAACATCATTTCTTTCCCACTTGCTACATGTGATCGATACCCACAAAATGGGCACACTGTTAATCTGTGGTGACTCAAACCAAGTCCTATATCCATTCTTATAGGGCGTACACACGGTCGGACTTTGTTCGGACATTCCGACAACAAAATTCTAGGATTTTTTCCGACGGATGTTGGCTCAAACTTGTTTTGTCTACACACGGTCGCACAAAGTTGTCGGAAAAACCGATCGTTCTAAACGCGGTGACGTAAAACACGTACGTCGGGACTATAAACGGGGCAGTGGCCAATAGCTTTCATCTCTTTATTTATTCTGAGCATGCGTGGCACTTTGTCCGTTGGATTTGTGTACACACGATCGGAATTTCCGACAACGGATTTTGTTGTCGGAAAATTTTATCTCCTGCTCTCCAACTTTGTGTGTCAGAAAATCCGATGGAAAATGTCCGATGGAGCCCACACACGGTCGGAATTTCCGACAACACGCTCTGATCAGACATTTTCCATCGGAAAATCCGACCGTATGTACGGGGCATTAGACAAATTCCCAATACCTATTGCCTCTAATTCGCGAAAGCATACCTTCCAACAATTACTCCAACAGTACTCTTTATTAGACTCTTGGCGTGAAAATAATCCCACAAAACGACAATTCACTTTTTATTCCTATCCACATAAGTCATTCTCCCGAAAAGATCACATATTGATCGCAATTGGCATAACCCCAGAACTCCTTTCCTCATCACTTATACCATTTGCGTGGACAGACCATAGTGCTGTACTAACAACATTCACTTCTTTAATTCCTAAAGCACATGACCCCACATGGCTTATCAATAATTCTATATTATCACATCCATCTCATTCCTTAGATTTGGAAAAGGCTTTAAAAGAATATCTGGTTAATAATGCGACTCCTGATATCTCCTCAATGACACTTTGGGAGGCACATAAACCGGTGATTAGAGGTGTTTGTATTCGCCAGGCCTCTTTTCTCAAAAAAGAAAAGCGCTTAAAGCAGCAAAAACTAGAAGCAGAATTTAATTCTGCACATGTGCTCTTCCAATCTAACCCCTCTCCTACAACAAAATTAAAATTAGATAAAACACGCCTTGATCTTGACCTTTTCCTTTCTGACTCAGCGGATAAAACGATACGTAAATCCAGACACTTATTTTATTTTAAAGCCAATAAGCCTAGTACACTTTTTGCCCGGGCCCTTAATAAGATAAATTGCCCTTCTAAACCAATACGGTTGAAGTTATCCCAAGGTACATATACCAGTAACCCTATAAAAATCCTAAATGCCTTCCAAAAACATCTTGCCTCCCTATATAACAGGGAAGATCCTCTAGATCAAGCCTCAGCAGACTCCTTCTTTTCACAGTTCACTCTTCCAACTATTCCCCCGGCTCATCGCGAGTGCCTTGAAAACCCAATATCCACTAATGAACTCCTGATGGCCATTAAATCCCTTAAGTTGAATAAACGCCCATGCCCAGATGGCCTTTCAGCCTTGTATTACAAAAAATTTGCTTCTATCCTAGCTCCAGTATTGACTGAAGCCCTTAATTCCCTATTAAACGGACATAGTTTTAGAACTGAAACATTAACTGAAATTATTTCAATGATACCTAAACCCCACTCTGATGAAACATCTTGCCCTAATTACAGACCCATCTCGCTGCTTAATATAGACATCAAACTTTTAGCAAAGGTTTTAGCAACTTGCCTAAATAATATAGTTGGCTCTTTAATACATAGAGATCAAGTAGGCTTCATCCCAAAGCGTCAAGCGGGGGATAATATACGTAAAGCGACACTATTGATGCATACTGCCAAATTAAGGAAAATCCCACTTTGTTTTTTATCTCTAGATATCAAAAAATCGTTCGATACAGTTTCCTGGCCCTACCTACGCTATGTCCTACAATGCTGGGGATTTGGCCCTCATTTCCTTAGTTGGATATCTTCTTTATATGATAAACCCAAGGCGTATGTCAAATATGCAGGGTATAAATCAACCACATTTGACATCTGCAGAGGTACGAGACAGGGTTGCCCACTATCCCCACTTATATTTGCCTTACTCATTGAACCCCTTGCCCAATCAATTCGCTCTGATCCCTCAATTAAAGGCCTTGAGTTAGCTGGACATCATCACAAAACCTGTCTCTTTGCAGACGACATCTTAATCTTTATGTCCTCTCCACATATTTCCGCTCCCAATCTTCTCCGAAAACTTGATCAATTTGCTCGTATTTCTGGTCTAGTCATTAATCCTCAAAAATCTATGGCACTAAACATCTCCCTATCCCCCTCAGATGTACAACAGGCACAAACATCTCTCCCTTTCACATGGTCTACTACCAATCTTCCATATTTAGGAATTAATCTTACGCCTCATCTCTCTGAAATATTTAGGATAAATTTTCCACCTATCTTACGACAGATTACCAACTTATTAACTCAGTGATCTTCTCTCCCTTTATCTTGGATTGGTAAAATCAATGTTATTAAGATGGCTATATTACCTAAATTTCTTTATCTTTTCAGGGTTTTACCTATTTCGGTCCCAACATATTTTTTTAAGAATAATGCAGCGTAAAATAACAACCTTTGTTTGGGCTCTTCAAAACCCCGCTTACCTAAACATACTTTATATCTTCCAAAACTTAAAGGTGGTCTCGGATTTCCTAATTTATCTACCTATTACCATGCGGCTCATTTGGCACAAATACCTAAATACCATGCGACAACTGAAATACCACTTTGGGTAGCTCTGGAGTCTATAGATTGTGACCCATTATCAATATCCAATCTCCTGTGGATACAGCCCTCTTGCCGGAAAAAACTTACAAATCCGATAACTAAACAATCCCTTGCAATATGGGAAAGATTTAAATTGTTATGTGGTTTACAATCCCCTCATAATCCACTCTTATCGTTCCTTAAAAATCCTCTTTTTTATCCTGCCTGGAAATTTCCTAAAACCTTTAAAACATGATTTCAATTGACCCAATTACATGATCTTACTTCCTCTAATTCCTTTAAAACATTCACAGACTTAAGTAATAGTCACGAACTTCCAAACTTCGAAATTTTCGGATATCTTCAGATTAAAAATTCTTATATGCCTAATATCCAAGGAAGACTTGCACTTGATAAATTATCATACTTTAAAAACATATGTAAACATGACCCCCATAAAAAAGGACTTATTTCGAACATTTATGCCCAACTCATTTCTAAATCAGATTCTAGTCCGCCCACATATGTAGCTAAGTGGGAATCTGATCTTGGATTCTCATTGGAAACAACAAAATGGGATAAGATTTGGACTACTACAAAATCCTCCTCTCAAAATATAGCTGCTTTAGAAACCAACTACAAAGTACTTACACATTGGTACTTAGTTCCTACTAGAATTGCGAAATTTCCCCCCAATTACTCCTCCTCTTGCTTTCGAGGCTGTACTGAACCTGGATCACATTTTCATATTTGGTGGACCTGTCCAATTGTCAAAAGATTTTGGGAAAACATATTCCGCATGATCTCGACATTATTTGCAGTGTCCATCCTTCCTGATCCCTTGATTGCGCCTTTGAATTAAAAACCAACAATTCTCTCTAATAATCAGTTCAAGCTAATGCTGCAGATTACTACAGCCGCGAAACAAACAATCGCTAAAGCCTGGAAAACTCGTACCCTGATATTAACTGAAACTAATTATAGAATTTTTCAAGCCATGGTTCATGCCAAAACAGAGGCTATAACGCATGACAAAATTCCTAAATTCAAGAATATATGGCTTCCTTGGACGACACATTTCCTGCCTTCTAATTTGGATGCAACCTTATTGATGCCTGGGTAAATTTCTCATGCATTTTCATTTTCTCATATTTAATATATGGTTGAAAACACACCTTACCTCGGAGATCCCTTCCCTTTCATTTCCTTTCCTCTCTCCTCTTTCCTTTCTTTTCTAACCCTTTGGCTACCCTACCTTTCTTTTTCCTTTCTTATACTCCTTGCTCTTCATCAGGTTCATATAGCGTCACTTTTAATTATATTTCATGTTTCTATGACGTTATTAACCATTGGAACTTCCTCTTACTTGAAATATGAAAGCGACAATTCCTTAACGCTTCTTTTATTTAAAACTTTAGATATTCTCAAATTATAATTTTTTGAGATTCCATTATTCTATCATAGTCTATGTTTAGACATTTTTGCTTCCTTAACACTATAGGAAATGTCTCTCTGAGTTGACAATTTTTTGTTTAAAGTAAGAGACAACTTTACATTTTGTCATATTATGTTATACTGTACCTTACTATTATTTATTCCTGTATTGCTTTTGAACCTGTTCCCTGACTTATAAAACTTCAATAAACAAATTTGACAAGAGAAAAGAGGGCCAATGAGAGTTGCAGAGCTGGAGGTGTGTCTGTGTAAATCCAGGAAGTGAACAGGCAGCAGCTTCAGCTGCCCACAGTTAAAATGGCTGCAGCCAGACTCAGTGGTGGGAGATTTCTGCAGCAGGTTTGACAAGTACAGAATCACAGTATATATAAAATGATATGCAAAGTGGTTGGAGGGAAGCTTCAGAATGGCAAAGATGCTTTATTACAAATTATGTGAGCAGACTACAGTTCCTCTTTAATCACCCCAATTCCTGTACCTTCACACCTCAGATCACCTCCAATTATAATGAACTTTTGAACCTCAGATCAGCTCCAATTTGTGCACCTCCCTTTTCCCTCAGGATGACACTGTTCCATTGAGAGTACACCCCGATCGTGATCCCTCTGTACACATGGTTTGGCTTTATTAGTTGTAGGCGGAGTGTAGTGTTGGATTTCTCACTACAATAATCTTGCATACCTCCCAACTTTTTGAGATGGGAATGAGGGACACCTATCAGCAAAAGTATGCAGGCATAGGACACACCCCCTTGCCACGCCCCCTTAAAGGGGATTTGTACAAAAAACAAGACTGGTTAAACCATACCTCCCAACTGTCCCTGATTTTGAGGGACTGTCCCTGATTTAGAACAATGTCCCTCTGTCCCTCCTCATTTTGGTCTGATCTATATATATGTAAATAAAATGCACTTTTTATCTTTCAAAAAGTGTTTTTCAGTACTAAACCTTTCATCTGATTTCTAAATGTATGCATTTGTAAATTTCAAAAGCCAATATAAAGGAATAGTAGTGGTGAAAAAAAGCACTTGTGTGTTTAACCAATCTTGTTTTTTTTGTACAATTCTCCTTTAAGGGGGCGTGGCAAGGGGTGTGTCCTATGCCTGCATACTTTTGCTGATAGGTGTCTCTCATTCCCATCTCAAAAAGTTGGAAGGTATGGTTAAACCCACAAGTGCTTTTTTTTACCACTACTATTCCTTTATATTGGCTTTTGGAATTTACAAATGTAGCAATTTAGAATCAGATAAAAGGTTTAGTACTGGAAAACACGTTTTGATAGATAAAAAGTGCATTTTATATACAACTATATAGATCAGACCAAAATGACGGATAAATGAGGAGGAAAGAGGGACACAGGGACATTGCTCCAAATCAGGGACAGTTGGGAGCTATGATGATGCCAACACTTAGCATTACACCCAGGGCCGGTACAAGGGGTGGGCGGAAGGGGCGGATGCCCTGGGCGGATCAATTAATTGTAGGAAGGGGGCGCAGTGCTGGCAGGCAGTGTGTTCTTAAACTTCGTGGGCAACAAGTGACTATCACACTGCAGAGCTGCGCCTGCTTGCGAAGCTGTGCAGAGGCATACTAAGTAGGGGGCGGGCCGCCCGGGTACCACACACTGGGGGGGGGGGGTGTCAGGCCGCCCCCCCCTCCGGGACTGAAGCGGTGGCAGTGCTGCGGATTTAGGCAGCGGCGCAGTGACAGGCACAGGCAGGGAGAGGCGATCTACATTGTAATGCAAGGGAGAGGGGGGGTGCAGGGTGGCACCGCTGCACCTACCTTCCCCTCCTCTCGCGGCCGCGGGCTGTCTGTCTGTGCGATCCCGGATGTCACACAGGCACAGCCGACCAGAGTGAAGCCGCCTCCCCCTCCTCTCTGTTTATGTGCAAAAAGGGGGAGGAGATCTGCTGAGCATGTGCCGCCGCGCTGATCTGAGGTACTGAATGGGGGGGAGCTGAACGAGGGCTACACTGAAGGGGGTGTCCTCACTGAACAGGGGGGGTGTCTGCACTGAACAGGGGGGGTGTCTGCACTGAAGGGGGGGGGGGTGTCTGCACTGAAGGGGGGGGTGTCTGCACTGAAGGGGGGGGTGTGTCTGCACTGAACAGGGGGGGGGTGTCTGCACTGAACAGGGGGGGTGTCTGCACTGAAGGGGGGGGTGTCTGCACTGAACAGGGGGGGGTGTCTGCACTGAACAGGGGGGGTGTGTCTGCACTGAACAGTGGGGGGGTCTGCACTGAAAGGGGGGGGTGTCTGCACTGAAAGGGGGGGGTGTCTGCACTGAAGGGGGGCTACACTGAAGGAGTCCAGAGGTCCAGGGTGCTGTGTAATGTAAAGGGGTGCAGGGGGCTGTGTAATGTAAAGGGGTCCAGAGATGCAGGGTGTTTTGTAATGTAAAGGGGTGCAGGGGGCTGTATAATGTAAAGGGGTCCAGAGGCACAGGGTGCTGTGTAATGCAAAGGGGCCCAGAGGTGCTGTGTAATGTAAAGGGGTTCAGAGGTGCAGGGTGCTGTGTAATGTAAAGGGCTGAAGGTGGCTGTGTAATGTAAAGGGGCCCAGAGGCACAGGTGGCTGTGTAATGTAAAGAGGCCCAGAGATGCAGGGGGCTGTGTAATGTAAAGGGGCCCAGTGGTGCAGGGGGCTGTGTAATGTAAAGGGGCCCAGAGGCGCAGGTGGCTGTGTAATGTAAAGGGGCCCAGAGGCGCAGGTGGCTGTGTAATGTAAAGGGGCCCAGAGGCGCAGGTGGCTGTGTAATGTAAAGGGGCCCAGAGGCGCAGGTGGCTGTGTAATGTAAAGAGGCCCAGAGATGCAGGGGGCTGTGTAATGTAAAGGGGCCCAGTGGTGCAGGGGGCTGTGTAATGTAAAGGGGCCCAGAGGCGCAGGTGGCTGTGTAATGTAAAGGGGCCCAGAGGCGCAGGTGGCTGTGTAATGTAAAGGGGCCCAGAGGCGCAGGTGGCTGTGTAATGTAAAGGGGCCCAGAGGCGCAGGTGGCTGTGTAATGTAAAGGGGCCCAGAGGCGCAGGTGGCTGTGTAATGTAAAGGGGCCCAGAGGCGCAGGTGGCTGTGTAATGTAAAGAGGCCCAGAGATGCAGGGGGCTGTGTAATGTAAAGGGGCCCAGTGGTGCAGGGGGCTGTGTAATGTAAAGGGGCCCAGTGGTGCAGGGGGCTGTGTAATGTAAAGGGGCCCAGAGGCGCAGGTGGCTGTGTAATGTAAAGGGGCCCAGAGGCGCAGGTGGCTGTGTAATGTAAAGGGGCCCAGAGGCGCAGGTGGCTGTGTAATGTAAAGGGGCCCAGAGGCGCAGGTGGCTGTGTAATGTAAAGGGGCCCAGAGGCGCAGGTGGCTGTGTAATGTAAAGGGGCCCAGAGGCGCAGGTGGCTGTGTAATGTAAAGGGGCCCAGAGGCGCAGGTGGCTGTGTAATGTAAAGGGGCCCAGAGGCGCAGGTGGCTGTGTAATGTAAAGGGGCCCAGAGATGCAGGTGGCTGTGTAATGTAAAGGGGTGCAGGGTGCTGTGTAATGTAAAGGGGCCCAGAGATGCAGGGTGCTGTGTAATGTAAAGGGGCCCAGAGATGCAGGGTGCTGTGTAATGTAAAGGGGCCCAGAGATGCAGGGTGTTGTGTAATGTAAAGGGGCTCAGTGGTGCAGGGGGCTGTGTAATGTAAAGGGCTGCAGGTGGCTGTGTAATGTAAAGGGCTGCAGGTGGCTGTGTAAGGTAAAGGGGCCCAGTGGTGCAGGGGGCTGTGTAATGTAAAGGGGTCCAGAGGTGCAGGGTGTTGTGTAATGTAAAGGGGTTCAGAGGTGCAGGGTGCTGTGTAATCTAAAGGGGCCCAGAGGCGCAGGTGGCTGTGTAATGTAAAGGGGCCCAGAGGCGCAGGTGGCTGTGTAATGTAAAGGGGCCCAGAGATGCAGGGTGCTGTGTAATGTAAAGGGGCCAAGAGATGCAGGGTGTTGTGTAATGTAAAGGGGCCCAGTGGTGCAGGGGGCTGTGTAATCTAAAGGGGCCCAGAGGCGCAGGTGGCTGTGTAATGTAAAGGGGCCCAGAGTCGCAGGTGGCTGTGTAATGTAAAGGGGCCCAGAGGCGCAGGTGGCTGTGTAATGTAAAGGGGCCCAGAGATGCAGGGTGCTGTGTAATGTAAAGGGGCCAAGAGATGCAGGGTGTTGTGTAATGTAAAGGGGCCCAGTGGTGCAGGGGGCTGTGTAATGTAAAGGGGCCCAGAGGTGCAGGTGGCTGTGTAATGTAAAGGGGCCTAGAGATGCAGGGTGCTGTGTAATGTAAAGGGGTCAGTGCGGGGGATCGCTGGACTCCAGGTTAGCAGGACTGGGGGGGATGGGGTCCAATGTAAGTTCACCTTACAATTTAACCATTTGCTGAACCGCCGCAGTACATATACTGCGACGGGGCTGCAGCTACAGTATTGTATTCTTGTATTATTTTGAGTGTTTTCTGGTTTTGAAAGGACACTGACTCTTTCTTTATACGGGGGGGGGGGGGGGGGGGGGCGCAGTTTGCCATCTTCGCCCTGGGCACCAGATGGCCTTGTACCAGCACTGATTACACCACACCCCGCTCCCCTACCCTAGCCGCATCTGAGAGAGAAACACACACAGAGAGGCACAGCCCCGCCCTCCCGCGTCCCGCAGACAATAGGCAGACTACAAGTCCCAGGATGCATTGCGGCGCCGCTCTCTCGCGAGCTTTGTGCGGGAGGAGTGGACGGGGCCTTGTTGTTGGTGTCAGTGATGGCGGCTGCGGCAGTGGTAGCTACGCAGGCTGAGGCCTCAGAGTCGTGGTATTTGGCCCTGCTGGGTTTCGCTGAACATTTCCGGACGTCCAGCCCGCCCAAGATCCGGCTGTGTGTGCACTGCCTGCAGGCCGTCTTCCAGTTCAAGCCGCCGCAGCGCATCGAGGCCCGGACTCATCTGCAGCTCGGGTCCGTCCTGTATCACCACACCAAGAACAGCGAGCTGGCCCGGCAGCACCTGGAGAAAGCGGTGAGCTATCACGTGACTCTCTCTCTCTCTGCAAGCTCTATTCCACTGGTACAGGTCTCTTGCCCCTGGGGTGATGACTGGCATCTAGCCTGGTATTGTTATCCTTGTACTCAGCAAACCACATGGAGACCCAATCACTACCATCTCACTACTCCTCATTTCCAGCAGGTTTTCAGTCTTTGAAAGGCTCAAGCTTTCTTTCAAATGATCCTGCCATGGAGGCTCTTTGTTCAGGCACTTCCTGTTAGAGTGACAACGCTCTAGGTTGTCACTCAATGCTCACTTCCCTAATGTGATGCAACGTATGTGATCGCCTTCTTTGGGCTAACATCATCTCATGGGTTTAAGCCAGCCATAGACACATTGAAACGCAGCCGGTGGTCACTTTTTAATCCATCTATGAGAAGGCTGCTTGTACTGAAGTTGATCTATCGATTGCCCTCGTGGAACTTTAGCAAAAAAAAGGATGAGCTCCGGCGTGTTTGCAAACAGCCCACGCGCAGAGCACGCCAGGAGGTCGGTACTGTGGAGCGCTAATCGCAGGCAGTGAGACATTTCCCGATGTGCGGCTGCAGAGATCAGGAAATGTCTCACTGCCTGTGATTAGCGCTGCACCGTGCCGACTTCCTGGCGTGCTCTGCACGTGCAGCGTGCGAACACGCCGGAGCTCATCCTTATTTCCTGATCTCTGCAGTCGCGCATCGGGACAATGTCTCACTGCCTGTGATTAGCGCTCTGCAGTGCCGACTTCCTGGCGGGTTTTGCGTGTGCTGTTTGTGAACACGCCTGAGCTCATTCTTAAAAGAGAGCTGGACAGGTAGGATTTTTAATGCAGAAGAGACATGCTTTCTTTTTTTCTTTACTTGCCTGTCCAGTTCATTGTAGAAGTTTAGCACTGCACAGGAGTGAGGTCACACCCACTCAACCAGTGACAGCGGTCGGTGATCAAGATCCGGAAGCCAACCACCCGAACATCAGTGACTGGTGTAACGACATATTCGGCGACCCATCGCAGTTTGCTACGGAAGTGACGTCCCGTCGCCGCCATCTTGCTACACCCCACACTCGTCCACAGTAAGGATACATTAAGAAGGGGGAAAGCAGACCTGTTACACCCACCAGAGTTTTGCATTTTACGCTTATTTATAACAGTAAAGTCAGTTTATATAGTGAAATACAGGACTTATAACTCCGTCTGACTACTTAGATCTTGAATGTTAAAAGCAGCGGCATCCCTACTCATCTCACAGGTATGCCAATCTGACAAAACTTCGCTGCTTTTAAAATTCAACATCTAAGCAGTCAGAGGGAGTTCTAAGTCCTGTATTTCACTATAGAAACTCACTTTACTGTTATAAATACGTGTAAAATGCAAAACTCCGGTGTATGTAACAAAATGTCCGCTTTCCCCCTTCTTATGCCCCGTACACATGGTCGGATTTTCCCATGGAAAATGTCCGATCGGAGCGTGTTGTCGGAAATTCCGACCGTGTGTAGGCTCCGTCACACATTTTCCATCGGATTTTCCGACACACAAAGTTTGAGAGCAGGCTATAAAATTTTCCGACAACAAAATCCGTTGTCGGAACTTCCATTCGTGTGTACACAAATCCGAAGCACAAAGTGCCACGCATGCTCAGAATAAATAGAGATGAAAGCTATTGGCCACTGCCCCGTTTATAGTCCTGACGTACGTGTTTTACGTCACCGCATTCAGAATGATCGGATTTTCCGACAACTTTGTGTGACCGTGTGTATGCAAGACAAGTTTGAGCCAACATCCGTCTGAAAAAATCCTAGGATTTTGTTGTCGGAATGTCCGAACAAAGTCCGACCGTGTGTACGGGGCATAAGTGTATCCTTATTGTGGACGAGTGCGGGGTGTAGCAAGATGGCGGCGACAGAACGTCACTTCAGTGGCAAACTGCGATGGGTCGCCGAATATGTCGTTACACCGGCAAGGAGCTCTGGGATGCCACATTGCTGGATCCAAAATGAGTATGGATTAGTTTTCTGTACAACCAGCCTGTCTGTTTTTTTTTTTCTGTACGATCACTGCCGCTGGCTATAGCCGGAAACTCTGATCATTGTTTTCTGAAGGCTGGGAAACCTCCCGCTGTTGGAAAACGATAGTGCAGCAGGAGGGATTCCGTGTTGATGGGGAAATTGAGCGATTTTCTTTCCTTTAACCTGTGGTCAAAGGAAAGAAAATTGAAGAATGTATGGCCTGCCTAATACTCTTTAGCCGTGCCAGGATAATGTTACCCCTGCTCATGCATGCAGGAGTTCATCCCTGCACTGAGGTGTGCCGAGAACGTTCAGTGTACATTCTAAAGCAGGGATCTTCAAACTAAGGCCCTCCAGCTGTTGCAGAACTACATGTTCCATGAGGCATTGTAAAACTGACATTCACAGACATTACTGGGCATGATGGGAATTGTAGTTCTTGAACAACTGGAGGGCAAAAGTTTGCTGATCCTTGTTCTAAAGGGTCTTGTGAGGAGGAAGATAAAATTTATTGCAGAACAAGAATAGTAGAGCTCTTCTGCAATAAATATCTATTCCAGTTGCAGGTTTTTAAATTCAGGGAAAAGTTCAGCTATAAAGGATAAGTTAACCTTTGGGACTATGTTACATGTTTCACCTGTTTTTAGAGTGGACCATGTAACATGTTCCCAATGCTGCAGCTGCTGTGTGATCCTCCTCCCTGTGGCAGCAGTACGGGGATACGTTCCCCGTACTAGCTGTCACTTTTTGAAATCAGCGCAGCTGTGCGGGGCTCCGCCCACATGGACGCATCATTCATACTCTCAGCTCTGCGTGAATGGACTACAAGCCCTGACATCCTTTTGCGGCTGTCGACCTGTAATTCTCAATGAACTACCATGGCACTGTGGAGTGGCGTGGTAGTTGATTTATTCTTCGTGTCAGATTGTATCTGCTTTGCCCGTACATGGTACAGGCACACTGACACAATAACAGATCTACAGGACACGTGCATGGCACCAGCAATTTGCTCATCACTGGTGCAATTCTTTACAGGCTCAAAAGTAAATGCACTTTTTTTTGTCTGCAACAAAAATGTACTTTTATTTTCTTTCTAAACTTATCCCTTAACCTCTCTCCGCCAGACGTACACATATATGTGGCCTTTCAGCAGGTGGACTTTACCACATATACGCAGTAGGGCTGCAACTAACGATTATTTTCTTAATCGATTGGTTGGCCGATTATTGTTTTGATTAATCGATTATTCGGTTAATAACCTTAAAAAAAGTGTGGTGTATAATTTAGTTAATGTGTACAGTTTTAAAAAAAGGTAATTTATTCTTAAATATCTCTATGCAGTGGTAAAAATAAATAACCAACTATATGGTTAGGGAGCAAAATATCGAATCCACTCTGAGTATAACAGACAGAAGAGATATACTGTATATACTATTAGAGGAGATATACTGTATATCAGGGCTTGACAAATTTGCTTGGAATCTAGGAGCCAGCTAAAAAAATTAGGAGCCAGGTTTTTTTTTTTTTTTTTTTTTTAAACGACCGACAAAGCTTTATTTTCAATATAAAAATTAACCAATCTTAAATTTACACAGAGACGACTAGAACGAATGTGACTGCTTTTATTTCCTGCCATGCAGGGACACAAGACCACCATATTCCCGCTAAGGATCCAATCGGGTCCGCCTGAAAAACTGACAGGCGAACCTGATCAGACAGCCCGTGTGAAAGGGGCCAAGCAGGGAGATGACAAATAATAAATTCATTTTAATTAACCACTTCCTTCCCGCAGGACGACTATATACGTCCTGTCTTTGAAGAGAAATACCGTTGTTATGGTAGCAGCTAGCTACCATAACCCCGGTATCTTCTTCAAGAGCCGACGGTTCTCTTTCAGATAAAAGTGGTCTCTGCAGCAGATTAGCAGCGAGATCACTTTTATCGGCGGCAGGAGAGGGGCCCCCCTACCGCCGCTCTCCGGTGCCCTTCACCGCTTACCGTGGCAGTCAGTAACGGCGGAGGCGATCCGGATCTGTCCCTGGCCTGACATGGAGACGAGTGAGAGGAAGATGCCCCCCCCCCCCCGCCCATCTCCAAGTCATTGCAGGGCGGAAGCGACGTCAAATCGTCACTTCCACCCATAGCTCTTGAAGGGACATTTTTTTTTTTTTTTTCAAATGGCAATTTTTTTTTTTTAATGCATTTTAGTGTAAATATGAGATGTGAGGTCTTTTTGACCCCAGATGTCATATTTAAGAGGACCTGTCATGCTTTTTTTCTATTACAAGGGATTTTTACATTCCTTCTAATAGGAATAAAAGTGACTTTTTTTTTTTTTTTTTTTTAAAGAACAGTGAAAAAATAAAAGTTAAAATAAATAAGAAAAAAAAAATTTAAATGTGCCCCATCCCTTGTAATAGAAATAAAAGTGACACAGTTTTTTTATTTTTTTTAAAAAAACAGTGTAAAAATTATAAATAAAAAGTAAAATATATAAGAAAAAATAATTTTTTTAAATGCGCCCCGTCCTGCCGAGCTCGCTTGCAGAAGCGAACGCATATGTGAGTAGCACCCGCATATGAAAGCGGTGTTCAAACCACACGTGAGGTATCGCCACGATCGTTAGAGCGAGAGCAATAATTCTAGTCCTAGACCTCCTCTGTAACTTAAAACATGCAACATGTAGAATTTTTTAAACGACACCTATGGAGATTTTAAAGGGTAAAAGTTTGTCGCCATTCCACGAGCGGATGAAATTTTGAAGCGTGACATGTTGGGAATCAATTTACTCGGCGTAACATTATCTTTCACAATATAAAAAAAATTGGGCTAACTTTACTGTTTTCTTATTTTTTAATTAAAAAAAGTATTTTTTCCCAAAAAAGTGCGCTTGTAAGTCAGCTGCGCAAATACGGTGTGACAGAAAGTATTGCAATGACCGCCATTTTATTCTCTAGGGTGTTAGAATAAAAAATATATATAATGTTTGGGGGTTCTAAGTAAAGGGAAGGAGATGAGCAGGCAGTGAAAACAGGTAGGGAAAGCTGCTCCATTAGCATTGGTGGATGTCTTGTCATACCAATGGCCACCACCAGAGGGCGCCCGATTGCAGAAGGAACCATAGGACTGCAGTAGGCCGCAAAGCCGGGGCCTCAATTACCGGCGCGGCGGGAGGGGGGGGGGTGTCGAACGGACACAGGATACCCCATCTGTGCCGCCCCAGGCGCCAGGTCGCTAATTCTAGTCGCAAATGCGACCTGGCGCCCGGGGTTTGTCGAGCCCTGCTGTATATACTATTAGAGGAGATATACTGTATATACTATTAGAGGAGATATACTGTATATACTATTAAAGGGTGAATCTGGTAAATATCATCAGACTCAGTGATCAAATTTTTTTATTAAAAACAAAAACAATGCCTTCCTTCAAAAAAAATGTAATTTTAAGAACGTTCGTTCTTTCATTCAGTGAATGTACAAAGATTTTTCGTCTGAATATTCTCGTCTGAAAATTGATCGGTGTGGCCAGCATAAGGCTCGGTACACACCTATGCAGTGTGCTTTTCATCTGTTTCTGCAGTGCTTTTTGCTGTGCGTTTTGACTTTTGTGCACGTGATTTTGCTGCGATTTGCGTTTTTGCATTTTTTTGGCCAATTTGTTGTTGGGCAGATCAAAAACACATATTGCTGCAAAAACGCATTACATGCTTTTCTGCAGCTTCTCTATTGAAGTATACTGAACCAAAAAAGCACCGTTTTGCGTGAACGTGTCCCATAGGAAACCATGTGAATGAACTGTAGAGCGTTTCTGCAAAATGCACCAAAAAACACATAGATGTGAACCAGGTCTAAGGGCGAAAAAAACTAAAATTACCCCTTTATAGTACAAAAAAAAGCAGATAATCACTACTGTAAGGGGTTCATTTTTTTAGTGTAGAACTGTGAAAGTAATATTTGCAGTAGCAATTATTTGCTCTTTTTGTACTATATTAGGTTTTACTATTTTAGGTTTTTTTAACCCCATTTTGTTACTGGCCGATTAATCGATTATGAAAATAGTAATCGATTAATTTCATAATCGATTAGTTGTTTCAGTCCTAATACGCAGCCCTATGTAAACATCTTTCTGTGCAGAGACACGCGCCCTGGACGTTCCCAGCACAGAAACTGGCGGGTACCAGAAGGCTCCTGATGCATACTTGTGATCAGGAACTTTCCGATCATGTGACAGCCAATCTTTGCGGTCACATGATCAGAATGCCTGCCTCTGGCATTTAGGACCTACCTCTTACCGGGAGGCAGTGGCAGGAACGGATTAAAGACCTGTTCTCATCTGCCTCTATTGCCTCCCTTCCACAGAAATGAAGTGGGGCGGTTTTAACCCCTCCCGCTAGCGGCAGAAAAGGGGTTAAATCCGCCCACTAAACGCTGACGGTATCTCAGCACTGTCCCATTGATTTCAATGGGGAGCAGCGATGGAGGAGCAGTGAGTTCACTGATTCAAAGAAGCTGCTGGCAGGACTTTTTCTGATGCCCTACCAGCGCACCGCTGGAGTGAATGGAGTAGCTGTTTTAGGGCGGTTTGCAGGCGTTATTTTTAACGCTATATCACCTGCAAAATGCTCCAGTGTGAAAGGGGTCTAAAAGAGAAGTATGGACTTCAAAACAATATTATGCTCACTTAGGTGGATGCATCATTGATTCAATGCTGCATCTGTCCCCCGCCGGCTCTGCAGGGAGAATTGAACAATCAAACACTGCTGCTACAGCACTCACTGTAGCACTGGGCTTTTGGGGTTGGGGGGGGGGGGGGGGTAGCTGGCTAAGGCTCTCAGTGTTTTGCAGAGAGGCTGAGGCAAGTGCCAGTCCAAGCTTCTGGGTGGATCCCGACTGTAAAGTCGGGTTCTCTCCCAAACCTGAAAGTATAGCCAAAAAGCTTTGGCTAAACGTCTTCTTTAAGGGTAGGTTGACATCTGTACGTGTCAGGAACCCATGCATAATCGCACGCATTCCCAATCCACAGGAAAACCGCTCGACTCTTTTGCAGACGTGGCGGTGCCATTAATCCTTTAATTTATTTTTATTGGCTCCCTAACACATTAGAAAATGTAGTGCATTTCATATGTGCGGTTCCACGCAACTGCGTTTTTTCGAAAAGGGTCAGGGACCTTTTCCCTGCGTCTCCCACAGATATGTCAGCCCATTCAAATATGCTGCTGTGACCATGCAAACGTGAGCCCTATGACCTGCACAAGTGTGAACCTGTACTATAGCCTGGTACATACTAGAATTTTTTTTTGTTTGTTTGTTTTTTTTTTTGTTTTTTTTTCCCGCTCAACCCAAGCGATGTTAGTGTGGCAAGCTCCCCCACTGTGCTTGTATTTTCCCCACGCCAGAACATAGTGATCAGCCCTCGCAGCTATTGACTGCCAGCACTTATTGCATGCGGGTGGGATGCTGGTGTTGCAGCATGCCCGTTCAACAGAAGCCGGTCCTGAGTCACATTAACTGCTAAGTTCTAACACAAGTACCAGTTATACCCAACAGCCCTGTTTTTTCAGCACCCATCTGCCCTCCGGCAATTGCTTTCAATGACCTGATTGCCTAGAGTGTTTTCAGTCACTTTGGCATTCTTGTGATAGAGATTGTCCAACTCTGGTTTTTATAAACATTTTTTGTTACCCCAACACTTCATATTCCTTATATGTGCCTACTGTACCATGTGCTGGTATGATAAAGTATTCTCTTCTTCTTTGTATTGCTTACTTTGTGTGAAATCACTGGTGTTCCTGCTAATCCCCTTGCTCTTCTATTAAAAACTGGCCACACTAAGCAGGAGAGCACACCATGGTTGAGTTCTCTAGCTATGCTTGGAACACGGTGTACACTCCAATGATCAGACATGTCCTGACAACCCCTGCTGCACAACCATTCACTGGGAAGATCAGTGTGCTGCTGCTTCTCCTCCCCCCATCTCTTATGCAGCTGAGAACAGAGGGAATGTAATCACTTATAAAAAAGGGCATTCATAATGTTTTTATTTTTTTGTTTTTTTTTTGTTTTGTTTTTTTTCATCTATACAAAAATGTTTTGCCTTTCGTTTCTATTTTAAATGGGCTGTTTTACAAGGTGATTGTTTACAATCAATTTTACTCTAAGGGCCCTTTCACACTGGGGCGGTTTGCAGGCGTTATTGCGCTAATAATAATGCCTGCAAACAGACCCGAAAGTGCCGCTTTTGTCTCCAGTGTGAAAGCCCCGAGGGCTTTCACACTGGAGCGGTACGCTAGCAGGACGGGGAAAAGTCCTGCTAGCAGCATCTTCGGATCGGTGAAGGAGCTGAGTGTATACACCGCTCCTGCCCATTGAAATCAATAGGACAGGGCGGTTATACCGCTTCTGCAGAGGCGCTTTGCGGTGGTTTTTAAGCCTTTCTCGGCCGCTAGCAGGGGGTAAAACCGCGCCGCTAGCAGCCGAATACCGGCGGTAAAGCGCCGCTTACAATAGCGGCGCTTTGCCGCCCCCGCCCCAGTGTGAAAGGGCCCTTAGCGAGCTTCAGCCTTGGTTCACACTAGATGTGGTGCGGATTCCACACGGCATCAAAATCGCAACCCGTTCTTGTGAACTGATTGCGGAGTGTATGTTGACACTCATGTGATCTGATTCTAATGCGGACAAAAAAATTGTCCTGGAGCCAAGACAAGCGCCAGATATCAAGCAACCATCTTCTTACTAGTTACTTTGTCGGACCACCACAAGGGGAGGGGGTGCCCTGTTCGACCTCATACAATGGGAACATGGTACAATATAGAGCTGCACGATTAATCGTTAAAGAATCGCGATTCAACTCTCCTCAGGATCTTAAAATAGCTTTTTCCCGATTCTATGTAACAAGTGTAGAGAGTTCTCTGCTCACTTCTGACAGCTGACGAAAAAATCCAGGCAGCCTGCCAAGTTTTAACACAACATTTTAAGCGAGATAAAGAGAAACATTGTGACATGTAGTTCCTTTGGAATGAACTTCGGTTTGTAAATGAGGTCAGTTTAACCACTTGAAGACGAAACATTTTTCTGATACTTGTTGCTTACAAATGAAAATCAGTATTTCTCTAAGTGCTTCCAGGACAGGCCATGAGACCTAGGGCTCCTCTGCTGTCCTGGAAGACTTTCAGAAGACTTTCAGAAAAAAAAACTCAGCTTTTTTTTCTACAAAAATTACTCTTGGGAAAAATTTCGGCACAGGGCGGCACAGTGGTGCAGTGGTTAGCACTCTCGCCTAGCAGTAAAAAGGGTCGCTGGTTCGAATCCCAACCACGACACTACCTGCCTGGAGTTTGCATGTTCTCCCTGTGCCTGCGTGGGTTTCCTCCGGGTACTCCGGTTTCCTCCCACACTCCAAAGACATGCTGGTAGGTTAATTGGCTTCTGTCCAAAATTGGCCCTAGTATATGAATGGGGACCTTGGATTGAGGGTAGGGACTGATGTGAGTGTGTGATGTACAGGGTTAGGGACAAGGGTTAGGGTTGTAGACACACACTCACTCAGGTTGAACTAGATGGACTGGTGTCTTTATTCAACCTTACTAACTATGTAACTATATATATATATATATATATATATATATATATATATATATATATATATATATATAATTACACACACACACACACACGAATAAAATGGCGGTTGTTGCAATATTTTGTGTCCCACTGTATTTACGCAGCGGTCTTTCAAATGCAATTTTTTTGGGAGAAAATACACTTCAATGAATTTAAAAAAACTGAACGGCAAAGTTAGTTAAAATTTTTTTGTATAATGTAAAAGATGTTACGCCGAGAATCTTGAGAGAATCGTGACTACACGATTAAATTGTGGTTAAATACACTTTAACCACTTCCTGCCAAGGTATGTCATATGACGTCCTGGACTTTGAGTGGAGTTATCTGAATGATCCCCACAGTTGCAGGCAGCATCCAGATATCTTATTTTTTTTTTTTTTCAGCCGGCGATTACCTTCATCGTGAGAACAATCGTAGTGGCAGTTCAGTCGCTTGATTGTTCTTACAGGTGGCGGGAGGGGACATCCCTCCCTTTTTTATTTAAAAAAAAAAAAAAAACGTTTGTAAAATCACTGTGCAAACACCGTGTGACATAAAAAGTTACAACAACTGCTATTTTATTCCCTAGGGTCTCTGCTAAAAAAAATATATATAATGTTTGGGGGTTCTGAGTAGTTTATTTTTACAGGTAGGTGAGAAGTGCCAGAATAGGCTTGGGCTGGAAGTGGTTAATGAATTTAAAAAAAAACAGTAAAGTTAGCCTATCTTTTTTTTTTTTGTTTTGTTTGTTTAATGTGAAAGATGTTACACCGCAAGAATTGTGAGAAAATCTTGATCTTTATTCTAAGCAAAACAAAAAAAAAAACGTGATTCACATTTTAGCCAGAATCATGCAGCTCTAATACAATATACTACATGCATTTCAGAACACTGAAATTTATGAGAGTTCCTTTTTAAGAGCCCTTGCACACTGGGGCGGGGGGCGGCGTCGGCGGTAAAACGCTATTATTAGCGGCGTTTTACCGCCGGTATGCGGCCGCTAGCGGGGCGGTTTTACCCCCCGCTAGCGGCCGAGAAGGGGTTAAATACCACCGCAAAGCGCCTCTGCAGAGGCGCATTGCCGGCGGTATAGCCGCGCCGTCCCATTGATTTCAATGGGCAGGAGCGGTAAAGGAGCGGTATACACTCCGCTCCTTCACCGCTCCGAAGATGCGGCTAGCAGGACTTTTTTTACCGTCCTGCCAGCGCATCGCTCCAGTGTGCAAGCCCTCGGGGCTTTCACACTGGAATGCAAGGAGCGGCACTTTCTGGGCGGTTTGCAGGCGCTATTATTAGCGCAATAGCGCCTGCAAACCGCCCCAGTGTGCAAGGGCTCTTAATGCAGAGCAAGGTGTTGGTAGAAACCAGGCATTTATTTACTTTATTTAAAAATGAACCAAAATATGTGACAATCCACCCACTGAAAACAAATATCATAGGGCCTATAAGTGTAGTGCACCTATAAAATGAGTTTCATATACATGATTTTAGAAAGGAGGTACAGTCAAAAATGTTATGACACATACCAATTGTATTTTATATTGTACTAATTACATTGTGTTTTTTTTTTTTTTTTTTTTGTCTTTCAGTGGGTGATTTCTCAACAAGTATCCTTCCTGTGATGCGTACAAGCAGTGTACATACTAAATTGACCCTCATTTGATTTGCCTGAATTACAGAATGGATCCTGACCCTGTTTTAGGGTTCTGGACTTCAAATATTGCATTTCATAGGGTTCTGCTGTGATTTGCGTTCTGCTGAGCTGCGCAGAGCTATCGTCACAATTTTATTTTTTTTACTTGCATAGGGTGAATAACGTCAGGTTAGGTGTTGGGCCTCCACTAACACTTTTACAGTGTGTGATGTGTTAAAATGCCACAGTAAACTGAAAACTGCACATTATTATTTTTTTTTTTTCTTCATCCTGTCTACAATCTAATCTGCCTGTTTGTTATAGTTCTGTGACCCAAAATATTGAGGTTATTGAATCAGCATTTTAGAAAAGTCTCATACCTGGTATTTTCAGTACGGCGTGATGTGTCATTTGAATGCTTTATACATCATGATTCATGTTTTTATGTTACTATGCTCCCCTTCTTTTTTTTTTTTTTTTTTTTTTTTTACCTTTTTCCCATGAGCTTTAAACCATAAATGTGTATCTGTCATTGTAAATGGATGTTCTGTTTTGTGTGAGAACCATTTTCCAAAATGTCAAGCTTAACTCATTGTAACCAGATTCCTCAGTTTGAAGATGTTAAATTTGAAGCAGCAAGTCTTCTATCCGAATTGTATTGCCAGGAGGTAAGTTACTTGGATGGATTTAAATCTTGTGGAGGGTCGCGATTGGACATTCCTTTAGGTTTTTTTGAACCTTTAAGAGAAGTATGAGGATTTGGTAGGTGTTACTATTGCCTTCCATTTTTGGACCATTTTAAAACATTGAAAGCCTCAGTAGTGTGTTATTTCTATGAGGGCAACATGGTGGCTGCCAATAGCGACCTTTTCTTTGAAAAATGGCTGTCATTCTTTGCTGATTCAATACTCTGAGTATGTTATGCGTAAGGCCCCTTTCACACATGCGGACCGTATGTCCGTATTTCATCCATCCGTTTTCGGATGAAAAACGAACATACATGCATCCCTATGGGATAGCGGGTGCCAGCGGATGTACATCCGCTAACACCCGATGTCATCCGGCTCCGCTCTCGTCCGATTCTGTGGACCGAAGAAAATCCTATTTTTCTATCCGTCTGCAGAGCGGATCGGATGAACACAGACAGACAGTCCGTGTTCCTCCGATCCCCCATAGGGGAGAGCGGAGATCTGACAGGGCGGTCCCTGCACAGTGTGCGGGTCTCGCCCTGTCATCCGCCAGCTCAGCTGGGGAAAACAGAGCGATCCCCGCTGAGCAGCGGATGTTCACGGGGCGGATCAACACGGATCCGTCCCGTGTGAAAGGGGCCTAACAAGTATGCGAATATAGACTTTCCTAACATGCATACTTTTTTCAGTTCAGGGATTCAGAAGACTTTGAAGCCACATAAATTGGCATAACAGCCAGAGAATAAGGGGTTTAAGAGATCAGTAATGGCATATTTCTCTTGTAAATGTTTATTTACAGTATATACTGTTTTTGGCTAGAATGAGGAAAGGTTACAACCCCTGTCAGATTTTACTGCTATCGTGAGACGCCATTAGAGATTTTCTTTTCTGTTCTGAGGACAACCTTTTACAAGACAGGAAGTGAGGAAAAATCTGTAACGGACAAAATGCTATGTGAATTGACTGGCCTCAAGTGATATAAAGATGAAACCAATCCTCCTACATAAGTTGTACCTGTCTATCTGCAGGATTTCTTCATCTGTTCCAAGTGCTAAATATTTAAAGCTTGTCTGAGAGTTTCAAGAAAAAAAAAAGGGGACGGAGAGTTGAAGTCACACTCTGCAGAACTCAGTGAGGAGAGCTCTGGGAGCTGATTCGAGGAAAGACACACACCCCCTTTACACAGCTCACTGAAACAGAGCTAAGGCTGTCAATCAGCTGGAGCTCCCTCCCCTGTCACCTTTTTTCTCTGTCAGGAAAATTTGTCAGAAGTTACTCATGCAGAGATAGCAGAGGAACAAAGCAGCAGATAGAAATGACTCTTGGTGATCTTAAAGTTGTTCTATGCATTGTGAAAAACCTTTGTGCTGAAAAATTAACACCCCCCCCCATACTTACCTGAGCCCAATCTAAAAATGTGCATGAGAGCAGTGGCTCTCACTGCGCTCTCCGTCCTCTGAGCAGATTGAGAGCAGTGGGGGCCATTTGCTCCCACTGCTGTCAATTAAAAGCTATGCTGAGCAAGCGGGGTCGGAGCCGGCTTTGTGTCAAACGCAGATAGGGTGGCTCGGGAATGAGCACTTACAGATGCCCCCTTTGGGAAAACTGCTTTCCATGGGTGCACTCGCCAAAGAGGAAGAGCCTGGAGTGCTGGTGGGGGATCCCAGAAGAAGATCTGGGTCACTCTGTGCAAAACCATTACATGGAGCAGGTAAGTATAACGTGTTTGTTTTTTTAATAAAAAAGAATGAAGCTTTAATTGAGGTAAGTACACACTATAGAGGGATATGCCTTCTTCATATTTCATGTCTGAGGTTTACAACCACTTCGAAGATATCGCCATCTCTAGCTATATAATATATATCTATCCTTTTTGTTGCTGGAGGAGAGAATTCTCCTCACTTCCTGTCCTGGAGACAACCTTTTTACCAGACAGGAAGTGAAGGAATCTCTCAATCGGAGTCAACATTGGCAGGAAAACCTAACACGAGTTCTAATCCTTTTCTACATTTTCAAAAACCCCCAAAAAATCCACTGAATGGAGCGACTGCTCCAGCAGATAGAATTAAATAAAATGTCACATTAGTGAAATGTCACAAAGTTTGGGGGGGGGGGGTGGTGAAGAGAGAGAAGGGTTGTCGCGTAACGTTCACAGCTCATTGGGACCACTGCCTTCTCGCCACACACAAGCAGCTGTATTCTAACACAGCTGCTGGTATGAACAGGCCCTGAGTGAAAATCCATTAGGGCTATGTCCATGTCGTAACTGATAAATGTGTGAATATCAAACTTTTTTTGTTGCAGAATTCTGTGGATGCAGCAAAGCCTCTCCTACGTAAGGCAATCCAAATCTCCCAACAAACGCCCTACTGGCATTGCAGGCTTCTCTTTCAGCTTGCTGTAAGTGACAACATTAAGAGTAGTTAACAGCATTATTATAAAGTGATGGCTACTGTATTAAGTAAGCAAATGTTTGTTTTTAAATATATATATATATATTTTTTTTAAAGCAACTTCATACTCTTGAGAAGGATTTGGTGTCGGCATGTGACCTCCTAGGAGTTGGTGCTGAGTATGCACGTGTGGTGGGCTCTGAGTATACCAGGTAAAAGAAGTCCAAGTCTGAGGTCTGGAGAAATCTGTGGTCATGTTTTAATATTGGAACAAGTATCTATCTCTATCCAGCCTGCTTACTTAAACGATATATGGCAATCCTCTGTGGTGGTAATGGGGGAGCTGAGAATTTACTGCCATCTTTTGTTTATCAGTAAAGACTGTAGTTGTTAAATAGGCTTTTATTAATCTGTATGATTATTATTACCCCAGTATCTGATGGAAAGCAGTATTTGAACTGTATCAGGCATTCAGAGCTGCACGCTGATGTGTTTTTTGGTAAAAGGGGGAGAAAGGACCACTTTAAAGAGCAACACCATGCACCAGCAGGACCCATTTTACCTTTCATGTGTTGTGTTCCATTGCAGCCCCTTCATTTTTATTGGGTTTCCTAACACAGCAAACCTCAAATTGCTAAAAAAAACCACTGCAACACACTGCATCCTAGTGTTATTGGCCCTTAGTATGTGCTGCTGGGGACAGTGGTAAAGTAAACCTATACACTGGCTGTTTGGGTAAAAAAAGTATGTGGTGTGTGTGTGTGTGTGTGGTTTGTGTTTTTTTTTTTTTTTTTTTTTTTTTAAATTTTATACATGCTTAAATGAATGCAGCATCTGTCCCCCGCCGGCTCGAACACTGAGAACTGAGCGATCAAACATCACCAATCACTCTGTTCTCAAGGCTTCCTGAGCAGAGTGCTGCTGACTGGTAGTCCCCCTCCGCGCTCACTGGAGTGCTGGGCTGTGGGAGGGGCAGGAGCTGACAAGTCAGGCTCTCAGTGGCACACTGAGAGGCTGAGTCAGGTGCTGGTCCAGGCATTTGGACAGATCCCAACCATATGGTCAGGATCCTGGATCGGCTCTGTGACGTCAGCCGACAGCAGGCTTCAGCCGCTGTCTGCTGAAAACTGGTTACAGGAAAGTACAGCCAAACAAGCTTTGGCTGTACTTCTATTTTAAAGAAATGGGTTAACTGAAGTTTTATATTTCTTTAAAACTGATAAGAACATTGGTGTGAAGTGGTGCATCACAACTATATTTTTACCTTTGCTTCCTAGCCTTACTACAGCAACAGATTTTCAGCAGTGTTAATTTTATCGACCTAAAACCGACTAAAACATTTTAGTAGACTAAAATACAAATAAAACAATTGAGATGACTAAAATATAACCAAAATGGCATTTTAGTCACAAGACTAAAACTAAATTTAAATTTGGCGTCAAAATTAACACTGGTCGCATGTTCTCATACCTCAATACCATAAATAACATATTAGATTTTTCACTCCAGCAGTATATAATGACTTTGGAAATTGTAAAGAAATGCTTAAATGCATTACAATTTAACTCTACCCATTAGATTTTAGATGACTAAGATTAGTTTTAGTCGACTAAAATGTACTGGACATTTAGTCGACTAAATACGACCAAAACAATTGCAGAAGACTAAAATGGGACTAAAACTAAAATGCCATTTTAGTCCTTAGACTAAAACGAAATCGAAATTTGCTGCCAAAATGAACACTGATCATCAGCCCTGTAGTAATATTCGGAACCTAAAGGTTGTGTAAGTCCCCTTTTTTATTATCCATATCTGCATTAAGAGCCCTTTCACACAGAGCGCGGCCGTGTTAGCGGTAAAGCGCTGCTATTTTTAGCGACGCTTTACTGTAGTTTTTGAGGAGCTTTTCGGCCACTAGCGGGCCACTTTTAACCCCAGCTAGCGGCCAAATAAAGGGTTTAAAGCGCTCCTAAAGCGCCCAAAGGTGCTGCTTGCTGGACTTTTTTTTTTTAGTGTCCTGCCAGCGCAGCACCTCATTGTGACAGCACTCGGGCTTTCACACTGGGACTGCAGATGAGGCATTTTACAGGCGCTTTACAGGCGCTGTTTTTAGCGCTAAAGCACCTGAAAAATGCCTCCCGTGTGAAAGGGGCCTAAAGGCTATGACTATGGATTGGTTTAAAGTATATTCAAACTTTTTTTTTTTTCTATACAGGGCGTTGTTTTTGCTCAGTAAGGGAATGGTAAGTGTTGTTTTTCTTTATTTTCTTTTCACTTTTACTGCTTTTTTTTTGATCATGAAGGTGCAAGTAGATCATATATTGTTTTATAAAGTGGAGGATCTCGCATGGTACAACAGCTCAAGATAATATGAATAAAAATGCCTATGGTTTGGATGTGTCCTGCAGAGCATTCATCCATATTTCTGTTAGTCATTACAAGTTTATAGTCTGTGCCAACATAAGTTGCCTGGTTACTTATACATGTTCACAATGTCCTGAAAAAATGCAAAATTGGCATTGCTCTTGAATTTTTTTTATTTATTTTTTTCCTGGCAAAGCTCATGTAGTCTGATTTCCTTATATTGTTATTTTCTCCTTAGCCTATAACTTAGAATGTTCAGGGAAGTGAGTTTGAAGGTAGAGTAGAATGGCCTTGAGCCATGTGTTAATACTGCCATCGGCTCAATCAGAATATAATTATGGTGACAATTGTTCTTTTTGACTGCTGGTATTCCCAATTAGACAAATGGGAATAATGGGGGGGGGGGGGGGGGGGGGGGATCAGCTGTACACACAATATATATTTTGTCCAGAGCATTGTCTTATTCCCATTTTGGGTAAGGATTGGATTGTGTTTTTATTAAAGCATGCTGGCACACATTTTCAAAGGTTATTCTTAGCTGAGGTTTTTAATATTTATGTTAAATGGATTTTCTATTGAATCTGAATGCTGTTTTTCCAGCCTAATGAAAAATATAGCATGGTTTGGATAATATAAATGCAGTAACTGCTATTTCTCTTTAGCTTTTGCTGATGGAACGAAAGCTTCAGGAAGTGCATCCTTTGCTTACTTTATGTGGACAGATTGTGGAGAATTGGCAGGGTAACCCTATCCAGAAGGAATCCCTGCGAGTTTTTTTCTTAGTCCTTCAAGTGACACATTATTTGGATGCAGGGCAGGTAAAAAAAATATTTTTTCTCTATTTCACTCTGTGGTTGCAAATGCATGATCTGTTTTCGTATATGAGCTTTTGTCCGTACTGGTGAAAACAAATGACAGATAAAATAAGGCAATTCTCTAACCACAGTAGTTAGCCAGAAGTTAAAGTTGCAGTCAAACATGCTGCTGTTTTTTTTTCATTAAAAAGGAAGCTAAAGCAGAATTTTTCCCAAAAGAGGAAGTTCCTCTATTTTCCTCCACATTTGGCATTTGGGGGGGGGGGGGGGGGTGCCTGCTTTTGACAGAAACCCACTCCCCCACTTCTGTTCCCCCTTCCCCCGCAGCCTTCTGGGACAAGGTCCCAGAAAGCTGCGGGAACGATTGGGTAGCACAGGGTGGCAAGCAGTTACAACTGGCTGCCCACAGTCGGTATGCCAGTGGCGGGGACTGAAGCCCAGTGAAGAAACCGGCTGGGTGAGCACTAGGGTTGTCCCGATACCACTTTTTTAGGACCGAGTACAAGTACCGATACTTTTTTTCAAGTACTCGCCGATACCGATTACCGATACTTTTTTTTAATGTCACGTGACAGTTTTTTTTTTTTTTCTTTTTTTTGAGGGGGGGTGGGGGTGGGGGTATAGTGAACGGTGTCTGTGTGTGTGTTTTTGTTTTGGTTTTTTTCATTTACATTTATTATTTTTTACAATTTTTTTTTTTTATTCTTTATTGCACTATGTGTGTGTTTTTTTTATTTTTTTTTTATCAGCCCTGTTGGGGGGCTTTGGTGAGATATCAGGGGTCTTAACAGACCTCTGATATCTCCCCCTTGAGACAGAGAAATAGACTGAGGATAGATTCCCCAGTCCCTTTCTCTGCAGCGTCAGCTGCACTGAGAATGAATGGAGAGAACACAGCAGCTTCTCTCCATTCATAAACTGACACATTGTAATCACAGGAGATTACAATGTTTCAGTTATGTGAATGGAAAGAGTCAGCTGACTCTCTCCATACACACAGCGGAGAGACAGCAGAATGGAGGGGACAGACGAAGAGAGAGGGGGACAACGGAAAGCCGGAACGGATGGGGACAGCGGAGGGGGACAGAGGAACGCATGGGGACAGCGGAGGGGGACAGAGGAACGCATGGGGACAGCGGAGGGGGACAGAGGAACGCATGGGGACAGCGGAGGGGGACAGAGGAACGCATGGGGACAGCGGAGGGGGACAGAGGAACGCATGGGGACAGCGGAGGGGGACAGAGGAACGCATGGGGACAGCGGGAGGTGGACAGAGGAACGGAGGAGGACAGCGGAGGGGGACAGAGCAAAGAAGGAGGACAGCGGGGGGGGGACAGAGGAACGGAGGGGGACACAGCAATGGAGCAGGACAGCGGAGGGGGACAGAGGAACGGAGGAGGACTAAGGAGGAGGAGGTGTATGTCACTAAGCAGCTGAAAGCCGCGGGGGGAGAAGCTTGTAACTCCCCCACACGTCCATCACCGCTGACTGTCAAGGTATCGGCGGAAGCATCGGGAGCATTTGCCCGAGTACAAGTACTTGGGCAAATGCTTGGTATCGGTGCCGATACCGATACTAGTATCGGTATCGGGACAACCCTAGTGAGCACAACGCTGCATCCTGGGACATTTGAGTGTCCTATTAAAAGTCAGCAGCTACAGTTTATTTTAGCTGCTGAACAACCACATTAAGTGATTTTTTTTTTTCTAGGTTACACACAGTCTAAAAGTGTTTTCTGGGTCTAGCATCAGTGTCAGGATTTAGCTCTACAAACAAGCATTATTAGAAACAACATTTTCTCTTTTTTTCTTTTTTTTTTCTTACAGGTCAAAAGTGTGAAACCATGCCTTAAACAACTTCAACAGTGCATCCAGACCATTTCAACTCTCCATGATGATGAGATTTTACCTAGTAATTCAGCCGATTTGTTCCACTGGCTGCCCAAAGAGCATATGTGTGTTTTGGTTTACTTGGTAAGTTCTGAAATTCCACTTTTTCAAAATGTAGCAAAACTGGTAGCTTTTCAGGGAGAGGCTTCCTACAAGCTGTAGAAAGACGCATATAAGAGCCCTTTCACACTGGGGTGGGGGGCGGCATCGGCAGTAAAACGCCGCTATTATTCGTTTTAAAAAGCACAGGGGACGTTACTTACAGTCAGTGTCATCTATCCTTTGTGCTGCTGGCTGCAGAATTTTTTTTTTTTTTTAAACATTTTGCCCCCCTAAGCTCCAAAAAAAAAAAGCCTATGAATAACATGGGGAGGCGTTTCTAAGCGGTAAAAAAAAAAAAAAAAAAAGCCCGATGCACCTAGGAGCAGCTGTAAAAATGTCCTGTGTGCGTGAGGCAAAACCTTTTTTGATTAAAGTGGTTGTAAACCCACAAAAAAAAACCCTGCAAGACAGGCATAATGAGCTAGTATGCATAGCATACTAGCTCATTATGAAATACTCCTCTTAGATCAAAGCCCCCACATCGGTCCCGGCATACTACTCTGCCCAGCGACATGACTCCCGGAGTTACTTGCAGGTATCGTGGGCTCCGGCGTTGTAGTTGGCCGGGGCCGCCGGTGACTGTAGGTCAACTGAAGCAACGGCACAAACGAGCCATTGCTTCAGTGTGCCGTTGACGTCAGCACATGCTGATACAGGTAATATCTCCTAAACTGTGTAGGTTTAGAAGATATCCACAGTAGCTACAGGTATGCATTATTATAGGCTTACCCGTAGTAAAAAGTGGTTGTAAAGGGTTTTTCAACCACTAAGCTTGGCCTTTAATTATTTTGGGATAAACAAAGTAAGTCTAAGGAATATAATTTAGTGTAACGTCGGCCAAAATAGTTTAGGCTAGAGTTGGGGAAGGGTCTTAAGTGCTGTCTGAAGCTTAAAGTGGATGTAAACCTGATTCATATAATTTGAGCTGGGCACATATATCTGTAGTGTTTTTTTTTTTTCTCCAAAGCACCGAGTGTGTTTCTTCTGTTTGTAGCTCTATCAGCCTGATGACTCTGTCAAGTTCTCAGGCTGCAGGTGAAAACAGCCTGAAGTTTGTGTAGTGGGAGATTGCTATAAATAGATTAGCACAGAGCTGAACTATTCACAGCACAGCTCTGCACATTACTTCCTTCCTTTGCCAATGTGGAGTTGGGGGGTGTGTGCCCTTCCTCCAATTACCGCATATACTCGAGTACAAGTCGATCCGAGTATAAGTCGAAGCCCTAATTTACCACAAAAAAATGGGAAAAACTTATTGACCCGAGTATAAGACGAGGGTGAGAAATGCACAGCTACTGTAAGTGGAAAAGAGGGTCAACAATGACCATTTGCAGCCTCACTGTGCCCCTTTGCATGCCTCACTGTGCCCCTTTGCAGCCATAGGTCCCCCGAACTTCAAACTCTGTAGTTAAGGGTTCCTAGATGCTCCCTAGCTGCAGCCAAAATTTGGGGTCTCTGAACCCAAAGGGTCCCGAGATGACATTGCTGCAGATGGACACAGTTGACCAAATTTGGGGCCCCGTATCTCAGAGCCACTTAGTGCTAGGAACCCCAAATTTTATATGCAAACCCAGTGGAACTAGCACCATAAAATATCCAAAGCTGGTGTTTCTAGCACCAAGTGGCCCCGAGATACAGGGCCCCAAAAATCGGTTCAGAAAATGTCAAGCACTTTTCTGCAGCAGAGAATGATGTTTTCCGAACCGGATTTGAGGCCCCGTATTTCGGGGCCACTTAGTGCTAGGAACCCCAGCTTTGTATATGTTATGGTGCCAGTTCCTCTGGGTTTGAAAACCAAATGTGGGGTTCCTAGCACCAAGTGGCCCTGAGATACGGGGCCCCAAAGTCGGTTCAGAAAATGAAATTTTTTTGCTGCAGAAAAGTGCTGGACTCGAGTATAAGTCGAGGGGGGCACTTTCAGCACAAAAAAATGTGCTGAAAAACTCGACTTCTACTCGAGTATATACGGTAGCTTTTTTGGCTGTATGCCCAGGCTTCTCTGCAGTGCTGAACAGGAAGAGAAAATCTCTTAACTCAAAGAGTACATTCTGAAGGATAAATAAAGCTGAAGACAGCAGGTATACATGTAATACTTATGTAGGGATATTTGTTTAATCTCCATCTGAGGCTGTTCACTTCACTGGGTATATGTGAGGGTTTACATCCACTTTAATGCATTCTATGGGCAGTGTCTCCATGTCTGAATGGACACCAGGAGCTGTGGCTCTGCTCTGGTGCCCCTATAGCAAGCTGCTCTGTGCAAAACCATTATACAGAGCAGGTAAGGTAAGCATGTTTATTTTTAACTAAAAAAAAAAAAACTTTATATTCCCTTTTAATGTATGGACCCTTGGCTAAAATGAAAAATTGACTGGCCATTGAGTGTAAAAAAAAAAAAGCACTGAACGCAGCTCTGTATGAAAGCAGCCATCCACCTCTGTTGTGTGTTGCCAACACAGGTGGGTTTTTACTGTGCTAATCACACACACCTTGGGCTTTAATCGATTGTTTGTTTTTTCTTTACGTACATGGTTTACTTTTAGTATATTTACTACATGCCTCTTTTCTGTTTTACCTTGCAGGTAACCGTTATGCACTCCATGCAGGCAGGCTATCTTGAGAAGGCTCAAAAATACACAGATAAAGCTCTTATGCAGTTAGAAAAGCTCAAGAGTAAGTATAGTGTATAACTTCTGTACTGTCTGTCTGCACTTATAAACCATGCAATTGTATGTCCGCTTGAATAGTGGAACAGTCAAAAGACCCTTTTGCAAAATGTTTCCCATTTCCCTTAAGGTGGTTGTCATAGATAAGCAGAAAGTATAAAACCTGTTTTTAAATCCTCCACAAAAGTGGTTTTAGGCTCCGTACACACTGGAACCAGCTGCAGATCGCACAGGAGTGCTGTGCATTTCTGTTCCCGGTTTCGGGGACGAATCTATGCCTGAATTCGGCCCTGAAACTGAGCCATGGACGCACAGCGTTCCTGTGCAGTGCGCTCCGCAGCCGCAACGGAGATGTGAACCGGCTCCATAGGGAGCCAGTCACATTCTCCTGCTATGCGAATTATATGTGGGTTTTCCACTATGGCTTGGCAATATGCTCAGAGGTGTTAGGCTTTGCTTTATAAAATTAAAAAAAAAACCTGATGTGCTTTTCAATGAAAGTTTATGCCACAGAGGTGCAAGCCAGCCTCAGGAACCCATTAAAAAGCTGCTTGTTTTAAAGACCAGGGTTTTTTTTTTTTTTTTTTTTTTGTTTTTTTTTTTGTTTCTCGTTTTTGTTTTTTGTTTTTTTTAGTGCACTCAGGGGGAGAGCTTCTACAGAGGCATAAGTTGACCCATTTAGCACATTTCACTCATATGGGCTAGAATTAAAAGAATTTGGCTGTGCACTGTTGAATATAGATTTTTAAAGGAAGTGCTGTCATCAGAGTGCATCCTTGGCTTCATAGCTGTTTGGCAGGGGGAACCCCTGTTGGCAACATGGGGACATGTGGTTGTTTTTTGCCACTTTAAACTATCCATAAGGCCCCTTTCACACGAGGCGGGCTCCGTTTCTACGGAGCCCGCCTCGGTCTGCCAGCTCAGCGGGAGATCAGTCCGTTGATCTCCACTGAGCCGGCGGATGACAGGTCCCTCTCTGCTCACTGAGCGGGGAGGGTCTTGTCAGGCGGCGCTGCCGCCTATGGAGCGATCGGACGAAAACGGACAGCGTGTCCGTTTTCATCAGATCTCCCCCGATCCGATCCGCCAGCGACGGACTTGGACGTAGAACCATCCATCTGCTTTTCAGCGGATCGGACCAGGTCGGATGTCAGCGGACACGTCTCCGCTGACATCTGACGCTCCATAGACTAACATGGAGCGCCTGTTCAGGTCCGCCGTCAAAACGGACAGGCGGACCTGAACGGTCCGATCGTGTGAAAGGGGCCTTAATCTTGAGCTTCACAAACCTTTTAAGTGATTTTTTTTTTTTTTTTTTCCAAGATCATTGCATAAATCCTTTACATAGTCTTTGGAGAATGTATTTTTTGAATGCAGGATGAATATCTGATTTCCTTGGAGAGTGAAGGACATGTCTGTAGAGTGGAAGTAAAGGCAAAACCTAACTAACTCTTTAAACCTACTCTTAGCCACATTCTAAGCCTAATCTATCTAGCTCTGTAAAGAAAAGCTCACTATATTTGCCTAATCTGAAGCTGCTCTGGTCTGGTCCCATGCTGAGCTGTCAGCGGATGCTTCAGTGTGTAGGAGAGGCAGCCGACAACAGAAACCCCATAGTAAGTGTATGGGTGACGTCATTTTCCAGGCATTCCCTAGCCGTTGGCTTTCTCCCGCACACAGAGGGTGCTGCTGGAGACCCGAGTAGCTTCAGAATAGGCAAGTATAGCTTTCCTTTTCTTTTCAGGGTTGGGTAGATTACTCTTAGAATGGGGGTGGGATTAGGTTTAGTTAGTACTTCCACTTCAATATAAACTATTGACTTTATGATATAAAAAGTAAACCTATTTCTAGGATAACCACCAGTAAATACCAGTAGTGTTCATGTTCGTGTCCCCTATAAAACAACAACAACAAAAAAATTGTTATGCATCACAGGCAGCCAAGTTCACTGGATATTCTGCCATTTTAATTGCAGTGCTTGACAGTAGCCCAATCTTGTCCTCATTCCAAGTCATCCTGCTTGAACACATAATCATGTGCCGTCTTGTCACAGGCCACAAAGCTACAGCTTTACAAGAGGTAAGCAATAGAATGAAGCCAATTAGAAGCATGTTTTAAGTGTGTTCGCTATTTATGTTACTTTTCTTGTTTTTACTTAGATATCTCAAGTCTGTCAGCTTTGTCAGCAGTCACCCCGTCTGTTTTCTAATCATGCAGCTCAACTCCACACGTTGTTGGTAAGCTTATAAAGTTTCTATGTCCATTTTTCCATTTGTTTAGGGGAAACAGTCCTGCATTGAAAAAGGACGTAGTGTTTTCTGAGTATCGTGTCAGTTTAGTATGTTTTTATTGTATTAAAATCTGAAGACTGATGTATAGAAACAAACTGAAGAAGAGCAACTCTATGGTTATTTGTACATAGTTGCCACAGTGTTTCTAATGCCATTATTGTAGGTAGCGCACGACAAAATGCTTTGTGGGAGAGTATACTTGCAAGTGGAAGATCCCAAAGGGAACATGGTGAAATTGTTTGTTTGCATTTTGTATGCCCTTTTTTTTTTTTTTTCTGCTGGCAGTATGCATACAAGGAACATGTGGTAATCTTTAATGGTGTAGGTGGCACCCACAAGTTTTCTGCAAGGTGCGTTCCAGATCAAGAGTTGTCACTCTGCTTCAGCACGTACCATGCCTCCTAAAGGCTCACTCTCTTAAGCAGGCCAATCAGATTGAAGTACCAGGAGTTACTTTGCTATTTGCACCACTGGGTGCTTTGCACATTTCCTGCTACCGCGTTTCCGTAGAAAGGGTTACTGCTAAGGGGCAGTAAGGGGCAGAGCACTGATGTAATCCACTGGGGGATTGTCACACACTCCATATTCTTTCCTGCCATTCAGGGTTGAGGAAGCATCATCCTTCTGCTCCTGGTCTGTTGCTACTGTCTGCTTTTGGTGAATTGGCACCTCTAGCCATCTGACCCTCATCAGCACCAGCTTCTGGGTTTGTTAGTACTAGAGGCTTCACCTTGCACTTCTGGGCCTAGTTGTCTAATAAAACGCAGGGGCAACATGTCTGTACAGAGTGGGGCCTTCCCACTGATACAAGTGACAACAGCCCATACTTTCCTCACAATTCTGGTGTGTCTACTCGGTCTCCTCTGAACGTAATGACCTCTAGAATAAAGTAGCCTTGTAGTTAAATGATCTACTACGTCAGAGTCCCTTACCCTGTTAGTGGCTTCTACTGCAGTCACTCGAGTTTGTGGCCAAATTCACCCAATTCCTTGTGGGTCCTGACCGCAGAGGTTCTAAGCCTGCTCGAGCGCCATACTCTGCAGAATCTCTGAGCTTCCTGAGCCTTAAGAACAGATTAACCACTGGCCGCTCTGACCTGACACCCATTCAAACTTAGGGATGGGTGACACAACTGTTGCCAACAGGGGAAGATAATACATATCCCTGGCACACAAAAGGCAGTACCACCAATAGCGCTCACCTGAAGGCCAGAGCAAGGGAAAGCTTTATAGCAAAAGGGAGATTACCACAATGATGGTGTGGGAGGCAATGTGTTCAGAAATTCTATATGTCTGACAAAAGTTAATGCTTTTTGGTTAAGGCAGCATTTATTTGTATATCGTTTCATTATTGCCCCGGCTCAGCTTACTTAGACGGGTGGTGTATCATTCAGCCAGGATAACTTCCTCCAAAGACATTTTGGCTCCTAACTACTTCCTCCAAAGTTGGTTGGTAGGCTGCTAAAGTGTGGCATGAGTTGTGTGATGTTAACATCATCTACAGGATGCTATTGCTGGCAGAACTTTTACTATAGACCTATTGTAGTGTAAGGCAGGATTTTCAGTCTCGTTCAAACAGGAAATGTGTGGTGTTCGCAGAACATTGGCACGATGACTCTTAAGCAACATATGGTAGGCTGCAATATTTCATGGAGAAAAAAAAGGGCTTAGTACAGGCCTATGACTTGAGCTTCGTGACTTTGTGCATATGTCTTATATGAAAAATTATATATGAACTTTATAGGTCTTTAATGGTTATACTGAAAAACAATACCCTGTGCTTTTTTTCTTCAAGGGTTTGTACTGCATTTCTGTTAACTGTATGGATAACGCGGAGGCACAGTTCACAACAGCTTTGAGGGTGAGTTGAAAGCTTTACGCCTACATGCAAAAAATGATGATTTCTCCTTGGGTAATTTGTTTATTTGCGCTTACTTGATTGTATTACGCTTGCTGCACATATTTTCTTAGTACAATATTTAAGTATTCATATTGTCCTCTTATGGTACCATTTGTATTTACAGCTTACCACACATCAGGAATTATGGACTTTTATAGTAACAAATCTGGCAAGTGTTTATATTCGAGAGGGAAATCGACATCAAGAGGTGAGCAGGAATCGTCCCTATGGAAGCCAATACATTTAAGGGTCTATTTATAAAGCATTCATTGGACAATTGTCACCCACATTGGTGCAAGCTTCTGTAATAGATTTATTCCTATGATCGTCTGCTCCATTTAGTGGCCAAAGAATGTGCATCACTGGTGGTTTCAGTTTAAAGTGGAACTACACTGCATCTGAGCAACACAAACCAAAATCACCACCCACCCCCCACCCCCCCATCAGAACACTCCAATCAGCGCTCTCTGCCATTGGCTGAGAGCACCGTTCGGGAGTTGGTCGGCTGCTGGTTTTCCAGCATGCGTTTCTGGCAGAAACGGCTTTTTGGTTTGACAGACCGACATACACAAGGACAGAATGTCGCCCTCCCTTTTTATTAATTTTGAACTGGCTGTTTCCCGACTTTCGGCCTGTGTGTACAGGCCTTGGGTGACATGGCTAAAAAAATTGTACAAAAAAATATGGTGTGTGTGTGTTTTTTGTTTGGGAGAGAGCGAGCGAGCAGGGAGTTGGGCTTTAAAGCATAAGGCTGGCCATACATTATACAATTTTCTTGTACAACTTTCCTTTAGATTTACCAAAACCCATAGAGGCTGCCCATAGATGAATTGATAAATTTTTATTTTTATTTTTTTTTAATCATTCAGCCAGTGGGCTGAAAAAGAAAAAAGTGGATTCTTCCATCCACACAAGCAAGGTGGATAGAAAAATCCCTGCAGGGAAATTGTATTCTGACAGTTCACCACTGTTAGACTACATTAATTAGTGGCCGCAGCCGCTGATTGAGAAAAATTTCCTGCAAGCTCGTTCAACACAAGTCGATCGTCCCTGTTGAACTGGCCAAATTTCAATCCATCTATGGCCAGTTTAAGGCAGTGAAATTATGTTAGACTAGTGTCACACTTGTTTGGTCTGTGAGGTCTGTGCTTGCTGGGTCACAACAGCCCATTCATTTGACACGAGTACAGCACAGTTCCCAGTGCAGGTGCCGTTTCCCGTGCGGGCGGTGTGCCACTAGGATTAATGGCACCTACCCGCGGGTCCCACATTTCACTTTGGGGGTGGTTGCAGCTGCTGCAATTTTTGCATGTCTCGCAGCACCACCCACACAGGTGTGAACCTAGCCTAACAACAATAAGGGGATGTGTTTACCTAGTATAACCCAAACAGTTTGTTGTATAAAAGTGGCTTTTTAGTTTTAGCTACTGTATTTATTGGCGTATAACACTCACTTTTTCACCATGAAAATTGGGTGCAAATAGCGTGTGCATGTTATACGCCAATACTTCAATTTTAGCTGCCTCAGAGGGGATAGGGAGGGGGTTGGGATGAGCGCCATCAGATTACATACAGTGAGAATCTTCTGTTTACTTGGCGGCCTCTGTAATAAGAAGTCCCATCTTCTGGGCCGCCATTGGACTACTGTTCTGTCTATCATAGGAGATTCTCATTGTATGTAATCTGTCGGCGCTCATGTCGCCCCCCCTCCCTGTCCCCTCTAGGCTGCAGATGAGCATCGATCAGTCTGCACTGATGTCAATGGCGAGGCTGCTGCATTGAAGGTAATGGTGAGGCTGCTGCATTGATTGCAATGGTGAGGCTGCTGCATTGATGGCAATGGTGAGGCTGCTGCATTGATGGCAATGGTGAGGCTGCTACATTGATGGCAATGGTGAGGCTGCTGCATTGATGGCACTTGTGAGGCTGCAGATGGGCATTGATCAGGCTGCATTGATGGCAATGGTGAGGCTGCAGATGGGCACTGACCCTTATTTTGCTTCAAAGTTCCTTATATAAAATTTAAGCTTTTTTCCTGAAACTTCCCTCTTAAAATGAATGTGCGTGTTATATGCCTGTGCGTGTTATACGCCGATAAATACGGTAATTGCTACGAGAAATATTTTAATGAAGGATTCGGAGGATGACCCATCCAGATACTAAACCTTGTTCTTTTGTTCAGACATGTCTGTTTGACATTCTGATTTAGCACCTTACGGATTTCTATAAATGGCTGGGGGAATCATTCTTCTTTTGACTGTGAAGAGGTCCGCTGAATAATGTACTGTACCAAAATCTCTTTGGAAACATAACCCTTCTTGGTTAAGGCTAATCTCTCCCCATGTTCCAATTCTTCAAGCACTGAAAGAGGCTTTTTATATACATTATAGGTCTACATGCCTGCTAATTATATGCAATACGGGTAAGGCCTTTTTAAGAGGCATGGGAAAGAGACATTGATGAGAAAACCTTAGCGAACCAAAAATTGACTATTAGTAAACTTTGTGAATCTACCAAATTTATTTAAATAAATCTTGGTTTGTGGTGCTCAGATGCAGTGTAGTTCCGCTTTAAACTGAAACCACTTTAACTTGGTCTCAACAAGATTTTCCCGCATATAGATAATCAGCATCCTGTGGCTCTGTGTGTGTGTGTGTGTGTGTGTGTGTGTGTGTGTGTGTGTTTATGTGTATAATATATATATATATATATATATTGTGTGTGTGTATATGTATGTATATATATATAATGTGTGTATGTTTAGGAGAGAATTTTAAGGAAAAAAACTTTTAGGAGGGAAGTTTAAGGAAAATAAACTTACATTAAAATGCCCATCAATGCAGCCTCATCAGTGTTCATCTGCAGCCTTTTCAGTGTCAGTGCAGTCTTGTCCCCAGTGTCCGTGTCCATGTCTGCCGCCGCCATACACATGCTAGTAGTTTTAAATATGGCGCCGCGGAGTTCGGAGGGACTCGGCACCGGCGGAACTGAACGAACGCCGCCGAGATACACATACCCGAGTGTATTCGGCTCTTTCCGGTGCCGCAGAGTTCGGAGGGACTCGGCGCCGGTGGAACTGAACGAACGCCGCCGAGATACACATACCCGAGTGTATTCGGCTCTTTCCGGCGCCGCTCCCAGTCCCGCCCTATGATGGACATAACACAGGTCCAATGGCGGGACTGGGCGTGACTGTGAGCGGCGCCGGAAAGAGCCGAATACACTCGGGTATGTGTATCTCGGCTCTATGATTTCGGCGGCGCTCGTTCAGCATCGCCGAGTCCCTCTGAACTCCGCGGCGCCATATTTAAAACTACTCGCTATGTGAATGTCGGCGGCGATCGCCGTCATTCACATAGCGATAGCGGGGGTCGGCGTATAACACGCACCCACGACTTTCCCCTGATTTTAAGGGGAAAAAAGTGCGTGTTATACGCCGATAAATACAGTGTATATCTATCTATCTATCTCTATCTCTCTATCTCTCTATCTCTATCTCTATCTATCTCTCTCTATCTATCTCTCTCTATCTCTCTCTATCTATCTCTATATCTATATATATATATATATATATATATATATATATATATATATATATATATATATATATATATATATATATATATATATATATATATATATATATATATATATATATATATATATATATATATATATATATATATATATACACACACACACACATATACATTTTACCATAGGTTGCCATGCATGTATTGAGTTTTAACTTCCATCTCAAAATACGTGAAGATGTATTGATGTGCTTCATGACTTGCTGACTTGTATCTTAACATACGCACATAACCCAGGTGCACAGGTGTGGAGCACATTTGTCTGAAGTGCATACACAGTGGTGTAAAGATGAGATGTATTAAAGTTGTTGTGGCTGTTACACCACTTGTACCTACAAGTAAGCCTATAATAAAGCTTACCTGTAGGTACTGTAAATATCTATTAAACTCGCACAGTTTAGGAGATATTCACTATATGCGCTGCTGCCAACATCGGCACATGCGTGCTGAAGAAATGGCCCGCTCGAACCGTCTCTTCAGTACCCGTGCCTTGACTGGCGGCAACTGCGCGCATGCGTGAGAGTGACTTTATCGCGGCTCCAGCCGATCACAGCGCCGGAGCCCGCAAACCCGGAACTAACTCCGGTGAAAGGTGTTGGCTGTGGGAGCAGAGTGCGGGCGGCACTGCAGGGCATCGTTCTAAGGTAAAAATGTCATAATGAGCTAGAATGCGATGCATACTAGCTCATTATGCCTTTTGTCTTGCAGGTTTTTATTTGTTTTTTATTTTAGTTTTTTTCTGAGGTTTACAACATGTTTTAGACGCATGGATACAACAGTTGGCTAAAGACTTTATTTGGCCATGCATGCATGGGGGGGGAAGACTGTCAGTGTAGCTGGAAGTGCTCTGGGGTATCAGCTCGGTCTACAATGATCACAGTACAGGCAACCGCACGAAGGCTCTGTTTCCACTAGTGCATCTTGTCATGCGACTTTGAACACAAAGTTGCATGATAAGTCATAGCCGATTTATTTCAATGGCACCCGTTCCCTCTATGCAACTTTGTAAATCAGCGACTGAAAAGGTACCTGCAATGTTTTGATGCCACTTTTGATGCCACTTTTGATGCCACTTTTGATGCCACTTTTGATGCCACTTTGATTCAGAGAGTGTAAAGTTAGATCAAAGCTGCACTCAATCGAACTCTAAATCGTGCAACTTTGGGGTCGCAATAGTTGAAACGTAGACTAAGACTCAGTTTCCACTAGTATGACTTGTCGTGTGACTTTGGACACATAGTCGCATGACAAGTCACAGCCTATTGATTTCAATGGCATCCATTCTATGCAACTTTGAAAATCAGCGACTTTGAAAAGGTATCTGTGATGCTTTGATGCGACTTTTGATGCAATGTTGTTCCAGAGAGTGTAAAGTTGGATCAAAGCTGCACTCAAAGTTGAATCAGTGACACTCCAAAGTCGCACTCTAGCCTTGGGCTCCGTTTCCACTAGTGCGACTCCAAAGCTGTGCGTTTTTAGAGTGCGACTTTGAATCCGGCGTTGATTTAACTTTACACTCGATCAAAGTTGTATCAAAAGTTGCATCAAAGTAGTGCAGGCACCTTCTCAAAGGCGCATAAATGGGAACGTTTACCATTGAAATCAATGGGCTGTGACTTGTCATGCGACTTTATGTCCAAAGTCACATCACAAGTTGCACTAGTGGAAACGGAGCCTTAACCTCATTACTCACACATAACTCCCTCAGCTGGGAATGTGCCACACCAGGCACAGAGTGCCCATCACAGTTCTCTATGTAAAAAGATATTTTACGTATGATAGAAATGTTTTCATTTTTGACTGGCCTTCCACTTTAACCACTTGCCGACCGCCGCACGCCGATGTACGTCCAAAATTTGGCGGCGGATATTGTTGTTATGGCAGCAGCTAGCTGCCATAACCCCGGTATCCCCGTTTTTCGTGCGGCGGTCGGCTTTCAGATAAAAGTGGTCTCTGCGGCGGATTGGCTGCGAGATTACTTTTATCGGTGGCGGGAGAGGGGCCCCCCTTCCCGCCACGAGTCGGTGCCTTCTGCCGCTTACCGGAGCCGTCGGTAGCGGCGGAGGCGATCGCGTCTGTCTCCCTACTGTGCCTGGAGACGAGTGTGGCTAAGATGGTGCCCACTCGTCTCCATGACACTGCTGGACAGAAGCGACGTCAAAACGTCACTTCCGCCCATACGTCTTAAAGGCACATTTTTTTTTCAATGTCCTTTTTTTAAATGACTTTTTTTTTTTTTTTTTTTTTTTATTGCATTTTAGTGTAAATATGAGATCTGAGGTCTTTTTGACCCCAGATCTCATATTTAAGAGATCCTGTCATGCTTTTTTCTATTACAAGGGATGTTTTACATTCGTTGTAATAGGAATAAAAGTGACATTATTTATTTTTACACTGTTTTAAAAAAAAAAAAAACATGTAAAATAAATAGTAAAAATTAAAAAAATGTAAATAAAAAAACCCCTGTCCCGACGAGCTCGCGCGCAGAAGCGAACGCACACGTGAGTAGCACCCGCATATGAAAACGGTGGTCAAACCACACATGTGAGGTATCGCCGCAATCGTTAGAGCAAGAGCAATAATTCTAGCCCTAGACCTCCTCTGTAACGCAAAACATGCAACCTGTAGAATTTTTTAAACGTCGCCTTTGGAGATTTTTGTGGTTAAAAGTTTGACACCATTCCACAAGCGGGCGCTATTTTGAAGCGTGACATGTTGGGTATCGATTTACTCGGCGTAACATTATCTTTCACAATATAAAAAAAAAATTGGTTAACTTTACTGTTTGTAAGACCGCTGCGCAAATACGGTTTAAAAAAAAGTATTCCAATGACCGCCATTTTATTCTCAAGGGTGTTAGAAACCCCAAACATTATATATTGTTTTTTTTCTAAGTAATTTTCTAGCAAAAAACCCGTTTTTAAACATGTAAATGCCTAAATTCCAAAACGAGGCTGGTCCTTAAGTGGTTAAACCTAGACTTTCTTTTTATATTTGAACGCATGCGTTGGCATGCAGTTTGTATTTCTATTGCTTTTCATTTAAAACGCTTCAAGCAAATACATAAATGCGTGACAACAGCATTAGACAGGATTCATGCTTTTAAAAGTTTAAAACTGCAAATAGGTTCACTCTAAGCTCATGTTACGTGGAAAATGTTGCAGCCACAAACTCAAGAAATGACTCCATTGGAGAAGTTTTACAATATGTCCTATGCCCCTAGACAACTTTATAGCACTCATTCAAGGTCAGAGTTCCTGGATAATATATCATTTTAAAGGATCTCTGAGGAAGATGAACAACGTATTGATTGTAGAAGATGCTGTGGCATGAATGACTTTGAATATAGTTCTAAACGCCCAGTTTACTTTGCAAGCAGAGGCATATTGGACTAATAAAGAACAGTCTTCTATTTTGTTTTACATTCTTTTTTACACAATATAAAATGAGACCAGTGCTATGGCGCAAAAATCATTAGGAAATCTTTTTTTCCTTGGCACAACAGGCTTCCATGTGATAATTCCATAGATAAATATTGCTGCTTTGTTAGTCTGCCAGTAGTCTGTGTGTGCTGCATAACTCATGAATGACATTACAAATTTCTTCACATTTTCTACCATTAAAGAGATGTATTTATAGATGTTTATAAAGATTGTTACTTGATATTTTTATGAGGGGACTGTGTGTATTACCTTTTTTTTTTTTTTTTTTTTCAATATGACCTCTGTTCCATTGTTTGATGTGACACATGAATAAGTCTGCAGAAAAGTGGATGCCGTTTCCCCCAAAACTGAAATTGTAGCTTTTCCCTGATCCATTTGCTTGTCGGAACCTTGGATCTAACCCTTTTATATAAGCTTCATATTGGTCAACGTTGTAGTGTAGGGTTAATGACCTGCTTCCCTCCATTAAAATGTTTGGCCGGGGGATTGATTTTTCAGATCTGTGTGCTGAATCCTGGGGAAAGGGGTGAACATTACATGCTCCCACATTGTTGAAAGAAGCTAATATTGCTAGAGGGTTCTAATAAATAAAGCAGGGGGGTGGGGGAGATTGGTGAAAATAAGGGGGTGGGCTTTCAATAGAACCTGTTTATCTATTCAGGAACAAATCTCCTCCTCCCCCTCCCATTTCAAAAAAGTTATAAATTATTTTGCATTATAATGAGTGAAATAAGTATTTGACCCCTTTGCAAAACATGACTTAGTACTTGGTGGCAAAACCCTTGTTGGCAATCGGAGGTCAGACGTTTCATTTGCACACATCTCAGAAGGGGTTTTGTCCCACTCCTCGTTGCAGATCCTCTCCAAGTCATTTAAAGTGGTTGTAAACCCTTTACAACCACTTTTGCCTACAGGTAGGCATATAATAAGGCTTACCTGTAGGTACAGTGAATTTCTCTTAAACTTGCACAGTTTAGGAGATATTCGCTGTATACGTATGTGCTGACGTCATCGGCACGTGCACACTGAAGAAATGGCTTGTACGTGCCGTTTCTTCAGCTGCTGTGCTGCGACCGGTGGCTCCCGTGCACATGTGCTGGAGAGACGTCATCGCAGCTCTGGCCATTCACAGCGCCGGAGCCCGCAAACCCGGTCTTTGTTTTTTTGCAGTTTACAACCACTTTAAGGCTGCAGGATTTCAGTTCTTCACGGTGTAGTGTGTTACCAATTGTTCTCTTGGTGACTATGGTCCCAGCTGCCTTGAGATCATGGACAAGATTCTCCTCTGTAGTTCTGGGCTGATTGCTCACCGTTCCCATGATCATTGAAACTCCACGAGGTGAGATCTTGCATGGAGCCCCAGACTGAGGGAGATTGACAGTTGTTTTGTGTTTCTTCCATTTGCAAATAGTCGTACCAGCTGTTGTCACCCTCTCCCCAAGCTGCTTGCTTGGCGATGGTCATGTAGATCTACAACCTTGGCCTTGACATCCTTGAACAGCTCTTTGGTCTTGGCCATGGTGGAGAGATTGGAATCTGAACGATTGCTTCTGTGGACAAGTGCCTTTTTATACAGGTAACAAGCTGAGATAGGGAGTGCTCCTAATTTCAGCTTGTTACCTGTATGAAAGACACCTGGGAGCCTGTTGCTGATTTGATAGGGGATCAAATACTTGTTTCCCTAAATATAATATATAAATCAATTTATAACTTTTTTCTTTTTTTAAATGTATTTTTCTATATATTTTTATTCTGTCTCTCACTGTTAAAATAAACTTACCATTAAAATTATAGACTGATCATTTCTTTGTCACTGGGCAAACGTACAAAATCAGCAGGGGGTCAAATACTTTTTCCTCACTGTTCAACCCCAATTCCAAAAAAAAAAAAAGTTGGGATGCTGTGTAAAATCTACATTGTTCCATCTGAATGGAGGCAGGAAGTACATCCCCAATAGGGTTCATGAAATAATAAACGTGTAGTAGTGGGAAATGTTTAAAAGCAAACTGTCATGAAAAGTTTGGAGAACGCACTGCTGATCTCCTTCGGAAAACACTTAAAGCAGAGCTTCACCCAAAAGGTGACGTTCTGCTTTAAGGTCTCCTCCCCCTCGCCTCTTTCAATAATGGCACTTTTTTTTAGGGAAGGGGTACCTGGTTGGGACAGGTACCTGCTTCCACTCGAAAAAGTCCCCCTGCAGTCTTCTGGGACACGTCACATGACCCATAAGACTGCAGGACTATTCACAATGTGCATTGCATCTCACACACAACTGTGAAGCCACAAGCTGTCATAGCCAGGTGGCCATAGCTGAGATGCATTTGACAGAAGACCAATGGACAGAACGGCTTGGGTGATCACATCACTGGATCCTGGGACAGCTGAGTCCTAAATATCAGCAGTTACAAAAACTGTAGCTGCTGACTTTTAACAAACACAAATATGACTAGAGCTCCTCCTTTAAATACGTGTTCCTGGTTATCATGCAGAACCTGTAGTAAGGTTGCGAGCACTGAACTTATTCTCTCTGGAGAAGAGACGCTTGAGAGGGGATATGATTTCAATTTACAAATACTGTACTGGTGACCCCACAATAGGGATAAAACTTTTTCGCAGAAGAGTTTAATAAGACTCGTGGCCACTCATTACAATTAGAAGAAAAGAGGTTTAACCTTAAACTACGTAGATGGTTCTTTACTGTAAGAGCGGCAAGGATGTGGAATTTCCTTCCACATGCGGTGGTCTCAGCGGGGAGCATTGATAGCTTCAAGAAACTATTAGATAATCACCTGAATGACCGCAATATACAGGGATATGTAATGTAATACTGACACATAATCACACACATAGGTTGGACTTGATGGACTTGTGTCTTTTTTCAACCTCACTTACTATGTAACTATGTAACTAGTGCACTTTATAAATTGTGTATAATAGCCTTTTAGGTACTCTTCAACATGCGACCTGTTATGTCTACATGTAAATCTGTATGCTGAATTGCCCATATAGGTGAAGAACATTACATCATGTAATTTGTGGAAATTCTCTTTCTCTCTTAAAGCTTTATAGTCTACTGGAAAGAATTAACCCAGACCATAATTTCCCTGTAAGGTAAGACTACTTTTCAATCTATATTAGGGTGGCCATACAGGTGGAAATTTGTGATTAATCTAGGTACAAGCAATTGCAAACAAGCGATTCATCGCCAATAATATCGAACAATGCAACACAGAGGTGGAGAAGGGGGGGGGGGGGGGGTTTATGAAATAAAACTAGAGCAAACAATCTGGAACAGCTGTGCAGAGTAACCAATCTGCCGTTAAGCTTTAAAATGAAAACTAGAAGCTGATTGGTTGCCATGTTCTATCCTGGTAAATTCCTCTGAGTAGTGTTCTGCATTTTTTTAAACTTTTTTTTTTTTTTTTTAAATGTTATCAAGTCCTACATCTAGAGCTATTAAAAATATCAATCCGATGATATCTGCTGAGCTGCTGCTGTCGCTGACAGTCAGTTTGTAGCACTGAAAAGCTCACTGAGACCCACAGAGTCATGGTGCTTAGTGTGCTGTCCCACTGCCCTAAGTGGCAAATAATTATATATGGTGGTTTTTCTTGTGAATTGTGATGTAATGCTATAATAGTTGGGTTATACTTGGTTAAGTAATTTACACGGCTTCTCTGATATAACCCTACATGGCTATGGTTTTCAAGGATAAATGGTTAAGGCAGACATTGTACATGACATGCTAGTGATAAGAGTCACAATCTTAGTTGTTTTTTATTCACCTGGAAAAAAATTAAAACAAATTATTTTATAATTGTGTAGCATTAAATTACTGCAATATTTTTGACTAAATGGTGTGGTTTTTTTTATTTATTGTGTAACAACAACTTTGCTGACACTTTCTTTCAGCTCACACTGCCTCCGTGCTGCAGCCTTCTACATCCGCGGATTATTCTCGTTCTTCCAAGGCAGATACAACGAAGCAAAGTAAGCAATATAAGGAAAAGGACAGGGTTATGGTTTGTTTTAAATGATAGGTTTTTTTTTTGTTTTTCTGGCAGTGGGTACCTAGTTTTGACAGGTACCCACTTTTGCTCAGTTTTCCTGGCCCCCTCACTGCCTGCAACCTCCTGGGGCATGTCACAGGAGGCTACAGGTCCATTCAGAGTGCAGCACAGCTCGCATGTGCAGTGGGAAGCCGGCTGTGAAGCTGCAGGGAGTCTCAGCCGCTTCTTGCAGTCAACATGACGGCACCAGGGACCTGAGTACCAGCAAAGAACCGCCCTGGGTGACAAAAGTGCTGGATCCCTGGGCTGGTAAATTGTTGTTGTTTGTGTTTTTTATTTTTATTTTTTTAATTAAAAGTCAGCAACTTCAGCGTTTTGTAGCTGCTGTTAAAGAACTCCAGCTTTTCCTCCCCAAAACGGATGCATTATGCATGTAAATGAATCACAGCCCCACTGAAAGACTACAGAGCAAAGGCTATGGGAGGTTATTATGAAGGTGTTTACCTTATATGTAAATCAGTTCAGATAGCTGGGCTCTGGGAGGGCGGGGATCTGAGGGGTGGGACTCTCCCTGTTTACACTGGTCAGCATATTTAACTGGGCAGGATTGATATTGAATTGTGGAGCATATAATCCTGCCCAGCAGTACCACAGCTAACTTTCAGTACAGGCTCTGTATTGAAGGGGTTTCCTTCTTGAATAATGCTGTCATCTGTGAGGTGGGGCTTTTCCTGTAGGTGTCTGGGTGGGATTAAATGCCAATTATGATGTATTCCATCCCACCCAGGGTCGTCTTTAATATTGATTGGACCGTAGACAAACATTTTCTTGCTCCCCCACAAATGTAATTTCTTCTCCATCCCAACAAATTATTAGAGAAGGGGAGGTATAGAAATATTACGTGCAGTATTTTGAAGAGTAGTATTTTGGTAAGGACAGGGTATACTACAGCGGGGTGCAGTGTTCTAGAGATTGGGGCTCTCCAGTACCAAGAGTAACTAGTATGAGGTGGGGGCAGGGTAAGTAGAAATGGGTGCAGTGTTAGAGTGTGGTGCTTCTTAGTACTACTAGTGAGCAGAATGAGATGGGGCCAAGTACATAAGGGGTTATAGTTGAGTAGGGCTCCCAGTACTAATGGGGGCATGTGGCTGGGTACAGTAAGGGGGTGCAGGGTTATGCATGAAGTTTCCTAATAGATGGGGCAGTGTTCACAGTAAAGGGGAGCAGTATTTAAGAGTGGGGTCCCCCAGTAAAGGAAGGGAGTAGGGTACATTCAAAAGTGCAGTGTTCTACAAGTTGGGCCTTCCCAGTACTGGAAAGCAGCTAGGGTGGGAGGAAGGATGCACCGTTATACATGTGGATGTTGGGTGCTCCCTTGTACAATCAGGGTGCAGTGTTAAATAGCATGAATCAGTATGGGGTTGTAGAAGGGTAAATAGTTGGGGTGCAGTGTTATACAATCTGGAGAAGTATGGATTTGGGGGCAGGTGAATCCGTTTTTAAGAATACTATATAAATGCTTTGATTTCCTTTTTTTTTTTTTTTTTTTTTTTTTTTTTTTACAACTGATGAAGGATTTACTTTTTTCTGGGTGCGTTACAGATTAAAAGCAGTGATTATTCTTTGTAGAAAAAGCTTTTACCCAGAATCAGTATTTCAGATCTGTTTTTACTTCTATTGCAGACGATTTTTGCGTGAAACTTTAAAGATGTCAAATGCTGAAGATCTCAACCGACTTACTGCATGTTCTTTGGTGCTTCTTGGTCACATTTTCTATGTGCTGGGGAATCATAGGGTAGGAATATATTTATTTTGCATGCATTTCTGTGCATTTAGCTTTCATTAAAGTGTGTATATAAACCCAATCCCTAAAATCTTGTATAAGTTTTATTAACATGCTATAATTCGGGTAACCATGCTCTGTCCCTAGTTTGCATATAATCAGCACACCACATCTTTGTTAGGCGAACGGTGAACCTGTGTGGGTCCTAAAAGTGGAGCATTGTCTCTTCTGGAGACTTTACAATAAAGTCAGATTAAGGGGTGTTTGATGTGTTTGTGATATACAATCTATTTGAAGCGGATACCTCATCCATTTGATCACTGCAACTTCTTCATACTAGAACCTAGGTTGCTAGTACAGTTTTTTGGTGTGCAGCTAAGACTTCCGTTTTCCCCATATGCTCTGTCACACAGGCTTTCAATGGAGACTGCAAGTGGTTATGTTATTACACAATATGCAAGCATAGTCTGTCGTCATCAGAAAACCCATCCTGAGAAAGTACCTCATGACATACAGAGTTAATCTTTTCCTAGGCAATCATCAGTTTAAATCCTATTTTTAAATGATCCTAGTAAGTAACCTGTGATGCAAAACATTAAGGCTTTTTATTCACACCTTTCTGTGTGTTTTTTTGTGTGAAATCAACAATCGTGCATTTTTTGTGTCCTGTCATTGTCACAGTGTGTTGATGCATCAAAAATTGGACAATGCAGGTCATTGCTTCACGTAGATCTGAACTAGCAGTATTTTAAACAATGGCTAACCTGTGTAAATCTGTTGACCTGCATTAAAATGTGTGGGTGTATGGGCCCTAATGGTCACTATGAAAACATTTATGCACAGTCAGGATAGTTAAGATAGATGAGCTTTGCCACACTAGGTACTTGACATTTGGTTTAAAAGGAGTAAAGAAGGCTGAAAAACATGGTTCTACAGTATAAAGAGGTCTGTAAAAAGAAAAAAAAAACTTTTGAAAACATTATTTGGCTTTTTAATGACTGCAGTATTTATGTGGAATTGGCAATTTGGAGTCTTGAGAGGGATAAAAAAAAACAGCATGTGATTCAGCTTGCAGACAAGTTAAGATTTTAAAGTAGATCAGCCTAAAGTATTAGGTTTCACATCGTGTGGGAGAACCTGTTTTTTATTGCAAAAAAAAAAAAAACTTCACTGAGAGTCAAAGTACTGTTGTGTGTTTTTTTTTTTTATTTTTTTTTTCCCCCTCCTTGGTGGTATAACAAAGACAATAAGTGAAAATCTCCCTAATTGGGTTACAGAGAACATTTAAAAGACTGATCTTCTATCCCTACACCACACTGCCCAAAATGCAATAAACCTTGAGTATCACAATTGCTTTCAAGCATTCATGTATAATGGTGTATGAATCTGCTGTTATGTGGACCTTTTTATAGTTTTACTATACATTTCAAGCTTATTTTTAGGTTGCAATGCATTAAAAGTTTATTTTTTATGAAAATTGATACTAAGGTTCTTTTTCTGTTCTCCATTGTCCTTTGTTTTTCTATTAGGAGAGCAACAATATGGTTGTCCCTGCCATGCAGCTGGCCAGCAAGATCCCAGATATGTCTGTGCAGCTCTGGTCCTCGGCTCTGCTAAGAGGTATGAACACAGCCTTAAAAACAGCCTTCAATTTATAACCAGTTTAAAGGGGTATTTTATTGGGACTACAATATGGCTAAGTGCTTTGCTGCCTAATTTAGAGATTCCTTGCTGCGTACATAAATGTATGCGGTCCCTTTCAGCAGCACAATAACTAGAGACATTGCCTGAATTTCATGGTGAATGGCACAAGCAAATTTTGCAAAGGTGTCTTTCATATATGTTCTAAAAGTGATGCAGCATGTGCCAATTCATGTACTTGTCTAGAACTTTTAGTTGAATTTGGTGCATGCTGCACCACTTTTAGAATGCACATCATATGCTTTCGTTAAATCTGTCTGTGCCAGTTTCTCTCTGTACGCCAAAAGAAAGCTGGTCTTAAAGCGGGGTTCCACTCAAAGTTTTAACTTAATCTTACCCCCTTCAGTTAATTGCATAGATGTTCAAATGCCGCACGGAAAATTTTTTTATCACTGTAATACCTTTTTATATTGTACTTTATTGTGGCACTTCCTGTCTCTCCTCCCATGGGAGTAGGCGTGTTTATTGCCTTTCCCCGGCGCCGCACTGTCTCCTGGGAGCTTAGTGTCAGGCTTCACAAGATTTAGTGCGGAAACAATGATCATGCGTGTGAACAAGCTGTGAATTAACAGCATTCACCGCATCCAGGAAATCAATGCTTGTGGGCTTCACATGCCCACAAGTAAGATGGAAGCAGCCAGCATCACATTTTTTAAGTTATTCTTCAGTACAAAAACAGACACAGGCGGAAATATTACACCCAAACTGTGAGTATTATTTTGGGATTAGCAAAGTGTCTCAAGGACCTAAAAAAAAAAGAGTGGTCGCCGGACTCCCACTTTAATTAGCTCCACTTTCACAAAATATGAACTGTCACTATTTTATTTTGAATTTGGCACATAAAATGCGCCAGAATTTCAAGTGGTGCATTTTTTAACTACCTGAATTTTGTGCAGGAGTCGCTGTCAGAGCCAAAAGTGTCGCAGATGCTTTATGAATTTTGCGCAATACTTTAACAATTGGGATTAACAACAGAAAAGTGTCACAGCAGCTTTAGGAATTCCCCCATTGTTTTTAGGACTTACTCTTAAGCTGGCCTTACACCTGTAGCAGCTTGTTAGAAAATTGTTATTTTTCAGAACGTTCATTCGATTACTTATGAGCTAAAGGGGAAAATTTAACAATTGGTTTCAACCAGAGCAATTAAAAAAAAAAAAAAAAAACAACAACAAAGGACAAGGATGGAAAACTTGTTGAATCTAATGGGAACTAACACATTTCTAATAAGTTCGCTTTCGGAAAAAATAAATCATAACTAGTTTTATGCCCATGCACTTAAAGTTAATGCGGAAGTAGAGCAGTCGTTCTACAGTAATCGAGACATTGACTCCAATAAAAACCTGTTCTAAATCGGAGCCCTTGAAGCCACCATCAGTTGGTCAGATGAGTGACTTTTAGGTTTTCTTCAGGTGTAAGGCCAGCATTACAGCTTACTGTCCAGTAATTCCATTGAGGGATCAGCAAACAGTCACAAGGAAGCCTATTTAAACCAGCTTAAAATGACTGACAGAACAATAGGGATACAAGCATGCCTTATGTCTCCCTTGGTTTGGAAATCTCTTGGTGTCAGACTACTGTAGTTTGGTAACCTTGATCTGTAGTGTAGTCTCTATTACCTATATTTTACCTCATGTAAACACGGTGACAAATATCTGTTACTTTATACCAGGGGCTGTCAAATACAAATTACATTGTGAGCTGCATCAGCATTTTGATCACCCTTAATGGGCTGGTTGTATCTGAGACTATATAAATGTATCTACTCTTTATCATATAAAATAATTGCCTCTGCATTCAATTATTATTGGTTTTAGTTATAACTCACGACTTAAGCTGTGAAGGGCAGGTGCAGACTGGTACAGAGACCACTTGCACTCCTGTAGTAGATGATGCAAGTTTGAAAAGGAGGATCGCACACCGCTGGTGGTATCCACAAAAAACTTTATTGGAGACTGCTTTGACATCAAGAACATGCTATGGTGTTCTGTCTGAGCAATCTCCAGTAAAATTTATGTGCATGATACCAGCGGTGCGTGACCCTCCTTTTCAACTAGCATAGAATAGTATTCTAATTATAAGCAGATGTCCAGTAGGGATCCACCGATATTATTTTTTCGGTGCCGATACGATACCGATATTTTGTACATTTAAACTTTTCAAAAATGACACCCTTTTTTTTTATTTTTTATTTATGCACAAATCTGGTATAAACTGAACATGTTAAGGTTTGTTAAAATGAAACATTAAAGAGGAGTTCCACCCAGGGGGGCCGTTAAAAAAAAAAAAAAAAAAATGTAAAGTCAGCAGCTACAAATACTGCAGCTGCTGACTTTTAATTGGACACTCACCTGTCCCTGGGTCCAGTGATGCGGGGGATCGAAGCCCCGCCCGTCCCCCCCCCCCCCCCTCCGCTCGTCGGCGCCGGCATTTCAACTGAGCGCCGGGCTGTGGCTTCACTGCCTGGCACCCACTGCGCATGCGCGCGCGGCGCCGTGCGCGCCGCTTAATCACCTGGGACCTGTAATGGGTCCCAGATGATTGACAGGAGGGAGGGAGCAGAGCGGAGCCCTTCCTGTGCCGAGGAGGAAGTGATGTCACCAGCCCAGGCTAAGGAACAGGCAGACTACGAGGGACCACCTAGCAACAGGCATTTAGAGTTAAGTGAAAAAAAAAAATATCCAAATGTTTTTTGGGGGTTTTTTTTAGAATTTTTCCAGGTAGTTTTGTTTTTTGGGTGGAACCCCACTTTAAGGGCTCGTTCTTCACATGAAAACTGATGGGAGAAGAACACACCACAGATTTCAAAACTTACATCTCTGTAGTGCACCATGGTGTGATGAACAAGGTCTAAAAGCAAACGACTGGGAAAAATAAAGTGCTTGAAAACCTATAAATGGCTTCCCAAAACATAGAAAAATTATATCTATTACTAGTGCATTGCACTGCACGGATTACATTTAAATCATTACAGTAGTGCAAAAAGCTAGACGGTGGACAGGACACATTGACACTACACTTTCTTCAATACTCCCAGTTAAGTAGAACAATATTATAGTGCAAAAAGCATAACATTTCAGCATGTTTACCTGTGCACTAAGGCGTAAAGACATCACGTGAGTGTCCAGCACGCCACTGCGCACTGGGTCTGCAGGCTTCTGGGCCCCAAAAAGATGGCCGCGGCCCATGGAGACCAATATCGGTGATATCCGTCTAGATTGTGACTAATACCAATGTTTCGAAAAAGGCCGACATCGGCCTGCAATAATTGGCCTTACCGATGATCGATCCCTAATGTCCAGAGCACTCCTACCCCTTTACATCAGATGTCAAAATCCCCCACCCTCCCATACATCACAGCGCACCCCCCTTACCTTGTTCTGCTGCCAGGAAGAAGCTGGGAGGGAGTTGGGAAGCAAAGTGCAGGTTCTGAGAGTCACAGGGTCTGTAGGAGTTGCATAGACAAGTCTCTCAAAGTTTAGTGTCTGGCAGAGGATTTCTGTCGTCCTCTGCAACCAACAGCTCAGACAGACAAGGTGGGGACAGAGATGAGGGGTGCCACAGCTGCAGGAGAGGTGGAGGGCCACATGAAATGGCCTGGCGGGCTGGATTTGGCCCAAAAGCCTTGTGTTTAATAGATGTGCTTTATACGAATGGAGAGACATTTATTTATACTTGTGCAAATGCTAGTCTCATTTGTGTAAAGCGTATGTATTTTAGTTTACAGGTCTGTTTTTAATATGTGAATAGTTGTCAGTCAATGTCCAGTTATGTACCAGGACATTTTCAGTGTCATAATAGACTGACAATTACTAGGTCATGAAACGCTGTACCGAATTCTGTATCCTATTTTGGTAAGCAGAGCTTTCTTTTGGTGGCATCTGATAACCACTGTGTTTCTTTACTATATGTTAAAAAAAAGCCTTACTATGTTATAAAACATATATATATAAAAAAAAAATTGCCAGGTCAGTCCAAACACCCTTTTTTTTTTTTTTTTTTTTTTTTTTTTTTTTTTTTTTTTTTTTAGAAGTGGACACTACATGATCCTTTTTTACAAAAGAAAGCTGGTGGTTAAGATGTGCTTAGTCTTTAAAAGTCTCCCACTGAAGCCAAGTAGTGGCAATAATCCCTCTACCCCCTTGTCATTGGTGGTCAGTAGCACTTTAAAACCCACCACCCTGAATCCACTGCTGCCAGTCCCTTTCTACTTAAATCGTAAATCCTCCCCTTCCTCATTACTAATGGGTTGAATGTTTGTAAGCACAAGCCGAACCAATCACAGCGATCACAAGGTGCAGAGCCACTCTAATTTTGCCTGTGATGTGCGCTGTCTGACTATAGCAGACCAATAACAAACAACAATACCTTGTGTAACAATTAAGCAAATGTTTTTTTCCAATGTATCTGTTTCTTTTTGTCACATACAGATCTGAACAAGGCGTGTGGAAACACAATTGATGCCCATGAGGCAGCACAGATGCACCAAAACTTCTCTCAGCAATTGCTCCAAGATCATATAGAAGCATGTAGTCTTCCAGAACACAATCTCACAACGGTTAGTGTTGCTTGTATCCCTTGAAACAAAATCTTAAAATTCATGTAAACCGTGGAGAGCTGTTCTCTACTCGCTCAAAGCTGTCAAAAAAAATATCAACATTTCTCAGCACTGAGATAACTATAAAGAAACAATGTATCATTTGGTTCTTTGAGATCAAAGGGATGAACTCCGGTCTGCTAACGAGGTCAGTTTAACCACTTAAAGACCAGGCCTTTTTCTGACACTTGTTGCTTAAAAGTTAAAATCGGTACTTTTTGATATAGTGGGGGGACGGAAAGTATTCAGACCCCCTTAAAATTTTCACTCTTTATCATATTGCAGCCATTTGCTAAAATCATTTAAGTTCAATGTTTTTCCTCATTAATGTACACACAGCACCCCATATTGACAGAAAAACACTGAATGTTGACTAAACACTAAATTGACATTTTTGCAGATTTATTAAAAAAGAAAAATTGAAATATCACATGTTCCTAAGTATTCAGACCCTTTGATCAGTATTTAGTTGAAGCACCCTTTTGATCTAATACAGTCATGAGTCTTTTTGGGAAAGATGCAACACCTGGATTTGGGGATCCTCTGCCATTCATCCTTGCAGATCCTCTCCAGTTCTGTCAGGTTGGATGGTAAACGTTGGTGGACAGCCATTTTTAAGTCTGTCCAGAGATGCTCAATTGGGTTTAAGTCAGGGCTCTGGCTGGGCCATTCAAGAACAGTCACGGAGTTGTTGTGAAGCCACTCCTTCGTTATTTTAGCTGTGTGCTTAGGGTCATTGTCTTGTTGGAAGGTAAACCTTCGGCCCAGTCTGAGGTCCTGAGCACTCTGGAGAAGGTTTTTGTCCAGGATATCCCTGTGCTTGGCTGCATTCATCTTTCCCTCGATTGCAACCAGTCGTCCTGTCCCTGCAGCTGAAAGACACCCCAACAGCATGATGCTGCCACCACCATGCTTCATGGACTGTATGCTGTATTGGACAGGTGATGAGCAGTGCCTGGTTTTCTCCACACCTACCGCTTACAATTAAGGCCAAAAAGTTCTATCTTTGGTCTCATTTCTCACCATCTTGGAGTCCTTCAGGTGTTTTTTAGCAAACTCCATGCAGGCTTTCATGTGTATTGCACTGAGGAGAGGCTTGCGTCGGGCCACTCTGCCATAAAGCCCCGACTGGTGGAGGGCTGCAGTGATGGTTGACTTTCTACAACTTTCTCCCATCTCCTGACTGCATCTCTGGAGCTCAGCCACAGTGATCTTTGGGTTCTTCTTTACCTCTCACCAAGGCTCTTCTCCCCCAATAGCTCAGTTTGGCCGGACGGCCAGCTCTAGGAAGGGTTCTGGTCGTGCCAAACATCTTCCATTTAAGGATTATGGAGGCCACTGTGCTCTTAGGAACCTTAAGTGCTGCAGATTTTTTTGTAACCTTGGCCAGATCTGTGCCTTGCCACAATCCTGTCTGAGCTCTTCAGGCAGTTCATTTGACCTCATGATTCTCATTTGCTCTGACATGCACTGTGAGCTGTAAGGTCTTATATAGACAGGTGTGTGGCTTTCCTAATCAAGTCCAATCAGTATAATCAAACAGCTGGACTCGAAGGTGTAGAACCATCTCAAGGATGATCAGAAGAAATGGACAGCACCTGAGTTAAATATGAGTGTCACAGCAAAGGGTCTGAATACTTAGGACCATGTGATATTTCAGTTTTCCTTTTTAATAAATCTGCAAAAATGTCAACAATTCTGTGTTTTTCTGTCAATGTGGGGTGCTGTGTGTACATTAATGAGGAAAAAAATGAACTTAAATGTTTTTAGCAAATGGCTGCAATTAAACAGTGAAAAATTTAAGGGGGTCTGAATGCTTTCCGTCCCCACTGTATACAATTTTTTTTTTTTTTTTTTTTTTTTTTAAGCAGAGACCCTAGAGAATAAAATGGCAGTTGTTGCTAAATTTTCTGTTGCACTATATTTGCCCAGCGGCCTTTCAAAAGCAATTTTTTGGGAAAAAATACACCTCAATAAATAAAATAAACGGCAAAGTTAGCCATATATTTTTGTACAATGTGAAAGATGATACGCTGAGAATCGTGATGTTTTTTTCTAAGCAAAAAAATTGTGATTCATTTTTTCCAGAATCGTGCAGCTCTAGGGGACACCTTGTTTAAAGCGGGAGTCCCGCGAAAATGTTTTTTTTAGATGTCAGCAGCTGCAAATACTGCAGCTGCTGACTTTTAAAATAAGGTCACTCACCTGTCCCGGGGGCCAGCGATGTCGGCACCCGAGACCGAACCGTCCCTCGATCCTCGGGTGCTGCCGCCGCCATTCTCAGTGAGGTAATCAGGAAGTGAAGCGTTGCGGCTTCACTACCCGATTCCCTACTGCGCATGCGCAAGTCGCGCTGCGCTTTCTCAATGGTCCCCGCTACCTCCTGGGACCTGTGTCTTTCCCAGGAGACAGCGGGGGAGTGCGGGAGGGGGCGTGACTCCCGCGGGAGTCTATTCCCGGAAGTGGGTGCAGATACCTGTCTTAGACCGGTATCTGCACCCCCCTCCCCCCTGAAAGGTGCCAACTGTGACACCGGAGGGGGGGGAGGAATCCGATGAGAGGAAGTTCCACTTTTGGGTGGAACTCCGCTTTAAGTGTATTGAAGCTCATTTAGATGGAAAGCTTTTGTCTTTTTGCTTGCCTTTTTGCAATCTTTAAAATGTAAACAGAGCTGCGCATGCAACATCTTGGTGTCAGAAGGTATTGAGTATGCATGTGTTGGATTTACATCATTCTCCCCTCCAGCTGATTGAGACAGAGGAAGTCTCATGCTTTTGTCATCCTTCCTTTTTTTTTTTTTTTTTTTTTTTTTTATGTTTACAGTTAATTTGTCTTGGTAAAAAAATTTTGATCTACGCCGAAGTAATGTTTTTGTCAGAATGATTGATCTGAGGTTATTCAGTGTTTATTCATTTTATTTCTTTCAGTGGACAGATGGATCACCACCTGTACAATTTCAGGCTCAGAATGGACCTACTACCAGCTTGGCCAGTCTTTTGTGAAAGCTAAACTCATCTAAACAAAACCACAAACTGATCCCACACTCGCTGAACAGGATTCTGTGTACAGAACTGTGGAAGGTCAACACCTGCAAGGGAATGCACAGTACATTCAAATTCAGTTCTGGAAATGAAAGGATGTCGTGGACATGCCAACAAAGGAATTTTCTAGTGTCCCCTGTTCAGAGACTCCATTTTTTTGGAGACCGAGCTACATGCTGCATTATTCTGACACTCCTCTTGTCTGCAAGCGATACTGGCTCCCTCCCCAAGTGCATGGTGCGTGGCAAAGGTTATACCTTCCCTTTTGCACGATAAGGGGTAATAGAATTTGGAACAATATTTTTTGTGCTATATTTAATATCTGCCTTCAGCTTTGTTTCCCTTTATGGAATAGATTTAACAGAGAAGGGCATTTTTAGATTTTATATTCATAAATATATATATATAATACTATCAATGTTTTAAATTTTGCTGCACACAAATACGGTTTTTGGGGTAGTTGGAATGACTCTCTTCCTCTTCTCCATTTTCCCTTTTGGATAAATTATATTTTCTTGGGGAATGGTTTTAATATTTGATATAGTTTTGTAGGGGATCATCACATTACCCTTTCACTGCTAGGGCAAGATGGCTGACAAACCATTAAACCAATAAGACTGGTTGATATTTAGCAGTTTAAGGCAGTTTTTAAATTATCAGATATGTTAAAGCCTTTTTTATTTACCATGCAAATACTTTTAAATCTTGTACCCTGAAGAATGTTAAGCCAATTTTTAATGTTCCTTTTTGTTTTCCTGTTCTATACTTTTAAGAAATCAATACCCGTATTTCCAGTACTACTTGTGGTTTCCACGGAACAGCCGTTGTCACTCCCGAACATCACTACATGTTTGCAGCAGTGTGTCAGTTAGACCCAAGTTTTTAGGACACAGAGGATGAAGTGGTGTCATTTGTTTTCTATTCTCGGCTATGTCTTCTGGCTTGTTAACGATACTACTAGTTATGTATTTTAACATTTTTAGCTGTACATGATATCACGGAGCAGTAGAAATGTAATATTATCAATGGTTCCTCCATTTTATTTAATATATTTAATGTATATGACCCCTTGTTTAATAGCCATTAAAGCTCAAACTCTATTTTTCAGAGATGATGTAAGCTGTGCCTCCATTGGCTTTTTTTCTAAAGTGGTCCCAGAATTATGGTCTAAAATTGTTTCACACTTTAACAGTGATGAACTGGTTTTGTCACTTGGCAAACAGTGGGAATAATTGTTGCTTTCCTCCTAATGAGCAACCTTTTTCCAGCCATGCAGAGACTATCGGCAAGCTTTAAAGTGGTTGAAAAGTCAGAAGGTTTTTTTTTTGTTTTTGTTTTTTAATGGACACACAGCAGTGGCTCCGCTCAGGTGCCCCCACAGCAAGCTGCTTGCTGTGGGGGCACGCAACAGGAGGAAGGGGCCAGAAGTGCCAGCGAGGGACTTGAGAAAAATAGGATCCAGCCTGCTCTGTGCGAAATCACTGCACAGAGCAGGTATGTATAACATGTTAGTTTTAAACAAAAATAAAAAGACTTTAGTATCAAAAGTGAGTAGATGGTACAGCACTCCCCTATAGTTACTGTATCAATTGCCACAATGAAAGTACACAATAGATGAGGCCCTATATATCACTTGAAACAAATGCAATGTATTAAACTAAGTAAATCATACAGACGAAAAAATCAATACTATAAAACAAGACAACGCTGTGGTGCAAATAACAGTGATAAACCGTGATGTAGTCATACAATGATGTTGTATATACTTGTTAAAACCTATGCAAAGTCCAAAATAGTGAAGAAACGATTCCGTGGAGTTCCAAAAACCTTCAGTGCCTGCCACCTTCCAAATTATGCGCTCACCTCCATTTGTGACCTTTTAGCAGGTCAACATGTGCCTTTCCCTTTAAAGGGGTTAAAAAAATACCTCTGGTGGGTAGATGGATCCCTAATTAGTATATCCACTGTGTCTTTTGGTAATCCTTAACAGTGGTACTCATAAGGAACTCAGAAAACTGACAGTGCTAAATTGTTTAAAAACAAAGTAACAACTCAAATTTTTCAGTGCACTGGCTCAGGTGCACTCAGACAGCATGCATAGCACATTTAAGGGGTGCAGACCCATAAGGATCACTTGGAGGCCTCGCCCCAAGGATCAGTCTACCCACCAGAGGTTTTTTAAGCCCCTTAAAGGGAAAGGCACATGTTGACCTGTGGAAGGTCACAAATGGAGGTGAGCGCATAATTTGGAAGATGGCGGGCACTGGAGATTTTTTGAACTCTACACGGAATTCACGGAATAGTTTCTTCACTATTTTGCACTATTGCATATTCTGTCTTAACAAGTATATACAACATGATTGGATGTGTACATCACTGTTTATCACTGTTTGCATCACAGCGGTGTGTTGTTTTAAAGTATTGATTGTTTTGGTCTGTATGATTTATTTACCCAGTTTAATACATTGCATTTGTTTCAAGTGATGTATAGGGTCTCCTATATAGTGTACTTTCATTGTGGCGATTTATATAGTAACTATAGGGGAACGCTGTACCATCTACTCACCTTTTTTTCACCATTTACACTCAAGACCACCAGGTTCACAGCGGCAGACCCCAGCATGGATATTGGTCACGTCTGTCTTTTATATTTCCTTTGCACAGTCTGTGTGCACATAGTAGCGCAGGGGGATCAGGCACATATTTAAGACTTTAGTATCACTTTAATTATAATAGAGCTCTAGATTTTATATCTAGATTTAGGTACATTATGGCAAGAGTTTGGCTCTTTGCATGGTGTCCTCACTTGCCTTGACTATGGATGAAAGATTATCCCCCTTCAGTACAGTCATGCTGGAACTGAGGTTCTTGTGTCACCTGCAGATGTCAGTTGTCCATGTATTCTTATGAATAAAATATAAAAAGATAAGAGTGCACCACTAAAGTTAAAAAAAAAAAATCATTAATTGATGTGAATTCACGTATGCACATTTTCATGTGCATTTTTTATTTTTACTTTAGTGCTACACGCTTATGTTAGTGCTAGCAGCTCTTAGAACTACACTTAAAGGGCCTGAGCCCTGAGTGCAGTGAATTTTGTTTTTTATTCTTATGGATAAGCCTCTAGAGGGCAAGGGGCATAAAAAATGCTGAGGCATGTACTACCCCATTGTGTATAATATACCTTCTAGTGAATTTTCCGTAGACTTTTATGGACAATATAAATTTACTTAGGCCAATCACATAGCTTGCATCTTGACCAGATAGATATGGTGTTAACATGGGTGTTGTAGTTGAAATATCTCAGCCAAAGTCCAGATGTGCTGTATTGATCTGGTGAGTGGATTAATTCTAACCATACATATTGTTTTCGATTTGTGCCTATTAACTGGACAAAAAACAAACTGTCCAAATTATTTTTCGTTTAGTGTATGGTCGCCATAAGCCTCCTCCTACACCATACAAAATCTCTAACACTCCAAAATATGCAAAACCGCATTGAATTGTTGGCTTTTAGTTCATTGTGGACTATTTGGTGATTTATGCATATGGAATGTGATTTTCAGACTATAATAAAACTGAACTGAAAAAAAAGCTCTCCCTTTTAGTGGGGCACTGCCCCACTGCAAGGGTTAATTGCTCTTTTTCATGTAGGGGAGAGATGAAGGGAGATATACTTGCCTGGTCCCTGCAGCTCCTGCACCCCAGTGGTCTGGGGGGGGGGGGGGGGGGTGACTGTTCGTCATCAAGCGCATAGGCTCCATAGACCTGCTTTGTAAGTGAGTGACCCCAGGAACAGCCCACTGCTGGATCTTGGGGGAGTGGCTTCTGCCGGCGGAGTTGAGGATAAGGAGTATAAGGCCTATAAGGCTTTCTCCTCTCCCATGGACAAAATGAGTGCTTAAAGTGGTTGTAAATTCTTTAAATAAAAATCCAACCTGCAAGACAAAGGCATATTGAGCTTAGATCGAAGCTGTTGCAACGGTCCCCGTACACTGCTGTGACCGGCTACATGTCTCCCAGAGTTATTTCTGGTTCGCGGGCTCCGGCGCTGTAAATGGCCGGAGTAGAGATGACGTTGTGCATGCACGCGGGAGCCGCCGGTCACGGCACAGCTCCTGAAGAAACGGCACAAGCGAGCCGTTTCTTCAGTGCGCATGTGCCGAAGACGTCGGATACAGTGAATATCTCCTAAACAGTGCAAGTTTAGGAGATATTCACGGTACCTACAGGTAAGCCTTATTTTATAGGCTTACCTGTAGGTTAAAGTGGTGTAACAGGGTTTACAACAACTTTAAGGTAAAGTCAGGTCAAAAAAAGTTTACATTTTTCTTCTGTTAATCAGTGCAAGCATATGTACCCCCAGTTCCATAAAAACTACCAGTTGGTGATAGCCTATCGGTGGGCTCCATAATAAACTTTATTTACCTTCAGTAATGATGATTTGTTTGACCAATAAAAAAAATAAGACGTCATGACTGAAGTTATTGAAAGAACTGGGTTTATGCAGATGTACATTATCCTTTTTTCTTTTTTTTCATTTCACATACCTTTTTTTTTCTTTTTGTTACATTTACATGCAAACCAAACTTTGTAGCAGAGGTTTGGGCAAACTATTTCACTGCCAAGTGTGCTTACAATGGTAAATTCACATGGTTATATCCGCTTTACAAAATTAAAACAACTTGGTCTGCGTGTAAATAAGTGCACATGAAACTAAAAACCATAACTTAAAGGGGTGTAGTGGTTTCTTACCCCTTTTACCCTCATTAAACTACCTTTTTTAACATACTGAATACTTTTAATGCATGTATTAACTGACTGCAGAAATCAAATATCAGAATATTTTTTTTTTATAGCAGTGGCCATGTAACTTTGCTGAGCTGTGACACATGTATAACTTAACTATAAAGATTCAGATTTGTATCCATGTGACTGCAATTTTCAGTTTGTGTTGCAGAAAAGTGCAATTGTTTATATTTAATGAATTCAGCCTGCTGCCTTTATCCAAATCCTGTTAAAGCAAATCTGTTGCCAGTAAAGAGAAAAAAAACAGCCTGAAAAAAGTTATGATCGTTTACTGTCCCGCCAACCGTGCCTCAGATTTTAGATTTCTTGCAGAGCTGCAGTGGCTAAGAAGCTTCGGCGTTTAACACTGTTGTCTAATGCCTGCGGGGCTTTGCTACACATTGCTGGTCTTACCTGTTGGTCTCTAGGTCACTAATGTCTTTAAGAAATCTGTACAAGGCTTTTTGACAATGTTAATGCTTCTAAGGTGCTGAAAAAGGGTCTGTGGTAGTAACACGAGTTCAGGCAGCTGACAGGGCAGCCACTGTAAGATCTCAGAGGGGCAAGGGGACTTCAGAAGTTGGCCTTGGACAAATAATGTAAAGCTAAGGGAATAACGAGAAGTCTTTTTAACAGTAAGCCTTCCTTTTTTTTTTTTTTTTTTTTTTTAAATTTTGGACACAATGCCTTGCTTAAGCCTTTTTGTGACTGGTTCTCTTTACAAAATGTGAAGCGCAGAAGCCAACAGCATTCGTAGTTTTAAAATCATATGAAAGGCTGCAGAGCATGGTGCTTTGCACTGTTGTATTAAAGTAGTTCTAAAGCCTAAACTTTTTTTTCAGCTCAACGCATTCCTTGCATTAAGGTAAATGTTTAGGTATCAAATTTGGCCCCTGATCTTGGCCCCCCCTCCCCTTTTTTTACCTGAGCCCTAATTCGATTCAGTGCTGTGCACATCCGCAGCTCTTCTCTCCCATCACTTCCATGTCTCACTTGCTTTGCTGTAGCTTCGGGAGCCATTGGCTCCAAGTGCTGTCAAAGCCTGTGATAGGGGTGGGGCCAATTCCTGCTTTTTTTTGTCAATGGCGCAGTAGCAGGGCTTGGGAGTGGGCATGCCCTGGACAGAGAGGAGGAGACAGGAGTGCCGTGGGGGACCCGAGAAGAGGTTTGGGGTCATTCAATTCCTATGCACCGAGCAGGTAAATATAGACATGTTTTGGTATTTATTTTTTTTTACACTTTTTCCTTTGCTTTAAGTAAGCATGCAATTTATCTGTATTTGCTATACTAGAACCACTGGTATAGCTACCTTGAGTAGATGCAGATAATTTGGAATTGCCCCCTGGATAATATCCCTTCAGGTTTTTATTTACCATATTTCTGCAAGAGTTCCTAGATCTCCCTTCCAGCTGCAGTCTTTTATAAAGTGATGTCTCTGACATTGAAAACCAATGAGAACAGAGCCAGGAATTCTAGTGGATGGATGTTTTTAGAAGTGTCACGTGATGTAAGAAGGACACATGTATGGCAAAACTGCCTGCAACACTGTGAAAACAGCCCTTGATGTGGGCATAGCGGTCTTCCACCTCTTAGTATTGCTTTTTTTTTCGTCTATTGAGGGAAGTCTTTAGGTTATACTGCTGTTATGGTAGGATTGGACCACTGGTAAATAAAACTGTAGGCTAACCCAGGGAAACTCCCTCTTACTGCATGCTGTATCCTAGGAGGATAACCTAATTTTGCTGGTCTCTCCAATTGCAGCTTTCCAGCTTTGCTGTTGAAACTGGCCATACACTGAACAAAATTCAGCCACTTTAGCAGAAATAGAACAAGTACAAATTCATGTGCATGCTGTTAGAATACGAAAGTGGGATTCCTCCCACCAACTCCTTTTTTTATTTTTTCCTTCAACCCACTGTCCGAAATAAAACAGAAAAACTGGTCATGGGTGTGGATTGCTGCCTCCGGACCCTGCTGGACTGGATGTTGCAGGGATATCCTGGAAGTGGCTTTCCCGACTCCATTCTAGTAAACACTCGGTCGTGGGGTGTTTTCGAGTTCAAAAGCCACTTTTTTTGTTTTTTTCACCCTATTTTGCCTGTGACCTTGTTTTACCAAACCTTGTTTGACTGGTCAAAGTACCATAAATTAGGTCTTGCCATTTTTGCAGTTGGATAAAATATTTTAAGCAAAAGGTTCTAGTTTTAAGTAAAGTTGTGACCAGCTGCCAGTTTTCTGGTATCCTCTCCAGCAAGAAGCATCTGATTTGCATGACCTTACTGATGGTAAGAGTACCAATTTCTCTCCATTGGAGAAGCCTAATGAACAGACCGCAAAGTCTCTTCCCTCTCTCTTGGTTAAAAATCCCTTTTTATTTCTCCACTCCCACTATCCATATCTAGACCCCAGTCCCACCTGTAAGGTCTGGGGCTCAAAATCCATCAAATCCTCTGACAATCCTTTCTTGGCATTAAAGTGCAACCCCATAGTCTCATCTTTTTGGCAGATCCTCAAGACAGATACCAGTCTGAGCTTGGAAGGAGTCCTGGGTACCCTGTTGGAGGAGGCTGGTTTCTTTAAATGCATTTCTAGCCCTTCTGCTGTTGTGTTGGACAATCCTGCTAGAGGGTCTCCTGATTGTAGACTGAGTTGGACAACACCACGGTGGTGTTAATCAACCATCAAAGAGAAATCTGAAGACTCACTGTGGCAAGTGTTAGATTGCATCCTGTGCTTGGGAGAATATCATGTTCCAGTCATGTACATCCCATGTGTTTAAATTTTCAGACACATTTCCTCAGCTGGTAATATTTGGACTTGGGGGAGTTGTCCCTACACTCAGGTGTTCAGGACCTGTGTCATGGGTAGTGGATGCTATATGCAGACCTCCAGGTTCAAAAACAAAGTGGATAGGTTTGTCTTTTAGGTACTGAAATTGTATAGGGGAATTGGTGGATTCTCTGGTGAATCTGGAAGTAGTGTACCCTGATCTGTTTTCCTCTCAAAGGTCATTATCTGTTAAACAGCATAGAGATAAAGGGGAGTCCAGTGATCCTCCTTGCTGTGGACTGGCCCACATGGATCTGCTAGTCCCAAACATGTAAGATCCACTCTGGGTTCTACCATTGTCCTGGATCTTTTGTCTCAAGAACTCGTTTACCATCCTGCTTTTACAGTCTGACTTTAATGGCATGGCTGTTTGAAGCCCAGATTCTAATCTGTGATACTAATGATGTTAAAATCTAGAAAGCTTTCTTCTTGCAAGGTCTATTAGTGGACATGGAAGGCTTACTCTTAGTGTTTTGAGAGCATCTCTCAGCTACTGCTTCTTTCTAAAAGACTGAATCCCTATTTGTCATATCATTTTGTCCTAGTAAGGGTGTACTGAATTCTCATCTCAATATCTCCAGGTGACTCATATAATCATCCAAGCTTATAGTCTGAGGGAATGGGTTCCACCCTTTCCTGTTAAGGTACTCTCTACTTGATCTGTGAAAGATTCTTGCTGTTTAACACAAAGCAACTGTATCCATATTTGCAAGACTGCCGCCTGGTCTTCTGTTAACATATTCTGTAAATTCTGCCAGGTGGATGTTGGGGGCCTCATCTGATACTCACTTTGGGTTTGAGGTCCTTCGGGTGGCGCTTTGAGCTGCAGGCAGTCCCTACTTTTCTGTTCTTTTGGACCAGTGTCCAGTCATCTTGTAGACGGCAGTATAATCTCAAGGGTAAAGGCCTCTTCTGTCCCTCAATGGACAAAGATGATGCTAAGGAATGATGTGGGAAGACCACCTTCTCTGTGCCCAATGTAACTGGGATTACAAACAACCTATGTTTTAGAAACTGGTGTACCTTTTTTTTTTTTTTTTTTTTATCTAGTAGGAATATAGCAGGAGCTCTATGCACTGAAGAAACCAAGACATTTGCAACCCTGGCACACATTCCCCACCCTTTTTCTTCCAGTTCTTTCCATTGTTGACAGCCTTTTGTCCATTTATTCTTAGTCTTGCATTAAATGTGTTCATGGAAAAATGATGAAGCGTAAATTGCCTCTAATTAGAAATACCCTTAGGCTACATTTACACCTAAGCATCGTGTTTAAGAGCAGAATTTGATGTTTTTGCAGTTTGTCAGAGGTTTTTCAACTAAAGTGTGGAGTGCTGCTGAAAATGGGGCAGAGAGCTGCTGTTTGAGCAGAAAATGTGCGACAAAACGCTTAAAAAAAAAAATAGGATCTAAAAAAAGTTTGTTGTGCTTTTTAGCAGTTTCCATTAAAGTCTATGGGGATAAAAATGCTCAATTCTTGCAGAAAATTTGCTCTTGTACTTTTATGAGTGACAGGCATTTTGCTGATGGCGACAGGATACTCCGATGTGAACAAGTGTTTTTTGCTTGTTGAGCGTTTTTGAGCTTTGAGCTTCGAACTACAAGTTGCAAAATGTTGAATGTGAACGGGGCCTTAGTGACTTCAAAATGGCATGTACTGAGTAGGCTGCCACCTTATCCTTCTCTGGTAATTGAAAGATTTTAGGGTTTTGTTATGTAAATTGGCAGGTCTCAGTACAAGCCAACTTTTTGTTAAAAAACTGTTAAAGTATTCTTATAGTAGTATACATACACAAAATATGCATACGGAACACATCTGTTAAATGTTTTAGTTGCTGGAGGGGATAATGAGCACTTCTCGTCATTGTTGGCATATTTTGCAATGGGGCCTTCGTGAGTGAAGTCAGCTGGATTGTAAGATATTGCATGGTCTACCCAGGTGGGTTATTTATGTGAACACATCTGCAAGCTTCTCGCGATGTGGTCTACAGCGATTTTATAGCCGCAGAATCGCACCCGCATTTAGGTGCCATTGAAAATGACTGGCACCGAACAAGCGGGGTACAATTTGACTTTTTTTGCAGAGGGTTTTGGGATCGCAAATGCCCAGGTGTAAACGGGGCCATATACAAGCTAAAGCCCGTGTGAAACAGGCCTGTGCTATAGCTTCAGATATTGTGTGCAGAGTACAAATTGAGTTTATCCTTCCCATGACTGGATCTTTTTTCATGAACATGGGTTCCCTTTTGCCATAGCACAGTAATTAAGGCCCATTGGGGGGGCGGGGGAAGATTCCTAAAGGCTGTTAAAAACACCCTTTAGAATTCCATCAGGTTGCCACGCTAAAATTGTTGGGGCTTGCACCCGCCTCATATACCGGTCATAGACCAATAAACCAATTTGCCACAGGCCAGCATGTTGGCTGGACTGACCACACTTTCCATGGTGTACTCCTTCCCTGGCCACAGTGCTCCTCACACTGACAGGCACATTGCCAAGGAGTTCGGGACTGGGGTGACATAACCACTATATCCAGCTCCTCTGTTTTACATTTAGATATTAGCCGGGGAATCTCCTTGCTGAAAGCAGAATGGATCTAGAGTTGAGCTCCATGCACACTAGGAGCAGAAAACGTCAACGTTTTTAGCTTTAAAAACGTGGCATAAAAGATGCAAATTGAAAGCATATTGTACAAAGTTTAGGCGAGTCTAAGACAGTTTAGGAGCATTTTATTTAATGGCGTTTTTTGCACTACACGCCCCTCTGCAAAAACCAGGAAATGATGTACAGTGAGGAAAAAAAAACTTTGAAACTTGACATTCAGAAGAGATAAGAGGAGTTTAGCAGCGACTGATGTTTTTAAAGCTCCTAAACTTCTCCAGAAAACGCGATAGAGAAGGGTTTTATTTCCTGCCTCTGAACGTCCCTGACAGAAAACGCCTGTAGTAATCAATAATGTGCAAAGACACACACAACACAATTAGAAGTGCTTCTAGAGTCAGGAGAAAAAAACGTCAAACGAATGGAGAATCTACGTTTTTTAAGTCCAGTGTGCATGGAGCCTAAGAGCTCTGCTCGGGAAGCTTTCACATCATAACTGCTTCCCAGCACTGGCATCTCTCTATGCCAGCTCAAAGCTGCTTTTATTACCGACAACCGGCAAACTCAGTAATTTTTTTTTTACATATCTGTCACAGCCATAGCAACAGGTACTTAATGTGACAGTGGTTGGAACTACCTGAATTTGTGTCAATGTTACTTAACCGCTTGCTGACCGCCGGCTGTCTATTGACGGCCAGGCGGCGCAGCTCTCGTTGCGGGCGGGCGTCATATGACGGCCTCGCATTCCTAGGCCACCAGGGGGCGCGCGCCGCCGGCAGCGATCGCGCGCGCCCGCCGTGTCACTAGGCACCCGGTGCGCGTGCCCGGCGGCCGCGATGTCCGCCGGGCACCCGCGATTACCGGTAACACAGCAGGACCGTGGATCTGTGTGTGTAAACACACAGATCCACGGTCCTGTCAGAGGAGAGGAGACCGATGGTATGTTCCCAGCACAGCGGAACACCGATCGGTCTCCTCCTCTAGTGAGTCCCCGCCCCCTATAGTTAGAATCACTCCCTAGCAACACAGTTAACCCCTCGATCACCTAGTGTTAACCCCTTCCCTGCCTGTCACATTTATACAGTAATCAATGCATTTTTATAGCACGGTTCGCTGTATAAATGTGAATGGTCCCAAATATGTGTCAAAAGTGTCCGATGTGTCCGCCGCAATATCGCAGTCACAATAAAAATCGCAGATCACCGCCATTACTAGTAAAAAAAATTAAAAAAATAAAAATGTTATAAATCTATCCCCTATTTTGTAGACGCTATAACTTTTGCGCAAACCAATCTATATACGCTTATTGCGATTTTTTTTTTTTTTACCAAAAATATGTACAAGAATACATATCGGCCTAAACTGAGAAAAAATTTGTTTTAAAGAAAAAAAAATTTGGATATTTATTATCGCAAAAGATAAAAATTATTGTGTTTTTTTTAAAACTTCTCACTCTTCTTTTGTTTATAGCGCAAAAAATAAAAAACGCAGAGGTGATCAAATACCACTAAAAGAAAGCTCTATTTGTGGGGAAAAAATGATAACAATTTCATTTGGGTACAATGTTGTATGACCGCGCAATTGTCATTCAAAGTGCAACAGCGCTGAAAGCTGAAAAATGGCTTGGGCAGGAAGGGGGCGAAAATGCACTGTATTGAGGTGGTTAAACTGTTGCAAATGCTTGCCTAAATTAACTGCAGGTAGCTGCAGAGAACTGCCTTTCAAGCCTTTATTCAATTCACCAGGATTTGTTTGTGAAGGTTTCAATTTATCTTGTACATGGTATATCTAGTACTAAATTTCATTTAACCTCATTTGCTTTGTAATGTTGAAGAGGTTTTACCACTAATCCAAGTGACTTCCTTAGGATTTAGGCTTCATGTACACGGGACGTTTTTACTACTTCTGAACGATTTAAGGTGGTTAAGCCACTCTAACCTGTATACATCATCAGCACTGCCTCCTATTGTAGTATCCCCCTCTGTATGATTTATTAAAATAAATGCTGCAAATACCTTTATTTCACTTCCGAGATTGCGATCACATGACTGGCCAGCTTTCTCTTCTCCTCTGAGAGATGCAGTGGGTGGGGCTGAAATTTCCCTGCTGATGTCAGTCTGGAGAGGATGAGAGCTGGCTGGTCATGTGATCACAATCTCCGCTCTTAAATGAGGTATTTACAGCATTTATATTTATAAATCATTCAGAGGGGGACACTGCAATAGGAGGCAGTGCTGATGGCGTATACAGGTTAGCTTTATGAGAGCAGCAGTAGTGGGGAGGGGTGGCTCACACACAGTGAGGGGAGGAGGACACAGGAGGAGAAAGGAGAGCAGATAACAGGCTCCTGTTGACAGGGACACGTAAACTGACCACGCTGTCTGGTCTCAGCAGCCATGATACACTGTGGTCAGTTTACAGAGGGGTGGAGAGAAACTGGTAGGATCAGCCAGGTGTGTTCTTTATTTTTTATTTAATTTTTTTTGGTGTTACGGGGGCCAAATGACACAGGACAAGCACTGTCGTATAACATACTTTAAAGGAGCAGGATCCTTTTTTTTTTGTTTTTTCGGTTAAATGCTTTGACAGATAGTAACCGACATTTAAAACGTGCGTTTTGAAGCGTTTTTCATTCTTGGCTATTAATAAAAAAAAAAGCCTGTAAACAAAACGTGGCTAAACGTGAGTTACCGCGTTTGACGCTTGAAATGCTTCTAAACTCAGCTTCTGAATGCATTTTTTTTTTTTTTGCGTTCCAAAAAATGCCTCTAAACTCAACTCCCTAGAAACGACTAAATGACGCTGTGTCCATGGGCAGATAAGATAACATAGAGAGTTCAGGGGCAGTTTAATAAACAAAATAAAACGTCAACTGCTCAAAAAAGTCCGTCTAGCAGCAGTGTACATGAGGCCTTAAATGAGGATGCCACTTGGTTGAGTGGTGACTTCACATCTCTAGCAGAACAAGTCGGGTTGAATTTGACTTGATATTACTGGTTATCTTTCAGCTGGGCACATATATCTGTAGTGTTTTGTTATCTCTCTTTAAAGCCCTGTTTTGTGTAGCTTTGTCCTGCTCCATTTGTCTGTTATCGGCTATCAACCTTTGACAAGCTCTTGGAGGCCAGGAGATTTAACTGTGTTAGAGGAGGTTGCTATAAATAGATTAGCAGCCAGCTAAACTATACACAGGCAACCTCTGCATGTGTGGGGAAGGGGGGGGGGGTGCCTTTCCTCCAATTGGCTGTCTCAGTGTCTAGTAAAGATCTCCTACAGGGGAATCGGGAAGTGAAAATTCAAACAGGATGTGCACTTTCTAAACAGTATATCAAGGTGTAGACCACAGATATAAGGTTGTGCTCATAAGTTTACATACCCTGGCAGAATTAGATTTCTTGGCCATTGTTCAGAGAATATGAATGATGACACAAACTTTTCTTTCACTCATGGTTAGTGTTTGGCTGAAGCCATTTATTATCAATCGACTGTTTACTCTATTTAAATCATAATCACAACAGAAACTACCCAAATGACCCTGATCAAAAGTTTACATACCCTGGTGATTTTGACCTGATAACATGCACACAAGTTGACACAAAGGGGTTTGAATGGCTATTAAATGTAACCATCCTCACCTGTGATCTGTTTGCTTGTAATTAGTGTGTGTATAAAAGGTCAATGGGTTTATGGACTCTTGACAGATCCTTGCATCTTTCATCCAGTGCTGCACTGACGTTTCTGGATTCTGAGTCATGCGGAAAGCAAAAGATTTGTCAAAGGATCTGCGGGTAGGTAGTTGAACTGTATAAAACAGGAAAGGGATATAAAAAGATATCCAAGGAATTGAGAATGCTAATCTGAAGTGTTCAAACTCTAATCAAGAAGTTGAAAATAAGGGGTTCTGTTGAAACCAAACCACGGTCAGGTAGACCAACTAAAATTTCAGCCCCAACTGCCAGGGAAATTGTTTGGGATGCAAAGAAAACCCCACAAATAACTTCAGGTGAAATACAGGACTCTCTGAAAACGTGGTGTGGCTGTTTCAAGATGGGTTGTATGGTCGAGTCGCCAGAAGAAAGCCTTTACTACGCAAATGCCACAAAGTATCCCGCTTACAATATGCCAAACAGTACAGAGACAAGCCTCAAACCTGGCACAAAGTCATTTGGAGTGATGAGACCAAAATTGAGCTTTTTGGCCACAATTGTAAACTATATTTGGAGAGGCGTCAACAAAGCCTATGATGAAAGGTACACCATTCCTACTGTGAAACATGGAGGTGGATCACGGATGTTTGGGAATGTGTGAGCTGCAAAGGCACAGGAAATTTGGTCAAAATTGATGGCGAGATGAATGCAGTATGTTATCAAAAGATACTGGAGGAACATTTTGCATTCATCAGCCAGGAAGTGGCACATGGAACATACTTGGACATTCCAACATGACAATCCAAAACACAAGGCCAAGTTGACCTGTTATTGGCTACAGCAGAATAAAGTGTAGGTTCTGGGGTGGCCATCTCAGTCTCCTGACCTCCATATCATTGAGCCACTCTGGGGAGATCTCAAACGTGCAGTTTATGCAAGACAGCCCAAGAATTTACAGGAACTGGAGGTTTTTTGCCAAGAGAAATGGGCAGCTTTACCATCTGAGAAGATAAAGAGCCTCATCCAATGCCACAAAAGACTTCAAGCTGTCATTGATGTTAAAGGGGGCAATACATGGTATTAACAACTGGGGTATATACATTTTTGATCAGGGTCATATGGGTAGTTTCCGTTGTGATTATATTTTAAAAAGAGTAAACACAGTCAATTGATAATAAATTGCTTCAGCCAAACACTAACCATGAGTGAAAAAGGTTTTTGTTATTCATATTCTCTGAAAAATGACCATAAAATCATACATTCTGCCAGGGTATGTAAACTTATGAGCACAACTGTACATGTAAAACTTTTATATGTGGAGATTTTTTTCATCCCTGTGTATTATCTGAGGCTGTTCACTTCACTGGGTATGAGGGTTTACATCCGCTTTAAACTTTTGCCACCTATGTAACGCCTATGTAAAGGCAGGCTTTAATATCCACACGCTGCATGTGCTTTTAGCAGAATGACCTAGCTGTGAAATACAGCTCTTGATATGTATGAATGATCAGGAATCACTGGGACAGCCAATCACGGGAGCAGACTGTTGATTCATTCCTTGCATTAATGTTTAGGCATCAGTTTTAGCCCCCCCCCCCCTTTTTTAAAAAATAAAAAAATAAAGAAAAACTTAGCTGAGCCCTCACTTGATCCAGAGCTGTGCACATTTACAGCTCTTCTCTCCCCTCTCTTCCCTGTCTCACTGTCCTTGCTGGGGCACTAGGAGCCATTGGCTCCCACTGCTGTCAATCAAAGCAATGATGAATTGTGGGGCAGGCCTAGTCCCGCTCCCTGTGTCAGCGGGACTCAGGAGCAAGCATGCACAAGTGCCCCCATGGGAAGCCACTTTTCATGAGAGTACTGGGCAGAAAAGAGGAGCCAGGAGTGCCAGCAGGTGACCTGGGAAGAGGAGGTTTGGGGCCACTCTGTGCAATTTAATTGCACAGAGCAGTTAAGTATTGAGAACCTGTTGGTTGAACAAAAAAAAAAAAAAAATGACCCAGGGGAGCTTTAAAGTCCCTATAAATTCACAACATTGACATTAAAATCTTAGCTGTTTTCTATGAGGATAGATCTTGACAGCATGCCAGCCCTTTTAATATAAACAACTAGCAGGCATTTCCAAGAAGCTAGAAATAGACTGAAACAAGACATTAGGCCCCGTTGACACTTTGCGATTTGGAATTGCGGGCAGTGTTACCTTGATTCCAAATGATGAAATGCGTGTTTTTAGGTGCCATGCATTCTAAATGGCACTACAAATTCAGTATGATTTTTGCATCAATTGTTGTGCAGCACTTGCGGCAAAACACGTCTTTCAAAATTGCATCAAACTTGTCCCAATAAAAAGGAGCAGGAGCTTCTTCTGGGAGACATACGTGCATAGGGCAGCCTATTCAAGTAAACGGGCTGCTTTATACGCAACATGCAGAAACATTTGTTCCCGCTACACATAGTGTGAATGGGTACTCAGTCTTTGAATACCTTCACAATTAAAGTGTATCCCCATTACTTTTTTTCTTAAAAATTTAGAATTGGAAAATGTAAAAACCCCTTCAGTTTTAGCCTAGGTTCACATTGGAGCGATTTGACATGTCAAATCGCATGCCAAATCGGCAGCATTGCCACCGCCCGAATCTGTGCCACGCCTCATTTGTGGTGCTGCACCGATTCCCAAAAGTACTTTCTGTACTAGTTTTGTCGACTTCGGGGTGCGAGTTTCATAGACATCTGTGCAGCAACCCGTACAGATGTCCCTGAAATCACCCCCAAAGTCAGGACTGACATGGGGGGAAAAAATCGTGCGAGTTCATCTGACCACGCACAATTTAATTCCCGCTGTCAGTGTTAACCTGGGCTCAATGCTATTTGGTGCTTTGTTAAACCTAATTAATACAGGTGATTAGGGCCGGTCTGTGGATTATTTACAGCCAGACAGAATCGCCAGTGTTTTCTTTTAGCTGTGGTTGCTCTGCCTGTATGAATGAATGACAAGCTGCCACCATGGCTGTCCACAGGTAAACACACATGAAGCAGTTACGGGTGAATGGTTCACGTACAATGTTGATCATCTGTCCCTAACTGCATATAGCCACTACATTTGTGTTTACCCATGAACATGTCTGACCACTGTCAGGTTGTCATTCATTCAGGTGGGCAGAGTGGCTGTATTCTTTCCTGATTACAAGGCGTTTCACTGAGGAACACCGGCAATTTAAAATTGCCCAAATTTTAAAGTAGAACTCTAGGCAAAAACTTTTTTTCCGTTTTGGATAGAGCAAGGAAGAGTTAGAACTCATTAGATTTTTTTTTTTTGCACCATCTGTGCCCGATTTCCCTTCACTTCCTGTCCCGTAGCTAAACAGGAAGGGACAACCCTGCAAATTAAAGTGGAGTTCCAGTCGTTTGTTTTATTAAAAGTCCAGCGCTGTACTCACCGCAGCTGTGTCCTCCCTCTGCGGCGCTGGCATCTCTACTATGGGCACCTGGCTGTGACAGCTTGTGGCTTTACAGCCGGGTGCCCACTGCGCATGTGCGAGCGGCGATGCAGTCTCTGACTGGCCCCAAAGTCTTCTAGGACCTGTCATATGTCCCAGAAGACTTTGGGAGGGAGAGCTTCTGGTCGTTTAGGCCAGTGGTTCTCAACCCTGTCCTCAAGTACCCCCAACAGGCCATGTTTTGGGAATTTCTCTTAGATAAAATAGCTGTCCAAAATACCAAGCCATTGCCTCTGAATTAAAGCACCTGTGCAAGATAAAGGAAAACCTGCAATCATGGCCTGTCGGGGGTACTTGAGGACAGGGTTGAGAACCATTGGCCTAGGTGACGGGAATGGAAGTGGCAGCAGTTGCCTGTCAAATTCGGGTACCTGCTTCCGCCCTCCCCCCTCCTCCCCAAAAGCTCAATTTCACAAACAGGAGCTGGGGAGGAGGCCTTAAAGCAGAAGTTCCACTTTTGGGGATAGAAATAGTGTCCCCATTGGAAGATTTCCCCTCTATTATTTTTCTGGGGGCAACCCAAAATTTGGGCTTTTCTTTTACATTCACTTTCAATGGTAAACAGGACAAACAGAGGGTGAATCTCCCTAACGGCCATAGACAGCAATAGGTGTTCCAATCTCTCTCCACACTATCCAAAACTGAAAAAAAAGTTTTGCCTTTAGTTATACTTTAAAGCAACTCTGTATAGAGTTGTAACTACAGAAAGTAATGTTGCCTTTAGGTGGTGGACATAAGGTGCTTGCATTTAATTGTCCTGTGCTATTCTAGTGCCCAAACTGCTGCTGGCACACTTTTTTTTAAAGGATAAGTCCACTTTAAAAAAAAAAAAAAAAAAGAATTTTTTTCCCCCCAGGTAAAAGTTTTTTTTTATTTTTTTGTTGGAGACCTGTAAAGCATTGCACCCACGACCACGATGGGTGTAATGCCATGGGCCTGCAGATTGTCTGTGTAGCTGTCTGCCCATACCTCCAATACACTTCAAGTTACACTCTAAGGCTACTTTCACACTGGGGCGGTGAGTGTGTCAGCGGTAAAGCGCCGCTAGTTTTTACGGCGATTTATCATTGTTTTGGCGGCGCTTTTAACCCCCGCTAGCGGCCAAAGAAGGGGTTAATACAGCTCGTGTAGCGTCACTGCCAAATCGCTGCCCAGTCATTTTCATTGGGCAGGGGCTATGGAGGAGCGGTGTGTACACCACTCCTCCACCGCCCCACAGATACTGCTTGCAGGACTTTTTTTAGCGACCTGCAAGCGCAACACTCCAGTGTGAAAGCACTCAGGCTTTTGCACTGAAGTGACAGGAGAGTTGCTTTACAGGTGCTATTTTTAAAATGAAGAATAAAGCCTGAAAAAAAGAAAACAAATGCTGCTGCCTAGTTGAATGTCTGGTAAGTTGCAATATATTACATTTGTGTGTTTGTATTCAGCTACACTTTATCAGGGCTTGCTTTGTAGGCAGATTCATGGTGCTTGCATGGGGATTTTGGTCTTGGGTGACATTGTGAATAACCTCACGACCTACTGGTACTGGAATCCATATAGAAAATTATGTTTTGAAATATTACATTTGTGAACACACACAAGTGTGGTTTTAATTATTTTATCAAAAGTAAATTTTAGTAGGTTTGTGCTTCATTTGTCTTTGCATGTAATAGAATTCAATGGACAAGCATCAAAAAGGCAAGTGCAGCGTTTTTGCAGCGTTTTTACAGCGTTTTTTTTTTGTTTTGTTTTTTTTTTTTTTTTTGACTGTATACAGTAAAAAAAAACTGTAAAAAAAAAAAACGCAAAACGCTGCTCAAAAACGTGCCAAGCATGAAAATAAAAACTCCAAAAACGCTCAAAAGCAACATGCATATGTGTGAATCGAGCCTTACTTGAGATAGGTAGGTTTCTATACCCTCTTAAAAATAATGAAGGCAGTCCTTTTTTACTTCAGGAAAGTTATGAAGTAGTCCCACATTTAAAAAGGTTGGAAGCCTAAAGATACCTAAACATTCTGTCAATTGCAATGAGTGACTCCTTTCTAGAGCTTACTATATTAACTGGTTCCTACCCACGCTATAGCTGACAGACTGCTATAGCACGCCTCTCCAGTTCTTGGAGGATGTCCTCCCACAGGTGTGCTCTGTGACCGGTTTGTCCTTTGGACACAGCTGATCACGGTAGGGACAGGGACAATCACAGCGGCCCCTTTACCATGTGATCAGCTGTGTCCAATATCAGACTCGCTGGTAATCTCTGCATTCCTTTCCTCACGCTGTCTCTGTGTGAGGAAAGGAGAGCCGATAACCGGCAAGTCTGACGGGGCACAGTGAGTAGGTTGATTGCGCTGATCATCAGTGAAATAAGAAAAGTTACTTATTTGATAAATTTTATAGTAGAAACTCAAACATTTTTTTTTCAGGGGGGGGGTGTCTTCAAAATTTTCAGTCTTTTTTCATTTGTTTGGCAAAAAATAACCCAGTGGTGATAAAATTACCACCAAAAAAATCTCTATCTGTTAAAAAAAAAAAAAAAAGAATAAAATTAATATGGGTGCAGTGATGCATGACCGCAATTGTCACTGGGGTGAATGTGCCCGGTATTGGGTATTGACGTGGTTAATAAAACTGGTACCCTGCATTACCAGTGTCATAAATTAGTATTTGAGGCATCCATTGCTGATTGGTTTGTTCTGATTGTTGTTCAAATCCACTTAGATGACAAAATTAGACAACTCAGATCTTACATCATAGCTTCCACATCTTCAAGTTTTTGTATTTTGCCCTTCATTTCCTTTCTCTGCAGGTTTTTCCTTTCGGTGCAGGTAGAGTATGGGCACATTAAAAGCAGTTTTGTACATTGAGCCATTGTGTCCTTTTTGTTATGTAGAAACTGATGCTTCAATAATGTACTAGAAATAACTTGGGTTATTGCCCCCTTAGGAATTACAAGGGAACAATATATTGTAAAAAGGTCCTTTTAAACACATTTCAGTTTACCAAGAATTTGCAATGTATAGCATCTCATTGACCCTCGTTTTAACCCTGTTTGATTTTCTATAAAATATCATGTTTGTTTTTGTAAATTTGCATATGTCTTTTTACTTGGTATGGAATTAAAAATATATTTTTTTTATTTTTTTTGTAGATAATTTAAAAATTGTATAGTAAATAAAAATGTCCACATTACCCTTTTTTTTTTTTTTTTTTTTTCCTTTCTGTCTTCGGTATTTGAGACTTCTGGCACAAACATTCACAAATCTTAGGAGCTAGCCCTTTTTTGTATTAAAAAAACAAAAAAAAAAAACAAGGGAATGGGTAGTGTAGATGTAGAGCGAGAGAGTAGTTCTTAAAGAGGGTCTTCAGGCTGTATAAAAAAAAAATTGTCAAACTATAGATTTTATAGCTGCTGATTCTTAATAAAAAGACGCTTGCCTGTCCAAGGATCCAAGCGCAGTCCTCAACCGGCCTGCTTCTTTACTTGTCTTTGGGTCCCAGCGCTGGCATGTTTACTTAGGGAAGACCACTGTGTCTCCTTGCGGCTTCAAAGTCGCACTGTATTGTGAATGGTCCTGCAGGCTTCTGTGATATGTCCCAGATGGCTGCAGGCAAAGTGGGAGGGGCGGGCATCAAAATCGGGCACCCGCTCCCCTCAAAAATGTCTTCAAAAGTGATAGAGGCGGCGGAGAAGTGGAACTTCCCCATTTGGGTAAAGTTCCTTTTTTTTAAATCCAGCCAAAACTTCGTTTTTTAGTTTTGCATAAAGTCAGGATGTGATTTCCCCTCACTTCTGTTTAGCTAGGCACCTGTTACCTGCAGCTTACCAATCCTACATGTGATGGTTGCATTAGTTTTCAAATTTTTTTTTTTTTTTTTTTTTTTCTTTTTGGAATAAAGGTTTTACATAAATGAGTGAAAGCTGACCAATAAAGAGCACTGCTGTCAGTGTTAAATGGTTTTGTCTTGACACTTTTAAACAGACCGGGCTGTCCAATAAAATAACAGACCTACTGGCCAGATTAACAGGTGAAAATTAAAGGAAAAAGATTCCTAAAAAAAGAAAACAAATGCATACACATTATTTTAGGATTGGTAAGCTAAAATATAATACATTTCTGTTTTTTGGGTAATTTGATAAGATCTGACAAATTCCATTCAATGATGATTAACACACAAGATAATAAAGCTTCCTATAGGGGCGCACACACAATAAACAAATTTTATATTTATCTATTAATACAGTACAGGCAGATTTTTGAATCACTAAATTTAAGTCAAACAGGGGAACCCCATAAACAGCCTGCGCTATTTGTTTTTATAGCAATCTTTCATATGTTCCAGGACACTTCTCTGCTCAAAGTCCTTAGACAATTTGGATAGCCCCCTCAACGCTTTTAACATATTGTTTTTCATATCAATAAATACTGTCAATCATAAGATAAAGCTAGTGGTTACATAATCATTATGGAAAGTGTTTATATTAGACTACACGATTTATAATTTTTTGTTAATTATTGACCGCTTTTGCCTTAATTGCACAACCAGAAGGGTAAGATAACCACTTTAAGGGCAGAAGGGCATTAACATTGTTTGAGCATAATATGGAGTTCATGTCATGCTTCAGCTAGGACATTTGATACCACCTAGAAATCATTTTAAAGCCTGATTCTTGGTAGCAGTTGCTGAAGGAAGACATGTGGGAAAAGCAACTAATGTCTTCCTTTTGTTCTTTAGAAAGTTGATAGTGTATGTCATACTCCCATTTCATCAGGTATATGGAATCTAAAGAGAATACATTAAAGTTGGAGCAAATGAAGGTTCGAATTTGGCTAGAGCACAGAGCTTCAAAACCCTTGAGAGAAACTCTTCACTTTTTGGTAATTATCTTAAAAAGTTAGATATTTTAAAGTGGTTTTAAACCTCAGTTAAAAAAAAAATCCCCTGCAAGGCCATGTCTTAATGTGCATAATAGTATTGACAGGGCTTCCATCTTCACCTGGTCTTCCTTCCAGATTCGCGGCCTCCGACTACATAAGTGGCCTGGGACATGATGATGTAAATCCTGCGCATGCGTGCGGGAGCCACTGTTTACGGAACTGGCTCTGAAGTTGCATGGCAGGCATGGGCGTCCGCAGGTAGGGGGAAGGGGGGGCTAGTGCCCCCCCCCCCTGGAGCAAGGTGTCCGCACATGGACACTCAGGGGCCAGGCTGATCCTGGGTGGGTGCAGAGCCGGCGCCAGCATGAGGGAGGAAAGGAGGAAAGCCTTAAGGTACCAGGAGAGGGAGGGCACTAAAGCTACGGGTCCCTCAAGAAAAGCTGATGCTGACGCTGGCCCCGCTCACACCTTTACCCAGCGAATGGGGTCATATGCTGTGGAAGGCCTGGGCGGTGCATGTGCGAAGGCTGTTCCTGGAGTCCCGTTCCGCCTCCTTATTTGTGCCGCCGCCATCGTCTCCTCCTACTCTCCATCTGACCGCTCCGGATCTGGAACTGGGATGTCATCTGGCAATCGGCAATGTGGCAGACTGATCAATAAAAAAGCATGTGAGTCGTCTCAGAGGAGGGACGGAGCAGCCGCCAGCCAGCGAGCAGTTAGGGAGAGTCACGCTGCCTACATCCATGCATTCATTTCAGTCAGGGAGCAAACTTGCAGCATGCCTGACAGTGTAGTGGGGTGGGCAGTGTAGTGTTAGTGGGGTGGGCAGTGTGTTGCGGTGGGCATTGTAGTGTTAGTGGGGTGGGCATTGTTGTAGTGTTAGTGGGGTGGGCATTGTTGTAGTGTTAGTGGGGTGGGCATTGTAGTGTTAGTGGGGTGGGCAGTGTAGTGTTAGTGGGGTGGGCATTGTAGTGTTAGTGGGGTGGGCAGTGTAGTGCGGTGGGCATTGTTGTAGTGTTAGTGCGGTGGGCATTGTTGTAGTGTTAGTGGGGTGGGCAGTGTAGTGTTAGTCGGGTGGGCAGTGTAGTGTTAGTGGGGTGGGCATTGTTGTAGTGTTAGTGGGGTGGGCAGTGTAGTGTTAGTGGGGTGGGCATTGTAGTGTTAGTGAGGTGTGTAGTGTTGTTGGGGTGGGCAGTGTAGTGTTAGTGGGGTGGGCAGTGTGTTAGTGGGGTGGGCATTGTTGTAGTGTTAGTGGGGTGGGCATTGTTGTAGTGTTAGTGGGGTGGGCATTGTTGTAGTGTTAGTGGGGTGGGCATTGTTGTAGTGTTAGTGGGGTGGGCAGTGTAGTGTTAGTGGGGTGGGCAGTGTAGTGCGGTGGGCATTGTTGTAGTGTTAGTGCGGTGGGCATTGTTGTAGTGTTAGTGGGGTGGGCAGTGTAGTGTTAGTGGGGTGGGCAGTGTAGTGTTAGTGGGGTGGGCATTGTTGTAGTGTTAGTGGGGTGGGCATTGTTGTAGTGTTAGTGGGGTGGGCAGTGTAGTGTTAGTGAGGTGTGTAGTGTTGTTGGGGTGGGCAGTGTAGTGTTGTTGGGGTGGGCAGTGTAGTGTTAGTGGGGTGGGCAGTGTGTTGCGGTGGGCATTGTAGTGTTAGTGGGGTGGGCATTGTTGTAGTGTTAGTGGGGTGGGCATTGTTGTAGTGTTAGTGGGGTGGGCATTGTTGTAGTGTTAGTGGGGTGGGCAGTGTAGTGTTAGTGGGGTGGGCATTGTAGTGTTAGTGGGGTGGGCAGTGTAGTGTTAGTGGGGTGGGCATTGTAGTGTTAGTGGGGTGGGCAGTGTAGTGTTAGTGGGGTGGGCAGTGTAGTGTTAGTGGGGTGGGCATTGTTGTAGTGTTAGTGGGATGGGCAGTGTAGTGTAAGTGGGGTGGGCATTGTAGTGTTAGTGAGGTGGGCAGTGTAGTGTTAGTGGGGTGGGTAGTGTAGTGTTAGTGGGGTGGGCATTGTTGTGGGGTGGGCAGTGTAGTGGGGTGGGCAGTGTAGTGTTAGTGGGGTGGACAGTGTAGTGTTAGTGGGGTGGGCAGTGTAGTGTTAGTGGGGTGGGCAGTGTAGTTTAGTGGGGTGGGCATTGTAGTGTAGTGTAGTGGGGTGGGCAGTGTAGTGCGGTGGGCACTGTTGTAGTGTTAGTGCGGTGGGCATTGTTGTAGTGTTAGTGCGGTGGGCATTGTTGTAGTGTTAGTGGGGTGGGCAGTGTAGTGCGGTGGGCGTTGTAGTGTTAGTGGGGTGGGCATTGTAGTGTTAGTGGGGTGGGCATTGTAGTGTTAGTGGGGTGGGCAGTGTAGTGTTAGTGGGGTGGGCAGTGTAGTTTAGTGGGGTGGGCATTGTAGTGGGGTGGGCAGTGTAGTGCGGTGGGCATTGTTGTAGTGTTAGTGCGGTGGGCATTGTTGTAGTGTTAGTGCGGTGGGCATTGTTGTAGTGTTAGTGGGGTGGGCAGTGTAGTGTTAGTGGGGTGGGCAGTGTAGTGTTAGTGGGGTGGGCAGTGTTGTAGTGTTAGTGGGGTGGGCATTGTAGTGTTAGTGGGGTGGGCATTGTAGTGTTAGTGGGGTGGGCAGTGTAGTGTTAGTGAGGTGGGCAGTGTAGTGGGCAGTGTAGTGTTAGTGGGGTGGGCAGTGTAGTGTTAGTGGGGTGGGCAGTGTAGTGTTAGTGAGGTGGGCAGTGTAGTGTTAGTGCGGTGGGCAGTGTAGTGTTAGTGAGGTGGGCAGTGTAGTGTTAGTGGGGTGGGCAGTGTAGTGCGGTGGGCATTGTAGTGTCAGTGGGGTGGGCATTGTGTGCAATAATTTTAATTCTAAAATGATGACCAACTGGGGCGAGATAGAGAGATGTACATCCAGCTGGCGCGGCACTGCCCACTCAAGCCCCTCCCCTCTATGATGTTGACAAAAAGGGCGGAGCATGGGTGACCTTAAAATTATGCCCCCCCCGAAAACATTTCTGCGGACGCCCATGATGGCAGGTACAAGTGGTAAACTCTGTACCTACAGGTAAGCTCTAGGCTTCAAGGGGAAGATGGTGTGTTCAGCGTGATGTGTAGTGTTAGTTTTTTCGCCACACATAGCGTTTTGCTTTTAGGCCAAAAAGTTCAATTTTGGTCTCATCTGACCAGAGCACCTTCTTCCACATGTTTGCTGTGCCCCCACGTGACTTATTGCAAATGAGACTTCCTATGGCTTTCTTTCAGCAATTGCTTTCTTCTTGCCACTCTTCTATAAAGGCCAGTGCATGACTAATAGTTGTCCTGTGGACAGATTCTCCCACCTGAGCTGTGGATCTTCGCAGCTCCTCCAGACTTACCATGGGCCTCTTGGCTGCTTCTCTGATTAACTACTTCCCACCCGGCCAATGTACATAAACGGCCGGGTGGGCGCTCTCTCCTTCTGAGTGGACGTTCAGGAACGTCCCTCAGAAGGAGCGGGATCGCGCGCGCGCGTGCCCGCGCAGCGGCGCGATCCCGATGCGCTCGTGTCCCCCGGACACGGCGCATGTCGGATCGGCAGGAGGGCTCTGTGATTGGCCCTCCTGATCACATGACGGCCGTGTCCAATCACAGCTGTCATGTGATGTAAACACAGCCGGTTGCTAGGCGATCAGCTCTCCTCTCCTCACACGGAAGTTGTCGCTGAGGAGGAGAGGAGAGGGGATCGCTGCAGCCGGCTGATGATCAGTGAGTATGAGCTGTTTTTTACAGCTTTTTACTCACTGATCACCAGTCTAGTGTCAACACACATGTAAATACATACATGTAAAACACACACATGTCCCCACATAATGTAAAACACAAACATGTCCCCACATAATGTAAAACACACATGTCCCCAAAACACATGTCCCCAAATAATAAAAAAAGCTGTCCCCCACATATGTCACACTAAAATCACATGTCCCAATGGTAATCTGCACACATATGTACGTGATCACCTGCACACATCTGTACATGATCATTTGCGTACATATGTCCGTGATCACACAAACCAATTATTATACACTTAACAGGATTTTTTTTATCAAAAACATGTAGCAGAATACATTTTGGCTTAAATTTATGACAAAATTCGATTTTACTGGATCTCTTTTAAAACAGAAAAAAGAAAATATTGTTTTTTTTCCAAATTTCCACTATTTTTGCGCTTATATCGCAAAAAAAAAAAAATGGAGTCGTGAATAAATACCACCAAAAGAAAGCTCTATTTGTGCGAACAAAATGATAAAAATTTCATTTGGGTACAGTGTAGCATGACCGAGTAATTGTCATTAAAAGTGCGAGAGCGCTGAAAGCTGAAAATTGGTCTGGGAAGGAAGGGGGCGAAAGTGCCCAGTATTGAGGTGGTTAATGTTCTTGCCCGGCCTGTCAGTCTAGGTGGACTGTCACGTCTTGGTAGGTTTGCAGTTGTGCCATGCTCTTTCCATTTTCAGATGATGGATTGAACAGTGCTCCATGAGATGTTCATAGCTTGGGATATTTTTTTATAACCTAACCCTGCTTTAAACTTCTCCACAACTTTATCCCTGACCTGTCTGGTGTGTTCCTTGGCCTTCATAATGCTGTTTGTTCACTAAAGTTCTCTAACAAACCTCTAAGGGCTTCACAGAACAGCTGTATTTATAATGGAATGAAATTACACACAGGTGGACTCTATTTACGAATTAGGTGACCTCTGAAGGCAATTGATTCCACTAGATTTTAGTATCAGAGTAAAGGGGGCTGAATACAAATGCACTTCACACTTTTCAGATATTTATTTGTAAAAAAATTTGGAAAACCATTAATCGTTTTTCTTCCACTTCACAACTATGTGCCACTTTGTTGTATTGGTCTATCACATAAAATCCCAATAAAATACATTTATGTTTTTGGTTGTTACATGACAAAATGTGGAAAATTTCAAGGGGTATGATTACTTTTTCAAGGCACTGTATCAAGGGTTTCAAGGGTTTCTTGAAGATGTTGGTCTAATAAGGGAGGTTCAAAATCTCAATATAGGAGATTTTCTCTAGAGATGGCTGTGTCAGGCAGAAAATACTTTCAATAAGTTATTACTGAGACACAGTATTTCCCAAAGGTATCTGTTAACTCTTTGGGATGAGATACCCTCTGACTTCGTGCTGAGTTGATGTGTGGAATATATGATAAGGCTTGTTGTTTCTTAAAGCGGAGTTCCGCACAAAAATGGAACTTCCGCTTTTCGGAACCCTCCTCCCCTCCGGTGTCACATTTGGCACCTTTCAGGGGGCGAGGGGGGTGCAGATACCTGTCTAAGACAGGTATTTGCACCCACTTCCGGCATAGAATCCCATGGGAGTATACGCCTCCTCCTATCCCTCCGCGCTGTCTCCTGGAAAACACACAGCTCCCAGGAGATAGCGGAGACCAGTTACGATGCGCAGTGCGACTCGCGCATGCGCAGTAGGGAACCGGGAAGTGAAGCCGCAACGCTTCACTTCCTGATTCCCACACCTAGGATGGCGGCTGCAGCTGCCGAGAACCGAGCGGGTTCTCGGCGTCGCCTGCCGACATCGCTGGACCATGGGACGGGTAAGTGGCCATTTATTAAAAGTCAGCAGCTGCAGTATTTGTAGCTGCTGGCTTTTAATATTTTTTTTTTTTTGGCGGTTTAGGTGGACTCCCTCTTTAACCTCCCTGGCGGTATGATTATTTCAGATTTTTGCGTCTCAAAGTGGTACCATTATTTTGCATAGAAATTTGGCGTTTTATATTGTAGGCCTGTAATTCTTAACAATAACACACTTAAATCTGTCCACCAAGAGTCTAGTAGATATCCCGGGTATGATGAAGTTTGAAACACAAAATCATAAATTATAATATATAAATAATAATAATAAAATAAATTTCCCCACGATTCACTATCGCTCAATTCTGCAAGTGTTCTAGTTTACTATCTCTGTTTTCTAGCTGGTATAAAGCCACTTTTGACGTAAAGGGACACTTTTTGGTTGCTATGGACAATCTCAAGTTTCCAGGCAGAAAGAACAGTATATATAATATCAAACTGCATGCAGGGCATTGGACAAAGCATTGGGGACAAAATGAATGTGAAATTATTTCATACAGTACTGTAATCTGTAAGATTACAGTACTGTGTGTTATGATTTTTATTTTTATTTGTTTTTAATTTGCCACCACGCTCCTCCCCTGTGCGTCGCGGCGCTCGCAGGGAACGGAGCCTGGCTCAGAGAGGCTTCGGGAAGAGGACAGAGCCCACAGACACCGCAGGATCCTGGGGACAAGGTAAGTATACCACACCAGGATCCTGCAATGCTATCCCGAGTGTGGCTCGGGGTTATCGCTAATGGTGCTGAAGTTTAACCCTGAGCCACACTCGGGAATACCGTCAGGGAGGTTAAAGTGAAGCTAAACGTACCTTTTCTACAACGGTCCCTGTCCCTCACTTGCTCCTTCTTCTGGGTGCTGGTCTTCAGTCATTTTCATTGGCCAGCACAATATGAAGTCAATCCTGTGCAGCCATAGGAGTCAGTAATCCCCCCCCCCCCAAACAGGGACTGTGTTGGTGATACTGATCTGTGCTTGTTTGAGAATGCTGCGAGCAGGCAGGTAAATGTCTTTTATTGCAGGAGACACATTGCATGTATCTTCTGCAATAAAGAACCTGCCTGCTCAGTTTGACACTGGAACTTCAATTCTGCCTTAAGAGCAACTGGCCAGAAGGCGACCACATTTGTCTATATAATAAATACAAATACAATCCCTTGCGCTCAGGTGTGGTGCTTGAGGTTTGGGTGAACTCTCACTATTCAGATCCACGTCCTCTTTCCACTGTTCCCTACACCTTGCTACCCTCCTCAGACTAGATTAGTCCAAACACACTATATGTAGAGAGCAAAAACAAAAAAAGAACACGTGCGTCTCTTACCTCCTGGGAAGATGCCTTACAGAGCCCGATGAAGACGAACCCCCCCTTAAAATGTATTAGCATCTGTAGATCCATGTGGCATCTTCCCAGGATGCAAGAGAAGCGATTCGTGGCTATGGCGGTTCTGTAAATGGATTTTTTTGTTGTGTGTGTCCTTTTTTTTTATTGGTTTGTGAGCATATTTATTTCCTCTTTTAATAAATGGTGCCTAAAGATAATGCACTAAGCCGGTTCACCCTCTTTTTGTCTGTTCATAAAAAGTGCCAAAGCATGCTTTGGCTCTGAGCAAGTACAGGGATCTGAGTTGGCTCCTCAGTGAGGTAAAATCAGACGGGATCTGGCAGTTTAGTGACGATTCATGTTGGAATTCCATCTTGTAAATGTCTTAGTAGTTAGAATATTCTAGCATTCCTTTCTTTTTGCAACAAGAAACCATGTTTAATAAGGATTTCCTTTTATGTTTGTGACTTCCCACACCAGGGTAGAATCACTGTGTGGGGTGGTGTTTATAGCAATGTAGGTCCCTAGTCTTCTAAGACTAGGGTGTCTTGTAATAGGCATTCGTTTTAATACCATAGCCAGGAGTAAAGGAAGTCAACATTATTGAATAATGTGGTGAGTGATATTGGGGCATGTTCAGACCAGGTGATGCTACCCACATCAATTTTTATTATGAAAAGGAATGTCTTTCCTCATTGCAAATGGGACAAGGCAGGGGTGTCCTCTGTCGCCATTGTTGTTTGTATTGGTGATGGAGGCCCTGCTATGTAAAATGAGGGTTAACCCTAACATGATGAAAATCAGAAACCTAGAACAATAAACTTTCCACGTTCGCAGATGATGTCCTCTTTAGCTTGAGATAAAATGATTAAAAATAGTTTACGTGGTTGGGCAGGATAAACATTTTGAAAATGATGGTTCTCACCAAGTTTCTTTTTCCAAATGATCCCTATAAAACTACCTAAGACTTATGCCGCGTACACACGAGCGGACTTTACGGCAGACTTTGCCTGGCGGACGGGATTTCGTCGGACAATTCGATGTGTGTGGGCTCCAGCGGACTTTGTTTTCTCAAAAGTTGGACGGACTTAGATTTGAAACATGTTTTAAATTAATCCGTCGAAATCGAGTCCGGTCGAAAAGTCCGCCGTCTGTATGCTAGTTCGACGGACAAAAAGCCACGCTAGGGCAGCTATTGGCTACTGGCTATGAACTTCCTTGTTTTAGTCCGGTCGTACGTCATCACGTACGAATTCGACGGACTTTGGTGGATTGTGTGTAGGCAAGTCCGTTCATTCAGAAAGTCCGTCGTAAAGTACATCGAAAAGTCTGCCGGGCAAAGTCTGCCGTAAAGTCCGACCGTGTGTACACGGCATTATTTCCAACAAGCACAGCGGGACTACGCCAAGTTTGCTTGAAACAGTGAACCCCCTGCTTATCCAAATAGCTTCTTCATTTGGCCAAGGATAGTGGAGGATTAGGTTTAACAGTTCTATCTCTGTATTATCAAGCTACTGCTTTGACACATATTATTGACTGGAACTTTCACATCCAATACAAACTGGATGCCCTTGGAGAAAATGTTGTCAGGATGCAATTTAGCAAACATTTCTTGGTTTGACAGTTCACATAGGGGATTGCCTGATTCCACAGCTCTGTTATCTTCCTCGACGTTGGCAATTTGGGATAGGTTTAATGAGAAGCACAGCCTGGCCCCGCTTTCCATGGTTTATTCCTGGGGAACATCTAACTTCTTTTAGATCCTGGGGAGAATCTGCGGAGGTTAGATGTTTCTGGTTTCTGAACGGCTCTGAGCTGAAATCTGTCAGAGATTAGGATGGAATGGGGTGAAGGCACGCACAACTGTGGAACATCTTCAGGCATTTGCGCTGTTGGATATGACCCAGGGATTCTCTCACCCCTTTTGAGGCTGTTTTGAAACTGATAGACCAACTAGACCCCTGTCTATGCTGTATAAACTGTTGCTCTCTCTTCCTGTACAAAACCATATTACATCAGGAAGTGGGAGAATATAATTAATACCTAGCATTTATGACAACACAGTGGATAAGATTACTAAATGGGCACACACTTCCTCTGTTTGCTTCCGGACGCCAGAGTCCTGCTAGGTTTGGTGGCTTAGTGTGGTGGCATAAGGTCCCGGATAAATGGTCTTGAATATATCCATCAATGTCTGCACGTTTGAGAGGCTGCGGATAAAGGTGTATGTTCCCACACCTCTGGTGGGACTGCCCCTGTATAAAACATTTTTGGACACATATCCAGAACCTGATTGCCATGGTAACACACCATTAGCTGGAAGATGACCCCCTCCATGTGCTGTTTCACACTACTCACCTGTCCATGGGCAAACATAAATGGTCCATGATACCTCATTTATGCTGGTAAAAGTCTTATACCTTTGCACTGGAAGTCTTAGGTGGTACCTATGGTAAGGGACTGGCTGGCAAAGGTGTGAGATACACAACTGGCAGAAGAGTGAAGGTATCAACAAACAGATAAGCATTCACAATTCGATGTTATCTGGGCATTGTGGATAGACTTTACTACCTCTGACACATACAACCAATTAGGGGTTGATTTCCTAAAACTGGAGTGTGCAAAGTCAGGTGAAGCTGTGCATGGTAGCCAATCGGCTTCTAACTTCAGCTTGTTCAGTTAAGCTTTGACAAAAAAAAATGGAAGCTGATTGGTTTCTTGCAGAGCTGCACCAGATCTTGCACTCTAGTTTTAGTAAATAACCCCAGTTGTTAGGCCCCCTCTCCCTTTGATGAGAACAGTGGTCCTCCCCCACCCCCCTTTTTTTTTTGTTGCCTTTCCCCTTGTTTCCCATTGTTACTCCTTCCCTCCTTTCCAAAATCCCCTCCCTTATTCTTTCCTTTGCATATACTTTAACGCGTTTATATCTATTATTTGGGCATGTATGAGCTCCAGCCCTTTGCCTCTCATGGGCAGTTCATACTCTTTGTTGCACTCTTTACCATGTGTCTTAGACCTCTTTCACACTGGGGCGTTTTTTAGGCGCTTTAGCGCTAGAAATAGCCTCTGCTAAGCGCCTGAAAACTGCCTCCCATTCATTCCAGTGCGATTTTTCACACTCGGGCGGTGCGCTTGTGGGACATTCCGAAAAGTCCTGCAAGCAGCACCTTTGGGACAGTTTGGGTGCGCTGTATTTAGCGCTCCCAAAACACCCTGCCCATTGGAATGAATGGGCAGTGCTTCCGAAGTGCCTGAAAAGTACTTCGGAAACACCACAACGCGGGGGATTTTTACCCCTTCTTTGGGGTTAAAAAGCACTCTGCTAGCAGTTGAAAAGTGCCGCTTAACCGCTTGCCGACCAGCCGCCGCAGTTGGACTGCGGCAACATGGCTCGGCTGCGCGAATGGCCATTATGTTGCATCACTTCCATTTTTGGCCACTAGGGGCATGCACCCCCTGCTCGTCCACGAAGCTGATGCGAGTGCCCAACGGTCGCTATCACCGTTGGGCTCCCGCGATCGATCGGGGCACACAGAGAATCGGGATCTGTGTGTGTAAACACAGTTTCCAGTTCTCTGAGGGGAGAAGGGATTGATCGTCTGTTCATACAGAGTATGAACAGCGATCCGTCATCTACCCTACACAGTCCCATCCCCCCTTCAGTTAGAACACAACCTAGGGAACACAATTAACTCCTTGATCGCCCCCTAGTGTTAACCCCTTCCCTGCCAGTGACATTTTTACAGTAATCAATGCATTTTTTTTAGCACTGATCGCTGTATAAATGCCAATGGTCCCAAAAATGTGTCAAAATTGTCCAATGTGTCCACCATAATGTCGCAGTCCCGATAAAAATCGCAGATCGCCACCATTACTAGTACAAAAAAAACAAAACTATAAAAATGCAGGGATATACAATTAGCGGATCTCTAGCTGTTGCAGAACTACAACTCCCATGAGGCATAGCAAGACTCTGACAGCCACAAGCATGACACCCAGAGGCAGAGGCATGATGGGACTTGTAGTTTTGCAACAGCTGGAGGTCCGCTAATTGCATATCCCTGCCCTATTGTGTAGACGCTATAACTTTTGCGCAAACCAATCAATATCCGCTTATTGCAATTTTTTTTTTTTTTACCAAAAATATGTAGAAGAATACATATCGGCCTAAAGTGAGGAAAAAAATTGTTTTTTTTATATATTTTTGGGGGATATTTATTATAGCAAAAAGTAAAAAATATTGCGTTTTTTTCAAAATTGTTGCTCTTTTTTTGTTTATAGCGCAAAAAATAGAAACTGCAGAGGTGATCAAATACCACCAACAGAAAGCTCTATTTGTGGGAAAAAAAGGACGTCAATTTTGTTTGGGTGCAACGTCGCACGACTGCGCAATTGTCAGTTAAAGCAACACAGTGCCGAATCACAAAAAAGTGCTCTGGCCAGGAAGGGGGTAAAATCTTCCGGGGCTGAAGCAGTTAAATTGCGCCAAAGCGCCGCTAAAACGAACGGCACTTTAGCTCTGAGGCCCCAATGTAAAAGGGGTCTTAAAGTTACGTCTGTTCTTGCCCCATCGAGTTGTCCTGGGGATTACATACACTACTGTGCAAAAGTTTTAGGCAGGTGTAAAAAAATGCTGTTAATTAAGAATGAGAAGTTTTAATAGTTTATTTTTATCAATTAACAAAATGGAAAGTAAATGAATGGAAGAGAAGGAAATTCAAATCGAATCAATATTTGGTGTGACCACTACTTGCCTTCAAAACGGCATCAATTCTTCTAGGTACACTTGCACACAGTATTTGAAGGAACTCTGCAGGTAGGTTGTTCCAAACATCTTGAAGAACTAGCCACAGATGGTCTGTGAATGTAGGCTGCCTCACATCCTTCTGTCTCTTCATGTAATCCCAGACAGACTCAATGATGAGAACCGGGCTCTGTGGGGGCCAAACGATCACTCCTAGGGCTCCATCAGGTTGAGGTGCAGGCAAGTCAAGTTCCTCCACCCCAAACTTGCTCATTCATGTCTTTTATGGACCTTGCTTTGTGCACTGGTCCAAATCATTTGGTGGAGAGGGATTATGGTGTGGGGTTGTTTTTCAGGGGTTGGGATTGGCCCCTTAGTTCCAGTGAAGGGAACTCGTAAGGTGTCAGCATACCAAGATATTTTGGACAATTTCATACTCCCAACTTTGTGGGTACAGTTTGGAGATGGCCCCTTCCTGTTCCAACATGACTGCGCACCAGTTCACAAAGTCCCTACCTTAACCCGATAGAACAACTTTGGGATGAATTGGAGTGGAGACCTTGAGCCAGGCCTTCTCGTCCACATCAGTGCCTGACCTCACAAATGCACTTCTGGAAGAATGGTCAAACATTCCTATAGACACACCGCTAAAGCTTGTGGACAGCCTTCCGAGAAGAATTGAAGCTGATTTAGCTGCAAAGGGTGGGCCAACACGATATTGAACCCTATGGCCTAAGAATGGAATGCCGTTAAAGTTCATGTGCGTGTAAAGGCAGATGTTCCAATACTTTTGGTAATATAGTGTAGTTCTGCAAGGAACATACGCCATGCTGCACTGTTGCTTGCAGACACTCATTATTGTACCACTCTCCAGCTCTTTGGCGAACAGACTGCCTCCTGCTACAGCCAAATATTTCCAGTTTTGTCTTAACAGTCCAGAGCACCTGCTTCCATTTTTCTGATCCCCAGTTTCTATGTATTTATGCAAAGTTGAGTCGTTTAGCCTTGTTTCCACAACAGAGGTATGGCTTTTTGGCAGCAATTCTTCCATGAAGACCACTTCTGGCCAGACTGTTCCAGACAATAAATGAATATACCTGGATCTCCCTGGTTTCCACCAGTTCTGTGCTGATGGCACTGCTGGACATCATCCAATGATGAAGGGAAGTAAGCATGATGTGTCTTTCCTCTGCTGCATTGTTTCCTTGGCCAACCACTGCATCTATGGTCCTCAATGCTGCCCATTCCTTTGTGCTTCAAAAGAGCTTGAACAACACATTTAGAAACTCCAGTCTGCTTTAAAATCTTTGCCTAGGAGCATAGGTTTGCGCAGCCTATTGCATTAGGGTGTGCACCCCAAAGCTCAAACACACACTATCCATCACTTACAATGTTCATTCAGAAAGGGAAGGAGCCGGTACATTACCTATTTACCGGCCCCTTCCCCCACTCATCCTAAAACATCCTTGCAGCTGGCAGGAGAGGAGAGGAGGGAAACCAGCAGCTCTGCAGGGGGAAGGGGGGGCAGAAGGGGAAATCTGTGCTGCACATGGTGATTAGGGTGTGCCTGGGCACACCTGGCACACCCTGTGCGCACGTCTATGCCTGGGAGAGACCTTACTGATGCTGTAATACTACTTTTGTGTCTTGTTGCTGTGCTAAGTCTGGGCATGGTGTATGACCTGTCACATGAAACTGTCTTCCACAACTTCACCTTAGTAGCAGAGTTTGGATGTTCCTCACCCAGTTTTAAGCCTCCTAAACAGCTGTTTGTTAAAGACTATGTTTCAGCTTAAATATGAAATTAACGATCATTAGTACCTGCTTGGTATAATTGACTGTTCATGCACCTGATTGTAATCCTACAAAATCCCTGACTTTGTGCAAGTGTAAGAATTTATCCTGGTTAGTTACACCAAATATTGATTTGATTTAGATTTTTCCTCTGTTTACTTACTTTGCATTTTGTACATTTATAAAAAAAATAATTATATTTTCTAATTTTGCTATAAAAACAATCCAATAAACTCAATTTTAGTCATACATTTAGGCCAAAATGTATTCAGCCATATGTCTTTGGTTAAAAAAATGTCAATAAGCGTATATTTATTGGTTTGAGCAAAAGTTATAGCGTCTACAAAAATTGGCAGGGCAGTACAAACTCCCCCCCAAATGACCCCATTTTGGAAAATAGACACCCCAAGGAAATTGCTGAGAGGCATGTTGAGCCCATTAAATATTTTATTTTTTTGTCACAAGTGATTGAAAAATGACAAAAAAAAATAAATTACACAAAGTTGTCACTAAATGATATATTGCTCACACATGCCATGGTTATATGTGGAATTACATCCCAAAATACATTCTGTTGCTTCTCCTGAGTATGAGGATATCACATGTGTGAGACTTTTTGGGAGCCTAGCCGCGTACAGGACCCTGAAAACCAAGCACCATATTTCTAAGGGCGTAAATTTTTGATTTTACTCCTCACTACCTATCACAGTTTCGGAGGCCATGAAATGTCAAGATAGCACAAAACCCCCCAAATTACCCCATTTTGGAAAGAAGACACCCCAGGGTATTTGCTGAGAGGCATGTTGAGTATTTTGCAGATCTCGTTTTTTGTCACAAAGTTTTGAAAATTGAAAAAAGAAAAAAAAACACGATTTTCTTTTTTTTCTTCATTTTCAAAAATAAATGAGAGCTGCAAAATACTCAACATGCCTCTTAGCAAATACCTTGGGGTGTCTACTTTCCAAAAAGGGGTCATTTGGGGGGGGGGGGGGGTTGAACTGTCCTTGCATTTTACGCACAACATTTAGAAGCTTACATATCACCCACTCTTCTAACCACTTGAAGACAAAGCCCTTTCTGACACTTTTTGTTTACATGAAAAACATTTTTTTTTGGTAGAAAATTACTTTGAGCCCCTAAACATTATATATTTATTTTAAAGCAAAGGCCCTACAGATTAAAATGGTGGGTGTTGCAACTTTTTTTTTCTCACAGTATTTGCGCAGGAATTTTTCAAATGCATTTTTTTATTTTTTTAAAAACACTTTTTTTAATTTTAATGCACTAAAACACACTATATTGCCCAAATGTTTGATGAAATAAAAATGATGATCTTATGCCGAGTACATGGATACCAAACACGACATGCTTTAAAATTGCCTACAGATGTGCAGCGGCAACAAACTACATACTTTTTTTAAGAGCCTTTAAAAACCTTTACAGGTTACCACTTTAGATTTACAAAGGAGGTCTACTGCCAAAATTACTGCCCTCGATCTGACCTTTGCGGTGATACCTCACATGCATGGTGCAATTGCTGTTTACATATGACACCAGACCGACGCTTGCGTTTGCCTTTGCGCGTGAGCACTGGGGGACAGGGGTGCTTTTTATTTTGCTTTTTTGTTTTATTTTTAAACTTTTCCTTTAATTTTTTTTATCATTAAGTGTTCTTGCATAGCAAGACCACTTACTGTTATCTCACATATATATTATTATTCTTATTATAGCCAAATTTACCACCCTAACTCCTCCCGCTTTTACACTACCTAGACAGTAATATACCGAAACGTGTGGATTGTTCCCGATTGGTTTGCTATTACTTTGTGGAACGTTTCGCCAAATGGTTCACAAAATATCGTCATTTTTGCTGTGAAATTGATCCCATAGGAATGAATGGCGAAATGTTCAAAACTAGAGTGGGAGGTGACAAAAGCTGAAAAATCAGGACATGATTTCTAAACTGCCACCACACCCTCATTTTCAAGCCCACCTACACAAATCTTATATCAAAACGTTCAGCTATCCCTGCTGCCACTATAAAAACGGAAAGGAAGTCCTTAGCCCTGATAGTTTTCACAATATGATTTAATATATATATAACATTTGTTTGCAACTCACGCCGTCCATTGACATTCATTGAAACTCCACTCTAGCCACTTCAAATTTTAAGAGCAATATCTAAACTGCGACTGTGCCTTCATTTTTTTTTTTTAAACAAAGTTTTATTGAGCATATTGACATGTTACATCTCACACTTCAAGCATTAGGTTGGCATCTGTGCCTTCATTTTTAATATTTGAGAGACATAATATGCATCAAAATCTAGGTCTGGGTCTTGTGATTCTCACAATATAAAGCTCTTTGCTGTAGGATTTATAGTTTTTAAAATACGACTGTTTGAAGTACTGCACATTTATTACAGCTATCATGTTCCTGTGTATTGTGTTTTGAGCAGTGGTTGTGAAGCATAAACAGGGCATGAGCGTTGCCAGGAAACAGTGGTTGTAAACACTGATTATCATCAAACAGATAGCACACCTTCACCTCCATTCTACGGCAAGAATCTGAGACCCCCCAAATGCATGTGGTCATACCTTCATCTGCTAGGCTTGATAATGCTGCTAATGTTTTTATAAATGTATGTTTTAATGTAACTGTGAAGCACTTTGGGCAACAACGTTGCAATTAAATGTGCTATATAAATTAAATAAAAGTTGAAATGCATTTCTCACTCTATCAAGCTTGTCATGTGCACTTTTTAAACTTGATCAATCAATTGGTTAGTGTAATGTTTACTATCTTTACTCACTTCAAACACTCCACACAGTTACTCTGCCCACTCTATAAAGTTCCTCTGCCCAGTCCAACCTTTCCATAGTTACTCCAGCCACTCCAACCACACAACAGTTACTCAAGCCACTCCTCCCAGTTACTCCGCCCACTCCAGTTGTAGACTACTGGTGGAGGCAAGAACACTTCACACAATTTCCCCAGAAATTGTAGCTTTTCTAGTTTTTATTGTTATCTCAGGGAATGTAAATATCCCCTATGATAGCAATAGGTAGTGACAGGTACTCTTTTTTGTAAAAATTGAAAAATTAGACCCTAGATCTCTCCTCTGCCCTCAAAGCATCTGACCACACCAAGATCGGCGTGATTAAATGCTTTCCCTATTTCCCAATGGCGCTATTTATATCTGGCGAAACCTAAGTCATGAAATGCTTGTAGCTTCCGGTTTCTTAGGCCAGAGAGATGATTGGAACTGTTCTGGTCTCCGATCAACTCTATGGTCAGCTGGTGGAACCACCGGCTGCATTCTCGGGTTCCCTGTTGGGACAGGACAGCTCGAGAAAACCATGGAAGACAGTGGGGGGGGGGGGTTCCCTCCCACTGCTTGTAAAAGCAGCCTAAAAGCCAATTAGCTGCTAGAATTTATTTTACATGAAAGCCGGCTGCTGGCTGAAAAGAATGATACCAAGATGATCATTCTGGTATAACCACTCAAAGTCCAGCAACATACCAGTACATTGCTGGTCCTTGTTGGGCATATATTGTAATGTTCTTTTTTTCATGCAGCCTGTGGGCTGAACAATAAAAAGAGATTGATCTGTGGGTATACCCACCATTAGACTACCACCCTTCATCCACCCACTTCTAATAATGGGCATACATGCACCATTTTCTTTTAACTGTGGTGGTGAAATCACCTCCTACAGCGCTGGAGTCGCTGATTTACGTAGGAGCAAACGCTGTTGCTGTCAAGATAAATAAACCTGCTAAGCAAATGATGGTTAACAATAAAACAAAGTAACATTACATTATAACAGTAAGACTTACCATACCTGCAAAGCAAATACAATAAAACATAGTCAAAATATTTTTTTTTTTTTAAATGCAATCTATGCCTAAAAAATAGATGCCCAATCGACGGCTCTCCTACCCTGCCACCCTTAGGTATGTCTCAATCAGACTTCCTCAAACATGGAATCTATGCTGCAGAGGGCACTTAAAGCTACCTCAGACCAAATTACAAATAGACTAACCCGTGAGATCAGGGAGCTAGGCCAATGAACAGCGGACCAGGGTAGATGACATGGAGCTCACTCTCCAGGAGCAGGCCCAAGAGCAGGCAGCTCTCCATGATGAGAACGCTACACTTCTCTCACAATTAGAGGATGCAGAAAACCGCTCCCGTAGATCAAATCTGCGCCTACGCAGCATACCTGAAATAATAGATGACCTGCAATCTTTCTCTCTGGCCTTATTTCAAGAACTTTCACCCTCTATACCGATAGAATGATTGGAATTTGATCGGATTCACAGGGCACTCACGCGCCGTCAAGCTGACGGCCCACCGCGGGATATTATTATTAAACTGCACTTCTTTCGCACAACGGAGCAATTGCTAGCTGCCCCTCGCAACAAAGATGCCCTCCTGTTCCAGGGCCACACTTACCAACTTTTCTCTGACCTGGCCCCCCTCATGATTGCCAAACGTCGTGCGATGAAGCCTCAGCTTCAAATCCTGGTGCAACATCAGTTAAAATACACCTGTGTTTTCCTTTCGCCCTGCAGTTTTCTTATCAAGGACAGCAACACTCTTGCACATCACATGAAGTCCTTCAATGCCTCCTTGAATTCCTCAATCTGACCACCCCAGCCCAGCAATCAGAGGCAATGTTAGCTCGCACACCAGCTCGTGCCACTGCTCACCCATATGCTGCCACCCCAAAACGGCCCCCACCGGGCCCTTCTTCGATCCGGAAGGGGACCCCCTCCCGTTCTCCTCGTGGTGGCACCTTGGACCCGCAGCCATATTTACCCCGCTGAGTGTGCTCTAATGGCAAGCTTTTGTGTTTTTTTCCCCGGTACCGATAGCGGACTCTTGTTTGAAGTTCCAGAGATGTCACATAGAATCTGACAGTTCTTCTTCAATCAAGTTACAGCAGGACTGCTCTGTAGTGGATACCCCCTCATGGTGTAAGGGGGTGACCTACTCAGTTCCCCTCCACTTTCAAGGGGTTGCAGAGGTTCAGTTCGGAACATTCTTTTTTTTTTTTTTTTTAGTTATCTTTCTTTTTGAGTTTATAAAGTTTAAGTGTTCTACACCCCTGCTACGCGTATTTTAAAGCTACAATGTAGGGAATGTGTTATTATATTCCGCGTAAGCACTTAACTATTGTAGCCTAAGATGTTCTACATATAATTTCCCTTCACTTCCCTCTCTATCTTCCCCTTCTTCTTCTTTACCTCTCCTCCCTTTCCCTCCCCTTTGCCGTTACCCCCCTCTCTTCCTTTCCTACCCCCCTCCCCCTCCCCCCCCTCCCCCCCCCATTTCCTCTCCTTTTCCCCCTCCCCTCACCTCCCCCCCCCCTCCTTTCCTCTTTACTCCCCCTCCTCTCTATACTTTGTAATCCTTCCCCCTAATCCTCCCCTCCTTCATGCCCCTCTTTTTTGGGTTCCCATGTGTTCTCCCTACCCCCCTTTCACTTCTACCTGCACCTCCCCCACCCTGAAGTGCATTAACCATACGGCTACAGTTTTGTTCATAATAGGCTAAAATGTTGTTACTGATGTAATTTTTAGCAAGCTGTTAACTCTCTAAGAGTATGTAGTCAAGTTAAGGTTTGTTATCTCCCATTTGCAGCAGGGAGCTGTCACTGCTCCCCCCTCTTAAGGTGCACCCCACCCTCCGGCTGGCTGGCCTGCTGGTGAGCCTGTGCACTATTTGGTCGGGCAACAACAACCAACCTTCCTGTTTTTACATGTCCATTTGTTTGTCCTACGCTACTTCTTCCTTATTTCTCTTGTTTCCTCTTTTCGTCTCACTCTCATTTCTTCTCCTTTCTCTTCTTCTCTGGTCGGTAGGATCGCAGGGCCCTCGAGGTTCCAATTCATAACTCTCTACACACCCCCAGATGGCCCCTTTGAACATTCTCTCCCTAAATGTTAAGGGTCTTAACTCACCCAACAAAAGGGTTAAGGCCTTTCAGTCATTTGCATCCCTGAAAGCTAGCATCGTGGCTTTACAAGAAACCCATTTTTCGGTCCGAGCAACCCCAAAGTTTTTTAGCCCTCGATATCCCCAGGTATTCACGGCCTCTGCCACAACGAAACAAAGAGGCGTACTAATTGCCCTCCATCATACTCTTCCATTTACTTTATTAACAGAGATTAAGGATCCCGAGGGTCGGTATATTATACTGGTAGGTCTATTGCAGGATGTAGAAACCACTATTGTATCTTATTATGCCCCAAATAGCAACCCAAATCCATTTTTTTCGCATTTATTCCAAGTGATTCGTTGGCATTGTAAAGGTACGCTGCTTCTGTGTGGCGATTCTAATTTAGTGCTCCACCCACATCTAGACAAATCCCCTTACGCCCCTGAACGGTATTCTCTCTCCATTTACTTTTGGAAACTACTCCAACAAGCCTCCTTGCTCGATACTTGGCGCGAATGCAACTCTTTAAAGAAAAACTACACATTTTACTCTTACTCTCACAAGTCCTTCTCCAGGATCGACCATATTTTTGTTCCAATAGCATCCTCCCCGATCCTACTCGACTCTATCGTACAGCCTATCACCTGGTAGGACCACTGTGCAGTAATTACCACGATTTCCTCCCTGATCCTACAATCCAGAGATTGCACCTGGTGCATCAATGAGGCCCACCTTACCAATCAGTCGTATTGTCTAGATATTCAAATTGCCCTCAAAGATTACTTACTACGTAACTCCACCCCTGGTATCTCTCCCGTTCTATTATGGGAGGCATACAAACCGGTTGTCTGGGGCACGTGCATCTCAATGTCCACTCATCTCAAACGGGTTAAAAAACTACTAACCCAACTGGAAGACGATTTCCATCGTTGTTTTCTCCAACTCCAATCCTCCCCTACTGAATCACATAGGATAGCCTTAGAGAAGTCTAAAGCTGAATTGGATCTGCTGTTGGCTGAATTGTCCGATAAGGCCATACGCAGATCCAACCATACCATCTACACTAAGGCTAACAAACCAGATACCTTCTTGGCACTGCGCCTTCGTCACCCGGAACTACTTCACGTTCCCATTAGGCTTCGTCTTGATAAACATACTCACACTAGTAATCCTGTCAAACTACTTTCTGAATTTCGCAAAAGACTAGAGAAACTATATAAAGCAAAACCCTCCTTCCCTCACAACTAGGCTGAGGCGCTATTCCGAGATATCCCTATACCTACACTATCAGATGCCGACCGTGAGTCCCTGGAGAGCACCGTCACGTCCGAATAGGTCTTCTTAGCTATCAAAACACTTAAACCCCATAAAAGACCTAGTCCTGATGGCCTCTCCAGCACCTACTTTAAAAAATTCGCTACAATTTTAGCTCCACTTCTCTCTAATTCCTTTAATGCCTTACTACAACAACATTCATTTGGCAGAGACACGTTGACAGCTATAATAGCCATGATACCTAAGCCCAACACAGACAATTCCCTTTGGTCCAATTTCAGGCCCATTTCCTTACTTAACCTGGACGTTAAGATTTTGGCTAAAATTATGGCGCTTCGTCTTAACCCGATTGTTGGGGGGCTGGTCCATAAAAACCAATTGGGTTTCATACTACAACGACAAGCCAGCGACAACATTCGATGGGTTATCCTACTCCAACATTTAGCCCGTTCCCAAAACATACCAATGCACCTTTTATCCTTAGATAAGGAAAGCATTTGATACGGTCTCATGGCCCTACCTCCACTTTATTTTACGTCGTTGAGGCTTCTGCCCACATTTTCTGCAATGGATTAGCTCCTTGTATATTCGCTCAGATTGCCCCTTTCCCCCCTAATTTTTGCGCTAGTGATTGAACCTTTGGCTGCCTTGATTAGAGCAAGCCTGGATATTAAAGGATTAGAAATTGCATCCACATCTCACAAAATTTGCTTATTTGCTGATGACGCACTCCTGTTCGTAACCTCTTCTCGCACGACACTCCCAAAACTTTTTTTCGGATTCTGGACAAATTTGCTAATATAACGGGTTTAGAAGTTAATCAATCCAAATCTAAGGCTCTCAATGTGTCTCTCCCAATTCAAGATCTCACCCACTTACAGGATCACTTCCCTTTTCTCTGGTCCTCATCCTCCATACCATATCTTGGAATAAGATTAACAAGTAATCCCGCCTCGCTCTATCAAGCTAACTATCTCCCTATGCTGTCACACTTGTCCTCCTTGCTGGACACCTGGCGACCACTTTGTGTTTCATGGCTAGGACGGGTTACGGCTGTTAAGATGTCATTACTTCCAAAACTTTTGTATCTCTATAGAGTCCTCCGATCGCAATACCCTCCTATTTTCATCGAATCATTCAGTCCCGAGTATTTAAATATATATGGGGCTCCATAAAACCTAGGGTGACCAGATCTGTTCTCCTCCGCAGTAAACTTTGTGGAGGCCTAGGACTCCCTAACTTTTTTCATTATTACCAAGCAGCCCAGCTGGCCCAAATAACCCTGCTACATGCAAAAACTGAAATACCAATATGGGTCAGCCTGGAAGCGATAGAACTCTCCCCCCTCATGGTGTTTAATATACTATGGTTACCCTCTTCAACCCGTGGCCTTATAACCAATCCTGTCACCCGGCATTCTCTCAAAATATGGGACAGATTACGTGGTCCTTTCCAACTAATTTCCCCTCACTCCCCATTACTCTCTTTTCTAGGCCACCCACTATTCTATCCAGCTTTTACTGAACCACGCTCTTTTCAGTCCTGATTCCAAGCAGGGTTGAGTCGAATTTGTGATCTGGTCACTGATACCACCCTCAAAACATTTCCTGCTCTCCAATCTCAAGCTATTCTTCCCCCTAATGAATGCTTTCACTACCTCCAAATTGCTCACTTTGCCCAAACGGTAATTGGCTCTTGCTCCTCTCTTGACAGCCTCTCAATCTTTGAAAGTATTTGTAACTCAGATCCACATGCCCCGGACATTATATCATGTCTCTATACTCACCTCACCTCCCCTCCAGCTAATCTCCCTTCCTATGCTGCACAGTGGTCCAAGGACCTACAGATCGAATTGGATGCTGAAGATTGGGCAAACATATGGACGAACACGAAATCTTCATCACATAATATTATAGCACTGGAAGCTAATTATAAGGTTCACATGCGGTGGTACCTGGCCCCAGCAAGGATCTCTAAATTCCTACCGAACTATCCACTTGTATGTTTCCGAGGCTGTGGAGAGAGAGGTACACACCTCCACATTTGGTGGGCATGCCCTATTGTAAAACAATTTTGGACAATAATATTCCATGTGGCCTCTACATTATTAAGTGAAACTATAGACCTTGACCCATCCCTGGCACTCTTGAATCATGTGCAGGGGGATCTCACTAAAGCCCAACTTCGCCTACTTTTCCAACTTACTACGGCAGCTAAGCAGACGATAGCCAGAGCATGGAAAACCCCCAAACCAAATATAGCAGAAGTGAAAAATAGAGTCACCCAAGCCATGATCCATAGTAAAATTGAGGCCACCATCCTAGACCGAATCCCCCAAGATTGTAAAATCTGGGCACCCTGGGTGGAACATTTTCTCCCCCCAGACTTTGATACACATTTGCTAGAACCATAGCCCTCTTGCAAGTATTTTAATAACTAACCATAATCCTCCGGGGGCCCGTGCGGTCCCGCCGACTGACCCTCTTACTCTTTCTCTTCTTTTCTTACCCTTTTCTTACTCTTTTCCTAATCCTGATTTTACCTCCCCTATCTATTCCTATTGGTCTCATCTATAATCTCTACAACAGTATTATTATTTGCTGACTGGACCTACTTGCGGTCTTTACCTCCCTCGCTCGCAGACGAATAATTTTGTTAATTTTTGTCTCTTTATTAATTTTCCTCTTTTCAAGAGTAGTAACCCTCAATGATCCTACTTATGTATGCATTCTATAGCACTCAATGTAGTTCGAAATGTCTTATTTTAACACGTTGGTTTAAACTTTCTACCAATTTTTTGTATAATCTGCACATGAGATGCACTGTAAGTTTTGGTCTCTATTATACAAACGAAATTATTTGTCATGCCCCGTACACACGATCGGACATTGATCGGACATTCTGACAACAAAAACCATGGATTTTTTCCAACAGATGTTGGTTCAAACTTGTTTTGCATACACACGGTCGCACAAAGTTGTCGGAATTTGCGATCGCCAAGAACGCGGTCACGTACACCACGTACGATGAGACTGTAAAAGGGCAGTTCATAACCAAGCGCGGCACCCTTTGGGCTCCTTTTGCTAATCTTGTGTTAGTAAAAGTTTGGTGAGAGACGATTTGCGCTTTTTCAGACTCGTGGCTTTCAGATAGTTTTCTGCTGTTCAGTTTGTGCTTGTGGGTTTGTATCTGGTCTTCAGTGCGTGCAGCGAGTACAATTGACTTGTGATTGTGTTCGTGTTCATTCGTTACTGATTTTCAGGTCGCTCTTCACAGGCCTTGCTGTTCTTCAGTGCGTTCTGTTACTTCGTTCTGAGCAGCCGACCGTTTTCTAGCCATGTTGCGTATACGTACTCCTCGTAGAGTTCGTGCTGTGCGGGGGCTTGGTGTTGGGGTCCTTACCTTGACATAAGTCCTGTCCATGAACAGGGTGGGGAGGAGTTTATGGACCAAGAATTGGTTACTCCAGCGTGACCAGTTCTGTCACATGCCTTTGCTCCGTGAGATCCGTGAGAATAATCCTGACGATTTCAGGAACTTTCTCCGGATGACGGACCCCGTTTTTCACCGTTTGTTGGCTTTGCTGACCCCCTATATCAGCAGGCAGGATACCTGCAGGAGGCAAGCCATCACTCCGGAGCAGAGGCTAGTCGCCACCCTGCGGTACTTGGCGACGGGGAGAAGCCTGCAGGACCTCAAGTTCTTGACAGGCATCTCCCCCCAGGCTCTGGGGATCATTATCCCAGAGACCTGTTCTGCCATCATCCAGGTCCTGCAGAAGGACTATATTAAGGTAAGATTTTTAACCTTTTACATCACATTTTATTGTATAGAATGTTTGCTAATGTATTGTATTTCTTTCCTCATTCCCTAACTACCATGATTGTAATATGCTGTGAATGTCCCCTTTGTCCTCATGCATGCTGGATTTTTTGTTATTTTTTTTATGTCCTTCATACATATTTGCCTTCACTTACCTCCCCAGCATGCTCTCCTGGTCCTATATTCACCTCGTGTAGTCACTTAACAATGTATTTTGGCAGCTCTATAGTAGTGCTTTACCCTAAAAACCCCCTAAAATGTTAAAAATTGTGATGTGTGTTTGAAATTCAGGCAGAGTGCCAGAGGCTTTTTTTCCCCCTAATCATTTGGAACCCTCCCCCCAACTGCTAACACAGCTGATACCAATCCTCTATCTGGTGACTTTGCCAAACCCATACACACTATACCTACCTCTTTTGTAGTCAGATTTATGCATTAATTCACCTAAGCATGTAGTGCAAGGGCCTGCCTGAATACTTTTAAATGGTACTGTTTGAAGTTTTTGTATCCTATTATTATCTTGATAGGTAATTGCAGAATGTAAAAATGTTCTAAAATGTGTACAGTGTGTATTTATCTCTTTGTATTATGACACTTCTTACCTGTCCAGTGGGCTGCCAATAGTGTAAGTAAGGAGGGGCTGGCCAAAGTAATCCACATTATTTAGCAATTCATCTCCCAATGAAGTGGAGAGAGTTACCTGTCCAAAACATCTCCCCCCTCGTAAAATTCACAAAATGGCCCATGAGGGGGGGGGGGGGGGATCTGATAGGTGGCCCTTATACCTTTGTCTTTAAATACTCCTTAAAATAATCGTAATACTGATGTTGGCCAAGAATGTTTGTGTCTAATCTGCTTTCCATGTTTATGTGAAAAATGATTAATTTTATTTTCTTGTTTGACTCCACAGTTTCCTTCCAACCCACAGGTAGACAGACTGTGGCCTCCCACTTTGCCCAGCGGTGGGACTTTCCTAACTGCGGAGGGGCAATTGATGGGAAACACGTTCACATCATCCCACCACCCAACTCGTGGTCATACTATTACAACTACAAGGGGTTCAATAGTATTGTGATGTTGGCAGTGGTGTCGGCTACTTATGAGTTCCTGTATGTGGACGTGGGGAAGAATGGCCGGATGTCAGATGGTGGAGTCATCGCCCAGACGGAGTTCTACAGGCGTCTCCAGAATGGCAGCTTGGACTTGCCACCTCCAGAAGACAATGCGGAAGGACTCCCATTCGTCTTCGTTGCGGATGAAGCATTTGCGCTGGGGGACCATCTTATGCGGCCATTCCCTATGAGGACCCTCACCCCGGACCAGAAGGTTTTTAATTATTGGCTGGCCAGAGCCAGAAGAGTGGTGGAGAACACGATTGGAATAATGGCCAGCCGGTTCCGCCTATTTCTTACACCCATACATATGGCGGAGTATAAACTCAAACATATCATCCTGGCTTGCTGTGTTCTCCACAACTTTTTAAGGAGAAATTCTGTAAACTATGCTGGCTCAGTTTGGCCTGAATCTGGAATTCATGTAAATGAACCAACCCTGACGGCGCTTGAAGCTGGCCGTTCTGGCTTGCCCCCCTGAGTGCACGCGAGGTCCGTCTAAGATACATGGAATACTTTGCGGGTAGGGGGGCCATCGATATGCCAGACAATGTCTGAGACATTTTTTAAATAAAAAACAAATTTTAACTACTAAATATTTACTCACATTTACTGCTTGTCTTTCTTTTAGCTGACCCTGACTGAAATTTGGGGAGTCCTGAAAATGGCATGATTGGGTAACATTAGAAAGCATTGTTGTGTGTTATTTACTAAAGGCAAAGACACTTTGCACTACAAGCGCACTTGAGACTGCACTGAAACTGCACTTGTAGTGCAAAGTGGATTTGCCCTTAAGAACTAACCCCCATTGTCACAGAAACCACCAATTTTACCACCAAAAAAATTTTCAAGCATTGAAAGAAGAATCCACACATTCTTGATTAACAATCTTTTTAATACAAGCACAATCACATGTGCATTTATCAAAGGTTTTTAAAACAAACCAACATGTTTGTTGTATAACAATTTTTTGCGTCACATTAATAAAAGTAGAAATGTCCATTTAAGGTAAAACAGGCATGTTTAAAACCAACAAGAAATGCACAAATCTGGAACTTACAAAGTTCAACTTTGTTAGAAATTGAAGGCAATATCAGACATGAGTATTTATAAACTGTGTCTGATATTGCGTTCAGATGGGGTGAACTCACCCCTGGAAAAGCCAAATTTTGAAGATGTACACAAATTCCTGAATGTCAACATGTGCTAGCTGCCATCACGGGGGATCAAGGGACGTGTTTTCTGGGTGCAACCCCTTCCTCGCAGCTACTTTATTATTGAGGAAGGGGTTGCATCCACAAAACGCAGACATTGATCTCCCGTGATGGCAGATAGCACATGTTGACACACTGTGTGCATCTTCAAAATTTGGCTTTTCGACACTATGTAAAAAAAGGTGCAACAATTTTTTGTGGAAAAAATGCCAACTACATTAGGGATTTCGAGGGGTTTTAAACTTACCCTAAAACATCAATGATGTTCTTCATTTTGTTTTTAACATCATTGATGTTTTTCTGGATGTTTTCCAAGTCCCTATTACACCCCATGATCTCCCCGATCAGGATCTGGGCACTCTCACTGGTGAAATGTCCTTTATCCACAACATCACGATCACCTAAAAATATATAAAAAAAACACCATATATTATAAATATGCCGGCATCCATCTCTTACCTGAGCCTGTGGTCGCAGACACTCACCTGTTGTGGTGACAATTTCCACCACGTCTCCCTCCTCCTCCTCCTGTTGACTTTGGAGGATTTCAACTTCCTCATGAGGTGGGGGGTCTGTTGTCTCCTCAGATAAGTGATGTCCTCCGAGTCTTTTCTCCCCTATGTAAAAAAAATAGGTATACTTAACACACAGATATTTTATCACAGAAATAGGAATATGAAACCATGCTTGGAAGTGGGGTACAATTGTCTATTTTGGCAGAGTTGCAAGATGAACAAATATTTTTTGCTTTGTCAAGCTTGAATACTTACCTGTTTTGTACAAGCTTCACAGATGGAGACACCCCTATAGTATACACTGGAGTACCTGTGTGGACCCCCTAATAAAAAGGGTGTTCTTGTGTCCCACACTAGTGCTTCAGCGTCCAGATGTGTAAACAGCTGCTGAGTGTCCTCTCCTTACACAGAATCTAGTTTGCATTTCATTCTAGTTACCAACCCATCTAGACACCTAAATTATTTTAAGAGAAGTAGGCTAGCAAAATTGTATTCAAATGCATATGGCCAAACATGGTGTTTTCTATGCCGAACGAACAATGTTTCATACGAACGAACAATGTGCCCATGAACATAAAAGTTGCCATTTTAAACTGTCCAACAGTAAAGAAAAGCACATGGAGCAGCACAAACGTAAGAAAAATAACGAATAGGAACACAGGACAACTACTTACTTTTTTGCAGCACTCCCCTGATCCTTCTGTACTGCTCATGCTCCCTTAATTTGAGGTCCGACCACCGCTTCCTGAGTTGATCCTTGGATCGACGTACCCCAAAATTCCGGTGCAGACTCTTGACTACTTTCGCCATGATCTTGGACTTTCTGACATTGGGGTTGGGGTAAGGTCCATACTTCCCGTCATAGTCGGTCCTCTTCATTATGTCGACCATCTCCCCCATCTCCACAAAGGACATATTTGAGGCCTTAAATCGTCTCCTCCGGGATCGTGATGTTTCTGGCTCCGGGCTTTCCTCCTCCTCCTCGTTGCTGTAATTAACACGCACCTGCTGTGTCTCCGCCATGTGCTCTTCCCCCACTGCGCCGAACGAGAAGGGGCGGGGAATAGACTAGAAAGAACGTCAGGGGCGGGCAGTGTTTCACGCATGCGCAGTGTATAAAAAGCGTAACACGCGTGCGTAGTACGTACGATCTGTGAGCGGAGGAAGGAGTATCGGAGGCGCCGATTGTGATAACGAAGGTAAGATTTAAACTTGGACCTATACTGCTTCTAGATTGAGGCCTATATTGTGACAAGATTAGGAGACGTTAGCCTGACATTAAGGTTTGTCTTGTGTATTGCAGATAAAATGGATGGCTTCAATGACCACAACTTCCTCCCCCTGTTCATAGACAAATACAGGGAGCTGCCCTGTCTGTGGCAGATCAAACACCCCCAATACAATAAAAAACAAAAGAGGCAGGCAGCGCTGGAGAAACTGCTGGAGTTGGTGAAGCCGGTGGTCCCCACAGCAACCATTCCCTATTTAAAAGCCAAAATTGGTGGCCTGAGGAGCACTTATCTTAGGGAGCGCAAGAAGGTCCAGGATTCCCAGAGATCAGGAGCAGCAGCAGATGACGTTTATGTCCCCAGGTTGTGGTACTATGAGAGACTGCGATTTCTGTCAGACCTGACTGAAGTCAGGGAATCCCTCTCAAGCCTTCCTTCCACTCTTCCTTCTACCCTATCTTCCACCCCAGCTGAGGCTTCAGATGTCCAACCTGGGACTTCCAGCCAGGAAGAAGTGGAGGAGCCCAGCTGGAGTCAGGTATAGCGTTCTACAGATTTCTGTTCAATAAATAAATTATGTTTACTAGATGTTATTATTGATCATTAATTGCTGATTTAATAAAGTGTTTTACATATCAATAGACAGTAGTGGGACAAGAATGAAAAATGCTGGGCTCAGAATGATAGTCTGTTATATTTGTTTACATTCAATTTGCAACAGTCATGAGATGAAAATTGTGTGTGATTGATGAAGAAAAAACTAAAACTATGTTCCTTTTTCATACACAGGAAGACCTCAGCCAGGAGGAGGCTGTGAAATGTGGCACACAGGAGGAGGCTGTGGAATGTGGCAGCCAGGAGGAGGCGGGGCTAAGTGGCAGCCAGGAGGAGGCGGGGCTAAGTGGCAGCCAGGAGAAGGCCGGGCCCAGTAGGAGCCTGACAGAATCGCAGGTCCCTCCCCTCCGCCTTCCAAACAAAAGACCCAGGAAGGGGAGTAACGTGCAGGATTCAGCACTCAGGCTGATTCAGGAGGCTTCTGCGTCCCTCAGAGCCTTACCCACTCCTGAAGAAGCCTTTGCCTGCATGGCTGCCACAAAACTGAGAGACATGCAGGAGGGTCAACGCCTCATGTGTGAGGACCTTCTTTATAAAACCTTAACTAACGGCGTGAGGGGCAAAATCACACTCAATACCCACCTGTGTGAGTTGGACCATCCTCCTCCTCCTCCTCCTGCCACAACTCCACCACCACAGACACAGCGTGGAAGGAAGCGTGAAAGGAAGACCAGAGAGTGATGACCTGGGTTCAGTCTGGTCTGACAAAAGATGCAGGCTCTTGTATGACCACAGCCTGTGGACATACATGTCATCTGCTGCTGTTCATGATTCTCTTGGACTTCTGGACCAGACTGCACTCCCTTATATATGGACTCCTCAGGCCACCAATTTTGCCTGGAAATATTTGATGTGTGCCCTGGGGGCCAAAGGCTTCACCAATTTCTGCTGTCTCTCCAGGGTTGCCTCCCTCTTTGTTTGGTTATGAGCCCTTAATAAAGGATTTTTTTTTATTATACTCGCCTATGTGTGTTTTCCTTCAAAAAGGACAGATTGTTTGTGAGGAGGCTGGTACATTTCAAAAATACAATGTGAAACTAACAAGAGACACCAACACCAAACAATCTCCTTGAGATTAAATCATACAAGATAATAATGGTGTTGTGGTAACTTGACACACAAAACACACCCAAAAATATTCTGGAGTTAAAAAAAACAAAAACATCAGGCTTGAAAAAAATACTAACCAAAAAAAAATTTTTTTTTGAGTCAGATGTGACAAATACAAATATTATATTGATGAAATTAACAGAAATAATAAAGAAAGAAGTTTGTGACAAGTCTGTGTGAATATGAGCAGCAAAACTACTTCATTCTTCTAGCATTATAAGGAAGAAGAGAGCGCGCTGCATTAAACAATTTAAAACATTGCAGCCTGACGAAAGTGCTATATCCATTCCGAACGCTAATTTTACCAGACCGAGCAGTTCGGTCTCGGAATTTCTTCTGAGCATACGTGGCACTTTGTGCGTCGGAATTGTCCACATACGGTCGGAATTGACGCGATCGGATTTTGTTGTCGGAAAATTTTATAGCCTGCTCTCAAACTTCGTGTGTCGGAAAATCCGATGGAAAAAGTCTGATGGAGCCCACACACGGTCGGAATTTCCGACAACAAGCTCCGATCGCACATTTTCCGTTGGAAAATCCGACCGTGTGTATGGGGCATTACTGTTCTGATTAATTTTGCTCAATAAAAATTTTTTGAACAGAAAAAAACAGATGCCCAAGCATGAGGCCAATCCGCCCCTAATGTTAGGAGCAAATTGCTCCTCCACCCCTGCCCCCATGCTTCGGCATATACAGTGGGGACGGAAAGTATTCAGACAGACCCCCTTAAATTTTTCACTGTTTGTTATATTGCAGCCATTTGCTAAAATCATTTAAGTTCATTTTTTTCCTCATTAATGTACACACAGCACCCCATATTGACAGAAAAACATAGAATTGTTGAGATTTATTAAAAACGAAAAACTGAAATATCACATGGTCCTAAGTATTTAGACCCTTTTCTGTGACACTCATATATTTAACTCTGGTGCTGTCCATTTCTTCTGATCATCCTTGAGATGGTTCTATACCTTCATTTGAGTCCAGCTGTGTTTGATTATACTGATTGGACTTGATTAGGAAAGCCACACACCTGTCTATATAAGACCTTACAGCTCACAGTGCATGTCAGAGCAAATGAGAATCATGAGGTCAAAGGAACTGCCTGAAGAGCTCAGAGACAGAATTGTGGCAAGGCACAGATCTGGCCAAGGTTACAAAAAAAATTCTGCTGCACTTAAGGTTCCTAAGAGCACAGTGGCCTCCATAATCCTTAAATGGAAGACGTTTGGGATGACCAGAACCCTTCCTAGAGCTGGCCGTCCGGCCAAACTGAGCTATCGGGGGAGAAGAGCCTTAGTGAGAGAGGTAAAGAGGATCCCAAAGATCACTGTGGCTGAGCTCTAGTGATGCAGTCGGGAGATGGGAGAAAGTTGTAGAAAGTCAACCATCACTGCAGCCCTCCACCAGTCGGGGCTTTATGGCAGAGTGGCTTGACGGAAGCCTCTCCTCAGTGCAAGACACATGAAAGCCTGCATAGAGTTTGCTAAAAAAAACACCTGAAGGACTCCAAGATGGTGAGAAATAAGATTCTTTGGTCTGATGAGACCAAGATAGAACTTTTTGGCCTTAATTCTAAGCAGTATGTATAGAGAAAACCAGGCACTGCTCATCACCTGTCCAATACAGTCCCAACAGTGAAGCATGGTGGTGGCAGCATCATGCTGTGGGAGTGTTTTTCAGCTGCAGGGACAGGACGACTGGTTGCAATCGAGGGAAAGATGAATGCGGCCAAGTACAGGGATATCCTGGATGAAAACCTTCTCCAGAGTGCTCAGGACCTCAGACTGGGCCAAAGGTTTACCTTCCAACAAGACAATGATCTAAGCACACAGCTAAAATAATGAAGGAGTGGCTTCACAACAACTCCGTGACTGTTCTTGAATGGCCCAGCCAGAGCCCTGACTTAAACCCAATTGAGCATCTCTGGAGAGACCTAAAAATGGCTGTCCACCAACGTTTACCATCCAACCTGACAGAACTGGAGAGGATTTGCAAGGATGAATGGCAGAGGATCCCCAAATCCAGGTGTGAAAAACTTGTTGCATCTTTCCCAAAAAGACTCGTGGCTGTATTAGATCAAAAGGGTGCTTCTACTAAATACTGAGCAAAGGGTCTGAATACTTAGGACCATGTGATATTTCAGTTTTTCTTTTTTAATAAATCTGCAAAAATGTCAACAATTCTGTGTTTTTCTGTCAATATGGGGTGCTGTGTTAATGAGGAAAAAAAATTAACTTAAATTAATTTAGCAAATGGCTGCAATATAACAAAGAGTGAAAAATTTAAGTGGGGTCTGAATACTTTCCGTCCCCACTGTATGCTCTTTTTTTTTTTAACCACTTACCGACCGGCTCCTGTACATTTACGTCGGCACTTTGAAGATGGATATCTCGGTAACGGCAGCAGCTGCTGCCACAACCGAGGTATCCATCTTTTGAGCCGGCGGTCCTGTTTACGATAATGGTGGTCTCTGGGGCGGATTCACAGCGAGATCACCGTTATCGGCGGCGGTAGAGGGGCCACCCCCCCTCCCTCCGCTCTCCTGCTCCCTCCGCCGCTTACCGGAGCCGCCGGCAGCGGCAAAGGCGATCGGGACCTGTCAGTGGCTGGGTATGGAGACGAGTGAGGGGAAGATGGCCCCCACCCGTCTCCATACCATAGCAGGGCGGAAGCGACGTCAAAACGTCAGCTCCGTCCATACGTCTTAAAGGGCCATTTTTGTTGTCATTTTTTCAAATGACAAATTTTTTTATTGCATTTAAGTCCAAATATGAGATCTGAGGACTTTTTTGATCTCATATTTAAGAGGACCTGTCATGGTTTTTTCTATTACAAGGGATGTTTACATTCCTTGTAATAGGAATAAAAGTAACCCAATTTTTACAGTGTAAAAATTAATAAAATCAAATAAAATAAATAATTTTTTTTTTTTTAAAGCGCCCTGTCCCGACGAGCTCCCACGCAGAAGCGAACGCATACATGAGTAGCGCCCGCATATGAAAACGGTGGTCAAACCACACATGTGAGGTATCGCCGCAATCGGTAGAGCGAGAGCAATAATTCTCGCCCTAGACCTCCCCTGTAACGCAAAGCATGTAGAATTTTTTAAACGTCGTCTATGGAGATTTTTAAGTGTAAAAGTTTGATGCCATTCCACAAGCGGGCGCAATTTTGGAGCATGACATGTTGGGTATCAATTTACTCGGCATAAAATCATCTTTCACAATATAAAATACATTGGGCTAACTATACTGTTGTCTTATTTTTAATTCAAAAAAGTTAATTTTTTCCAAAAAAAGTGCGCTTGTAAGACTGCTGCGCAAATACGGTGTGACAAAAAGTATTGCAATGACCGCCATTTTATTCTCTAGGGTGTTAGAAAAAAATGTATAATGTTGTGTTCTAAGTAATTTTCTAGCAAAAAAACTTGTTTTTAACTTGTAAACACCGAGTCTGAAAAAGAGGCCTGGTCTTGGTGGTGAAATCACCTCCTACAGCGCTGGAGTCACGGCTTTATGTATCGTGAGAACAAACGCTGTTGCTGTCAGAATAAATAAACCCGTGCTGAAGCTGAATGGCGTACCTGCTAAGCAAATGATGGTTAAAAATAACAGTTATGCCCCGTACACACGGTCGGATTTTCCGATGGACAATGTCCGATCGGAGCGTGTTGTCGGAAATTCCGACCGTGTGTGGGCGCCATCGGACATTTTCCATCGGATTTTCCGACACACAAAGTTGGACAGCAGGAGATAAAATTTTCCGACAACAAAATCCGTTGTCGGAAATTCCGATCGTGTGTACACAAATCCGATGGACAAAGTGCCACGCATGCTCAGAATAAATAAAGAGATGAAAGCTATTGGCCACTGCCCCGTTTATAGTCCCGACGTACGTGTTTTACGTCACCGCGTTCAGAATGATCGGATTTTCTGACAACTTTGTGTGACCGTGTGTATGCAAGACAAGTTTGAGCCAACATCCGTCGGAAAAAATCCTAGGATTTTGTTGTCGGAATGTCCGAACAAAGTCCGACCGTGTGTACGGGGCATAAGACTTACCATACCTGCAAAGCAAATACAATAAAACATAGCAAAAATGAAACATTACAGTTCTAAAATACAGTAACAAAAGAGAGAGAACAATAAAGCAGACAATAGAGAGCGAACATAAGAGAGAGCAATAGAGAGAAGAAAAATAAAACCACAACTATTTTTGGCTTTTTTATTTTTTTTACGTGGCTATCTTTTACCTCGTAGACCATAAAATTACATGTATAACCTGTGGCCCTGTCACAGAGCTTATACATCTTTACCCCGTATCTGGCACGCTTGCTGGGAAGATACTGTTTGAATGACAAGCGGCCAGAAAACTTAATCAGGGACTCATCAATGCAGACAACTTGATGGGGAGTAAACAAGGCTGCAAACTGTTGGTTGAAGTGGTTTACGAGGGGCCGAAATTTGACCCCCTATATCAGCAGGCAGGATACCTGCATGAGGCAAGCCATCACTCCGGAGCAGAGGCTAGTTGCCACGTTGCGGTACTTGGTGACAGGGAGAAGCCTGCAGGACCTCAAGTTCTCGACAGGCATCTCCCCCCAGGCTCTGTAGATCATTATCCCAGAGACCTGTTCTGCCATCATCCAGGTCCTGCAGAAGGACTATATTAAGGTAAGGATTTTTTCTTTTATTAGCATCGCATGTTCTTTTATTTAATCTTTGATAATGTAATGTATTTCTTAACTCAAACACTACTTACCATCATTGCAATATAGTGTGAATGTCCCCTTTTTCTCCTCCCGCATGCTGGAATTTTTTCCTGTTCTTTTTTGTCATGCATGTATATTTGCCTTCAATAACCTCCCCAGCATACAATGCTGGGCACATATCCACCTAGTCTACTCAGTTTGAATGTATTTAGTCAGCTGCATTGTATTTTGTTTCCCCTAAACTCTATCCAAATAGTGTGCATGTAATTAGCTTGATTTCCCAACCAACCCCCCCCCACCTAAACTCTATCCAAATAGTGTGCATGTAATTAACTTGATTTCCCAAACCCCCCCCCCCCACCTAAACTCTATCCAAATAGTGTGCATGTAATTAACTTGATTTCCCAACCCCCCCCACCTAAACTCTATCCAAATAGTGTGCATGTAATTAACTTGATTTCCCAACCCCCCCCCCCACCTAAACTCTATCCAAATAGTGTGCATGTAATTAACTTGATTTCCCAACCCCCCCCCCCCACCTAAACTCTATCCAAATAGTGTGCATGTAATTAGCTTGATTTCCCACCCCCCTCCCCCCACCTAAACTCCATCCACATAGTGTGCATGTAATTAGCTTGATTTCCAAACCCCCCCCCCACCTAAACTCTATCCAAATAGTGTGCATGTAATTAACTTGATTTTCCAACCCCCCCCCACCTAAACTCCATCCACATAGTGTGCATGTAATTAGCTTGATTTCCAAACCCCCCCTAATAATTTGCTAGAATGTTCTGTGGTGTTGATTTTTACAAAGCAAATATATGTTGCACTTTGCAAAATGCATTTGCACTCTGCAAGTGCATTTGCTCCAGTGCTTTAGTAAATGAGCAGAAGCTCTGCTGATTTCCATCATCCAATCATATGCAAGCCACAAAGTGTTTTGATGAATTGCCCTTGCATGTGATTGTGTACTCCTTGCAACATGAAAGCCTTTTTACCTTACCTCATTTACTTAAGCTGTGGAGCAACTGCACTTGCAGAGTGCGACAACTGCACAGTCTTGTAGCCTTTTTAGTCAATAAATCCCTGCGTGTCCTTAAACTTTTTTTTTTCTAATTTCACCACCCCCTAAAATGTAATCAATGTTCCATCAGAGGGGGTGAGCAATCTGATAAGTGTGCCTTTTCATATTATTTCTTCAAGAAGATTTCAATTATTTAATGTTATACTGATGCTGGGCAATAATGTTTTTAATTGTAGAATTTTCTTGCAATGTTATTTTCTAAATTACTGAGTTTTGTTTTCTTGTTTGATTCCCCAGTTTCCTTCAACGCCACAGGAATGGCAGACTGTGGCATCCCATTTTGCCACCCGTTGGGACTTTCCCAATTGTGGAGGGGCTATAGATGGGAAACATGTCCACATCGTGCCACCACCCCATTTGGAGTCATACTATTTTAATTATAAGGGGTTCCATAGTATTGTTTTAATGGCGGTGGTGTCGGCACACTATGAATTTCTATATGTGGACGTGGGGAAGAATGGCCGGATGTCGGATGGAGGAGTATTTGCCCAGACGGAGTTCTGCCAGCGTCTCCAGAGTGGTGGCCTGGGATTGCCACCTGATGCGGATAACGTGGAAGGACTCCCCTTTGTCTTCATTGCCGATGAAGCCTTCTCTCTGAGCAAGCACCTCATGAGGCCATTCCCCCAAAGAACCCTCACCCCGGAGAGGAGGGTTTTTAATTTCCGGCTGGCCAGAGCTAGAAGAGTTGTTGAGAATGCGTTTGGGATTCTCGCCAGCCGGTTCCGCCTGTTTCAAACCTCCATTAATTTGGCGGAATACAAACTTAATTTTATCATTTTATCGTGCTGCATCCTGCACAACTTTTTGCACAAACATTCCTCTAATTATATTGTGCCAGTTGGGCCTGAGGCCGGACTTATTAGCAGTGACAATCTTACGGGCTTGGATACTGTCCGTATTGGCTTGGCCCCCCAAAGTGCCCGTCAAGTTCGACAGCAATATGTAAATTATTTTATGGGTAGGGGGGCCATTGCAATGGGCCAGGATATCTAAATAATCAAAATAAAAAAATATTGATGAAATATTGAATTATATTTATTGCTTGCCTTTCTTTTGGGCTTTCTCCTAGGTTATGGTCGAGCAGTTGTAGTGTCAAGTGTATTTTCCTTGTAAATTTCTAAATAAGCTCCATTGTCACTGTAAACAACTATTTTAAATTTAAACAAACTGATACTGAGCATTGAAATAACAAACCACACATTTATTTAATTCCTAAACAGATGTTTTAATATTTGGTATACATTCACTTATGCATTAGTATAAAATGTTCATAGTCAAAAATATCTCGATATATTTACAAATTTAGAATAATATAATTAGTTATATTTTTTGATAATTTAAAATATAAACTTTTTGGCATTTTGATTTTAACAAACAGGCCTCTTTTTTTTTTTTTTTTTCCAAAACAGGCCTCATTTTTGCATAATTTCTTGGTGTTTGTTTGAAAAACAGCCTTTTTTTATTTTTGTTTTTTAAAAACATGCTTTTTTTGGGGTTTTTTTTAAAAACAGGCTTTTTTTTTGTTTTTTTAAAAACAGGCTTTTTTTTTTTTTTGGTTTTTTAAAAACAGGTTTTTTCTTTTTTTTTTTTGGTTTGTGAAAAACAGGCTTTTTTGTTTTTATTTTAACAGGCCTCTATTATTATTATTATTTTATTTTTTTTTAAAAACAGGCCTCCTTTTTTTCAAAAATGTGGTTTGTTTATGTTGTTAAACAGGCATATCATTTACACAAAATAATAAAGAGAAGGCCCAGAATGGGGTCAGCAAACCAGGAAATGAAGGACATGATCGATGTTTTTTGGGTTGAAAAAGGGCATTTAGATTCGACCCAAAACATCAATCATGTCCTTCATTTCCTGCTGCATACGATCCAGCCGATTCCGCATTTGATCTATCTCCCCATTCCAGGCCATTATTTGAGAAATTAGCCGTCTGGGCACTGTCTGTGGTGAAATAGTCACTTGGACCTAAAATTGAATGAAAAAAAGATGTGTTTAGAAATATGCAGACATACATAGTTTACCTTACCATAAGCTGGTGTCTCAGACACTGACCTGGTGGGGTGCCCATGTGGCACTGTTGCTTGAGTCAAGCACAACCAGATCACCTAAAATAGAGTAGAAAAATTACATAAAATAAAAGGCAGCCATGCATAGATTACCGTAAGCTGGTGTGTCAGACACTCACCTGGTGGGGTGCCCATGTCGCCCACCTCTCCTTCCTCCACATCCTCAGTGGGGCTTGGGCTGATTTCCCACGTATGTTCTTTTGGTTGGGGGGGACTGGGTTCTTCATGGCTGAGTGTTTTTTCCCCTATGTGAAGCAAAAAATGTATATACTTAGCACACAGATATTTTAGTACATAGTAATCTTCAAACATTGTAGTGAAGTGGTGTACAAATTGTCTGTTTGTGTAGAGTTCCTAGTTTACTAAAGATTTAATTTTCTAAAGACATATCGAGATAGATAGATATCTTGATATCTAGATATCAATATCTAAATATATCTTAAAATCTTGATCTCTCTCTCTCTCTATATATCTATAAATATAAATAAATATAAATATAAATATCTAACTAAATATAAATCTAAAAATAAATATAAATTTAAACATTTTTAAAAATTTATATATATATATATATATATATATATATATATATATATATATATATATATATATATATATATCAATATAAATATATAAATATATAATTTTATAAATATATAATTATATAAATATATAAATATATAATTATATAAATATATAATTATATAAATATATAAATATATATATCTATATATCTATATATCTATATATATAGATATATAGATATATAGATATATATATATAGATATATATATCTCTATATGTGTAACAAGGTTTATCAAAAGATCGTTTCAAACGATGCAAAAATCGTATAGGAAAGAAAAGCACATGGAGCAGTATACGAGGTAATAAACACAAGATGAAAACACGACAAGTACTTACTTTTTTTCAGCACTTTACGGATCCGTCTGTACTGATCCGGCTCCCGGAGTTTGAGGTCGGACCATCTTTTTCGAATTTGATCCTTCGAGCGCTGTACCCCAAAATAACCCTGTAAGGTCTTCACCACCTTCGCCATTATTTTGGCTTTTCTCAAATTTGGCCGGGCATACGGCCCATATTTCCCATCATAGTCCTTTTTTGTAAGAATGGCCACCATTTCCACCATCTCTTTAACCACTTGAGCCCCGGACCATTATGCTGCCTAAGGACCAGAGGTCTTTTTCCAATTTGGCACTGCGTCGCTTTAACTGCTAATTGCGCGGTCATGCAATGCTGTACCCAAACGAAATTTGCGTCCTTTTCTTCCCACAAATAGAGCTTTCTTTTGATGGTATTTGATCACCTCTGCGGTTTTTATTTTTTGCGCTATAAACGGAAAAAGACCGAAAATTTTGAAAAAAAATGATATTTTCTACTTTTTGTTATAAAAAAAATCCAATAAACTAAATTTTAGTCATACATTTAGGCCAAAATGTATTCGGCCACATGTCTTTGGTAAAAAAAATGTCAATAAGCGTATATTTATTGGTTTGCGCAAAAGTTATAGCGTCTACAAACTAGGGTACATTTTCTGGAATTTACACAGCTTTTAGTTTATGACTGCCTATGTCATTTCTTGAGGTGCTAAAATGGCAGGGCAGTACAAACCCCCCCCAAATGACCCCATTTTGGAAAGTAGACACCCCAAGGAAATTGCTGAGAGGCATGTTGAACCCATTGAATATTTATTTTTTTTGTCCCAAGTGATTGAAAAATGACAAAAAAAAAAAAAAAAAAAAATATTTACAAAAAGTCGTCACTAAATGATATATTGCTCACACAGGCCATGGGCCTATGTGGAATTGCACCCCAAAATACATTTAGCTGCTTCTCCTGAGTATGGGGATACCACATGTGTGGGACTTTTTGGGAGCCTAGCCGCGTACGGGGCCCCGAAAACCAATCACCGCCTTCAGGATTTCTAAGGGTGTAAATTTTTGCTTTCACTCTTCACTGCCTATCACAGTTTCGGAGGCCATGGAATGCCCAGGTGGCACAAAACCCCCCAAAATGACCCCATTTTGGAAAGTAGACACCCCAAGCTATTTGCTGAAAGGCATGGTGAGTATTTTGCAGCTCTCATTTGTTTTTGAAAATGAAGAAAGACAAGAAAAAACATTTTTTTTTTTCTTTTTTCAAATTTCAAAACTTTGTGACAAAAAGTGAGGTCTGCAAAATACTCACTATACCTCTCAGCAAATAGCTTGGGGTGTCTACTTTCCAAAATGGGGTCATTTGGGGGGGTTTTGTGCCACCTGGGCATTCCATGGCCTCCGAAACTGTGATAGGCAGTGAAGAGTGAAATCAAAAATTCACGCCCTTAGAAAGCCTGAAGGCGGTGCTTGGTTTTCGGGGTCCCGTACGCGGCTAGGCTCCCAAAAAGTCTCACACATGTGGTATCCCCGTACTCAGCAGAAGCAGCAGAATGTATTTTGGGGTGTAATTTCACATATTTCCATGGCATGTTTGAGCAATATATCATTTAGTGACAACTTTGTGCAAAAAAAAAAAAAAAAAAAAAAAATTTGTCTCTTTCCCGCAACTTGTGTCGCAATATAAAATATTCCATGGACTCGACATGCCTCTCAGCAAATAGCTTGGGGTGTCTACTTTCCAAAATGGGGTCATTTGGGGGGGTTTTGAACTGTCCTGGCATTTTATGCACAACATTTAGAAGCTTATGTCACACATCACCCACTCTTCTAACCACTTGAAGACAAAGCCCTTTCTGACACTTTTTGATTACATGAAAAAGTTTTTTTTTTTTGCAAAAAAATTACTTTGAACCCCCAAAGATTATATATTTTTTTAAAGCAAATGCCCTACAGATTAAAATGGTGGGTGTTTCATTTTTTTTTTTCACACAGTAATTGCGCAGCGATTTTTCAAACGCATTTTTTGGGGAAAAAACACACTTTTTTTAATTTTAATGCACTAAAACACGCTATATTGCCCAAATGTTTGATGAAATAAAAAAGATGATCTTAGGCCGAGTACATGGATACCAAACATGACATGCTTTAAAATTGCGCACAAACGTGCAGTGGCAACAAAATAAATACATGTTTAAAAGCCTTCAAAAGCCTTTACAGGTTACCACTTTAGATTTACAGAGGAGGTCTACTGGAAAAATTACTGCACTCGATCTGGCCTTCGCGGTGATACCTCACATGCATGGTGCAATTGCTGTTTACGTTTGACGACAGACCGCCGCTTGCGTTCGCCTGTGAGAGCGTGAGAGCAGGGGGCGACAGGGGTGTTTTGTTTTTTTTTTTTTTTTTCTTTATTATTTTTTTGCTTTTTTAATCTTACTTTTAAACTGTTCCTTTCATATTTTTTTTTTTTAATCATTTTTATTGTTATCTCGGGGAATGTAAATATCCCCTATGATAGCAATAGGTAGTGACAGGTACTCTTTTTTGAAAAAATTGTGGTCTATTAGACCCTAGATCTCTCCTCTGCCCTCAAAGCATCTGACCACACCAAGATCGGTGTGATAAAATGCTTCCCCAATTTCCCAATGGCGCTATTTACATCCGGCAAAATCTAAGTCATGAAATACTCGTAGCTTCCGGTTTCTTAGGCCATAGAGATGTTTGGAGCCACTCTGGTCTCTGATCAGCTCTATGGTCAGCTGGCTGAATCACCGGCTGCGTTCTCAGGTTCCCTGTTGAGACAGGAGAGCCAGAGAAAAACACGGAAGACGGTGGGGGGGGGGGCATTCCCTCCCACGGCTTGTAAAAGCAGTCTAGAGGCTAATTAGCCGCTAGGATTGCTTTTACATGAAAGCCGACTGCTGGCTGAAAAGAATGATACCAAGATGATACCTAAACCTGCAGGCATCATTCTGGTATAACCACTCAAAGTCGTGAATGGCGTACCTGAAGACAAAAAAATGGTTAACAATGGTTAACAATAAAGCACAGTAAAGTGTAAATAATTACACACCTGAAAAACAAACATGATAAAACATAATAACAATAACAATAACAATAACAATAAAACATTGCAGAATAGAATACAGTAAAAAAGAGCAGAACAATAGAGAGAGAGAATAGAGAGAGAGAGAACAATAAAACAACAACTATTTTTTTTTATTTCTTATTTTTTTTTTTTTTACACTTTTTTTGTAACTAACTTTTATAACGGTAACCGGTTCCAGGTTCGGGTCTCTCAAAATGCGATGGCATCTTGGGAGACCCTGTGAAAGTGTGCCTAGTCTGTGCAATGCTGTACCCTACGCTAATACTCAACTAGTGAATGGTAGCGTTCAAAACATTCACCAATGCAAAGACCAGGATTGTCAGGACAGGAGGGACAATAATAGCGGGTGTCACGCCTATATCCGCGCTTGCTGCAGACACGACATCTTTTTGGGGGGGTTCGTTGGGTAGGGGTACTTGGGAGGACATAAAGAAAATGCCTCTCATGCAGCCGACTGCATTTGGTTGGGGATGTGAATGGGGGAAGTACGGGCGCTGCAGAAGCGGTGGGTTCCCAATTAGGATTGGCGAATGCAGCAGGAAGGGCACTATGGGCACGACGGGCCTGTGTTTGTCTTCTTGGTGGCAGCGGGACACTACTTGTGCTTGCCACCTCACCAGCTTGAACTGCACTTATGGGACTCGCCACGTCACCACGTGTTACTGCAGTGCTGGTTTGACTACGACCGGGGTGTACTAGGCCGCTGACGCTTGCCAGTTCACCAAAACGCTACCAAAAAACTGTTAGCGATCGCAGGGATCAGGCCTGACTCTGCGAACGCTGCAATTATGCGTTTAGTGTTTTGTAAGTGACAGTGATCGATCGATACTGCACTTGGGTGGGCTGGGCCGGGCCGGGCGGAGGGGCAAAACGCAGGTGCTAGCAGGTATCTGGGCTGATCCCGCTAACACTGCGTTTTTGGGAACCCTAAACTGCTGGTGACGCTAGTATAGATCTGATCGGATCAGATATTGATGCGATCAGATACTATACCACTAAGGGAGGTGTACAGTGCGTGCGTGGGTGTTAGCGGTACTGGCGCTAATCTGACGCTGCCTGGGGCTGGTGCTTGCCAGTTCACCAAAACGCTACAAAAAAAACTGTTAGCGATCGCAGGGATCAGGCCTGACTCTGCGAACGCTGCAGTAATGCGTTTAGTGTTTTGTAAGTGACAGTGATCGATCGATACTGCACTTGGGTGGACTGGGCTGGGCCGGGCGGAGGGGCAAAACGCAGGTGCTAGCAGGTATCTGGGCTGATTCCGCTAACACTGCGTTTTTGGGAACCCTAAACTGCTGGGGACGCTAGTATAGATCTGATCGGATCAGATATTGATCCGTTCAGATACTATACCACTAAGGGAGGTGTATGGTGCGTGCGTGGGTGTTAGCGGTACTGGCGCTAACCTGACGCTGCCTGGGGCTGGCGCTTGCCAGTTCACCAAAATGCTACCAAAAAAACTGTTAGCGATCGCAGGGATCAGGCCTGACTCTGCGAACGCTGCAGTTATGCGTTTAGTGCCTTGTAAGTGACAGTGATCGATCGATACTGCACTTGGGTGGGCTGGGCGGAGGCACAAAACGCAGGTGCTAGCAGGTATCTGGGCTGATCCCGCTAACACTGCGTTTTTGGGAACCCTAAACTGCTGGGGACGCTAGTATAGATCTGATCGGATCAGATATTGATCCGATCAGATACTATACCACTAAGGGAGGCGCATGCTGCGTGCGTGGGTGTTAGCGGTACTGGCGCTAATCTGACGCTGCCTGGGGCGACGCATATCACCGCCGGGCGATCGGGGGGCTAAACCTTTATTCGGTAATAAACGGCGGGTGCCCTGACACTATAAAAAATAAACGAACTAACCAGCGTCAACCGTAACGGTTATACGGTGATCAGTGGTGAAAGGGTTAACTAGGGGGCAATCAAGGGGTTAAAACATTTATTAGGTAGTATATGGGGGTCCCTGACGCTATAAAACGCTGACGGCGAACCTAAATATTTACCTCACTAACTAGCGTCACCAGCGACACTAATACAGCGATCAGAAAAATGATCGCTTAGTGACACTGGTGACAGGGGGTGATCAAGGGGTTAAAACTTTATTAGGGGGGGTTAGGGGGGTACCCTAGACCTAAAGGGGGGTAATACTCACTGTCCCAACACAGTAACTGTCACAAACTGACACTATGCAGTAATCAGAAAAAAAAAAAAAATAAAAAAAAAAAACTGCTGGTGTCAGTTCGGACCCCCCACCCGCGGAAGGCAAATCACGTACCCTGTACGTGATTTTGCCTGTCCGTGCCACTTTGCCGACGTACATCGGCGTGAGGCGGTCGTCAAGTGGTTAAAGGACATATTGGAGGCCTTAAATCTAGGCTTCACAGATCGTGACGTTCCAGCCTCCGGGCTTTCTTCGCTACCTGAGGTAGTACACACCTGATGTGTCTCCGCCATTATTCACCCCACTACGCGCCGTATAAAAAATGGGCGGAGAATATTAGTTAAAATCGAACGTCAGGGGCGGGCGACGCAGGCAGAGTTTCACACATGCGCAGTGTATAAAGAGGGGCCTTGCGCATGTGTCGTACGTACGTTCTGTGCGTAGAATTAAGGGGCGGAGAACATGAGTTAAAATTGAACGTCAGGGGCAGGCGACGCAGGCGGAGTTTCACACATGCGCAGTGTATAAAGAGGGTTCTTGCGCACGTGTCGTACGTACGTACGTTCTGTGCGTAGAGTCAAGGGCGGGTTATATGCGTAAACAAAAAGAACGTCAGGGGCGGGCCAAGTAGGCGTAGTATTACGCATGTGCAGTGTATAAAGCGCTGTTACGTATTGTGTCGCTGTCGTACGTACGTTCTGTGGGTAGGTGATAGTGGACCGGGACGCTACTAAACTAAGGTAATTTTAAATTTATACATTTGGTCAAGACTTTGTAGCAAGCGGCCTATATGGCTTGACAGATTGATGAGGCCTACATAGGGATAAGATGATGAGGGTTTAGCAATAACATAATAAGTGTTTTTTGTCTTGTGTCTTTATCTTTTACAGACATTATGAATCCCCTATTTAAGGATCCTGATTTTTTGACAGCTTTTATTTCAAAATATAGAGAAATGAGGAATTTGTGGGAGGTGAAACACCCTCAATATTATTTAAAGCATGTGAGGAAGTCAACGCTGGAGAGACTTCTGTCATTTGTCCAGGCGACCATCCCTGGAAGCAACAATGGAGACATTGTTAAAGAAAATTGGGGTCTTGAGGAACATGTATAAGAGGGAGCATAACAAGATCCAGGAATCAATGAGATCAGGAGCATCAGCAGATGATGTTTATGTACCCAGGCTGTGGTACTACAATCAACTACGGTTTCTTGATGACCAGACGGAAGCCAGGCCATCACTTTCAACCCTTCCCTCCACCCTTCCCTCCACTCTTCCATGCACCCTTCCCTCCACCCCAGCAGAGGCTGATGAGGACCAAGCTGGGTCTTCCATCCTGGATGAACCGGATATGACCATCTGGAGTCAGGTAAATTATTTTAACAAATATTTACTGTCCTAATATTAATGATGTTAACTGGATGTTATAATTGATTTAAATAATTTTCCCCTCAAAATTATGTATACATATCAATTGACAGTAGTGGCTAAATATGTTTGTCACCTGCTTCAAAAAATTAGGGTGTCTGATTTCTAGACTCTTTTATTAACCACTTGCCGACCGCCTCACGCCTATATACGTGAGCAGAGCGGCACGGGCAGGCAAAATCACGTACCTGAAACGTGATTGCCTTCCCGCGGGTGGGGGGTCCGATCGGACCCCCCCCCCGGTGCCAGCTGCGGTCGGCATTTGGTTGGAAGCGATGGGAGACGAGGGGGAGGCCATCCGATCGTGGCCCCCCCCTCGCGATCGCTCCCAGCCAATGAGAAACATCCCCTGCCTCTGTATAGTACACAGAGGCAGAGGATGTGATGTCATCTCTCCTCGGCTCGGGAGTTTCCGTTCCAGCGCCGAGGGGAGATGACATGTAAGTGCACCAAACACACACACACACACACAGTAGAACATGCCAGGCATACATTACACCCCCGATCCCCCCCCGATCGCCCCCCGATCCCCCCCCAATCACCCCCCCCTGTCACAAACTGACACCAAGCAGGTTTTTTTTTTTTTTTTTTTTCCTGATTACTGCATAGTGTCAGTTTGTGACAGTTAGCAGTGTTAGGGTAGTGACTGTTACCCCCCTTTAGGTCTAGGGTACCCCCCTTACCCCCCCTAATAAAGTTTTAACCCCTTGATCACCCCCCCTCACCAGTGTCACTAAGCGATCATTTTTCTGATCGCTGTATTAGTGTCGCTGGTGACGCTAGTTAGGGACGTAAATATTTAGGTTCGCCGTCAGTGTTTTATAGCGTCAGGGACCCCCATATACTACCTAATAAATGTTTTAACCCCTTGATTGCCCCCTAGTTAACCCTTTCACCACTGATCACCATATAACCGTAACGGTTGACGCTGGTTAGTTTGTTTATTTTTTATAGTGTCAGGGCACCCGCCGTTTATTACCAAATAAAAGTTTAGCCCCCTGTAGGTCTAGGGTACCCCCCTTACCCCCCTAATAAAGTTTTAACCCCTTGATCACCCCCTGTCGCCAGTGTCGCTAAGCGATCATTTTTCTGATCGCTGTATTAGTGTCGCTGGTGACGCTAGTTAGGGACGTAAATATTTAGGTTCGCCGTCAGTGTTTTATAGCGACAGGGACCCCCATATACTATCTAATAAATGTTTTAACCCCTTGATGGCCCCCTAGTTAACCCTTTTACCACTGATCACCGTATAACCGTTACGGGTGACGCTGGTTAGTTCGTTTATTTTTTATAGTGTCAGGGCACCCGCCGTTTATTACCGAAAAAGGTTTAGCCCCCTGATCGCCCGGCGGTGATATGCATCGCCCTAGGCAGCGTCAGATTAGCGCCAGTAACGCGAACACCCATGCACGCACCGTACACGCACCGTACACCTCCCTTAGTGGTATAGTATCTGAACGCATCAATATCTGATCCGATCAGATCTATACTGGCGTCCCCAGCAGTTTAGGGTTCCCAAAAACGCAGTGTTAGCGGGATCAGCCCAGATACCTGCTAGCACCTGCGTTTTGCCCCTCCGCCCGGCCCAGCCCAGTCCAGCCCCAAGTGCAGTATCGATCGATCACTGTCACTTTTTTTTGTAGCGTTTTGGTGAACTGGCAAGCACCAGCGGCCTAGTACACCCCGGTCGTAGTCAAACCAGCACTGCAGTAACACTTGGTGACGTGGCGAGTCCCATAAGTGCAGTTCAAGCTGGTGAGGTGGCAAGCACAAGTAGTGTCCCGCTGCCACCAAAAAGACAAACACAGGCCCGTCGTGCCCATAGTGCCCTTCCTGCTGCATTCGCCAATCCTAATTGGGAACCCACCGCTTCTGCAGCGCCCGTACTTCCCCCATTCACATCCCCAACCAAATGCAGTCGGCTGCATGAGAGGCATTTATATATCCTCCCAAGTACCCCTACCCAACGAACCCCCCCAAAAAAGATGTTGTGTCTGCAGCAAGCACGGATATAGGCGTGACACTCACTATTATTGTCCCTCCTGTCCTGACAATCCTGGTCTTTGCATTGGTGAATGTTTTGAACGCTACCATTCACTAGTTGAGTATTAGCGTAGGGTACAGCATTGCACAAACTAGGGCACACTTTCACAGGGTCTCCCAAGATGCCATCGCATTTTGAGAGACCCGAACCTGGAACCGGTTACAGTTATAAAAGTTACAGTTACAAAAAAAAAGTGTAAAAAAAAAAAAAAAACACAAACAAAAATAAAAAAAAATAGTTGTCGTTTTATTCTCTCTCTCTATTCTCTCTCTCTATTGTTCTGCTCTTTTTTACTGTATTCTATTCTGCAATGTTTTATTGTTATTATGTTTTATCATGTTTGCTTTTCAGGTATGCAATTTTTTATACTTTACCGTTTACTGTGCTTTATTGTTAACCATTTTTTTGTCTTCAGGTACGCCATTCACGACTTTGAGTGGTTATACCAGAATGATGCCTGCAGGTTTAGGTATCATCTTGGTATCATTCTTTTTAGCCAGCGGTCGGCTTTCATGTAAAAGCAATCCTAGCGGCTAATTAGCCTCTAGACTGCTTTTACAAGCAGTGGGAGGGAATGCCCCCCCCCCACCGTCTTCCGTGTTTTTCTCTGGCTCTCCTGTCTCAACAGGGAACCTGAGAATGCAGCCGGTGATTCAGCCAGCTGACCATAGAGCTGATCAGAGACCAGAGTGGCTCCAAACATCTCTATGGCCTAAGAAACCGGAAGCTACGAGCATTTTATGACTTAGATTTCGCCGGATGTAAATAGCGCCATTGGGAAATTGGGGAAGCATTTTATCACACCGATCTTGGTGTGGTCAGATGCTTTGAGGGCAGAGGAGAGATCTAGGGTCTAATAGACCCCAATTTTTTCAAAAAAGAGTACCTGTCACTACCTATTGCTATCATAGGGGATATTTACATTCCCTGAGATAACAATAAAAATGATTTAAAAAAAAAAATGAAAGGAACAGTTTAAAAATAAGATAAAAAAGCAAAAAAATAATAAAGAAAAAAAATAAATAAATAAAAAGCACCCCTGTCCCCCCTGCTCTCGCGCTAAGGCGAACGCAAGCGGCGGTCTGGCGTCAAATGTAAACAGCAATTGCACCATGCATGTGAGGTATCACCGCGAAGGTCAGATCGAGGGCAGTATTTTTAGCAGTAGACCTCCTCTGTAAATCTAAAGTGGTAACCTGTAAAGGCTTTTAAAGGCTTTTAAAAATGTATTAATTTTGTTGCCACTGCACGTTTGTGCGCAATTTTAAAGCATGTCATGTTTGGTATCCATGTACTCAGCCTAAGATCATCTTTTTTGTTTCATCAAACATTTGGGCAATATAGTGTGTTTTAGTGCATTAAAATTTAAAAAAGTGTGTTTTTTCCCCAAAAAATGCGTTTGAAAATCGCTGCGCAAATACTGTGTGAAAAAAAAAAAATGAAACACCCACCATTTTAATCTGTAGGGCATTTTCTTTAAAATAATATATAATGTTTGGGGGTTCAAAGTAATTTTCTTGCAAAAAAAAAATAATTTTTTCATGTAATCAAAAAGTGTCAGAAAGGGCTTTGTCTTCAAGTGGTTAGAAGAGTGGGTGATGTGTGACATAAGCTTCTAAATGTTGTGCATAAAATGCCAGGACAGTTCAAACCCCCCCCAAATGACCCCATTTTGGAAAGTAGACACCCCAAGCTATTTGCTGAGAGGCATGTCGAGTCCATGGAATATTTTATATTGTGACACAAGTAGCGGGAAAGAGACAAATTTTTTTTTTTTTTTTTTTTTTTTTTTTGCACAAAGTTGTCACTAAATGTTATATTGCTCAAACATGCCATGGGAATATGTGAAATTACACCCCAAAATAAATTCTGTTGCTTCTCCTGAGTACGGGGATACCACATGTGTGGGACTTTTTGGGAGCCTAGCCGCGCACGAGACCCCGAAAACCAAGCACCGCCTTCAGGCTTTCTAAGGCCGTCAATTTTTGATTTCACTCTTCACTGCCTATCACAGTTTCGGAGGCCATGGAATGCCCAGGTGGCACAAACCCCCCCCAAATTACCCCATTTTGGAAAGTAGACACCCCAAGCTATTTGCTGAGAGGTATAGTGAGTATTTTGCAGACCTCACTTTTTGTCACAAAGTTTTGAAAATTGAAAAAAGAAAAAAAAAAATTTTTTTCTGGTCTTTCTTCATTTTCAAAAACAAATGAGAGCTGCAAAATACTCACCATGCCTCTCAGCAAATAGCTTGGGGTGTCTACTTTCCAAAATGGGGTCATTTGGGGGGGGTTTGTGCCATCTTGGCATTTTATGGCCTTCAAAACTGTGATAGGTAGTGAGGAGTAAAATCAAAAATGTATGCCCTTAGAAATCCTGAAGGTGGTGCTGGGTTTTCGGGGCCCCGTACGCGGCTAGGCTCCCAAAAAGTGCCACACATGTGGTATCCCCGTACTCAGGAGAAGCAGCTGAATGTATTTTGGGGTGCAATTCCACATATGCCCATGGCCTGTGTGAGCAATATATCATTTAGTGACAACTTTTTGTAATTTTTTTTTTGTCATTATTCAATCACTTGGGACAAAAAAAAAAAATATTCAATGGGTTCAACATGCCTCTCAGCAATTTCCTTGGGGTGTCTACTTTCCAAAATGGGGTCATTTGGGGGGGTTTTGTACTGCCCTGCCATTTTAGCACCTCAAGAAATGACATAGGCAGTCATAAACTAAAAGCTGTGTAAATTCCAGAAAATGTACCCTAGTTTGTAGACGCTATAACTTTTGCGCAAACCAATAAATATACGCTTATTGACATTTTTTTTACCAAAGACATGTGGCCGAATACATTTTGGCCTAAATGTATGACTAAAATTTAGTTTATTGGATTTTTTTAATAACAAAAAGTAGAAAATATCATTTTTTTTCAAAATTTTCAGTCTTTTTCCGTTTATAGCGCAAAAAATAAAAACGGCAGAGGTGATCAAATACCATCAAAAGAAAGCTCTATTTGTGGGAAGAAAAGGACGCAAATTTCGTTTGGGTAGAGCATTGCATGACCACGCAATTAGCAGTTAAAGCGACGCAGTGCCGAATTGTAAAAAGTGCTCTGGTCAGGAAGGGGGTAAATCCTTCCGGGGCTGAAGTGGTTAAGAGATGTATTCACATTGAATTTGCTAGTCATGAGAAGCAAATTGTGTGTCATTGATGAACCCAAAAAAATATACTAAAACTATGTCCTTTTTTTATACACAGGATGAGTCCATCCAGGAGGAATGTGGGGAAAGTGGCAGGCAGGAGGAGACCGGGCCCATGGACAGCCTGGTGGAGGCCGGGCCCAGTGTCAGGCAGGAGGTGACTGGGCCCAGTGAGGTGGCTGGGCCAAGTGAGGTGGCTGGGCCCAGTGAGGTGGCTGGGCCCAGTAGGAGCCTGACAGAATCCCAAGTGCCTCCCCTCCGCCTTCCAAAAAAAAGGGCCAGGAAGGGGAAGGTCACACAAGAGGCATCCCTGCGCCTCATGCAAGAGGCCACCCATTTTTTAAGGAGCCCCCCGAAGCGGAAGAGTCCTATGGCTGCTACTTAGCCAGCAGGCTTCTTAAAATGGATTGGGAGCAGCGCCTCATTTGTGAGCGACTATTTGGGGAAACAATCCAGAAGGGGCTGCAGGGCACGCTAACCAGAAACACCCAACTACATGAGGCAGCCCCCCCTCCTCCTCCTCCTCCTCCTCCTGCCACAACTGAAACACCAGAGCCACAGCCTCCAAAGAAGGCTGCAGGGAAGGCTGCAGGGAAGGCTGCAGGGAAGGGTGCAGGGCAGCGTGGAGGAAAGGCTGCAGGGAAGAGAAGAAAGTGATGACCTGGGTTCAGTCTGGTCTGACAGAAGACGCAGGCTGTTGTAGTACCACAGTCTGGGGACATCTATATCATCTGCTGGTGCTGTTGATCTCTGGGATTGTTGGACCAGATTGTGCTCCCTCTTATATGGACTCCTCAAGATCCCAATTTTCTTGTCCACAGACTTTTTCCAGTGTTGACTTCCTCTTTATTTTATTTAGACCATGAATAAATGGATATTTTTTGAGTTTATGAAAAGACTTTATGTGTTTTATTTTAAATCATTGATTTTAGACACAATGTCAAATAACAAGGGACAACAATCTCATTGAGTTTGCACAAACACACAAAAAATACATTAATAATGTTAATAATGTTCTAGTGGTAACTTAAAAAAAAAAAAAAGATACATAACCAAAAACGGTTCTTTGGGTAAACTTTATATACAAAAAAGAAAAAATCACTATAAAGAAACAAAAAAATGGTTCTTTGTGGTAACTTGACAAACACCAAAAAAAATATATATATATAAAAAGAATGGTTCTTTGTGGTAACTTGACAAACACCAAAAAAAAATAAAAAATATAAAAAAAATGGTTCTTTGTGGTAACTTGACAAACACCAAAAAAAAAAATAAAAAAATAAAAAAATAAAAATGGTTCTTTGTGGTAACTTGACAAACACCAAAAAAAAAAAAAATGGTTCTTTGTGGTAACTTGACAAACACCAAAAAAAAAAAAAAAAAAAAAAAAAATTGTTCTTTGTGGTAACTTGACAAACACCAAAAAAAAAAAAATGGTTCTTTGTGGTAACTTTACAAACACCAAAAAAAAAATAAAAAATGGTTCTTTGTGGTAACTTTACAAACACCAAAAAAAAATTAAAAATAAAAAAAAAAAGGTTCTTTGTGGTAACTTTACAAACACTAAAAAAATAAAACCTAGATAAACATAAAATAAGTTTGACAACAATCATAAAATTAACATCTGGATAAAATTTACAATAAAAGATGACTCCACCAAAAAAAAACAAGTGTAAAAATTATTATTAGTATGGAAACGTTTTTAAAAAGCATACTATATCATTCATGAGATCAAAGAGAAAAAGAATCCAGAAATCAGTTTGGGAGAACTCTGTTTGAATATGAACAGCAAAACATCTTCGTTCTTTATAGCATTAGTAAAGAAGACATTAATGTGCTGCATTCAACGATCACAGATTTTGCAGCGTGAGGAATGTGCTACCTACAATACGAACACTAGTTTTACTAGACCGAGTGCTTCCGTTTAGTTTTTGCTTATGAGCATGCGTCGTTTTTTTGTCCGTCGGACTAGCATACAGACGAGCGGATTTCGGGGTCCGTCGTAGTTACGACGTAAAGATTTGAAGCATGTTTCAAATCTAAAGTCCGTCAGATTTTAGGCTGCAAAAGTCCGCTGAAAATCCAGGGAAGCCCACACACGATCGGATTGTCAGCCAGCTTTAGTCCGTCGGCGTCCGTCGGACTTTTGTAGACGAAAAGTCCGACCGTGTGTACGCGGCATTAGAGATGCAAAGGAATTGTGGAATGTAGTACAATCGTCTTGTCCTGGAATACCTGTTCACAGGTGACAGAAGTTGGTCGATGCCATGCAACACAGATGTGAAGAAGTTATCAGAAACAGTGGTTATACAACTAAATATTAGTTCAGTGATTCACAGGAAAGCTAAATCTTCAAGCATTTTTCAGTTTATACAGTAAATGTTTGCGTTTGTAAAGAAAAATGCAGGCACTGCTATTATTTTGAGAAGTCTAATATTCCTTTTTCTTCACTTTCTGTAAAGTAATAACAAATTTGAAACATTTTTCTTCATGTTTTGATTTGGAATAGACTGTGCAGTGTTACCAATGCATCTGTGTATATGGAAACAAAAGCTATTATAAGGATTTTGAGCTTTACTAACTTTTTAAACACACTGCTATTATTTTTAACACGACTTTAGCTTTATTCTGCTGTGCTGACTGCATATGTTTTAAGGAGTTCTACTAATGGAGCCATACATTGGTCATTACATACTACAAATATTTAAACACAGAAACATGGGGTACCTTGGTCAAAAAGGTTGAGAACCACTATATTAAGGGACATGTTTACTTTGCCCACACAAAAGCCCTACATTTGGCTTCAGAAACAGCAACTGCAATATCTCTTACCTCATAATCTGTAATGATTAGCCTTTAACTGCATGGTCTGCCAACAGCTACCACAGCTTGTGCTCCATTCTGTGTAAAATCTTAGCAGAAAAGACAAGACCTGCCATAGTGTATAATAGCAGTCTGCTTTGCATCTTAGCTCATGTGCCTGCAGATTGTTGTTATATCCTATAGCAGAACCCATTTTTATACCAGGCTGAGTAGCCTAACCACTTACTGACTGCAATACGTATATATACGTTGCGATTTGCAAGTAGTTTAATTATTTCCTATAGCAGAACCCATTTTCATACCAGGCTGAGCAGCCTAAAGGTCATCTTTATGGGGGAAGAGGTAAGAAGGCATTTTCCTTCTTTAGACTTGAAGGAGGGCTTTTATGCGATGGGTTACAAAAGTCCATGTTCCCCTTAGAAATCATGCATATAACCTTACTGTGAAATTTCTTACATTATTATCACCTTTAGTGGTTATATGGCTAAAGCATCTTATTATCACCAATTACAAGAAGTACATTTCAGTCTTGAACTAAAGTCATTTGGTTGCTAATTTCAGTATTTTCTGATCTTAGATGGTTTTAGAAAAATGGGTATAGGATCACTGTATAAATGACACTGGCAGGGAAGGGGTTAACACTAGGAGGTGATCAAGGGGTTAAGTGTGTCCTAGGAGAGGTGCTTTCTAACTGTGGGGGGAGTGGACTGACTGGGATTACAGAGAGATCGCTGTTCCTGATCACTGGGAACAGACGATCTCTCTTTACTCCCCTGTCAGAATGGGGATCTGCTTTATTTACATTTTCTGAGGAGCAATCGCGGGTGGCCAGCTGATATAGCGGCCGCTGGACTCGAGCATCGGCTCCCCCGCCATGCAGTGGGCGCACTAGTGCCCCCAGTGTCTCGTGCACGAAACGACGTACGGGTACATCGTTAAGCACAATAGGGCCGCCTTGCTGCAGTATATGTGCAGTGGACGGTCCTTAAGTGGTTAAATACATTATTCTCCTCGGTTTTTACTAAGGAAAAGGAGGGGTATAGTAAACAAGACTGTATTGTTAGGACCACAACACAGAACATACCCTTGTGGCTAACAGAAGACAGTATTAAGAAAAAAAAACTGAATGTGAATAACTTCTCAGGACCAGATGGCTTAGACTCAAGAGTACTCAAAACAGTTAGCCATGTTATAGCCAGGCCATTATTCCTAATCTTTAAGGCCAGCTTACTGACTGGAATGGTACCCAAGAATTTGCTTATGAAAATAGTATTATTAGTAGTAACCAGCAGTGATTTATGAAAGATCTTTCTTGACAGACCAACCTGTTAACATTCTATGAGGAAGTGAGCTGTAATCTGGATAGAGGAATGCCTGTGCATGTGGTGTATCTGGATTTTGCTAAAGCATTTGATACAGTACCTCATCAACGCTTAAAGGGGTTGTAAACCCTCGTTTTTATTTTTTTTAATTTTTAAATAACATATACTTACCTCCACTGTGAAGTTCGTTTTGCACAGAGTGGACCCGATCATCGTCTTCTGGGGTCCCCCAATGGCGCTCGCAGCTCCTCCCCGCATCGGTAAACCCCATAGGAGAAGCGCTCTCCCTGAGTGTTACCATGCGGGAGCGCTCCTGAGTCCAGCATTTGCGTCCATAGACACAGAATGCAGGACTCGGACTCGGCCCCGCCCCCCGGCTCCCGCGTCATTGAATTTGATTGACAGCAGTGGGAGCCAATGGCTGCGCTGCTATCAACCTATCCAATCAAGAGCCAAGAACCCCGGCCAGAGAGGTAGAGCGTGTCTCCGGCGGGGGGGAACGAACGGGCTCAGGTGAGTAAAACGGAGGGCTGGGGGACTGCTCAGTGACAGAAGTTTTTTCACCTTAATGCATAGGTTGCATTAAGGTGAAAAAATATGAGGGTGTACAACCCCTTTAATATACAAATTGAGGTCAGCTGGCATTGACAATAGTATATGTACTTGGGTAGAAAACTGGTTACAAGAGCACATCCAGAGTATGTGATAAATAGTGTATCTTCTGAATGGTCTGGAGTTGTGGAGTACCCCAGGGCTCTGTCCTGGGACCAATTTTGTTCAACTTGTTCATAAATGATATAGAGGTTGAAATAAATAGTTCAAATAGTTTGTTTGCTGACGATACAAAGCTAAGCTGGTTAATAACTTCACAACAGGATATAGCAACTTTACAGGAAGACCTCAATAAATTAAAGAGATGAACTATTACATCGCAAATGAGGTTAAATATAGCAAAAAGGAAAGTAATGCAGTTGGGGACTAAAAATATGAATGCCAGTTACTCGCTTGGGGGAGAGCCTTTTGGAGGAGGATGGAAAAGGATCAGGGGGTCTTGGGTGATCACAGGCTCACCAATAGCATGCAAGGCCAAGCTGAAGCAAATAAAGCTAGCAGATTATTGGCATGCATTAAAAAGGGTATTTACTCAAGAGATAAAATTATAATTCTACCATTTTACAAAACATTGGTTCTGGCAAATCTTGAGTATGCTGTCCAATTCTGGTCACCAGACCACAGAAAGGATGTGCTGGAGCTGAAGAGAGTCCAGAGCGAATAACGGGACTGGAGGACCTCAGTAATGAGGAAAGACTAGAAACATTAAACGTATTCGCCCCGGAGAAGAGATGCTAAAGGGGAGATATGATAGCAATATAAAATATCTAAAAAGGTGATTCTAACATAGGGTGTAAATAATTCAGTCTCAGATCTCTTAGGTAGACACATAGCCACTCAATGAAGTTGGACAACTAGTGGTTTAACCTTAAACTGCTTAAGGGGTTCTTTACTGTTAAAGTGGCAAGGATGTTAAACTCACTCCCACAGTTGGTGGTGTCGGCGGGGAGTGTGAATAATTTCAAAAAACTTTTAGGTGGACATCTCAGCAAATGCAATATATACAGGCATATGGTAAATGGTAGTGACGTAAACACACACAGGTTGAGCTGGATTGACTGGCGTTTTTGTTCAACCTTGCCAACTATGTAACTTGCAATAACCTTCAGTCTGCATGTTGCTTGGAGCCCAGGCAGGCATATTGGTTATTCTTTTACAGGTTTGTCTTTATCATTACCTTCAAAATAGGGATAGCCAGTTCTCATGCAAATGCTCTTTTTTATTGATTTCAGATAAAGGATTCTAAAACTTGTATTGAGCTAAAGTTTATCATTTTCTCCCACTCAAATTCTGGCACCAACCTCTATCTGAGACTCAGCTATTCCTCCAGGCCAAATCTTTGTATCCGTGGAGCTACGCACGAAATTCTTCGGTCCATGATTGCAAGTTTTCCTGGACATCCCAGGGTCTATAGAACCTTTGTCCTGCTGTCCTGCCATTACTGGTGGTTTAGGCTTTGCAAGGATTTGTAATGCCCCGTACACACGGTCGGACATTGATCGGACATTCCGACATCAAAATCCTAGGATTTTTTCCGACAGATGTTGGCTCAAACTTGTTTTGCGTACACACGGTCGCACAAAGTTGTCAGAATTTCCGATTGCCAAGAACGCGGTGACGTAAACCACGTACGACGAGACTAGAAAAGGCCAGTTCAGAACCAAGCGCGGCACCCTTTGGGCTCCTTTTGCTAATCTCGTGTTAGTAGAAGTTTGGTGAGAGACGATTCGCACTTTTTCAGACTCGTGGTTTTCAGATCGTTTTCTGCTGTTCAGTTTGTGCTTGTGGGTTTGTATCTGCTCTTCAGTGCGTGCAAGCAAGCTCCGCGTGACTTTTATTAGTCATTGTGTTCTTGTTTGTGCGTTACTGTTTTTCAGGTCACTCTTCACAGGCCTTGCTGTTCTTCAGTGCGTTCTGTTACTTCGTTCTGAGCAGCCGACCGTTTTCTAGCCATGTTGCGTATACGTACTCCTCGTAGAGTTCGTGCTGTGCGGGGGCTTGGTGTTGGGGTCCTGACCTTGACACAAGTCCAGATGCTTGAAATAAACAGGTTGGTGACCACCGCTCCAGGTAACTGGGTTTAAATTTCCCGTCCTCCGCTGGGTGAATGGTTGTGAGAGCTCCAGGTGCTGGCGATTGCTATTCCAATGGTATAGGTGCAATGAAAAATCTGGACTGCCGCACTCCGGATTGGAATAATAAAATAAAGAAGATTTTACCTTTATTATTCCAATCCGGAGTGCGGCAGTCCAGATTTTTCATTGCACCTTGACACAAGTCCAGTCCATGAACAGGGTGGGGAGGAGTTCATGGACCAAGAATTGGTTGCTTCAGCGTGACAAGTTCTGTCATATGCCTTTGCTCCGTGAGATCCGTGAGAATAATCCTGATGATTTCAGGAACTTTCTCCGGATGACGGACCCTGTATTTCACCGTTTGTTGGCTTTGCTGACCCCCTATATCAGCAGGCAGGATACCTGCATGAGGCAAGCCATCACTCCGGAGCAGAGGCTGGTCGCCACCCTGCGGTACTTGGCGACGGAGAGAAGCCTGCAGGACTTGAAGTTCTCGACAGGCATCTCCCCCCAGGCTCTGGGGATCATTATCACAGAGACCTGTTCTGCCATCATCCAGGTCCTGCAGAAGGAGTATATTAAGGTAAGATTTTTATCCTTTAATATCACATTTTATTGTATATAATGTTTGATAATATATTGTATTTCTTTCCTCATTCCCTAATTACCATGATTGTAATATGCTGTGAATGTCCCCTTTGTCCTCATTCATGCTGGATTTTTATGTAATTATTTTTGTTGTCCTTCATACATATTTGCCTTCACTTACCTCCCCAGCATGCTCTCCTGCCCTATATTCACCTCATGTAGTCAATTAACAATGTATTTTATCAGCTCCATAGTAGTGCTTTACCCCAAACACCCCTGTTATTTAAATTCAGGCAGAGTGCCAAAGGCTTTTTTTAGGGGTCCCCAAATCATTTGGAACCCTCCCTCCCCCCAACTGCTAAGTCAGCTGATACCAATTCTCTATCTATCCTCAATCATCTATCTGCTGACTTTGCCAAACCCATACACACTTTTTACGGCAACATTCTGCCAACTATGCTGGCTCAGTTGGGCCTGAACCCGGAATTCAAAATGAACCAACCCTGACGGCGCTTGAAAGTGGCCGTCCTGGCTTGCCCTCCCTGAATGCCCGTGATGTCCGGCTAAGATACCTTGAATTCTTTGCGGGTAGGGGGGGCTATCAATATGCCAGACAATGTGTGAAACCTTTTTAAAATAAAAAAAATAATTAAGCAAATCTTTGGTGACATTTACTGCTTGTGTTTGTTTTAGCTGACCCTGACAGAAATGTGGTGAGTCCTGAAAATGGCGTGATTGTGTAACCTTATACAAAGCACTGTTGGTTGTTATTTACTAAAGGCAAAGACACTTTGCACTACAAGTGCACTTGAAACTGCACTTGTAGTGCAAAGTGGATTTGCCCTTTTAGGAAATAACCCCCATTGTCACAGAAAACACCAATTAGAGCACCACAAAAGTGTTGGAGCGTTGAGACAATAATCCACACATTCTTGATTAACAATCTTTTTAATACCTGCACAATCACATGTGCATTTTGACAAGGTTTTTAAAACAAACCAACATGTTTGTTGTATAACAATTTTTGGGGTGGCATTAGAAAAAGTTGAAATGTCCATTTAAGATAAAACAGGCATGTTTCAAACCAACAAGAAAGACACAAATCTTGAACTTACAAAGTTCACATTTGGTAGAACTTGAAGGCAATATCAGACATGAGTATTTAGAAACTGTGTTTGATATTGCGTTCAGATGGGGTGAAGTCACCCCAGGAAAAGCCAAATTTTGAAGATGCACACCAATTTACGAATGTCAACATGTGCTAGCTGCCATCACGGGGGATCAAGGGACGTGTTTTGGGGGAGCAACCCCTTCCTCTCAGCTACTTTATTATTAAGGAAGGGGTTGCACCCCCAAAACATGTCCATTGATCTCCCGTGATGGCAGATAGCACATGTTGACACACTGTGTGCCTCTTCAAAATTTGGCTTTTCTACAATTCGAAAAAAAATTTAAAAATTGTAGCACACCATAAAAGAAAGGGCTTTGGAGGGGTTTTAAACTCTCCCCAAATCATCAATGATGTTATTATTTTTTTGAATCACATCATTGATGTTTTTCTTGATGTTTTCCAATGCAACATTACACCCCATGATCTCCCCAATCAGGATCTGTGCACTTTCCGAGGTGAAATGCCCTGGATCCACAACATCACGATCACCTAAAAAGATAGAAACCAAAAAAAAAACATGTATTATAAATATGCCGGCATCCATCTCTTACCTGAGCCTGTGGTCGCAGACACTCACCTGTTGTGGTGACAATTTCCACCACGTCTTCCTCCTCCTGCTCTGCTTGTCTTTGTGGGATTTCCCCTTCTTCCAGAGGTGGGGGGTCTCTGGTCTCCTCGGATGAGGGGTGTCCTCCAAGTCTTTTCTCCCCTATGTGAAAAAAAATGGTATATTTAGCACACAGATATTTGATGGCAGAACTATAAATATGAAACATTGCTTGGAAGTTGGGTACAATTGTCGATTTTGGTAGAGTTCCAAGATGTAGAATTTTTGGGGTCCTTTGTCAAGCTTCAATACTTTCTCTGTTTTGTACAAGCTTCACAGATGGAGACATCCCTATAGTATACACTGGAGCACCTGTGTGGACCCCCTAATAAAAAGGGTGTTCTTGTGTCCCACACTAGTGCTCCAGCATCCAGATGTGTAAACAGCTGCTGAGTGTCCTCTCCTTACACAGAATCTAGTTTGCATTTCATTCTAGTAACAAACCCATCAACACAACCAAATTATTTTCATACAAGTAGGCCCTAAAAAATGTGGTCAAATGCATATGGCCAAAACAATGGTGTTTTATAGGCCGAAATAAAAATGTTTGATACGAACGAATAATGTGCCCATGAACATGAAAGTTGCCATTTTAAACTGTACAACAGTTCAGAAAAGCACATGGAGCAGCACGAACGTAATAAACACAAAAAGAATATGAACACAGCACAACTACTTACTTTTTTGCAGCACTCTCCGGATCTTTCTGTACTGCTCATGCTCTCTTAATTTCAGGTCCGACCACCGCTTCCTGAGCTGATCTTTCGATCGTCATACCCCGAAATTCCTGTGCAGACTTTTGACTACTTTCGCCATTATCTTGGCCTTTCTGACATTGGGGTTGGGGTAAGGTCCATACTTTCCATCATAGTCGGCCCTCTTCAGGATGTCGACCATCTCCAACATCTCCCCAAAGCACATATTTGAGGCCTTAAATCGTCTCCTTCTGGATCCAGACGTTTCCGGCTCCGGGCTTTTCTCCCCCTCCTCTTCGTTGCTATAATTAGCACGAACCTGCTGTGTCTCCGCCATGTGCTCTTCCCCCACTGCGCCGAACGAAAAGGGGCGGGGAATAGACTAGAAAGAACGTCAGGGGCAGGCAGAGTTACACCCATGCGCAGTGTGTATAAAGCGTAACACGCGTGCGTAGTATGTACGATCTGTGAGCGGAGGAAGGAGTATCGGAGGCGCCGATCGTGATAACGAAGGTAAGAGCCAAACTTGGGCCTATACTGCTTCTAGATTGAGGCCTATATTGTAACAAGATTAGGAGAGTTTTGCCTGACATTAGGGTTTGTCTTGTGTTGTGTCTTGCAGTGAAAATGGATATCTTGAAAGATAACGACTTTATGGCAATCTTCATTGATATGTTCAGGGAGCTGCCCTGTCTGTGGGAGATAAACCACCCTGAATATATGAACCAAACAAAGAGGAAGGCAGCACTGGATCAATTGCTGGAATTTGTGAAGACGGTGATCCCCACGGCAGACATCACCTAATTGAAGATCCTAATTGGTGGCCTGAGGAGCACTTATCTAAGGGAGCACAAGAGGGTCCAGGATTCCCAGAGATCCGGAGCTGCAGATGACATCTATGTCCCCAGGCTGTGGTACTATGACAGGCTGCATTTTCTGGCAGTCAGACTGAACCCAGGTCATCACTCTCCAGTCTTCCTTTCACGCTTCCTTCCCCCCCAGCTGAGGCTTCTGACGCCCAACCTGGGCCTTCCAGGCAGCAACATGTGGAGGAGCCCAGATTGAGCCAGGTATAGCATTCCTCTAAATATTTCTGCTTGTCCAATCAATGATGTTAACTAGATGTTAGTTTGGAGTACTAATTTATGATTGTGATTGATGATGCAAAAACTAAAACCATGTCCCTTTTTCATACACAGGGAAGTCTCAGCCAGGAGGTGGCCGGGCCAAGCAGGCTGCCTGATATGCAGGTCCCTTCCCTCCACCTGCAAAGACAAAGTGGCAGGAAGAGGAGTAACCTGGAGGAGGTTGCCATAGGCCTCTTTTGGAAGGCTACAGAGGCCCTGAGAACCCCCCACACTGTGGAGGAGGACTTTGCTTGCATAACTGCCTGCAAAATGCTGCAGATGGAGGAGGGCCAACGACTCCTGTGTAAGTCCTTAATTTTGGAAGCTCTAAATAAGGGCTTGAGGGGCCAAATAACATCTGCTACCCACATTTGTGACCTCACACATGGTCCTCCTCCTCCTCCAGGTCCTACTCCTCCTCCTCCTCCTCCAGGTCCTAATACTACTCCTCCTCCTCCTCCTCCTTCAGGTCCTACTCCTCCTCCTGCCACATCTCCAACACCAGAGCCACAGCCAGGAAGGAAGCGTAGAAAGAAGACCAGAAAGTAATGACCCTGGGTCCAGTCTGGTCTGTCAAAAGATACAGCCTCTTGTAGTACTACAGCCTGGGGACACAGATGTAATCTGCTGCTTTCCGGATCTCTGGGACTTCTGGACCAGACTGCACTCCCTTACATATGGACTCCTCAGGCCACCAATTTTGATGTTAAAGAATTGATGTCTGCCCTGGGGGTCCAAGGCTTCGCTAATTTCAGCTGTTTCTCCAGCGTTGCCTCCCTCTTTGTTTGGATCTGAGCCCTTAATAAAGAAATTTCTTGTTCAATTATACTTGCCTATGTGTGTTTTCCTTCAAAAAGGACAGTTTATTGCTGAGGAGGGAGGTACATTTCAAAAATACAATGTGAAATTAACAAGAGACACCAACACCAAGCAACCTCCTTGAGATTAAATAATACAAGATATCAATGGTGTTGTGGTAACTTAACACACAAAACACACACAAAAATGTTAGGGAGTAAAACTAACCAAAAAATAAAACAAAGATCAGCCTTGAAAAAAATACAAACCGAAAAAAAAAAAACAGCCTTTAAAAAACAAACAAACAAAAGAAAACAACCCAAAAATAATTTTGTCAGATGTGACAAATCAAAATATATTGAGGGAATCCCGATAAATAATAAAGAAAGAAGTTTGTGAGAAGTCTGTGTGAATATGAGCAGCAAAACTACTTCATTCTTCTCACATTATAAAGAAGAAGAGAGTGCGCTGTATTAAACCATTTTTTACATTGCACCGTGACGAAAGTGCTGTATCCATTGCGAACGCTAATTTTACCAGACCGAGCTGTTCCGTCTCGGCATTTCTTCTGAGCATGCATGGCACTTTGTGCGTCGGAACTGGCCACACACGGTCGGAATTGACGCGATCGGATTTTGTTGTCAGAAAATTTTATAGCCTGCTCTCAAACTTTGTGTGTCGGAAAATCCGATGGAAAATGTCCGATGGAGCCCACACACGGTCGGAATGTCCGACAACACGCTCCGATCGGACATTTTCCATTGGAAAATCCGACCGTGTGTACGGGGCATTAGAGTATGTTAAAGCCTCTCCAGTCTGTGCCCAGACAAAATCTCCCACTCAAGCTCCTGCAGAGTTTCTTCTACCACTGCCTTTAGATGAGGAACTCTGGTGCCATACAGCTATGGATTTCATTATAGACCTGCCTCCATTTAAAGCGTTTGTAAAGGTAAAACATTTCTTTTTTAACCAGTTGCGACTGCGCACTGTAGTTTTACTGCTGCAGTGTGGGCCAGCTGCGCAGAATCACATATATATGTATATATATATATATATATATATATATACACTACCGTTCAAAAGTTTGGGGTCACCCAAACAATTTTGTGTTTTCCATGAAAAGTCACACTTATTCACCACCATACGTTGTGAAATGAATAGAAAATAGAGTCAAGACATTGACAAGGTTAGAAATAATGATTTGTATTTGAAATAACATTGTTTTTACATCAAACTTTGCTTTCATCAAAGAATCCTCCTTTTGCAGCAATTACAGCATTGCACACCTTTGGCATTCTAGCTGTTAATTTATTGAGGTAAGCTGGAGAAATTGCACCCCACGCTTCTAGAAGCAGCTCCCACAAGTTGGATTGGTTGGATGGGCACTTCTGGCGTACCATACGGTCAAGCTGCTCCCGCAACAGCTCAATGGGGTTCAGATCTGTTGACTGTGCTGGCCACTCCATTACCGATAGAATACCAGCTGCCTGCTTCTGCTGTAAATAGTTCTTGCACAATTTGGAGGTGTGTTTAGGGTCATTGTCCTGTTGTAGGATGAAATTGGCTCCAATCAAGCGCTGTCCACTGGATATGGCATGGCGTTGCAAAATGGAGTGATAGCCTTCCTTATTCAGAATCCCTTTTACCCTGTACAAAGCTCCCACCTTACCAGCACCAAAGCAACCCCAGACCATCACATTACCTCCACCATGCTTAACAGATGGCGTCAGGCATTCTTCCAGCATCTTTTCATTTGTTCTGCGTCTCACAAACATTCTTCTTTGTGATCCAAACACCTCAAACTTGGATTCATCCGTCCACAACACTTTTTTCCAGTCTTCCTCTGTCCAATGTCTGTGTTCTTTTGCCCATCTTAATCTTTTTCTTTTATTGGCCAGTCTCAGATATGGCTTTTTCTTTGCCACTCTGCCCTGAAGCCCAAAATCCCGCAGCCGCCTCTTCACTGTAGATGTTGACACTGGTGTTTTGCGGGTACTATTTAATGAAGATGCCAGTTGGGGACCTGTGAGGCGTCTGTTTCTCAAACTAGAGACTCTAATGTGCTTATCTTCTTGCTTAGTTGTGCAACGCGGCCTCCCACTTCTTTTTCTACTCTGGTTAGAGCCTGTTTGTGCTGTCCTCTGAAGGGAGTAGTACACACCGTTGTAGGAAATCTTCAATTTCTTTGCAATTTCTCGCATGGAATAGCCTTCATTTCTAAGAACAAGAATAGACTGTCGAGTTTCAGATGAAAGTTCTCTTTTTCTGGCCATTTTGAGCGTTTAATTGACCCCACAAATGTGATGCTCCAGAAACTCAATCTGCTCACAGGAAGGTCAGTTTTGTAGCTTCTGGAAGGAGCTAGACTGTTTTTAGATGTGTGAACATGATTGCACAAGGGTTTGCTAATCATCAATTAGCCTTCTGAGCCAATGAGCAAACACATTGTACCATTAGAACACTGGAGTGATAGTTGCTGGAAATGGGCCTCTATACACCTATGTAGATATTGCACCAAAAACTAGACATTTGCAGTTAGAATAGTCATTTACCACATTAGCAATGTATAGAGTATATTTGTTTAAAGTTAGGACTAGTTTAAAGTTAGCTTCATTTAAAAGTACAGTGCTTTTCCTTCAAAAATAAGGACATTTCAATGTGACCCCAAACTTTTGAACGGTAGTGTATATATATATATATATATATATATATATATATATATATATATGTAGCGCTGGTAGATTTGCAATCTACCACATGTTAGGTAAATTTAGTAATTTGTTCGTTAGGAAGGTTAAGTTTGCCTCTGTCCCAGCTTGGCTGACGTTGTGTGTGTTTCCGTGTTGACCTGTGGGTGTCGCTGTTATCACTGGTTAGTGTTGGAAAGGCAATGTGTTGAAGCTTATGGATGCTCTTCTGTCCCGGAGACAACTCGGTGGAGGTGGTCCTCCGAGTTGCATTCTGGGCGAGGGTATTTATGGGACAGACGCCATTTTTTGGGGTTCGTTTTACAGCCACCTGCTGGCCCTCCTGGCCGACAGGTATGCATTAAGGAGCTACCTCGTGGTCCTCCGTTCCGGAGGCCCACGATACTAGGGGTGGGTCCAGAGGCTTGTCTGGGGCCTACCACCGCGGCCGAGGATTGGTCCTGAGCCTGAGGTCCTGTGTGACGAAGCTTGACAACCGAGGAGATCCCAGGGGGGGACCAGTCTTGGAGGTATCACGCAGCGTGCTGGTCTATAGAGGGGCCTGGTGACTCGGTTGGAGGACGTATCCGAAAGTAACTATACAGCATAGTGTTGCCGGGTTGGCTTAAAGGTTCAGGCACTGTGACTGACATTCATTACAAAAAATCTGATACATCCTGTGGCAGAGGATCGTACGGATTTTGTTCCCAAGCAAGTCTATGGCAGAGACTTTGATTCGTGCTGCGTACTGGCTGCTAGGCTGGTGAGAGAGGCCTATCCAGACGAGGGGAGCGCATTCCATACAATATCTGAATTCTACCCGAACATTTTGTTAAAAGAACCCTACAAGAAGATGTTTGAGTTTCTTCTGAAGTTTCCTTTCCGCCTCTTTCCTGCTATTTCCTAAGTCAAGTGTTTAATAAAGCATTGAAAACGTACTCCAGTGTTGGTGCACGTGTCTTCCAGAGGTAAACTCAACGGAACCCTAGACCCGGTGCCGGTGAAACAGAGGGAAGCAGAGTGAAGGTAACAGACCCGCTTAAACCAGCAGCTCTGAGAGTTATTGCTACATATATATATATATATATATACAGTATCTCACAAAGGTGAGTACACCTCTCACATTTTTGTAAATAATTTATTATATCTTTTCATGTGACAACACTGAACAAATGACAAAAATAACTCTCGGAGGATCTAAAAAAACCAATAATGTTGCTCTACATTAAGATGGCCTAGGCTATAAGAAGATTGCCAAGACCCTGAAACTGAACTGCAGCATAGTGGCCAAGACCATACAGCGGTTTAACAGGACAGGTTCCACTCAGAACAGGCCTCGCCATGTTCGTCCAAAGAAGTTGAGTGCATGTGCTCAGCGTCATATCCAGAGGTTGTTTTTGGGAAATAGACGTATGAGTGCTGCCAGCATTGCTGCAGAGGTTCAGGGGGTGGGGGATCAGCCTGTCAGTGCTCAGACCACACGTCACACACTGCATCAAATTGGTCTGCATGGCTGTCATCCCAGAAGGAAGCCTCTGCTAAAGATGATACACAAGAAAGCCCACAAACAGTTTGCTGAAGACAAGCAGACTAAGGACATGGATTACTGGAACCATATCCTGTGGTCTGATGAGACCAAGATTCTTATTATTAGGAAACTTATTTGGTTCAGATGATGTCAATCGTGTGTGGTGGCAACCAGGTGAGGAGTACAAAAACAAGTGTGTCTTGCCTACAGTCAAGCATGGTGGTGGGAGTGTCATGGTCTGGGGCTGCATGGGTACTGCTGGCACTGGGGAGCTACAGTTCATCAAGGAAACCATGAATGCCAACATGTACTGTGACATTCTGAAGCAGAGCATGATCTTCTCCCTTCTGAGACTGGGCCGCAGGACAGTATTCCAACATGATAAGGACCCCAAACACACCTCCAAGACAACCACTGCCTTGCTAAAGAAGCTGAGGGTAAAGGTGATGGAGGGGCCAAGCATGTCTCCAGACCTAATCCCTATTGAGCATCTGTGGGACATCCTTAAATGTAAAGTGGAGGAGTGCAAAGTCTCTAACATCCACCAGCTCCGTGATGTTGTCATGGAGGAGTGGAAGAGGACTCCAGTCACAACCTGTGAAGCTCTGGTGAACTTCATGCCCAAGAGGGTTAAGGCAGTGCTGGAAAATAATGGTGGCCACACAAAATATTGACACTTTGGGCCCAATTGAGATATTTTCACTTAGGGGTGTACTCACTTTTGTTGCCAGTGGTTTAGACATTAATGGCTGTGTGTTGAGTTATTTTGAGGGGACATCAAATGTACACTATTATACAAGCTGTACACTCACTACTTTACATTGTAGCAAAGTGTAATTTCTTCAGTGTTGTCGCATGAAAAGGTATAATAAGATATTTACAAAAATGTGAGGGGTGTACTCACTTTTGTGAGATACTGTGTATATATATATATATATATATACAGTATATATAATGCATTTCTTTGTTGCAGTAAAACTTATGTTATAAGAGGATTTAGTAAGAGCGATCGGGTCAACCTCGTGGTACTGTTTCAAGCCACCTGGATGCTTCTTCTGGAGATGTAAAAAACCGCACTGACTCTCCATCCTGTACTCTCAGACGGGCGGGAAATAGCATACTATATTTGATCTTGCGATTGCGGAGATCCAATTTGATCTGATCGAACTATCTTCTTGACTTTTGTGTGTCGATGGAGAAATCTGGGAAGATCATGAGTCTCGCTCCCTCATGGCGAAGCACCTCGATCTTTCTCGCCTCCCGCAAAACCAGATCTCGATCCCGAAAATTCAGGAGTTTCAGAATAAATGTGCGTGGAGGAGCTCCCGGGGCCCCCGGGTAGCAGGCATTCTATGTGCCCTCTCCACCACAAAGACATCAGAGAACTTGGCATCTGGAAGAAGGGTGCACAGCAAGCGCTCAGTAAACGTCGTGGGGTCTTTACCTTCCGCGCCCTCTGGTAATCCCACTATCCGGAGGTTGTTCCTTCGATTTCTGTTCTCTGCGTCCTCCGCACGAGCTTCCAGGACTTTTATTTTGGTCTGCAGGGTGCGGAGTGAGACTCCCTGGTCTTGTAGTGTATCTTCTGCCTCCCCCACTCTTCTTTCAGCTTCAGTGAGCCTGGAGCGGAAACAGTCCATGTCTCTACGAATGAGGCTAATGTCCAGCTGCATGCACTCTATTTTCCCCATCAGGGTAGTTTGGCAGGTAGTAATAGCCTGCATGAGGGCTTCAAAGTTAATTTGTTCCCGTAGAGCTGCTTCTCCCTCCTCTGCCTGAGACGCCATGCTGGCCGCTGTGGCGGGAGACTGGCGCACTATGGAGGCCTGCTTCTTCGGAGTACTCCGGGGCTTGCGAGATGCCTGGGAGTATCTCCCTCCGGTCATACCGGTCCCATGTTATACTTACCTGCTCCCGCTACCAGAAAGGCTTTGGCCCTGAGGAAAGGTCCCAGCTTCTGATGTCTCTGCTGTCCACCTGGTAAAGAGTTTTTATCTCTGTTTCCCTTTGAAACCAGGAACTCAGCAAGAGAGGAGGCCCCGTAAAAAGGGGGAGCAATGTCACATTTTTCACATTCAAGCGTTCCACGCTACAGCGCTGAGTCTTTCCCAATTGTGTGCACTTGCCGGCTTCCAGCCAATCACAGAGGAAGTGCTGTTTTTAAGCGCTAGTGTGTACTTTGTTCAGTGTTTGAGCAATGCATTCACATGCTAGCAGCAAGACCCCTTGTGATATCTTTAGAATTTTTAACTGTACTCCAGCATTCCTACTGTCTTCAGTCTGTTCCAGCCTTGTGCTCCCCGTGTGTTCCAGCCTCTTTCCAGCCTTGTGTTCCCAGTGTGTGCTTGCCTGTTTCCATTCTTGTGTTCCCACTGTGTCCCAGCCTGCTCCCAGCCTTGTGTTCCTTAGTCTGTATCCTGCTCTCAGTGCTGGGACAAGGCCATTTGGTGCCCAGGGCGAAGATGGCAAACTGCGCCCCCCCCCCCCCCCCGTTTTTCATTCAGATATCCCCGCACAAAGTCAAGGACGTCGTATGACAACCGGCGGGCGGGAAGTGGTTAAAACGCATTTTTTTTTTAACACAAAGTTGTCCATTTATACAATATTTCTAACACATAACATGTACATACCAAAAATGACACCCCAAAATAAATTCTCCTACTCCTCCTAAGTACGGCGATACCACATGTGTGAGACTTCCACAGCCTGGCCACATACAGAGGCCGAGCATGGCTGGGTATAACTGAGCATGGCTGGGTATAACTGAGCATGGCTGGGTATCACCGAGTATTGCAGACTATGGCTGGATATGGAAGGGTATGGCTGGGTATCACAGAGTATTGCAGAGTATGGCGGGGTATTGCAGAGTATGGCAGGGTATTACAGAGTATGGCAGGGTATTACAGAGTATGGCGGGGTATTGCAGAGTATGGCAGGGTATTACAGAGTATGGTGGGGTATTGCAGAGTATGGCAGGGTATTACAGAGTATGGTGGGGTATTGCAGAGTATGGCAGGGTATTACAGAGTATGGCAGGGTATCGCCGAGTATCAGAGGGTATTGCAGGGTATTGCATGGTATTGCGGGGTATTGCAAAGTATTGCAGAGTATTGTGGGGTATTGCAGGGTATTACAGGGTATTGCAGAGTATTGCACAGTATTGTGGGGTATTGCACAGTATTGTGGGGTATTGCAGAGTATTGCACAGTATTGTGGGGTATTGCAGAGTATTGCACAGTATTGTGGGGTATTGCACAGTATTGCACAGTGTTGCAGGGTGTTGCAGAGTATTGCACAGTATTGTGGGGTATTGCACAGTATTGTGGGGTATTGCACAGTGTTGCAGAGTATTGCACAGTATTGTGGGGTATTGCACAGTGTTGCAGGGTATTGCAGAGTATTGCACAGTATTGTGGGGTATTGCAGAGTATGGCGGGGTATCGCCGAGTATATCTGGGTATTGCAGAGTATTGCACAGTATTGTGGGGTATTGCAGAGTACTGCACAGTGTTGCGGGGTATTGCAGAGTATTGCGGGGTATTGCAGAGTATTGCACAGTATTGTGGGGTATTGCAGAGTATTGCGGGGTATTGCAGAGTATTGCACAGTGTTGCGGGGTATTGCACAGTATTGCAGAGTATTGCACAGTGTTGCGGGGTATTGCACAGTGTTGCGGGGTATTGCAGAGTATTGCACAGTGTTGTGGGGTATTGCAGAGTATTGCGGGGTATTGCACAGTGTTGCGGGGTATTGCAGAGTATTGCGGGGTATTGCAGAGTATTGCACAGTGTTGTGGGGTATTGCAGAGTATTGCGGGGTATTGCACAGTGTTGCGGGGTATTGCAGAGTATTGCGGGGTATTGCAGAGTATTGCACAGTGTTGCGGGGTATTGCAGAGTATTGCGGGGTATTGCAGAGTATTGCGGGGTATTGCAGAGTATTGCACAGTGTTGTGGGGTATTGCAGAGTATTGCACAGTATTGTGGGGTATTGCAGAATATTGCACAGTATTGTGGGGTATTGCAGAGTATTGTGGGGTATTGCAGAGTATTGCGGGGTATTGTGGGACATTGCAGAGTATTGCACAGTATTCTGGGGCATTGCAGAGTATTTTGGGGCATTGCAGAGCATTAGGGATGGCTGAGCATGGATGGATGGCTGGATGTCACTGAGCAGCGCTGTGGGCACTACACATCCAGCCCACAGCGCTGCGAGAGGGGAATTCTGGGAGGACGTCATAGTACGTCCTCCCAGAGTTAAGCAACCGCCCTGTAGCCGTCATTCGGCTATGGGCCGGTTGTTAAGTGGTTAAACAGCAGCGGTGGTCATTGGTCATTAACCTCCTCTCAGCCTCCTCCCCTCCCCCAATCCAGCCATTTATTAATCTGTTTTTTAGTGTTTACTTACACAAGTTCAGACTCAGAAGTTCTGAGTCTGAACTTGTGTAAGTAAACACTAAAAACAGATTAATAAATCTGAGGCTGAGGCGAGGTTAATGACCAGTGACCACCACTGCTGAAGATCTGAGTCAGAACACTGGCATACATGACACTGGCACTGCACTCTTCTACCTTCGCTTCCTTCCAGATTGAATCCAGCAGCAGCTACTAGAGCCAGCCAGCCAGCCAGGCAGGCAGCAGCTCCTTAGCTCCTCTCCTCTCCTCAGCTCAGCTCAGCTCGCTCGCGGTGACAGCGCGCCGACACAGCTCACAGCTCCCGGCTCCCGGCTCCCGGCTCCCGCCTCCCGCCTCCCGCCTCCCGCCTCCCTGTGCTCCTCTGCGTCCTCCCACCTCGCCTCCGGCCGTGTGTGACGTCACGGCGCTGGCAGAGACTACGGCACTCCTCCATAGGGGAGTAAACTGTAACAGAGTAGTTTGTGCTGAGGGAAGGGAGGATGCAGGAGCACACAAAGGCAATTTGTACAGTGCCGCTGGGGACTGTAAATGCACTGGACTGTTGTATTATTGTACACATTGGCGGGCGGCGGCCGTGGCAGAACGTCACTTGCAGGCTGCGCCCCCCCCCTATAGCAAATGGTAGCGCCCAGGGCACGTGCCCCTTCCGCCCCTGCCTTGTACCGGCCCTGCCTGCTCTTGTCACTCTTTGCACTCCTACCTGCATTCCGTCTTCCATCACCTCTATGTCTCTCTGTACACTTCAGTTTGTTACTTGCCTCCCTGCATCAGTGCGTTTCCCCTGTGAGTTCCAGCCAGTCTAGAAAAAAGCACCTATGAACTTCCAGCCTTTTTTTCTCATTTGTCTCTCAGTGTATCGCAGTGCTCTCTTGCTATTTCCCTGTGTATTCTGCTGCCTGTAAGTCCTTTGGCCCAACTGCAAGGGAGTTCTCCCCTGCTCTCAGTTGCAGCCTGCTCAGGTGATTTGGAGGAACGAAACCAGGTTATGTGCTATGTATGTTAAGCCATTTGCATGAACACAATGTGTTTCACCCTAAGCATTCACTACCAGTCGGCAGAGTTATTGAGGATACCAGATAGGCCTGGGGCCTCATCAACGTTGGTGTTTTTTGGGATTTGTTATCAACACATAAAGATGCTTGTGAAATATGACAAAACAGACATAAAATATATTTGATTTCACGGTCTAGGATCAGTCTCAGAGGCCAATGGCTGTAGTCAGCAGAAATATACCAGTAAATCCTCCTAGCGGAAGACGTGGGTTCCCTGGGGTGCAGGCTGTAAGTACTAGCTAGTATATACCAGAGCTCCTGATGGTGGACATGGGTTTTGCTATGTGCTAATACCATTTTGCGATCCTCAGGATCGCCCCACCAGGAGGTGAGCAAGCCGGGGACCAGTAGCAGATGTAGCAGATAGGGATCAACAGAAGCATAGTCAGTAACAAGTAGTAGCTAGATGGGATCAGACAGAAGAGTATTTGATGAACAATGCGCCAAACTTTTGTTTACCGGGCATTTGGGTTCAGCACATTGTGGATCGGGTGGACAGATTATTGGGTGGGCCTGTGGATGACCCAGCTGTCATGGTACACGTTGGTACCAATGACAAAGTTAGAGGAAAATGGAGATTCCTAAAAAATGATTTCAGGGACTTAGGAGCTAAATTGAAGAGTAGGACCTCCAGGGTAGTATTCTTAGAAATACTACCGGTGCCACAAGCTACACCAGAGAGGCAGCGGGAGATTAGGGAATTAACAAGTGGCTGAGGAGCTGGTGGAGAAAAAAGGGGTTCGGGATCCTAGAGAACTGGGCTGACATCTCAGTTAGTTACTGGCTCTTTAGGAGGGACAGACTGCACCTAAATAGGGAGGGTGCAGCTCTTCTGGGAAAGAAGATGGCTGAAAAGTTAGAGGGGCTTTTAAACTAGGTGTTGGAGGGGAGGGTCCAGATGTAGAGATAGCCAGAATTTAGCAAGGTTCAGCGGGTAAAATTGGGGGCATTATTGGTAGGGTGACTAGAATACCAAAACCCAAGGTAAGTAAGTTGGCACATCCAAATTGCAGCGTCATCATAACAACTAACAAGGAAATATTGTGCGACAGGACAAAATTACGCAACTTGTATAACAATGCTAGAAGTCTAGTAAATAAAATGGCATAACTGGGGCAGAAGGATTTTGTTTTTGTGGGAATTTCAGAAACTTGGTTTGACAGCTTACATGATTGGCTGGCAGCCATTCAGGGATATTCACTATATCGTAGGGACAGGGAGGGTAGGAAAGGGGGAGGGGTATGCATGTATATCAAGAATGATGTGCAAGTAAATGTGAGGGACAACATCACTAATGGAGATAGGAGGAGGTGGAATCCTTGTGGGTGGAGCTCCAAAGAGAGGAAAATAATGCGAAAGTAATAGTGAAAACAATAGAAATCTCTCCTGCGCTCAGGTGTCCAGTGACTATATATGTGGTGAGACCACCTTAGTAAGGTAATGCCTGACGTCTTGCAGCCCTCCTTTGAACAATGGGTATTCATAAACTAAAAAGAAACAAGAAAAGAAGGAGGGCACACCAACCTAGTGCATTACCACTGGTAAACTTTATTACAGCATAAAAACAGCAAGATATATACTCACAAACGAGCTATCAAAAACGGCTTTGACAAGGGCGCAGATGCGCTGTTCTGAAGATCGACACACCAGGACCTGATGTCAAGAGGGTCAGACCGATACAAATGGCTGATGGCTAACGCGTTTCGGGGAGCACCCCTTTCTTCAGAGCCTGAGCGGGCTCCCCCAAAACGCGTTAACCATCAGCCATTTGTATCGGTCTGACCCTCTTGACATCAGGTCCTGGTGTGTCGATCTTCAGAACAGCTCATCTGCGCCCTTGTCAAAGCCGTTTTTGATAGCTCGTTTGTGAGTATACATCTTGCTGTTTTTATGCTGTAATAAAATTTACCAGTGGTAATGCACTAGGTCGGTGCGCCCTCCTTCTTTTCTTGAAAGTAATAGTGGGCATATGCTACAGGCCTAACAAATATAGGATAAATTGTAGCGCTAAAACACACATGTATTAATAGTGAATAAAGTTCAAAGTGCATGTAGACGTAATGTCCCAAGTGAAAAGGGAATATATAATCCAAATAGGACAACAGTCCGCAGTGAGATTAAATAATCTGTGTATCGATCCTGTCTGCTTCCCAACCGTCAACTTGTATATCATCAACTTTAGCGAATAGATGGAATACGCTTACCAGAGAGGTTGGATTCTACTGCCATGAGCATAGAATCAATGGAGCTTGATGCCACCCTGGGCAAAGTAGTGAAGTGTTGGAGGCAAGGGTAGAGCCTCTACAGGGCCGGGACGTCCCCTCTATGTCCACCGAAGCAGAGCCAAAATGGATTCCAAAAAGCAAAGTGGTTTCTCAGTTCTCCAGGATATGTGGAAAAAGGAAGGAATGCTTCCACATAGTGTAATTCTGGGTGTTTTTATTCATAAAAAAAACACAATACATATAAAAAGTGATCACAAAGTAAAGTAAAAGCAGTGTATAGGGTCTGTAAAAGCCACCCTACGCGTTTCGGTCCAATGGCCTTCAACAGGGACCTCCTATCACAGCATGGAATGGCAGCAAGGCTGGGAAATGTTATTGTAATGGGGGATTTTAATTACAGTATCTCAAAGGGTTGAGTACACCTCTCACATTTATGTAAATATTTTATTACATCTTTTAATGTGACAACACTGAAGAAATGACACTTTTCTACAGTGTAAAGTAGTGAGTTTATGTGTATAAAGTGAGGCCAGAACATATTGGCCCTATAAAGGATGATGAAGGGAAATTGGTTACAAAAGGCAATAGTTTTAAATGCATTCTTCTCCTCAGTTTTCACAAAGGAAACAGGGGGATACAGTAACCAAGACTGTAATGTTAATAAAACGTCACAGAATGTACCCTCATGGCTAACAGAAGCCAGTATCAGAAATAGACTTGAAAAACTTAACTGGACAGTTTATGGACAGTTTACTGATTGGAATGGTACCAGCTGATTGGAGAAAAGCCATTGCGGTACCAATTTTTAAAAAAGGGCTGACATATATCCCTGGGTATACTAGTATTCCGCGCTCAGGACAGACGCCAATACGAACTGCAGCCCCCCCAGAAAAGGAAGTGAAGTCCAAATGCTATAAACTATAAAAAATGGGGGATTGGCGCTGTTCACTATTAAAATAATGGTAAAATCTCTCACCACAAGGGAATATCTAGGCTACAAATCTGAGTGAAACAAATTTGTGAAAAAACGTTGAAAAAGTAATAATTATTGAATACGTATAATCGCATGAACATTAATTGTGCAAATCCATCCAGAAAATGGTATATATATTTCCACGAATATGACTGAGGCTACCAATAAACATACGAACTGCTTATAGTAAAAATTTAAATAGAAATGGAAGATATATACAAAAAATATTAAAACAAAAATAAAAAATAAAATAAAATATACAAAAATTAAAATAAAAATAAAAAATGAAAAAAAAATATATATATATTTTAAGAATACCCTGGAAAACAGTGAATAATAAACAATCCAAATGGTGTTATACAAATTGTGTGTATAGAATCTAAATTGTGATCATACAAAAAGTGAAACAAAATTTTTTTTTAAAAAATTAAGGTGTGTGTAGAATCTAAAGTTGTGATCATATACCAAGTGAAGCAATGGTAAAAAATGTAAATATATAAAGATCAGTGATAATAGTCCGTGCATACAAAAATATCAAAAGTATCAAAAGTGTCCGTGCATACAAAAATTTCAAAAGTATCAAAAGTGTGATGCATGTATCAAAAAATTGTCCTGTGTATAAAAAATCCTTGTGCAGGAATCTGGTGTATTTCCAAGTGATTCCGGATGAGTCTCTTGAGATTGATGTGAACCGTCCTCTATGGAACCCCCACTAGTGTCCCCACTCACCGGAACGCCCAACCCCTGCAGGGGTAATGGGCATATAAACGTGAATCTGATGGTCCAAGCGATCGATGTCCCCTTCAGCGACTCCTCCCTACTTGTGTCACCAATGTGCTCTGAACAAATCCATAACCTCCACCTAAACACAGTCTCAGGCTAAGAAACCATTACACATGTAACCCATGCATGCAGCCCTTTTTAAAAAATACAATCTTATATAAAAATCTAGGGTACATGAAAGAAAGCCGCACACCCCTTAAACCAGGCCGATGGATGGCGGAGCATTTTCTTGGCTCTACGAAGCAGAAGCCCAGATGATAGTGTCCAGCTACTACCAGGGCAAAGAAGAATTTCCCTGACTGGGAATCGAGCCCAGGCCGTGGCGGTGAGAGCGCCGAATCCTAGCCACTAGACCACCAGGGTGTGCAGCTTTCTTTCTGTTTCTATATATAGGGACTCTCTGGGGATCCTAATGTAAGTAGGGAGGCTCTGATAAGAAGGGGAATATATATATATATATATATATAAATATATATATATATATATATATATATATATATATATATATATATATATATATATATATATATATATATATATTCCCCTTCTTATCAGAGCCTCCCTACTTACATTAGGATCCCCAGAGAGTCGTCCCCCCTTACATTAGGTTCCCCAGAGAGCCCCCCCCGCACATCAGGGTCCTCAGAGAGCCCCCCTTACATCAGGGTCCCCAGAGAGCCCCTCCTTACATCAGGGTCCATACAGAGCCCCTTCATTACTTCAGGGTCCCCAGAGAGCCCCCACCTACTTCAGGGTCCCCAGAGAGTCCCACCTTACATCAGGGTCCCCAGAGAGCCCCCCTTACATCAGGGTCCCCAGAGAGCCCCCTCTCACATCAGGGTCCCGAGAGAGAGCCCCATTACATCAGGGTCCCCAGAGAGCCCCCCTTACATCAGGGTCCCCAGAGAGCTCCTTCCTTACATCAGGGTCCCCAGAGAGCCCCCCCTTACATCAGGGTCCCCAGAGAGCCCCCCTTACATTAGGATCCCCAGAGAGTCGTCCCCCCTTACATTAGGTTCCCCAGAGAGCCCCCCCCGCACATCAGGGTCCTCAGAGAGCCCCCCTTACATCAGGGTCCCCAGAGAGCCCCTCCTTACATCAGGGTCCATACAGAGCCCCTTCATTACTTCAGGGTCCCCAGAGAGCCCCCACCTACTTCAGGGTCCCCAGAGAGTCCCACCTTACATCAGGGTCCCCAGAGAGCCCCCCTTACATCAGGGTCCCCAGAGAGCCCCCTCTCACATCAGGGTCCCGAGAGAGAGCCCCATTACATCAGGGTCCCCAGAGAGCCCCCCTTACATCAGGGTCCCCAGAGAGCTCCTTCCTTACATCAGGGTCCCCAGAGAGCCCCCCCTTACATCAGGGTCCCCAGAGAGCCCCCCTTACATTAGGGTCCCCAGAGATCCTCTCCTTATATCAGGGTCCCCAGAAAGCCTCCCCTTACATCAGGGTCCCCAGAGGGCCCCTCCTTACATCAGGGTCCCCAGAGAGCCTTCCTTACATCAGGGTCCCCAGAGAGCCCCCTTACATCAGGGTCCCCAGTAAGCCCCCGCTTACGTCAGGGTCCCTAGAGGGCACCCTTACTTTAGGGTCCCCAGAGGCCCCACTTACTTTAGGGTCCTCAGAGATACCCCCCTTACATCAGGGTCCCCAGAGGGACCCCCTTACTTCAGGGTCCCCAGAGAGCCCCCTTACATCAGGGTCCCCAGAGGGCCACCCCTTACATCAGGGTCCCCAGAGGGCCAACCCTTACATCAGGGTCCCCAGAGAGCTCCCCCCTACATCAGGGTCCCCAGAGAGCCCCTTCCTTACATCAGGGTCCCCAGAGAGCCCCCCCTTACATCAGGGTCCCCAGACAGTCACCCCCCTTCCAGAGGTTCCCCTGTACCTGGCTGGTCTCCGCTGTGCACCTTGGATCCCAAGCACATCTCTGTACCCCCCCACCTGCGGGGAAGTGGGAGGCAGCGATCGGCAGCTCTATGGTGTCCACTGCCGCGGGATCTCCCTGGGGCTTGTAGTTCTCTCTCTGACTGTATCCACTGGAGAGGGGAGGGGCCTCTGACCCGGCATTTATCATCAAGAGTGATGAAGCAGAGTGACTCACTGAAGAGTAAAGCCGATACATGCCCCGGTCAGAGGCCCCCCCCTCTCCACTGTATACATTCAGAGAGAACTACAAGCCCCGGGGAGATCCCACGGCTCGCGGGTACCATAGAGCTACCAATTGCTGCCTCCCACCTCCCCCCTGCATGTTAAAGGGACAGCCAGGGGTGCAGGGGGAGATGCCGGGTCTTGGGGCCCTCCCACAGTGGCAGAAGGCCAGGGCCTAGTCACAAGTGCGACTGCAGCGACCCCTATAGTTCCACCACTGCCATAATGGGGTAAGTGCCAGGAAGCCTGACATGCCCAGACTAAGTTTGATAGTGACCCAGAGCTTGTTTAGTAAAAGTATGGTTGGCATCGAGGTGGAGCACTGAGATAGACGGCCTCAAGATGAGAAACAGCAGGAATATTCAGCATATCAGGAAAAAGTAGTTTATGGATTGGGTCTGTTAGGTCCTCCTCCCCCCAGCCACCTAGGTGTTGAAGCTGTGAGGCCAGGAAGTAGAGTATCATGTTGGGCACTGCCAGCCATCCTTGGTCCCTACTGTATTGAAGTGTGGATAATTAAATTCTAGCTATCTTCTATTTCCAGATAAGACTTCTGAAAATGGTGTCAAGGCATACAAACCATCTACGGGGAACCCACTGAGGGGAGTTGTGGAGTATATACAGAAGCTGAGGTGCCCATACCATCTTTATAAGATTAACCCTACCTGTAACTGAGATCGGGAGCTTACACCAAGCCGTACATTTAACTTGTAATTTAGCAATAATGGAGAGTGAGTTAAGGGTTAAGTACTTGGTAGGGTCCAGGGTTACCTGCACCCCCAAGTACCTAAAGGAGGAGACAATCTGTAGAGACTGGGCACAGTCAGGTAAGGGTTTAGTCAGCTCCTCCAGTGGTGGAAGGGCTGACTTACTCCAGTTTATTGAAAAGCCAGAAAAGGTACCAAATTAAGTTATTAGGGACATAACATTCTGCAAGGAGGTAGATGTGTCCCCTAAGTGCAGGAGGGTGTCATCGGCATATAAAGAGACTTTGTCCTCAACAGGCCCTCTAATAAAACCCACTATCGATGGTGAAGCCCTGACTGTCTCTGCCAAAGGTTGCAGGGCTAGTGCGAACAGGGGCGACAACGGGCACCCCTGTCTCGTGCCTCTGTAAAGACTGAAAGAGTCAAAGAGGCGGCATTGATGTGTAGCCTAGCAGTGGAATTAGTGTATAACAGTTGGACCCATTTAATGAATATCTCCCCCAATCCGAGCGTCTCAGGACCTCCCACAAGTACGGCCACTCAGCGCTGTTGAACGCTTTGGCAGCGTCAAGGGACAGCACCGCCCTATTGCCTGGGTTGTCTACCGGGATCAGTAAATTAAGAAATAGGCGCCTAATATTCAATGCTGTTGACCTAGAAGGAATAAATTCTGATTGGTCTCGGTGAGTTTTTGGATAACAGACGCTAGACTGGTAGCCAAGGCTCTGGCTAAGAGTTTTATGTCTGTTGTTAATAAGGAAATCGGTCTATAGGAGTCCGGAAGAAGAGGGTCCTTGTCTGGCTTAAGTATGAGGATAATGGTAGCTTCTGACATCTACGGAGGCAGGTGGCCCAATTCCAAGGCCTTTGTCAAAGTCGGCTTCAATTGAGGCATCAGAGATTCAGAATATTTTTTGTAGATCTCTGCAGGCAACCCATCCGCCCCTGGAGATTTACCCGGGGGGGGGGAGGGCCAATGCCTCCAGTAGCTCGGCTATGGTGAGGGGGGCGTTTAACATGTCCCTATCAGACCGGGAGAGCTGTGATAATGCACACCTCGATAGGAAATCCTGAATTGCTAAGGGAGTACAGGAGACCTTAGAGGAGTACAGATCAGAATAAAAAGCCAAGAAGGCTGCAGCTGTTTGTTATTTTTACTGTTATTTGTAATTGTTATTGTTTTCATTAAACCTCCTGCCTTATTGGAAATGTATTGCCTGGTCATTCGTTACTTTTCCACATCAGTATACAAGAAGCAAGATATTGTGTCAGTGCCTGGACTTGAATGTGGAACCTCTGCTGTGTCTGGCGATGACTCTTCTAGTTGAGCTACCTGTGATGCTACACAGTGCCCTGTTTGATCCATTGGACAACCCCACCTTGTGCCTTAACTTTAGAATATTGTGCTACCACTCGTTATTGACCCTTGCCATGTTCCTTGACTACGCTTCTGCCTGATCCCAACCTGCAACTACTTGTTACTGACCTTTGGCTTGTTTTACTGACTACGCTTCTGTTTGATCCTTACCTGCTTATCTGCCTCTGGACCCTGGCTTGCTCACCTTCTGGTGGGCAATCCTGAGGGCAGCAACCTGGTACTAACACGCAGCAAAATCAATCTCCACCATCAGGAGCTCTGGTGAACTCCATTTAGTAGTTAGACTCCGCACCTCAGGTGGGCCAGCGTCATCTGCCAGGATTACTGCCTGTGTACCTATCCTGCTTGTGGGTGGTGGTAGTCCCACTACTGCTATAGCAACTGGTCTTCCAGCCTGACCCCTGATCATGACAGAATAATCTGGCCCAAACATGGAGGCCACTATAGCAAACGTTGTGGCTCCTATTAGCCAGCAAATTGCTGAGCTGCAGAAATTCGGTGTTACCTACAAAGAAAAAGTTGCCAAACTAGAAAGTATGGTGGAAAGGCAAGAAGGGGAGATTCATACCCTGCAGAGACAAATGCTGGACTGGGATGATACTAAGTTTAATGGAGACCACTGCTATTACCGCTATGGTTTCCTTAATCAGTGTCACTCATATTTCCAAATGCACCCCGCTGCATTTCCTTCTGAGAAAAGGAAGGTAATGTTTATTCTCGAACTTCTAACTGGAGAAGCTCAAACTTGGGCCTCCCATATATAGAACAAGATGGTGCCACTTTGAATAACCTTCAGGCTTTTTTGACAACGATGAATTAGGTTTTTGATTATCCCAACCGCTGTGCTACTGCCGAAGAAAAGTTGCATAGTCTGCAAGTCAGGGTAAAAGCTCTGTCGCTGAGTACACAGCTGAATTCAGATGTTGGATCGCAGACATAGGTGTGCACAGCCTATTGCATTAGGGTGTGCACCCCAAAACTCAAACACACATGCGTGTGTATCATTATATATATATATATATATATATATATATATATACACACAAAAACACTCACATATATGTACATAAAACCACCCATTTATGTGCCTGCCTGACCCCAAGTGCCTTTGTTTACCTTTTTATTAAAAAATAATAAATGCATAGATGTTTGCTAGGGCATTTATTCTTTTTTAAAACTGGAGACTGCAAAGTATTGTGCCCGCAATCAGCAGAGTGCGGGTGAAGCGTCAGGCTCCTGCATACACTGCCTACAGTTCTGTTGCCCGTACAACTGTATGGCTGTCATTGCAGAGCTGTAGGCAGTGTGAATAAACTACATGTGTGCTGATTAGGGTGACCACATTTCCAAACTGCCATTCAGGGACAATTTTGGAGGGGGGGGGGGGGGGGGTTGAATGTAGTTTCGGGGTTGGCGAGATTTCGGCGACGAGTGATTTGTCGGGTGAATGGCTGGTTTTAGCACTTATATTATCCCAATACCATGCTTGGCATGTATTTCTATTGTTACATTGTAATAATAGACCCCCTCCCTTAGTACAGACCCCCTTCCCTCAGTATAGAACCCCCTCCCTCAGTAGGGACCCCCTTCTACTAACTGTAGCCCCCTCCCTCAGTCCGGCCCCCTCTCCACTAAGTATAAGCCTCCTCCCTCAGTACGGACCCCCCCCCCACTAACTATAGGCCCCCTCCCTCAGTACGGACCCCCCACACTAAATATAGACCCCCCTCCCTCAATACGGACCCACCTCTCCACTAAGTATAGGCCCCCTCCCTCAGTACAGACCCCCCCACTAACTATAGACCCCCCTCCCTCAGTACAGATCCCCCCTCTACTAACTATAGACCCCTCCCTCAGTACGGCCCCCTCTCCACTAAGTATAAGCCCCCTCCCTCAGTACAGACCCTCCCCCCACTAACTATAGGCCCCCTCCCTCAGTACGGGCCCCCCTCCACTAACTATAGGCCCCCTCCCTCAGTACGGGCCTCCCTCCACTAACTATAGGCCCCCTCCCTCAGTACAGACCCTCCTCTCCACTAAGTATATACCCCCTCAGTAAAGACCCCCCTCCATCAAGTATAAATTCCCCTCCCTCAGTACAGACTTGCCCCCTCAGTATAGACCCCCCCACTAAATAAATACAGACCCCTTCTCCATTATTATAGACCCCCCTCCCTCATTATAGACCCCCTTCAGTACTGACCCCCTCCCTCATTATAGACCCCCCTAGGTACAGAACCCCCCACTAAGTAGAGAACCCCCCACAGTACAGACCCCCCCTTCCACTTGTGCTAGTGGAGAGGTGGGTGTCAGAAACGTGCTGGGGGGGGGCACTTTTTACCCTTTTCCTGATCACTATCCATGCCCCTTCTCTGTCCATCTACATAAACATAATATAAGCTTAGAACAGACCTCAGATCAGCGCCAGGAATCCACAGCGGTGTCCCTCTTACCTCTCTGCATACTTGTAAATAGCCGAGGAGGGGGAGGCGGCTTCGGTCTGCTCTGCAGTACGAGGCAGGGAGAGACATCCAGGTAACAGACAGTGCCCAGTGGATTAGTGTCTTTGAGGCTGCCCCCGCTGACAGCCTCGTCCGGCATGGTGGAGAGCATTAGGCGCGGAGGAGAAAGTTAACTTCTCCTCCACTTTGCATGCTGGGCAGTCTGTGAGGTCACTGGTTGCTAGCCGCCAGGCGGCTATAGCAACCAGTGACCAGAGTCTCAGGTGGAGCTGGAGGCAGAGCGAGCACCAGCGCTATAGCGGGGTTTGCTCGCTCTGTCAATTCCATTCCGGGACACTGTATTGTCCCGGAATGAAGGTGCCCGGGACCTGGGACAGACCTGCCACTTGCGGGAATGTCCCGGGCAATCCGGGACACGTGGGCACCCTAGTGCTGATCAGTGTGCCGGCTGCAGTGTTGGATTGAACTTGTAGTTTATACATTCTCAGATTCCTATGACTTAGCCCAGGTTCACACTGGGCTGCGGTAGTGCACGATTTTACTTCCGCCTGTCAGTCCCGATTTCGGCCGCGATTTTAGAGACATCTGTGCAGGTTTCTGCATGCATATCAATGTAAATCGCGGGCTGAAATCGCAAAAAGTAGTCATCATACCATACAGGGTTAATGTTCCTCTGGTATGTGATGATGTCAAGGCTTTGAGGTGAAGGAAGAGAAATTAGAATCAGGTAAGTGAAAGAGGATATCCCCCTCCCCCCACACACTGTAAGGATGGACTTCTTTACTGTCCTGGAGTTGGGCTGTATTATTATGATAATAGTTTTTGATCCTGGGACTTCTGAGGTGCTCCATAGATGTATTCCATATACACACACATTATATGTTATTAAAAAAATCATTTTAACAGGATATAATGTGTACGTGGAATACATTTATGTAACACCTCAGAAGTCCCAGGAATTCCTAACCTGTTAAAGAATGTTACTTCCTCTTTCAGTAAACCTGCCCTGCAAAGTGCAGGGCAGGTTTACAGCACAGAATTGTATAGTGGAAAATGCAGAGAAAGAAGGTTAGTACTCACAGGTAAAAGGCTGAGATCTTCAGTAAGGATGAGCTCTGGCGTGTTTGCACACCCCACGTGCAGAATCACAGACAGTGAGACATTGTCCCGATGCATGGCTGCAGAGATTGGGAAATGTCTCGCTGCCTGTGATTAGCGTAGCGCAGTGCCGACTTCCTGGCGGGCTCTGCATGTGGGGTGTGCAAACACACCGGAGCTCATCCTTAATCTTCAGTCATCCCCAGGGAGAGCTGTGCTGTGTGCTGGACAGGAGGAAAGAGATCGAGGGTGCACTGTGAAATCTCTTCCTGCTCCTCCCACCTGTACTGGAGCTGTGAAAGCCCCGACTCAGCCAGACAGGAACCCGAGGAGAGAGACAGTTTCCCCCCAAATGCTGCATTAGAGAGGAGTTCGGCAAGCTGTCTTCTGGCAACACAGGGCATAGGATGGTGAGTAACTCATGTGAGGACTGCAGCCACAGCTGTGAAGTAAGCAGTCAGGAAATATCCAATGCTCTCTGAGGTTCGCATGCTTCATCTCTGACAGCGGATGGCGGAGTGATATTCAGCTGACAGGGATGCTGTAGCCGGAACAACAGAGTCAGCATCGGAAATTGCGGCTGACTGACTAATTACTCAGTGGCTAGTGGCTGCAGTTCCCACAGGAGTTTTACACACCCATGACAAATAGTCCCACTTGCAGCAGTGTCAATTAGAAAAAAAAAGAGGGGGGCGTGGCCGGCCGTTGACCGAGATGGACGCGTGATCTCCTCGCTCCTCACGGACCTGCTTTGAAACAGCGCTTTCTGGGGACACAGCTCCAATCTGATGGGCAGAAACAGATCAGGCAAAACACCAAGGCAAGGGGGTACCTCTGGACGCTCTAACTCACGGGGTCCCCCGATCCAGTCCTACTTTCCTCTGCGCCCGAACTCCGCCATGCAGGAGGAAGAAAACATGGTGCCACAGCGCGCCACACAGCCGCCATCTCCTTCGCACCCATCAGCTTGGGGAGAGACTCAGGCAGCTGCAGGAACATCCACTGCCATGACTCCCGGAGGGATATGACCCGTAGCCGGCCTGCTACCAGAGCCTCAGCCCCATCGATACTGGGAGGCCTTCCCTCCTCCCCGCATAGAAACATCCCGCCGCCATCTTGCGGCCTACATGGAGGGCGACAAGCAACCTCACGGGTAAGTCCCCCTCTGATTCCCCGGCTTACAGGCCACCCCATTTGTGACCAAGACTCTGTATCCCTGAGGGGAACCCCTCCAGCCTTTCAACATTGGGGATTACCTCCTACACCCCACCAGGGCCGTTTGCAATCCCTGCCACGGCGGAGGTCGGCCTCACCAATCACCTTAACCCCATCCTCAGCCCCAAGCTCCCCAAAACCACAGAGGCCTCTCCAACCCCGCAAGGACAGCAACATGGGCCTCAATAGAGGGCCCCCACCCCCATCTTTTGCTCCCCAACTAAGCCCGGCTCCGCCATTGCAAACGGAGGACCAGAGAGAGTGGTTTGAACCCTGGGCCCCCTCCTCACAACCTCAGATTCCTCACCAAGCTTTGCCTAAGGTACCCTCCATTCTTACAGCAGATGAACTAATCTCGTGGAGGGAACAACTTCATTCATTGCCTACAAAAGCAGACTTTAAAATGCTGGTTTCTGAGGGTAAAGAAGCGTGCCGCAGTGAAATTAAAACCCTGCAGGCGGATTTTCGACAGCTGGCCACCCAGGTGGAAGACCTAGATGAAGACTTGCAAGCAACTAAGCTCACAGTACATAGAATTCAGTCACATCAAACAGACGATTATGCTCCGTAACATGCAACGCCATCTGGAAGATCTAGACAATCGTAATCGCCGCAATAACATTAGGGTCCGAGGGCTCCCGGAATCTTCTGGTCCAGAGGACCTTCAATCGATCCTCCAAACGATCTTCAACAACTTGCTGGGAGTCCCCATATCCACCCACATTGAAATGGACAGAGCCCACAGAGCCTTGCGGCCCAAAGACCAAGCATCTAAACCTACATAAGACATACTTTGCAGAGTGCACTCATTTGCGCTGAAAGAGGATATCATGTGCAAGGCCCGGGCGATCAAACCTATCCTGGTGGACGGTACTCCCATCCAACTCTTTCCAGATCTTTCGTGGATCACCTTGCAGAAGCGCCGGCTTCTTCAACCACTCCTCCACTCTCTCCAAGACAGCAACATCACCTACCGATGGGGGTTTCCATTCAGCCTCACAGCTACGCATGCTGGGAAGATAGCGACGCTTCGAGTCCCTGAGGACCTCCGTTTCTTTTGTGAAACTCTAATGCCGCGTACACACGGTCGGACTTTTCGTCTACAAAAGTCCGACGGACGCCGACGGAGTAAAGCTGGCTGACAATCCGATCGTGTGTGGGCTTCCCCGGACTTTCAGCGGACTTTCAGCTGACTTTTCCAGCCGCAAATCTGACGGACTTTAGATTTGAAACATGCTTCAAATCTTTACGTCGTGACTACGCCGGACCCAGAAATCCGCTCGTCTGTGTGCTAGTCCGATGGACAAAAACCCACGCTAGGGCAGCTATTGGCTACTGGCTATCAACTTCCTTATTTTAGTCCAGTGTACGTCATCACGTACAAATCCGTCGGACTTTTGTGTGATCGTATATAGGCAAGTCCGTTCGTAAGAAAGTCTGCCGCAAGTCCGCCAAAAGTCCGCCAAAAGTCTGACAAAAGTCCATTGAAAGTCTGTCGGACAGGCTGTCGGACCTTTGTAGCCGAAAAGTCCGACCGTGTGTACGCGGCATAACTCTCTCTATACCCGACCTCCCAGGCTGGGACATTATCCCTCCCCCTCCTCCCCCTCCATCCACCGGATGGCAAAAGGTACCTGCGAAGCGAAGAAGACCCCCCCCCCGGACAATCCTCGGATGAGTCCCAAGCACCGGCCGACTTGATCACCACCTCTGGTCCACACTGACTTGCCTGTTTTTTCTCTTTTTTTTTTGGATCCTCCCTGAATAGGCGAACCCTTTTTTGTAGTGATGTAGTAGCTATACACAGGTTGCCACAGTTAGCTTTTGTTTGTATCCTAGCTGCAACCACCGGGCTTACGCCTTTGGACGGCACATGACCCTCCAATGGGAGCTGACTATTGTCCCTCCTGGACATTGAGTCCTCCAGAGTCTTGCCCACCAGATTGAGGTTTCGACCTCTCTGTGGTCAGGTCTCGACCTGGATGACCCTTAATAACGGGCTGGCCGCCTGCCTGGTTTTGCCCACTAGTTCAGACAGTTTATTTCTTCATAACAGCTAGTATTGTCCCCTAGCTACTGCTTATACTATTCATAGATATGTTTCTTAGCAGGTTCCGGGTCATGGGTACTGATTGGACTTCGTTCCGACACTACCCCCCTAGTTCGCTCAGTGATATAACAGTCCCCCCTGGTTGATACTTACCCCCCTCGCTCTGGATAGACGATGGGGGTAACAAGGGACTTTAGATTTGCAACAAGATTGCTACCTCAAGCATGCTTATTTTATTTTTTATACATGTTTCTTAATTTTTCCCTCTTTTCTCTCTTCTTCTCACCATGCCTCGTCTCTCCTCTGCTCCCGAGCTGCTACCTGGGCGGAGGAACTTGTCCGTGGTCTCGACACACAATATCCTGGAACTGCATGCCAGATAAGTACACTTCAGCTAGACACAAGCTCCTTTACTGTTTATTGCCAATACCCCAAATAGTAAAATGATACAGATATACTCACATAATGTAAATGGCCTCAACTCCAACTTTAAACGTCAACTAGCACTACAAAGCTTTAGAGACTCTGGAGCAGAGGTCATTTTTATACAGGAAACACACTTCAATAAATTGGGTACCCTGGCATTTGCGTCGCGTTTATACCCTATGGGCTATTTGGCCTCAAATACTAAAAAGAGAGCAGGGGTGGCCATTCTAATTAAAAAAGGATCTCCATTCACTCCCACCTCCTCCTACTCGGTTCCGCAGGGACGTTTTCTGATCCTTAGTGGCAAGTGGCAACAATCGGACGTAACTTTCTGCAACATTTATGCACCAAATGTTAATCAGATGTCCTTTGTTACTAAGGTATATAACCGCCTCTTCCGCAACAAGCATTCTTTCCTGGTTATTGGGGGAGACTTCAATCTTCCATTCTCCCCCACCTTAGATAGAACATCTCTCATCAAAAAAACTCCCCCCCTCACGCCTTTCTAAACAATCCACACAATTTCGCCAGGTCACCCGAAAATTTGCTCTATTCGATGCATGGCGCGTCGAACATCCGACAGACCGACAATACTCCCACTACTCACACCCGTTTCACACACATGCTCGTCTAGATTACTTTTTTGTCAACGCTCCCTCCCTAAGGGCCCTTACTGCAGTAAACATCCTACCTATCTCATGGTCTGACCATGCTCCAATTGTTATGACACTAAAGCTGCATCCCTCCAAAGTCAAACAGTGCCATTGGCGGCTGAACGACTTTCTCCTGAAAGATCTCACATATAGGTTGGACATGGAAAAGACTTTAAAGTTATACTTTGTAGAAAACAACACTCCAGAGATATCGGTGGGAACCCTTTGGGAGGCACATAAAGCGGTCATAAGGGGACAGAGTATTGCACTCTTCACGGCTTGGAAGAAAAATGCCAAGTTGCTGAGACAGCGGACAACACAACGGTTACAGGAACTAGAATCTAGGCTCCTATCTTCGTCCTCTATCCGCTTATTGAGAGAAATTATCCGGCTTAGAGCTGTACTAAAAAGTATAGACATGGGTAGGGTAGAGAAAGCTTTATTGAGATTGCGCCAACTCTATTATGATAAAGGCAACAAGGCCCATACCCTATTGGCACGTAAACTTCGAGAACATACACATACATCAGCCCCTCAAGCTATCAGAGACACTAATGGCACCTTACAATTCCATCCGGACAGCATCGCACAACTCCTTAAGGACTATTACTCAGATTTGTATAACAACCCATCCATACCACACTTACCTATCCAGAGGATGTTTAAGGACCGGGTACAGTCCTACCTTGCCCCCAGCGGGGTATCCACTCTACCAGTAGAAGCCTTAGATTCCCTCAACTCCCCTATCACTGACGAAGAGATTTCGAGCACTCTGAAACACCTCCCAAATAATAAGGCCACAGGTCCGGATGGCCTCCCATATGAATATTACAAATCATTCCTACCTACCCTGCTTCCGCACATGGTTCGTTTATTTAACGGATTTATGGGCAAGGAAGAAATCCCTAGAGACATGCAGACATCTCATCTTACACTTATACCCAAGCCAGACAAGGACCACACGCTGTGCGGTAACTTTAGGCCTATAGCTTTATTAAACTTTTTGTTCCGGGGCGTCAAGCAGGGGACAATACTAGGAGAGCCATCAACTTAATAGATATCATTAATAGACAAAAAAATGAAGCTCTATTGCTTAGTTTAGATGCTGAGAAAGCCTTTGAGGGCTTTCGGGGGCCGTTCCTCAAGGCGATTAAGCACTTATATGCAACTCCAACTGCCTCCATCAAAACGCCCTTTGCGGCCACAACCACCTTCCCTATTTCAAATGGCATGAGGCAAGGTTGCCCGCTCTCCCCACTGCTTTTCGCCTTGTGCATCGAACCCTTGGCGGCCCAGATCCGACAGGATCCTAATGTTAAGGGCGTGCAGGTTAGAGGTCGGGAATTTAAAATGTCACTATTTGCGGATGATGTCCTCCTGACCCTGACACAACCACACACTACTCTCCCTAACCTCCATAAACTTTTGCAGGACTATGGATCCCTCTCAGGCTACAAGATTAACCCGTCTAAGTCGGAGGCCCTCCCGCTAAATTTATCTCCAGTGAAGGTCCAACACCTCTCGGCAAACTTTTCATATGCGTGGAAATCCCACTCCATTAAATATCTAGGGGTACATCTTACTCCGCGGTATGAATCTTTATATAACGCAAACTTCGGACCTCTGTTTGCATCCATTCGATCCCTTCTGGCCAAATGGAGACACTACCTGATGTCTTGGTTTGGTCGCATAGCGTCGATCAAAATGAACATATTACCTAAACTTCTGTATTGCTTTATGACCCTTCCAGTACCCATTCCACTACCCCATCTGACAAAACTACAAAATGACCTTTTAAATTTTACATGGAACTACAAACAGCACCGAATCTCTAGGTCGGTGTTGTTTGCTTCCAGAGGGGAGGGGGGATTGGCCTTTCCACACCTTCAACGCTATTACTATGCTGCACAACTGAGAGCTGTAGCTTCTTGGGTTACCTTGCCGGCCTATAACCGCTGGACCCAGCTGGAGAAGATATGGCTAGCGCCTATCCACCCGAATAATTTATTATGGAATGCCAACGCCAATGTTTCCTCCTCGGACTTACTGCACACAATGCATCTTTTACGCAATATCTGGAGGCGGCTAAACCAGAGCACCCCTTTACAATCTGAGGCCTCTTTAGTCACAGCCTTCCTTTATAACCCTAAATTACCTGACAGCTTAACCTCTCAGATGATCTCTCCATGGCTGCAAAAACAACTCTTCCACTATGGGCACTTAGTGGACCCAGTGTCTCGAACACTACTATCCTTTAAAAAACTCAGAACTAAATATGATCTCCCTCTCAGTGCCTTTTTTGGCTACCTCCAGATACGGCATTATGCACTTACCATCTCTCCTACCCTCCGATTTTCTAAGCCATCCCCTTTTGAGTGCTTAGTCTTGTCAGGTCCCACACAGAAGGGACTGACCTCAGACATATATAAAATCATAAACTCTTATGACATGATCACTAGAGGAAAACACAAGTACATGCGCAGGTGGGAAGAACAACTTGGGGAGGAAATAACACTTGAACAATGGGCTATTATATGGCGCTGGGCAGCTAAGGGCTCTATATGCACCCTTTACAAAGAAAACTCCTATAAGGTACTTTTTCAATGGTACCTTACCCCCTCACGCCTACAGACCATATACCCGTCGGCCTCGGATCGTTGCTGGAGGTGCCGCCGGGAACGGGGCACATTATACCACATATACTGGAGCTGTCCCTTCCTCCAACCCTACTGGCGAGCAGTTCGTGACCTCCTCCAGCGATTGTTTGAGGTAGATATTCCTCACTCCCCTAATTTTTTCATATTAGGCCTCCCTCCTGTCATACTCCCTAAACTAGCCAAAAAGCTAGCAATGCAAATACTTACAGCAGCCAGATGCCTAATTTCCCTACACTGGAAGAGCAGAAGTCCTCCATCACTATCGGATCTGTACACTAGAATTAAGGACGTAGAGGTCATGGAATCCATGATGGCCAGACTTATAGATAAGACAGATAGACACACAGCTACATGGGAACCATGGCACAGAAAGCTGGAACCCCCCCCCCATAATTGTATAATTCCATAAGCCCATGGGACTTTCCTCGCCCTGGAAAATGACACGTGCTTGGGGCCCCGGAGAGATGAGCTTTAAAGGTATGGACCTCTCTCTTTCTCTATCTATCTCTTTTCTTCCTCTATTTCTTTCTCTTTCTCTCCTCCTGTTTATAATTTTTTCTTTGAAAGGACTAGACCAAGCAATTTCCAAAAGTCATTTCAGTTTTATTGGGTGTAATTTCCCTGTGTTTCAAGAGAACTTTAGTATGAACATTATGCTCTTATTATTTTCTTTTTTCGTTATTTTATTGTCATAAAATGGCTTTCTGTTGTTGTATTACATGTAATGCCACTTTTATACATTGTAATATATCTTTTTTGGAAGCTCAATAAAAAATTATCAATTAAAAAAAAAAAAAAAGAAAAAAAAAAGAGTTGTCACACATCTTGGCAGCAAAAAAGCCCTGGGGTGTGTTGGATGTGCCTGGGCATTAGGGTGTGCCCAGGCACACCCGGCACACCCCGTGCACACACCTATGATCGCAGATACCACTTGGAACCCTGCAGCACAAAAGAGCCAGTTCTGCCACACTGGGCTGCGGGAGTGCACGATTTCTCTTCCGCCTGTCAGTCCCGATTTCGGCCGCGATTTTAGAGACATCTGTGCAGGTTTATCTGCACAGATGTGCACGTGCATCTGTGCACGGATGTCAATGTAAATCGCGGGCTGAAATCGCAAAAAGTAGTCATCATACCATACAGGGTTAATGTCCCTCTGGTATGTGATGATGTCAAGGCTTTGAGGTGTGTTGGATGTGCCTGGGAATTAGGGTGTGCCCAGGCACACCCGGCACACCCCGTGCACACACCTATTAACGCAGATACCACTTGGAACCCTGCAGCACAAAAGAGCCAGTTCTGCCAAGGGCTTTCTGAAAAGGTAAAGGGTGAGCTTGCCAGAGTTGAGACACCTAATGATCTTGAGGCCTTCATCCAATTATGTATCTGAATTGATCAGAGACTTACAGAAAGGAGGAAGGAGAGGTGGGTTTGTTTGTGAGTAAGGGCAGCATGTGTTTCTCTGCTAGTCCATTTGTTCAGGATTCCAAAGTTTCTCCTGATTCTAACACTTTACCTGCTTATCTGCTTCTGGGCTCTGGTTCGCTCACCTCCTGGTGGGGCGATCCTGAGGACTGCGAACTGGTACTAACATGCAGCAAAATCTATCTCCACCATCAGGACCTCTAGTCAACACCGGTTAGTAGTTAGACTCCGTACTACAGTTTAGCCAATGTCATTTGCCAGGGTGACTGCCTGTGTACCTATTCTGCTGGTCGATGGTAGTCCTGCTACTGCTATAGTAACTGGTCTTCGAGCCTGACTGTGATATATGGGCTGGAGAGAACACAATAATCTGGCAAACAGGAAGTGCAGAGCCATGGCTTAACGCGGTATTAAACCACGGCTGTTTGAAAAAATAAATTAAAAAAAACACCTGTAAGGCTTTTGCCGGAGCTGCAATGACATCACTTGATTATGTAGGCTCTGAAGGTTCAGCAAGGTATGCCGGACCTTCAGCGCGCATGAGCCGGTGACGTAACTGGCTGCATCCAGGGTGAATATCTCCTAAATGGTGCACGTTTAGGAGAGATTCATTTTACCTACAGGTAAGCCTTATTATAGGCTTACCTGTAGGTAAAAATCACCAAGCAGGCTTTACTACTGCTTTAAATCAGGAAGTTCATGAGAGGAGCAAAGGTTTCAAGCAAGAAGCGCCATAGCCAGACCCTACAGTGGACACAGGTTCACACCCAGATTCTGACATTAGATATATAAAAGTAGATCTTATACTTAAAGTGGATGTAAACCCACGCTCACCATTTCTAAAATTTTTCCATAGTGCTGATCTATAAGGATATACATGCCTCCTGCATGTATCATTACCTGTCAAATATGTCCCCTTTAGCTGTTTGGAGCCCTGCAACACTCTGGATTCTGTGGGCAGGTCTGTTGTCCAGGGCTCTGTGGGTGGTTTCGTGATGTCAGTAGACTCCCCGCTCACCTCTACACTCCCCTTGGCCAGGCATCGATATTTCTTACACTGAGCTTCTGCTGGTCTTGTGGATTATGTCCCATAATCACTAACATCCAGTCAAAACCCAGGAAAGTCAGAACATGACTTCAGCATGCCCAATCATGCTGAGGTGTGGAGCAGCCAATCCTGGGAGAGCTGGAGAAGAAAGAAGGGGGTATGTGAAGTACACAGAATGCCTCTCTCAAACTCATGCATGAAATAAGGAAATCACCTGTCCCTCACAGCAAGGGGGAAGAATGGACACCTATTTCTCTGGGTGTCTGTTTTTATTTTACTGAAGAAAGATAAGAGGTTTGCTCAGAGCGGGATTAACTCTTTGTGGCAAGACTGGGCACAGATGAAATGACATCCTCTGCTGTAACAGATATGAGTCTTAATTTTAAAAAAAATGGGGTTTACATCCACTTTAACTGAATGTCCTTCAGTTTGCTAAAACACTGTGAAATACTTGGCACAGTTTTCCCCTTTTTAATTCTTTTTGCATCTTTTTTCTGCAAATTTTCTGTCTATTTGCTATTGCTCCAAAGTCAGCTTCACATCACTGTGCTGTACCAGATTCCTGATAGTGACAATGGTATATGAAACATGCCTGTGCAATGTGTATTGCCGCTGCTGCTTGTAGTCTCTATTAAGGGCACAAGTGGGAGGGAGACAACATTGGAGCACAACCAGGAGACAGATGTTGCCCTATAACAGGAAGTGCCTGAACAAGGAACTTCGTGGCAGGATCACTAGGTATTAATGTACTAAAAGCTGCAGATTTAAAAGGACAGAATATAACTTTTGAACTTACGTTAACATGTTAAAGCTTAAATTATATTTTAATGCTGGGGTTTTTATCTACATTTAAGCTGAACTCCAGATAGGAAAAAAATTACCACATGTACATTCAATCATCTCATCAGTTGTGTAGTCATTAAAAATCAATTATACCTGCTACCTCTTCATTCATTCCCACTATCGTCTGATAATGTATATGCACAGACGGTACTGTGTTACCATTGGCCACTTAACTGCAGAATAGCTAACAGCAGAAAATAGTAAGAGTCACATGAAAGCTTTTTGTTCCTTTGATTTTATGCCTGTGATTCCATTAGACAAAAGAATCCCTCACAGTATATTGCAGGGTTGAAAGGGTACGAGTGTTTTCTATTAACTTCCACATCGAGGTCATATAGTGATCACATAATAGTCAACATTTTAAAATAATTTTTAGGGTCGCTTTGCTGCTGAGTCAACTCACATGCTCAGTTAACCACAGTCCACTATACTTCCAATTATATTATGTCCCCTGAATGAGTTTATATATTTTTGCTGTATATGACATTTGCAGAAAAGGGATTGGGGGGCACGCAAAAATGAGTTCTGACAACCCCAAACTGTATGGAAAGAATGAGGAAGTTGTATTGCATACTTAAAGAAGTTGTAAACTTCCCTGTGTAAGTTGTACCTATAGGAAAGCCTAGAATAAGGCTTACCTATAGGTACTGTAAATATTGCCAAAACCTGCGCTGTTTAGGAGATATTTACTGTATACTGCGCTGATGATGTCATCGGCGCATGCGCTCTGAAGGAATGGCTGCCCATGCCTTATGTTCAGAAGCGTGCACATGCGCAGGAGTGATGTTACGTGGCTCCGGCCAGTCACACAGCCTGAGCCTGCGGCCGTGGAAGGCAGACAGGTGAAGATTGATGTGGCCTGCAGCAGGGACGATGCAGGCTTTGTTTGCAGGTAAGTGTCACATGATGTGCTAGTATGCGATGCACAGTAGAACACAGCTCAGATTAACGCATAAAGCAAAGACAGAGGCAAAGAAGAGCCATCATAAATCTCATTAAAACAATCCAAGCTAGAAGCAGAGCAGGATGTTGCAAACTTCCATTAGCCAGAATCCTTGGAAGACCCTTACTGAGCCCTGTCAAAAATCTACTGTCTTAAATAGTCTGGTAGTTTAAAACAATATACATTTGAGTCTGTTTTTTTAATCTACCAGTGCCGAAATCCATTTATGTTTTATAAAGGGTATCTCCTGTATGCACTTGTCTGTCTATGTGTAACATCATCCGCTGCCCATGGTTGCCGGTGTACATCTCTGTATACCAGTGGCGGCAGGTGGGCTTCCTCCGGGCGGCAGGCGGCAGCTTCACACTGGGCCTTCTCCTTCCTTGGCTTCACGGCGTTGCGGCTTCCCCTGCATCGCCTCCCTCCTCGGTGGCCAATAGGATCCTCTCAGCCAATCAAGTCTCAGCACCCGCTTCCTGAGCCGGGATTGGCTGGGAGATGAATCAGGAAGACAATAGCGAATATTAATTAGCTATTGTCACACAACTGAGTGGGCTTGGGGCGCAGTGCTCTGCGCCCCGAGCCCACCCTTTTTTGAAGCCAATTGGAGCCTCAGGCTTTAATCATGTGCTTCTAAAAAATAAAAAAAAACATTGGAATCCATGCAACCGGCGCCCTGAATGTAAATTAGGGGTTGGGCGCATTGATTAGGGGGGCGGCACCCCTGCGCCCCATATGGAAGGGCTGTCGCTGCTGTACACTTGAAACGTCCGTGGAAGTTGTGTAGAAGCATAGTTTGCAATGGCTCCCAGCCATTGGTTATTGCAGTTATGTGACATTGCTGACCAATGAGAGTGTCTTCTGTCTCCGAAGTAAGAAAACTCTCATTGGTTATTGGTGTGCGATATTGGAGATGCCCTTTAAATGGTCTAAGCAATATACAGTGGAAATAAAAAGTCTACACACTCCTATTAAAATGTCAGGTTTCTGTGATGTAAGAAAATGAGACAAAGATAAATCATTTCAGAACTTTTTCCACCTTTAATGTGACCTATAAACTGTTGAAACTCAGTTGAACAACAAACTGAAATCTTTTAGGTGGAGGGTAGAAAAAATAAATAAAATATGGTTACATAAGTGTGCCCTCTCTCTCCCTTCAGTGCAACCCACAGAGAAATACCTTCAGTCTTATGCCGTGTACACACGGGCGGACTTTTCGACCGGACTTGTCCGACAGACTTTCCAGCGGACTTTTGACGGACTTTTGACGGACTTCCGATAGACTTTTTAAGGAACGGACTTGCCTACACACGATCACACCAAAGTCCGACGGATTCGTACGTGATGACGTACACCGGACTAAAATAAGGAAATTGATAGCCAGTAGCCAATAGCTGCCCTAGCGTCGGTTTTTGTCCATCGGACTAGCATACAGACGAGCAGATTTCTGGGTCCAGCGGAGTTACAACTTAAAGATTTGAAGCATGCTCCAAATCTAAAGTCTGTCAGATTTGCGACTGGAAAAGTCCGCTGAAGGTCCGGTGAAGCCCACACTCGATCGGATTGTTCGCCGGATTTGGTCCGTCGGCGTCCGACGGACAAGTTCGGTCGAAGAGTCCGACCGCGTGTACGCTGCATAACTCCAGTGATCTTCACTATGTGGCCCTGACCTGTTCTGTATATAACAAAACAAAACAAAAACTCTTGAGCATAAATGTATAAGCCCGACAGTTCAAAGTTCTCGATGGATGGTAGCTTTCAGCCTTGCTGCCCTCAAGGATAGGGAAATCCTAACATACAGACAAAAAACAGAAAAGAGAGGGCGCACCGGCCTTGTGCATTATCTTTAAAAAGGTTTATTAAAACAGAAAACTTAAAAGTACTACTCACAAGGGTAGATAAAAATCACGCATAATAGTCAAATGATGGTAGCAGTCTCCAGACCTATGGACAAGACGTGCAGACCGCTGCTGGCTGACGCGTTTCGAAGGTAGCACCTTCTTCTTCAGAGCCTAACAGTATCCATCTCTTAAGGTACCTTAAATAATGTGCTCATCAAGGGAGCACAGACCAAACTGACCTAGGAGCCACTCCCATAAAGTGGGCAGTCAAGAGGCGGGCCCTGACACAGCACCATAGTAACCATTTGTATACACATATACATGTATAAAAAAAAAAAAACGCACACAAAAAAACGCACAAAAAAAAACGCATACAAAAAATGCATACAAAAATATATATATGTGTGTGTGCGGGGAGCGCAAGTGCACGGATCTATAGTGTGATGAGTGTCATAAAGGGGGGGGGGAAAGGGGTGTTTGTAATGTGCGCATAGTGTGCGATACAGTACACCAGACAACCAGGCAATCTCCAATCCTAAATCTTACAAAAGGTGGCAGGTGGCCGCATTTGTAAGATTTAGGATTGGAGATTGCCTGGTTGTCTGGTGTACTGTATCGCACACTATGCGCACATTACAAACACCCCTCCCCCCCCCTTTATGACACTCATCACACTATAGATCCGTGCACTTGCGCTCCCCGCACACACACATATATATATTTTTGTGTGCATTTTTTGTATGCGTTTTTTTTAATTTTTGTGCGTTTTTTTGTGTGGGTTTTTTTTTTATACATGTATATGTGTATACAAATGGTTACTATGGTGCTGTGTCAGGGCCCGCCTCTTGACTGCCCACTTTATGGGAGTGGCTCCTAGGTCAGTTTGGTCTGTGCTCCCTTGATGAGCACATTATTTAAGGTACCGTAAGAGATGGATACTGTTAGGCTCTGACGAAGAAGGTGCTACCTTCGAAACGCGTCAGCCAGCAGCGGTCTGCACGTCTTGTCCATAGGTCTGGAGACTGCTACCATCATTTGACTATTATGCGTGATTTTTATCTACCCTTGTGAGTAGTACTTTTATGTTTTCTGTTTTAATAAACCTTTTTAAAGATAATGCACAAGGCCGGTGCGCCCTCTCTTTTCTGTTTTTTTCCTGTTCTGTATAGCCTTTGCTCAAAGTAAAAAAAAATCCTGGCAAGGCCCTGCTCCTACTTTGCAAGCACACTGCAGCCTCATTCATTCCTATGGATGGTCTGTAGTCAAAGCAAAGGCTTCTGTCTCAGCAAAGGCTGTGTAGTTCTGGGCAGGACAACACAGTAAAGGTCTCCAGAGCAGGACTGAAGGTATTTTCCCCTATGGGTTGCACTGGAAAAGCGAGAGAAAGCTAAAGTCCTTTTAGCTTTCAAGTGAAACTCCATGTATGATCTTAATTGTATAGTTACATTGGTCAGGTTTTGACCAATGTAAATATGAATATTTCATATCTGAGGGACCACTGTGGAAACTGACAAACATTGTAGTCAAGGTTACTACAGTGATCAGTAAATCGGTAGATCAACCCTATATACTGATCACAGAGAGTTTAGTCGAAGAACGCCTTGTATTCATTAAAAAAAATTGTGTTTTTCGAACAGCAACAGTGCCAACCAAGCGACCCCTTGTGGTCAGTATGCAGTGGGACAGCCACTCAACACAGGAACCAGAAGATAATGGTGATCACTGTAGTAGCACTAACTACTACAGTGTTTGTCAGCTTCCACAGTGGTCCTTCTGGTATGGAATATGCATACTTGAATTGAATCAAGCTGAACAAATGTAACTCTGCAATTAAAATCATACCTGTAGTTCAGCTTTAAACATCATAGGGTTGATTTACTAAGAAAAACTGGAAGCAATGGTCGCTCTACATTTAATTACTCCTATTTAGGCCAATTAAGACTTCAACTAGGTGAACATGCGTATGAAAAAGTGCGCTTTTACCAGCGAAAATGCCTTTGTAAATGTCAAATTGACATATCCGCGAATTTGCAAGCGCCAATTGCTACCGAGTTTGGAACTGCACTGCAGCCATGATCACATGAATGTGAAACAATTTAATGTGAGATATGTTTTACCTCGTGTGCATGTATTTATGTATATTCCAATTAGTATTCCTAGTTTGTTTTCTTCTTTTGCTAACAAATGCAGTTATGAATGAGTATTACAGAGTAATGTCTGCTATTCTGTAAAGTTACATGTATTGAACATTTACAGTTACATATCTGTTATATGTTTGTTTTTTTTCATATTCATTTTGTTTTTTATGAGTCTATAAAGCAGTAATTATTTGTGTTTATTCTTTAATCATACTACACTATTACGCAGGTCTCAGTGTACTTAGCACAATGGCTTTTAGCTATGCTCTGATGTTTACAAAGCACTCAGGTTATGAGTTAAAATCCCAGCCAATCTACCACCCACATAAAGTAACTGTTGATTTTTCCAGTGCACAAGTGAATTAAAAACAAAACAAAAAAATGTAAACACCCTGCACATTAACTAGTGTGTGATTTTTGGAATTCCACGCCTTAATATTATTTAATACTTACATACTATTGCATGTATTTGAAGAGTTAATATTATGAAATCAACCAAACCAACGTGCATTAGCTAATAGGCATTTGCCTATTTTCAGCATATGCTGCGGAGTACAATGCAAGCTTTCAGTAGGTGATACCATCTGTGAGATTAGAACCCATGGCCTCAGTCTGTCAAGGTAGGAGCGCAGTCCACTAAGCTGCTGAGCTGAGCACAATCATACATACATTAATTCTATACAATAATGTTTTGCATTTGAGGCATTAATATTATGGAAACAACCATGCTCATGCTGATGTGGCATTGGCTATTGGGCATTAACCTATTTTAGTGACGATGCGAACGCTATTAAAGTCTATGGGACAGGAATATGAAAAATCCAAAGTTCTAATTTTCAAGGCTTATATGCAAGTTATTGCCATAAAAAGTGTATGGGGACCCGAGTACTGCCCAAGGGGACATGTATAAATGCAAAAAAAGTTTTTAAAATGATCATTTTTAACCACTTGCTGACTGGCTCGCGCCGATATACGTTGGCAAAGTGGCGCAGGTGCGCAAAGCAATGTACACATACGTCGCTGCGCCATCGGCAGCTAGCAGGCGCGTGCATGCCGCAGGTTCCGCAGACTCAATGTCCGCCGGTGGCCCGCGATCATGACACGGAGAGGAAGAATGGGCAGATGCCTATGTAAACAAGGCATTTACCTGTTCTGCCTAGCAACATGACAGGCATCTACTGCTCCTAGTGATCGGGAGCATCTCTGTCATGTTTTAGTGAGCCCATCCCCCCTAAAGTTAGAACACGCCCAGGAAACATACTTAACCCCTTTAACGTCCTCTAGTGTTTAACCCCTTCCCTGCCAGTGACATTTACACAGTAATCAGTGCATTTTTATAGCACTTATCGTTGTATAAATTCCAATGGTCCCAAAATAGTGTCAAAAGTGTCCGATCTGTCCGCCGCAATGTAGCAGTCACAATAAAAACGATCGCCGCCATTACTAATAAAAAAATGTACTTAGAAAAATGCCATAAATCTATTCCCTATTTTGTAGACGTGATAACTTTTACACAAACCAATCAATATACACTTATTGCGATTTTTTTTTTTTACCATAAATATGTAGAAGAATACATATCGGCCTAAACTGAGGAAGAAATTTGTTCTTTTATATATTTCTTTTTGATATTTATTGTAGCAAAAAGTAAATAATATTGCTTTTTTTTCAAAATGTTTGCTCTTTTTTTGTTTATAGCGCAAAAACTAAAAACCGCAGAGGTTTCCCACAAATAGAGAAAGCTTTATTTGTGGGAAAAAAAGGACGTCAATTTTGTTAGGGTACAACGTCGCACGACCACGCAATTGTCAGTTAAAGCGACACAGTGCCGTATCACAAAAAAGGACTTGGTCGGGAAGGGGGTAAATCCTTCCAGGGCTGAAGTGGTTAAAGGAGCAGTAATTTTAATGATGCTTAACCTATTCCCGTCCGTGCTATAAGCGAATGACGACTACAGCGCGGACCTACATTGCCGGGAGGCTTTCAATAGATGTTCTCCCCTTTGCACGCTCCCCGCGCGCCCCTTGCAGGGCGTGCGCGGCGCGCGCTGTGATCCCAGAGTAAATGAGACTTGGGTGATCACAGATCGGATCCCGGCCCCTTACCACGTGATCAGCTGTCAGCCAATGATAGCTGATCACGTGATGTAAACAGAAGATCGGTAATTTTTTGTTTTTCTCCTCATGCTGACAGCGTGAGGAGAAAAAAAAGCCGATCACCGGCTTCTGTGTAAGGGACATTGCATATCAATGCCACCAATCTGTGCCCCACAGCGTATATCAGTGTCACCAATCAGTGCCACCTATCAATGCCCATGATTGCCACCTATCAATGCCCACCAGTGGTACCAATCAATGCCTCATCAGTGCCACCTAGCAGTGCTGCCTATCAGTGTAACTTATCAGTGCCCATTACTGCCACCTATCAGTTCCAGCTATCAGTGCCCATCAGTGCCAGCTATCAGTGCCACCTATTAGTGCCCTTCAGTGCCACCTATCAATGCCCTTCAGTGCCGCCCATCAGTGCCACCTCTCAGTGCCACCTCTCAGTGCCCATCAGTGCCACCTCATCAGTGCCCACCAGTGCCGCCTATCAGTGCCGCCTTATCTGTACCCATCAATGCAGCCTATCAGTGCCCATCAGTGCAGCCTATCGGTGCCCATCAGTGCAGCCTCATCAGCGTACATCAATGAAGGAGAAAAATTACCTGTTTTCAAAATTTTATAACAAAATATAAAACTGTTTCGTTTTTTTTTTCAAAATTTCGGTCTTTTTTCATTTTTTTAACAAAAAATAAAAAACCTAGAGGTGATCAAATACCACCAAAAGAAAGCTCTATTTGTGGGAAAAAAATGATAAAATTTTTATATGGGTACAGTGTTGCATGACCGCACAATTGTCGTTCAAAGAGTGACAGCACTGAAAGCTGAAAATTGGTCTGGGCAGGAGGGGGATTTAAGTGCCCAGTAAGCAAGTGGTTAAAGTGACCACATACCTACAGGGCACTTACACCCCCTTCCTGCCCAGGCCATTTTTCAACTTTCAGCGATGTCGCATTTTGAATGACAATTGCACGGTCACGCTACACTGTACCTAGATTAAATTGTTATCATTTTCTTCACACAAATAGAGCTTTCTTTTGGTGGTATTTAATCACTGCGGGGTATTTTATTTTTTACAAAAAAAGACCAAAAAATTTGAAAAAAACATTTTTTTCACTTAGTTTCTGTCAGTAAATTTTGTAATTAAGTAATTTTTCTCCTTCACTGATGTGCGCTGATGAGGCAGCACTGATGGGCACTGATAGGCTGAATTGGTGGGCATTGATGAGGTGGCACTCATGGGCACTGATGAGGCAGCACTTATGGGCACTGATTAGGTGGCGCTGATGAGGAGGCACTAATATTCAGCACTTATGGGCCCTGATAGGTGGCACTGATATGTGGCACTGATGAGCACTGATAGGTGGCACTGATGGGCACTGTTAGGTGGCACTGATGGGCACTAATAGGTGACACTGATTGGCACTGATAGGCGGCACTGGTGAGCACTGATAGGCAGCACTGGTGGACACTGATAGGCGGCACGCATAGGCGGTACTGATGGGCATTGATGGGTGGCACTGATGGGTGACACTGATGGGCATTGATGGACAGCATTGATGGGCATTGATGGGCAGCACTGATAGGTGGGACTGATAGCCAGCACAGACTGGCATTGCTAATGTAGGATGACCAGAAATCTCCGGTTTCTGGGGACAGTCCCCGGATTGAGGACACTGTCCCCGGACCAAGCCTGTCCCCAGTTTTGTCCCCGGATTGGATTTGAACAGGGGCTGGGGCAATTTCAAAGACAGCCCGTGCAGAATAAAAAGAAAAAATCTGAATTGCACCCCCCCTCCTCTGCTGCTCTTACTAGCTTATGAGGGTTTATTTTTTTCCATTATCTGTGCCCCTTTCTGATGATCAGGTGCTGGTCGGAGTGGAGGGACTATTTCTTCAGTTTCGGGCGCATGCCCATTCAGCTCCACTCACGTGTTTTTCTGCCTTGGCTCAAGTCCCGGCCAGCCGCCTGCCTGCTTATCTCCTTCCCTGGTGGAGTGATCTTCCTCTGCTCCCCACCCAGTAGTAGCCGGGGCCCGAAGAATAAAGCCCCCATACACACTATGAGATTTTCTGCTGATTTTTGTCTTCAGATTTACCAAAACCATGTAGTGCAAGGGCCTGTCTGATTGCATACAAGTTGAAACTCCTAAGGTTTGACCTCATATTATATGGTTTTGGTAAATCTGAAGGAAAAAATCAGCAGAAAATCTGATAGTGTGTATGGGGCTTTAGACTTGACAGGCTGTGAGGTGGGCGGCGGCGGAGACGGGCAAAGAGTTGTCGATTGCTGCCATTACGAGTAAAAAAAAAATATGTCCCCAGATTTCATTTTAAAAATCTGGTCACCTTATGCTAATGGGCACTGATTGGTGGCACTTATGGGCAGTGGTGGGCACTGTTTGCTGGCAGTGGTGGGCACTGATTGCTGGCACTGGTGGGCACTCATCGCTGGCACTGATTTGTGGCACTGGTTTCGCTATTGTAATCAGGGCACTGATGATCAGTTGATGGGAACAAGGGTCTCTTCCTGACAACCCTGGCTGGTGGTTGTCGGGGTCTGAGGGCAGGTGGCTTATCGGATTTCTGGAAGCCCCCTTTAACAAAGGGCCACCCAGATCCCGCCCCCCCTATGTGAATGGGTATCAGGTACATCGTACCCCTACACATTCACCAAAAAAGTGTCAAAATGTAAAAACCACAAGAGACAGTTTTTGACAAATCTTTTATTAAAAAAGAAAAAAAAGTGTCCTACAATGTCCATCCACTGTCCATCACACCGCCCGACGGACCCGAAAAATTTAAAAAACAAACAAAGCTCCGCCTCAAAGGGAGGCGTCCTGCCGACTGTCTCTTCCCTTTGACAGCTGTTATATAGACCAGGGCGGGGCCACCCGGTGATGTAACTGGATGACCCCGCCCACTTCAGATGTCACATGATGGCACATCCTGTCAGAAGGGGGCAGGGTTACCCAGTTACATCACCGGGTGGCCCCACCCTTGCCAATATAGCAGCTGTCAAAGTGGCGAGACAGCAGTTGGCGGGAGGCCTCCCATAGAGGCGGAGCTTTGTTTTTTGTTCTATTTTTCGGGTCCATTGGGCAGCGTAATGGAAGGTGGATGAACATCGCAGGACACTTTTTTTTCTTTTTTCATAAGATTTCTCAAAAACGGTCTCTTATGGTTTTTAAGTTTTGACACTTTTTTGGTGTCGGGCATGTTGAGGGTATGTGGCCTGGTATGGTTCAGGGGGGGGGGGGGGGGCGCTCGCTCGTCCCCCCCTATCCTGACCTGCCAGGCTGCATGTTCAGATAAGGGTCTGGTATGGATTTTGGGGGGGCGCATGGCTTTTTTTTTGGGGGGGGTTAATTAGGTGCTTAGAGAGAATTCACATTTAGTTGACATATTTCATGGTTTACCTAGTCCATGGTTTACCTATTTTTTCCCCTCCCCCCATTACACTTTCTACTCAAGGACTTGCAAATACTTTTGTATTCAAATAGATTTGAATACAGATTTAAAGGGGTATGAATAGTTTGCACTTATAAAACATGTATTTATAGTCTGCAAAAGTCAAACATAAAGCAAAAAAGTAATAAGAATATTCCTGCGCTACCCAATTGGAAAAAGAAAAGAAAACAAGAACTCAGAAAAATAGTAAAAACGCACGTATGCGACTGGACCAGGGGCGGACTGACAACTCATGCGGCCCCCGGGCAATAGAAGAAGATTATGGGGCCCCCGGGCAATAGGAGAAGATTATGGGCCCCCCCGGGCAATAGGAGATTATGGGGCCCCCAGGCAATAGGAGATTATGGGGCCCCCAGGCAATAGATTATGGGGCCACACAGTATACACACACACATACAGTAAACACACAGAGAATAGGTACTGGAGAGGCGGGGCAGCTATAATCTTGGGATTTTTAAAAAAACACAGATTTTTACATAGTGTCCCTGGTTTTATTGAGGCTGGCAACCCTGATGGGGCACCCTAGTGGCATGGGGCCCTCGGGCAGTGCCCGAGTGCCCGAATGGTCAGTCCGCCCCTGGACTGGACAGCTGCATGCACCGAAGCAAGGGTCAGACATAAGCCCAAAATCAAACTGAGGTATAGGGGGGGAGGTGCTGCGCTAACCAGAAGAAAGCTGTAAATCTCAGTCTGTGGTCAATTAATAAAATGACATAAAATGGCATAATAAATCGCATAAATAAGTGTTTACACTAAAAAACATTCAAGTCTTAATAATCAGCATCATGTGTAAAAAAGTGCATCAAAAATCCTTTTCAATTGGTATATACTAAATGACAAAAAATCGCATGTAAAATCGCATAAATAAGTGTTGACACTAAAAACATATAAATCTAGATAATCATGTGTAGGTGCACAAAGGGACATAAACACTACTTCATGTGAATAATTCTAAATAAAAATACATAGAATAAATCAGAAATAGGGATGAGCTTCGTGTTCGAGTCGAACCCATGTTCGACTCGAACATCGGCTGTTCGACCGTCCGTCGAATTGCGAACGATATGGGCCATTCGCGCCAAATTCGTGTGGCGCGTCACGGCCCATAATTCACTGCGGCATCGCAGTGCATTGCTGGCTGATGATTGGCCAAGCATGCACTATGACCCGCATGCTTGGCCAATCACAGCGCCGTCAGTAGAGAGAGCTGTAATTGGCCAAAGCCAGGGTGACTTTGGCCAATTATGGCTCAGGAGATTTAGTACACGCCCCACACTATATAAGGCCGCCTGCACGGCGGCCCTGTGTAGTGTGTGTTCCGGTGTGCTGAGAGATAGAGAGAGAGACAGACAGTGTCATTTGATTTGAGTTAGATAGATTAGGCAGAACAGTCAGTCAGTTAGCTGCACTTACAGTGTATTGTGTATATATATGCATCCCTGGTGTTGCATATATATATATACACTGTATTCAGTTTAGCTAGATCCGTTCCTGTTATCTTCTATCTAGACTATTTACATTTGGTGCAGTGCGTCCTGCTCACAGTGTTCAGCTAGATCCGTTCCTGCTATTTACATTTAGTGCAGTGCGTCCTGCTCACAGTGTTCAGCTAGATCTGTTCCTGCTATTTACATTTAGTGCAGTCAGTGCGTCCTGCTCACAGTGTTCAGCTAGATCCGTTCCTGCTATTTACATTTAGTGCAGTGCGTCCTGCTCACAGTGTTCAGCTAGATCCGTTCCTGCTATTTACATTTAGTGCAGTCAGTGCGTCCTGCTCACAGTGTTCAGCTAGATCCGTTCCTGCTATTTACATTTAGTGCAGTGCGTCCTGCTCACAGTGTTCAGCTAGATCCGTTCCTGCTATTTACATTTAGTGCAGTGCGTCCTGCTCACAGTGTTCAGCTAGATCCGTTCCTGCTATTTACATTTAGTGCAGTCAGTGCGTCCTGCTCACAGTGTTCAGCTAGATCCGTTCCTGCTATTTACATTTAGTGCAGTGCGTCCTGCTCACAGTGTTCAGCTAGATCTGTTCCTGCTATTTACATTTAGTGCAGTCAGTGCGTCCTGCTCACAGTGTTCAGCTAGATCCGTTCCTGCTATTTACATTTAGTGCAGTGCGTCCTGCTCACAGTGTTCAGCTAGATCTGTTCCTGCTATTTACATTTAGTGCAGTGTGTCCTGCTCACAGTGTTCAGCTAGATCCGTTCCTGCTATTTACATTTAGTGCAGTCAGTGCGTCCTGCTCACAGTGTTCAGCTAGATCCGTTCCTGCTATTTACATTTAGTGCAGTGCGTCCTGCTCACAGTGTTCAGCTAGATCCGTTCCTGCTATTTACATTTAGTGCAGTCAGTGCGTCCTGCTCACAGTGTTCAGCTAGATCCGTTCCTGCTATTTACATTTAGTGCAGTGCGTCCTGCTCACAGTGTTCAGCTAGATCTGTTCCTGCTATTTACATTTAGTGCAGTCAGTGCGTCCTGCTCACAGTGTTCAGCTAGATCCGTTCCTGCTATTTACATTTAGTGCAGTGCGTCCTGCTCACAGTGTTCAGCTAGATCCGTTCCTGCTATTTACATTTAGTGCAATGCGTCCTGCTCACAGTGTTCAGCTAGATCCGTTCCTGCTATTTACATTTAGTGCAGTGCGTCCTGCTCACAGTGTTCAGCTAGATCTGTTCCTGCTATTTACATTTAGTGCAGTGCGTCCTGCTCACAGTGTTCAGCTAGATCCGTTCCTGCTATTTACATTTAGTGCAGTCAGTGCGTCCTGCTCACAGTGTTCAGCTAGATCCGTTCCTGCTATTTACATTTAGTGCAGTGCGTCCTGCTCACAGTGTTCAGCTAGATCCGTTCCTGCTATTTACATTTAGTGCAGTGCGTCCTGCTCACAGTGTTCAGCTAGATCCGTTCCTGCTATTTACATTTAGTGCAGTCAGTGCGTCCTGCTCACAGTGTTCAGCTAGATCCGTTCCTGCTATTTACATTTAGTGCAGTGCGTCCTGCTCACAGTGTTCAGCTAGATCCGTTCCTGCTATTTACATTTAGTGCAGTCAGTGCGTCCTGCTCACAGTGTTCAGCTAGATCCGTTCCTGCTATTTACATTTAGTGCAGTCAGTGCGTCCTGCTCACAGTGTTCAGCTAGATCCGTTCCTGCTATTTACATTTAGTGCAGTGCGTCCTGCTCACAGTGTTCAGCTAGATCCGTTCCTGTTATCTTCCTACTGACAGGCAGGCTTGTCTGGTTACAGTATATAAAGCTACCTGAAGAAAATTACAGGTGTTCTATCCCAGCTTAGTGCAGCTACAGGCCATTAGTATGTCTGGAAGGCCAAGAAGGAGAGGCAGACAGTCACAAGCCAATAAGAGAGGGCAAGCAGGCTCTGTGTCTAGTGCTGGTCGTGGAGACGGTGCATCCTCATCAGCACGTGGCCATGGGACACGCTTGGCCTTTTTTTCGGCAGCTGGCCGTGTTGAGCCGCAACATGCGGAAGACTTGGTCGAGTGGATGACCAAGCCGTCCTCATCCTCCTCATCCTCTCTCACCCATGCCCAGGGTGCTTTGTCTGGCAAAGCAGCGGCCTCTTCCCTCAGCTCAATGTCATCAGTGACTCCTTCCCTAGCTCCACCATGTCCTCCTGAGAATTCCCTCGAACTGTTTGACCACAGTGTTGGGTACATGCTCCAGGAGGATGCCCAGCGTTTGGAAGGCTCTGATGATGATACTGAGCTCGATGAAGGCAGTAACATGAGCACGGACAGAGGGGGTGCCCAAGAAGGACAGCAATCTGGCAGTCATGCTCCCCCTGCTGCAGCATACTGCCAGGTTTGCTCCAGTGATGAGGAGGGAGGGGATGATGAGGTCACTGACTCAACGTGGGTGCCTGATAGGAGAGAGGAGGAGGAGGAGGAGGAGGAGGCGGCACATCACCAACGAGGCAGGATGCCCTCCAGGTGCCAGCCTAAGGGCAGCACATTGACTGCATCACACCCCAAAGCTCCACATGTGCAGGGCGCTGCAGTCTCTGCGCGTTATTCAAAAAGTTCTTTGGTGTGGGCCTTTTTTGAGACGAGTGCATCAGATCGCACCGCTGCTATTTGCAACATATGTCTCAAGCGTATCTCGCGTGGCCAAAACATCTCCCGCTTGGGCACCACATGCTTGACCAGACATATGTTGACCTGCCATGCAGTTCGTTGGCAAGCGTATCTAAAAGACCCACACCAAAGAACAAAGAGGATCTCTCCTTGCTCCTCATCAGCTGAGATTTCCAACCCCACTAGACCTTCAGTCCTCTCTGAGACCTGCAGTGAGAGGAATGAAGGTGTAGAATTAGGTGTGTCACAGCCAAGTACTTGTGGGCAATCTGCTTTTGGTACACCGACGTCAGATTGTACCAGGCAAATTTCCCTGCCCCAGCTGCTGCACCGCCGAAAGAAGTTTGCTCCCAGCCATCCACATGCCCAGCGGTTGAATGCTAGCTTGCCAAAATTGCTAGCACTTCAACTGCTGCCTTTTCAGTTGGTAGACTCTGCCCCCTTCCGTGAGTTTGTGGAATGTGCGGTTCCTCAATGGCAGGTACCCAAACGCCACTTTTTCTCACGGAAGGCGATTCCGGCTCTCTACCGGCATGTGGAAGGCAATGTCCATGCCTCGCTGGACAGGGCGGTCAGCGGTAAGGTGCATATTACCGCTGACTCATGGTCCAGCAGGCATGGACAGGGACGTTACCTAAGTTTCACGGCGCATTGGGTGACTCTGCTGGCAGCTGGGAAGGATGCAGGACAAGGTGCAGTAGTGTTGGAGGTTGTTCCGCCACCACGCCTCCAAAATGCTGATTGCGACACACCTCTCTCCTCCACCCCCTCCTCTTCTTCTTCCTCCATGGCCTCTTCCTCGGAACCAGCGGTGCTCCGTAGGTGCTCAAGGGGCTACGCAAGTACGCAGGCCAAAAGATGCCATGCGGTGCTTGAGCTGGTGTGCTTGGGGGACAGGAGCCACACTGGGGCAGAGGTTCTGTCAGCTCTGCAGGGGCAGGTTCAGAGGTGGTTGACGCCACGCCAACTTAAGGCAGGAATGGTGGTTTGCGACAATGGCACCAACCTCCTCTCTGCCCTCCGACAGGGACAACTGACCCATGTGCCCTGTTTGGCTCACGTCCTTAACTTGGTGGTGCAGCGGTTCTTGGGCAGGTACCCGGGCTTACAGGATGTCCTGAGGCAGGCCAGGAAAGTCTGTGTGCATTTCCGCCGGTCATATAATGCCAGTGCTCGGCTGACGGACCTCCAAAAGGAGTTTAACCTGCCCAAGAACCGCCTAATCTGTGACATGCCCACCAGGTGGAACTCAACGTTGGCCATGCTGCAGCGGCTGCACACGCAGCAGAGGGCCATCAATGAGTACCTGTGCGACTATGGCACCATGACAGGGTCAGGGGAGCTTGGTTTTTTTTCCCCACGCCAGTGGGCCATGATCAGGGATGCATGCACTGTCCTGTCACCATTCGAGGAGGCCACGAGGATGGTGAGCACTGACAGTGCATGCATCAGTGACACTGTCCCCCTTGTCCACCTGTTGGAGCACACGCTGCGTGGAATAATGGACAGGGCACTTGAGGCAGAACAGAGGCAGGAAGAGGAGGACTTCCTTAGCTCTCAAGGCCCCCTTTATCCAGACAGTGTTCCTGCGTGCCCGCCGATCACACAGGAAGAGGACGAGGAGGAGGAGGAGGAAGATTGTGTCAGTATGGAGGTGGAGCCTGGCACTCAGCATCAGCAGCAGTCTTTAAGGGATCAGTCCCAAGGAACACATGGACTTGTACGTGGCTGGGAGGAGGTGGCTGCGGACGTTGTTGTCCTTAGTGACCCAGAGGACTCCGGACCGAATGCCTCAGCAAACCTACGCTGCATGGCCTCCCTGATCCTGCAAAGCCTGCGTAAGGATCCTCGTATTCGTGGTATCAAGGAGAAGGACCAATACTGGCTGGCAACCCTCCTTGATCCACGTTACAAGGGTAAGGTTGCGGACCTTATCTTGCCATCGCAGAGGGAGCAGAGGATGAAACATCTTCGGGAGGCCTTGCAGAAAGGTCTGTGCAACGCGTTCCCAGAGACTGGGAGGTTACAAACTCCTGTTTCTGGACAACGTGTTGCTGAGGCTTCGGTCAGTCAAAGAAGGAGCGGTGGAGAAGGTGGCCGTCTGACCGATGCGTTCAGACAATTTTTTGGTCCGCAGCCCCAAGGTATGATCGGTTCCAGCAACCATCGCCAGCGTCTGTTTTACATGGTGCAGGAATACCTAGGGGCAAGATCAGACTTGGACACCTTTCCCACCGAAAATCTTCTGGGTTACTGGGTCTTGAGGATGGATCACTGGCCAGAGCTTGCACAGTATGCAATTGAGCTACTGGCCTGTCCTGCATCCAGCGTTCTTTCGGAACGCACATTCAGTGCTGCTGGAGGCGTGGTAACCGATCACAGGGTGCGTCTGTCCACCGACTCGGTCGATCGGCTGACCTTCATAAAAATGAATCAGTCTTGGATCACCACCAGCTACCAAGCACCTGATGCTGATGTAACCGAATAATTTTTTTTGAAATCTCAGATCCCTTCAAAGACTGCCTATGCTGATGCTGAGTGACTATCCCTGAGTAATTATCCTCTTCCTCCTCAATCATCACGCTGATAGCTTGTAAGAACATTTTTGGTTCTGGGCGCCACCACCAGTGCCTAAGGCACAATTTTTCAGCCCCTGTTTAACAGGGGCGTGTAATTACAATTTTTGATGTAATACTTTGCAGCAGGGCTCGTTCCTGCATTCCAACTAGAGTGTCTGTGAGGGGTTGCAGTGTTGTGGCACCAGCACCAGTGCCTAAGGCCCAATTTTTCTGCCCCTGTCCAACAGGGGCGTGTAATTACAATTTTTGATGCAATACTTTGCAGCAGGGCTCGTTCCTGCGTTCCAACTAGAGTGTCTGTGAGGGGTTGCAGTGTTGTGGCACCAGCACCAGTGCCTAAGGCCCAATTTTTCTGCCCCTGTCTAACAGGGGCGTGTAATTACAATTTTTGAAGCAATACTTTGCAGCAGGGCTCGTTCCTGCGTTCCAACTAGAGTGTCTGTGAGGGGTTGCAGTGTTGTGGCACCAGCACCAGTGCCTAAGGCCTAATTTTTCAGCTCCTGTTCAACAGGGTCATGTAATTACAATTCTTGATCTAATATTTCACAGCAGGGCCCTGTGAGGGCTTACAGTGTTGTGGCCACAGCAACACCTAAGGCCCAAATTTCTGCTGAGTATATAGGGCAGGACCCTACTTTCAAACATCTAACTTACAAACGACTCCTACTTGCAAACGGAAGGAGACAACAGGAAGTGAGATGAAATCTACCCCTAGGAAGGGAAATTCTCTCCTGTAAGAGTTAATATGGGAAAAAAAATTCTCCTTTCCACTGATGCTTTCCAATCCTTGTTCCACAAAAAAACCCAAATTTTCAAAAAACATTTTTCATTGGGACAAAAAGTGAGGTGAAATCTTCTGAAGAGGAGGAAAGACAGCAAAACAAATGTCACAGGGGTGATAACCCTTCCCTATGTTTTCCAAAAAGCTTAGAAAAGATTTTTTGGCTGGAGCTAAACACGTTAAAAATGTTCAAAATTACAAACAGATTCTACTTAACAACAAACCTACAGTCCCTGTCTTGTTTGCACCGCCTGTATACTGCTATTCAGAGTATATAGGGCCTGGTGGCCCCACACCTTTCCTTATTTTAATTTGGGTGCGGGGTTCCCCTTAATATCCATACAAGACCCAAAGGGCCTGGTAATGGACTGGGGGGTACCCATGCCGTTTGTCTCACTGATTTTCATCCATATTGCCATGACCCGACATGACATTAAACCCGCAAGCAGTTTTAAATGAGATTTTTTCCTTTAAAAATGACATTTGGTGCAGGGACTGTTCTAAACATGGGAAACACGCGTCACTTTACAGGCATACTATAGACACCCCCCAGGTACGATATTTAAAGGAATATTTCACTTTTTTTTTTTTTTACTTTAAGCATCATTAAAATCACTGCTCCCGAAAAAACGGCCGTTTTTAAAAGTTTTTTTTGCATTGATACATGTCCCCTGGGGTAGGACCCGGGTCCCCAAACCCTTTTTAGGACAATACCATGCAAATTAGCCTTTAAAATGAGCACTTTTGATTTCGAACGTTCGAGTCCCATAGACGTCAATGGGGTTCTAACGTTCGTGCGAACTTTCGGTCCGTTCGCGGGTTCTGGTGCGAACCGAACCGGGGGGTGTTCGGCTCATCCCTAATCAGAAATAACCATCAAAAACATATCCTTATAAATGGTGCAAAACGTACAAAGTGCCAGTGCTTAAAGGTGATCTAGATATCGCAAATAAAACACATCAATCCAACGCAATATGGATAATAAATAATATAAATAAATGTACCAATAATAGTGATATAAAATATATTGTGCTGGCCTGCGAAACAAATGACCAATGACTTGCCAGTAAGTGCAGCAAACTTAAAGTGCCAGTGTAAAAGTCATTGAAGGTGCAAAAGCAAGTTCTGGTGTATTCAACAAAACAACAGTGTGGTTTCTGGGATGCAATTCACTCAGTGTCCTCTTCGTGCATAAAACATTAATGTAAGCAGTGGCCCCTTACCTAGCGGTGCTAGGTCAACCGCATGAATTGTAGCTAAAACGCCAGGTCCTGAGCCTCAATCGCGTCCCTATATCCACGCTTGCCGATGTTGGGTTATCCTAATGGCAGCTGATTGCAAGTGGCTATGGTCCTATCAGGGGTCCTGGACCAGCGCGGATCCTAGCTCAGCCTCCACATATCAGGTATGTATGTACAGGAATATGCAGGACAAAGGTACTTGATAGTGAAGTATGTATTAACCAGGTAATGCTTTATTAAAAATCTTTAAGTAGATGTACTCACATAAAAACAATGCAGAGCAAACCTCTCTCCTACGAGCAGGGAACTCGTTCTGTGTCTAGCAATGTGAAACAGCCTATTCCGTCCCTACGCGTGTCATCACCGATCACGTGAATTCTTCAGGGGAGCGGAGTTCCACACAAAAATGGAACTTCCGCTTTTCGGAACCCTCCCCCCCTCCGGTGTCACATTTGGCACCTTTCAGGGGGGAGGGGGGTGCAGATAACTGTCCAAGTCTAAGGTATTTGCACCCACTTACGGCATAGACTCCCATGGGAGTCTATGCCTCTTCCCGTCCCCACCGCGCTGTCTGCTGGGAACACACAGCTCCCAGGAGAGAGTGGGGACCACTAGGGACGCAAAGCGCGACTCGCGCATGCGCATTAGGGAACCGCAACGCTTCACTTCCTGATTCCCTCACCTAGGATGGCGGCGGCAGCTGCCGAGAACCGAGCGGGTTCTCGGCGTCCCCTGCCAACATTGCTGGACCCTGGGACAGGTAAGTGGCCATGTATTAAAAGTCAGCAGCTGCAGTATTTGTAGCTGCTGGCTTTTAATATTTTTTTTTTTTGGCGTTGTGGGTGAACCCCCGCTTTAATGTCCATTACATTATGAAGCTTCATTAAATATTCAATGTATAAGATTCTACTGATCATAATTGCAGCTATGTTCTCTATTTTTTGCAGGTTTATTGATATTTTTCTGTAATATCAACATGCACAGATGGAGATCCCACATCCATTCTAGTCCCTATTTCCAGAGTTTACCAATCTGCATCGCCTGCTTTTCTTCCTTTTTATACTTATATTGTTTTATTTACATCAATATTTATCTATGACCATTACTGTCTATAAACTGCGGGATGCCCTTTGTCATTTGTGGTCTGGGTGGAGTCTCCCCCCCTCCTGGGTGGTGTGGCTCGTCAGCGCTCCCTGGCACCGGGGCGCCTCCAGTCCTTTTCCCTTAGGAGCAGAGGCATTACTCTGAGCCTACCTTCGGTGTTGGCGGTCTGTGTTGACGTCTGACGCCATCGCGCCACATGACGCTGTGACGCCGGACGCCGCATCAGCCGAGGAACCTGTATTGGAGGATTCCAATACACAGGTGTATTCTTTACACAGCTGTGTGGCTAAGTCTCATTAGGTCTTACTTAGCTTTTTGGGCTACACTCCCTGTTACCTCATACTCAAAACCGTTGTGATTGGCTGTTTCTCACACCAGTCCCATCTTTGGGCTACTTAAATACAGGCTTGTGCAGAAAACCATTGCTGCACAGCCAAGGTGATCATCCCTGACATGGATTTGTGGAGATTTGTCTGAAAAGAGGTTAGAAACAACATTATTTTTGCTTCCCCTTTCCCTCTTCCCTTACATAGCATATTTTTCTCATGCTGATCACCCTCCAATTTTTGCTACATGCCCCACATACTTGTTTGCACACTTCAGCATTGATTTTCCTTCCTTTTTGGCATGACTTTTTTGCTCTTTTGTCTCCTTATTTATTCCATGGGAGTTTGCCAACGGCTTTGTGTCATATAGACATACTCAGAATATATACATATACATAACTCTCTCCTCTTTTTCCTCTTTGTCCTGACAGATCTGTACCCTCCATACCCATGTTGGGTGGTTCCTGTGAGCTCTGACTTGCCACATCCACCTCCCTGTGGTGTTTGATCCCATCCCAGACTTCTGACTAATTGCTATATGCCTTGCACTCTGTCCACTACATACTGAATATTGTGACGGGATCTCCCTTGCGACTGGGGTCTCCCCCTGTTTATAGCCGACTCCTAAGGGGACCTCTGGATGTGGGAACCCATCTACTTGCATATGTGCTATGTATCATCTTTCTGTAGAAGAATATTTTAATCTGTAAGTACTCACTTGTACATTTTGCTTATATGTCTGCCTTTCTAAAAATCAATCTAAATATGCAAATTTATTGTAATATGTATATATCTTTTTTGATAGAAATGTAACAACATGTTCTACTTGAACCCCTGAAGAAGGAAGTACATCTATCATAAAAAGAAACCATTCTTTTTGTGTTTTCCGAAACATGTAGGGTGGTCTGCAGCAACTACGTCTTCCAAGCGTTCGCTGCAGCATTCAGTAGTTGTATGTTTACATTTGTAAACATACAACTATCCTATGTTGGTTCCCTGCCCATACCATCCCTGGGGGCACTCTTTCTTTTTACTAGTTTGTTTTTGGGATGTGGCAGTGACCCTTAGGATCAGTCTCATATTAGTTTCCTTTTCAAATCTTTTCTCCAATTAGTGCTGGTGGGGAATTCTTAAGGCTGATTATTGTCCTTGCCCATGGTAAACATATGGCACGATTTGCAATGGTGGTGGAACCCTCCTACACATAAATACTGCATTTCTTTGGACATATACCTATAGGTGGTGGAATGACATTAGTCAGGAGGTATGCTTCTTGATTTATTCTGTGATATTTGGGGGTTCTTGGTGTGTGAGTGTAGAACAGTGATGTCACCCTCTGAATTTTGGGAATGACATTTTGATTTCTGATGTTGGTACACATATCACGTTTTTTGGGGTAAAATTATGATCATTTGGAAATACTAAACAACACACAAAATTGTGGCTCATTTAAAATTTGCATCAGCATATTGTTTGTGGTTTGTGAAGACACCTGTGGGAGTTTTGGATTCGATTTTTGTGGAAAATATATTTTACCAAAACATGAGAACATTACACATTACTAGCATTCTTTTTTTTTAATTCTTTTTATTGTAAGAATATAAAGTGAAATACAAAACAAAGCCTATTGGGCATACCCAGGCTTGGAATTAAACACACACAAAAAACAAAAACAACAAAAAATAAAGGGGGGAAACAACAAAAAGCAAGGTGGTTGGTAACCAAGGCTTATGGGAACTGGAATCAAGGGTTCTGGAGTGAGCAAAGTAAAAATTCAGGTGGTACTCTGCCTGTATACAGATCCACTTCTAAACAGTAACCGCAATAAAGAGCATCCTATGGCGGGGTTGCCGAGGATCCGACAGTATCCCTGGACTCTGTCCAAATACCCCATACTTTGGAGAATTCTTTTGGACATCCCCTAGATCCATATGTAAATTTATACAATGAAACCGTTTTATTGACAATATTCTTCCAATAATCTAAGGTAGGGGGTTGGGTAGATTTCCATTTAAGAAGTATAGTCTTACGTGCATAAAACAATAAGAGCCAGTAGATGAACAAGACCTAAAATGCAAACATCAATAGATAATAGTACAGCAATTGTGGTGACTGTGCAAATACATCGGGAAACCACTGTCCAGAATAATTTAATGCTCGGACACTCTCAAAACACATGCAGGAACGTGGCAGGGTCAGCTGTACAGCACCAACATTGTGAGGAGTGTGAGGGATAAATCTTATGTAACTGTTGAGGTGTGATATATTCTATGAAGAATCTTAAATTGGATTAATCTGGCTCTAGTTGATACCAAGCTTTGCATAAGGTAGTCCCAAACATCCTCCCAGTCTTCGGAATCCAACACTGGGACCTCCTCCCACCAACAACTTATCAAGGCCAGCATGGACAGAGGGTTGAAGAGACTTATATATTGATGAGAGTGGTTTACCTAGGCTATCCTCCCGTAAAATAGCTTCAATTCTGGACAAGGTTAAGGTTATGGGCTGATTGCCAAATTGCATCTGGAAGGCATGTCTCAACTGAAGGTACCTAAAAAGATATGAATTGGGGGGGGGCAAATTTTTTTTTTTTCTTTAACATAAAGTTTATTTATTTTGAATAACACCAAAACATAACAGAACTCAAAACAAAAGAACAGCGGTACATTCTCGACAATCAGCAGCTATAATAGTACAGTTGATTAATCTGTCTGTCAGTCATCTTTAGTTCAGGAGGTTCAGACCATTCAGTAAAGGGTAATACACCAAAAAATCAGAGCAAGAGGACATAAAGACTATAATCAGCAAACAGTGCGACAATGCAGGATAATAAAAAAAACAAAAAAACTGGGAGCTAGGTCCCGCTATTTAAATTACTATGGTCTAGAGGTTTACCGCTACATGGGGGGGAGGGGGGAGGCAGGGAAAGGAACAGGATTATCTCACCACTAAATCCTCAGGGTACCCCCGAATGGACACCTTTTTCCCCTTAGTCCACAGTAATCTGCCGTTTCCTTATCCATGATGCCCAGATTTTTTCAAATTTCTTGGGGCAATTATGGCCCAAGTATGTTAGTTTATAGAGTGGCAGAGCTGCATCTACTAGGGCTCTCCATTGTTGCACCGTTGGTGGGGCGGGTCTTTCCATTTTAAGAGGACCGCCTTCCTCGCATAGAATGCTGTGTAGAATACAAACTGTTTCTTAGCCTGTGTGGCCTCCAAGTTGTCCACGATACCCAGTAGCAGCGGCAACGGGTCGCAGGGGACCCGGAGCTGACCTATGGCAGTGGCGTAGCGTGGGGGGTGCAGGGGGTGCCCCTGCCCCGGGCGCACAATTTAGAGGGGCGCTGTCACGAGTGTGGATCGTCTAGCACGGGGATAAAAGCCCCTTGTTAAACTTATGACGAGTCCACGTTGTCCAGCAACAGCGGGCAAACTTGCGGTGCGGGCGAGCAGCAGGGGGATCTCTCTCATGGCAGTGATCAGCGAGGGGCCGAGCCGAGGACAGAATGGACATTGGCCTGAGAGCCCGGGAGTCGTGAGAATAGTTCCACCGCGGCCGCCTCCTCCTTGACCCCGCCCCCCAAGAGGTGAGAAGCGGCGGGCGCAGCATCTCCCGTGCTTCCAGAGCTGCTCGAACTTCCTCTTCGCAGTAAAATGAGGCCCGGGAAAAGGCTGACTGGGGACCCAGACGATGGATACGCTGCCAGGGAGCCAGCTGGAAGGATCAAAGGAGACACACTGGCATGGAAGGTGGGGCTAGCAGTCTCTCTCGTCATCTCTCAGCCTCCTTCCCCCTTTCCCTCAGCTCCACTGTCTCTCTAAACCCAATGTCTCTCTCAGTGAATCCAAATCACCAGTGCTGCAAAAACACACAATTGTGCAAATATATAAATAAACAAACTCATTTTATATAATTATCAATAAAATGTTCATTCATAGCCATGTTTTTTGGATGCTTTTTATTGATTGTTATATGGAATTAGTTTGTTTATTTATATATTTAAAATAAAAGAAAAAAACGCACTGAAAAATAGTATAAACACTTAAAGCTGCACGAATAAAATACCAATACCTGTGTATAATAAAATTATCCATCACCTGACCAACCAGACTCCTCTTCTTCTCCATCTCCTTTACAAGCCAAGTTGGAGACGCACATTACACGAGCTGGATCCGGACCTCATCCATCCACAGTCCCTGCAGAGGGCAAAGTCTGCTTGCGTGTGAGACCTCGCCAGAGAGGAGGTCCATCATTGAGGGTAAGGGTCCACCTTTTAACACTGTGGGATCATATGAGAGCTCTTATCCTCACTTCCCTCCCTCCCCATATATATGTGCAGTGTCTGACCGGTTGGAATGTGGATGTTTCCTCCTGCTTCTGTGAAGTAGCTGTTTGTTTATGGGACTCCTTCTCCTACTGTTCATCATAAGGACTATCGCTCCTTGGAGTATTTTTCCATCTAAGGACTGTTCTCTATCCATTTGGGTTGTGAAAATTTCTTTTGAAGTGTTATGATATATATTTTTTAAGCACGTTTTTCACAGTTCTCCACCACTCAATAATTATCAATATTATTTGTGATGTATATTTTCACTTTTTTTACAGGAATTTTGATTATTTATTCTTTACACAGATTATTATGAGCGCACGTTTGTTTTTCTTTTTATTTATATATTTGCACAATTGTGTGTTCTTGCAGCACTGGTGATTTGGATTCACTACCCAGTAGGACTATCTTAGAATTATTGTATTTAATGAATTGTTTTATGAAAATTTCTGTACTTTATTTAATTGCTTTATTTGCACAATGAGGTTGAGGTTTCTGGCAGCACCGGTGATTGGGACTTTTTTTTTAACCTTTTTGAATTTTTTATATATATATATACATATATTGGTTTATATATAGATATACCAAAATATATATAGAACATTTTCAAAAAGGTTAAATACAAAACCCTATTGGGTATTGATCCCAACTGCACGGTGCTGCAACAAGTATTATAGTGTGAATATGACATATGTAGCTCCCATTAACTCCCCTTTCACACTGGAGTGCTTTGCAGGCGCTACAGCGCTAAAAATAGCGCCTACAAAGCGCCCTGACAGAGCCGCCCCTGTCTCTTCAGTGTGAAAGCCCAAGGGCTTTCACACTGGAGCGGTGCGCTGGCAGGACGGTAGAAAAAAGTCCTGCTAGCACCATCTTAGGAGCGGTGAAGGAGCGGTGTGTATACCTCTCCTCCACTGCTCCTGCCCATTGAAACCAATGGGCAGCACGGCTATACCGCCGGCATAGCGCTGTTGCAGCAGCGCTTTGCTGTTGGTTTTAACCCCTTTTCAGGCGCTAGCGGGGGTTTAAAGCACCCCGCTAGCTGCCGAATACCTCCGCAAATACGACGGTAAAGCGACTCTAAAAATAGCGGCGCTTTACCGCCACTCCCGCCCCAGTGTGAAAGGGGCCTTACTGAAATATTATAAAATCCCACTCCTAATGCCTATGATGGCTAACCTCTGTAGAAAAGATGTAAACACCTATTTTCAAGCTGTCTGGTCATGTTATTTCCTGTGTAAGCCAGTGGTGTATGCAGGGGAGAGGAGGGAGCGCCAACAACAGATGGGACATAGGAACCTATAGATGATGTCACCACTCCATGCTTTACCAGTCATTGTCAAGCACGCTCACCTCTCCCCTGCAGCCACCGCTGGCTCACACAGGGGATCATGTAACCAGACTGGAGCTAGCTGAAAATAGGTAAGTCCGTGAGTCAGGGGGGAGCAAATTACTTGCCTCGCCCCGGGAGCTGACAACCCACGCTACGCCACTGACCTATGGTGTTAATATCTGTCACCACCCCCCTCCAAAATAGTTGGAGATGTTGACAAGACCATATGACATGAAAGAAGGAACCCGTCTCTGAGTTGCATTTAGGGCATATGACACTCCTATCGGGATATATTTTAGCCAGGCGTTCTGGTGAGTAATAGACCCGGTGAAGAAATCTAAGCTGGGTAAACCTATCCCTCGCAGAGATCATGAGGGGGAGGTATTGCTGAATGCCCTCCTCCCAGTCATCATCAGCAAGAGTGGGTATGTCCGTCTGCCACCTGAAAAACAACCGGGAAACTGCAGAGGTATCCAGGCCGATCAGTTTGGCATATAGGGCCAAGAGGGGTTTTAGGTCCTCCTCCAGGGTAACATACGCTCTGACCCATTGGCCTCCAGCGTGATAGGCTTGGGGAACTGTGTCCGATAGGCATGATGGAGCTGTATGTACCTGAAGAACATAAAGTTAGGCAGGCCTCGTTCTCCCTTTAGGACATCAAACGTCCGCAGCCCATCAAAGGAGACAATGTCAGCCAGTGTTTTGATTCCATAGTGGGCCCATATTACTGGGTCTGGGATGGATCGAAAGTGCGGCAATCTCGGGTTCCCCCACAACAGAGTGTGTGGTGACCAATTATCAGGTTCCTCTATTTTAGCCCTTATCGTATCCCAGACCCTCAGCATAGTACGCATAGATGGGATGATGTTTGGGCTAGACCGGGGGCCTCTGTGGATTAGATTCCTCAGTTCGGAGTAGGAGCCCAATAGTGCCGCCTCCAAGGTAGCCCGGGGTTAGCTGGTTCCTTAGACAACCACCAACGGAGCATCACCAGGACTGCGGCCCAATAATATTTGATAAAGCAGGGCATCGCCAGGCCACCCAGAGAGACTGGGAGCTGGAGAGTAGTTTGCGCTATTCTGGGGGAGCTCCCACTCCACACAAAGGAGACCAATATCCTATTTGATCTCCGAAAAGAAAAGAGCGGAATGGAGACCAGGTTCTATCTAAACAGGTAAATAAATTTGGGGAGTACCGACATTTTCACAAGATTAACCCTACCAACGGGTGTGAGGGGTAGGGACCTCCATGTGGAACATTTCCGAGTCAGGGAAGATAGCACAGGCTCTAGATTGAGTGGGATAAACTGGGAAACGTCTCTATGGACAACCACCCCCCGATACTTAAATTGGGAGACTATTTGTAGCGGTGTGACTACCGGTAGCTTGTCATTAGATGGGTGTAGTGCAAACAGGACAGATTTTTCCCAATTGATGCGGACACCGGAATACCTGCCAAAGGTGTTTATAAGTGAAAGGGCTTCCCGCAGGGAGGAGTAAGTGTTTTCGAGGGATAAAAGGGTGTCATTGGCGTAAAGGGAAATTTTTTCCTCTACAGACCCTATGGAGATTCCTTGGACCGCAGGGGCAGCGCATAGCAGGATCGCCATTGGTTCTATGGCGAGCGCAAAAAGCGCTGGGGAAAGTGGGCAACCCTGCCTTGTTCCCCTCCGGAGGCAAAAGGAGGGTGATAGAACGGACCCAGTGCGCACTTTAGCTCTCGGGGAGTCATATAAAGCTTTGACCCAGGAGATGAACCTAGGGCCGAAGCCAAAACGGAGCAGAACCTCCCATAGATACACCCACTCTACCGAGTCAAATGCTTTTTCAGCATCCAGGGAGGCTACTGCATCCGAAGGGGCCAGGTGTTTGTCAGACCCCAGAACCGTGTAAAGCCTGAGCAGGTTTATGTCGGTTCCTTTACCCGGCATGATACCAGTTTGGTCCTCATGGACCAGGGTATGTATAACATCATTCAATCTCCGCGCCAAGACCTTGGTGAGGACCTTGGCATCAGCATTGAGCAATGAGATAGGCCGATAAGAGGTACACAGCTCAGGGTCCTTGCCTGGTTTGGGTATAACGACTATGACCGCCTCCGTCATTGAGGTAGGGAGCGTTACGTCCTTCAAAGTTTTGACTATCATCGCATGTGGTTTAGGTGTTAACTGTTCAGCGTTCTACTCCCGGGGTCTTTACTGCCTGAAGATCACCCAGAGCTTGTTGGACCTCCTCCACCGTTATTTATTTTATTATTTTATTTATTTAAGGTACTTATATAGCACCGTCAATTTACGCAGTGCTTTACATATACATTGTACATTCACATCAGTCCCTACCCTCAAGGAGCTTACAATCTAAGGGTCCCTAACTCACATTCATACATACTAGGGATAATTTAGAGAGGATCCAAATAACCTACCATGAAGCCATCAAGGCTTTCATGGGCTGTGTCAGAAAGGGTGGGGAAAGCTATCTGATCTAAAATTAAGTTTAGTTCTGCCTCAGAATAGTCCACCCTAGAGCAGTATAAGCCATTATAGTAAGAGGCAAACCATGCATTTATGGCCAAGGGGTCAACCATCACAGCACCATCCGCATCACAGATTCGGGCGATGGATGAGGTTGGCTGCTGCTCCTTAGCCAACCACGCCAAAAGACGCCCAGTCTTGCCCCCTGCTCAAAAATGCGCTGTGACGGTGACAAATTTTGTTTGTTAGCCTTGGATACCCGGAGGAGCATCACCTCACGGTAGGCAGCCGTAATATCGAGATAGGTGATTGGGTTCTGGGATAACACATATCTGGACTCCAGAGCCTGGGCCGCTGCCTCAGCCTCTGCCAGTGTGATTGTTGCGTCGTGTCTAGCTTTAGATATGGAGGTCTGATATGATCCTCTGATGTAGGTCTTGAACGCGTCCCATGTAGTTTGGACTGCGGCCGTGCCTGTGTTCGTCAGCCAGAAGTTGTTTATATGCGTGGAGATCTCAGCCTCCACTAATGGATCCGAGATCCAGTAGCGAGACAGCCGCCACATTCTCTCCGAAGGAGGTGTCTGGGTTTGAAAACTACACAGCACAGGGGCGTAATCCGATATCCCCCTTGATAAAATTTCCACCTCACGGACCCGGGAGAGCATCCCTCCACTCACAAAGACTAGGTCTATACACGACATAGCTTGATGAGAGCTGGAGTGACAGGTGAAGACCCTGTCCGTCGGGTGTCTCCACCGCCAGACATCGGTCAGGCCATAGAGAGACGCCCATTGCAACAGAGAAGAATCCACACCTGCCCCCTGAGATAATCTGTCCAGAGAAGGGTTTGGGGCCATATTAAAATCCCCAGCAATGACAAGACTGTCAGTGGGGTACCCAGAGATAAGAGGGATCAGGAACTTTAGAAGAGCCATCGTGGCTGACGGTGGTATATACAGACAATAATGATCATTTCAACCATGTCGATAACCACATGTAAAATCACATACCTGCCCTCCGGGTCCACCTTGACATCCAATAATTCATACGTTAAGGATTTATTAATCAGTATACTGACTCCTCGGGCATAACTGGAGTGCGTGGCATGATAGTAGTGCCCGAACCAGGGCTTCTTCAGGCCAAGCACCCTGCCTCCCATCAAGTGTGTCTCCTGTAAGATACGCACATGTGGACTATACTTTTTAAGGTACGTGAAGACTAAGGAGCGTTTTAATTTGTCGTTAAGTCCCCGGATGTTCCAGGAAAGCAGCCTCATGTGAGCCATCTAGGTAACTGCAGTTGGGGAACGCCAGGGGAGTAGGATATGAGTGGACCCGGAGAGAGAAACACACGAGATGCATCACAGTAACCATCAGACAGAGGGTCCATGAGACCCACAATGACATTCTAAGCTGTGCCTGATCAGACTGCCAGAGAGAATTACCGCAACACAGAGAAAAAGATGGCGACCCGGGGGGTGCTAAGGCAGTTTTAGTATAGTCAGTGTGAGCCTTAAGCTACCGCCCCTATCCCGAGTGCAGAAAACAGAAACCAGCAAAGCATATAGTATTAAATGAATTCGCTTAGGTCAAAACAGATCCCATGCATGCTTGTGAGGCGATGCAGTTGATGCTGATGTGAGACGTAGGAGCGGGGGGAGGGGCCTGTCGGCAGCACAGGTGTATCAGGCTCCAACTTACCAGACCGGCGAGTCCCGTCGGGCAGAGGGTAGACTCCCTTACCCTTCGACTATCGGCCCCCTGGTAGAGTAAACAGAGGGCGCGACAGTACGGAGTGGTATGAAAGCCTGTGTACTGTCCAGGTATTGCAGTCCGGGTGTTTGCAGGGTTAATGGCTGGAGAGACTGGAGTAGGCCGGAGCACCGTCACTGAGCTGAGCAGGCTGGTGTGGACAACAGGCTGAAGACTGCAGACAGGCAGATGGGATCCAAGGGAGCAGGCAAATGGATGGTCAGGAGGCAGGCTGGGTTTGGCAACAGGCAGTCGGCAGCGGCACAGAGGAACAGGCAAACGGATGGTCAGACAAGCAGAGGTCGGTGCAGGCAGAGTTCAGAGAGTGGTCGGGGGACAAGGCCGGGTCAACAGGTATACAGGAACAGACAAGGTACACGGTCAGGTTCAGGAACGACTAGCTGTTGATTTAGGCAGCACTGGTCACTAGAACTCACTGGCTTAAATAGGGCTTTTGGCGCCAAACGACGTGCACGCGCGCGCCCCGGCACACACAGGCACGCGCGCCCGCCAACGCCCGCGCGCGCGCCCCCGCACACCGGCGTGCACAGTAGAACGATCCTGGACACACACACCGGCGCCGCGAGGAGCACGCACGGTGAGGTCCGCAGGAACACGCGCGCCAACGCGCGCCGACGCACCCTGACGCACACCACCGCGAGCGCCCCGCCTGCCGAGGTAAGGACCCTGACAGAGCCCCCCCCCTCAAGGGCAGCCTCCGGATGCCCAGCTGGGCCAACCTGGGTGCATGGGAGTTCTTGAAAGCTTGTAGTAATTCGTTGGCATGGAGGTTACCTTCGGGTTCCCAGGAGTTATCTTCGGGTCCATAGCCCTTCCACTTAATGAGGTACTGGAGTTGATTCTGCCTCTTCCTACAATCCAGGATTGCCTCGACTTCGGACTCCTCCTCATTGTTGACCAAAACAGCCTCCGGTGGCTTGGCCTTACGGTCAGGAAAGGGATCGTTGACAACTGGTTTCAGTAACGACACGTGGAAGACCGGGTGGATCCTAAGGGACTCTGGCAGACTGAGCTCAAAGGCAACATCATTCACCTTTCTTTTCACCCGAAACGGGCCCAGGAACTTAGGTCCCAACTTCCTGGAGGGACAAGCCAACTTTAGATTGGTTGTAGAAAGCCATACTTGGTTGCCAGGCTCAAGGACGAGTTCTCCTCGCCTTTTTTTGTCAAACATCCTCTTGAAGGAAGCCTGGGATTGGGCCATGGTTTCCTGCAAGATTTTACAGTTACTAGAGAAGAACTCCATTGTCTCTGTTACTGCAGGTAGGGTACATTCCGGGATAGAACTGGGAAGGAAAGCAGGGTTGAATCCATAATTCGCAAAGAAGGGAGTTTGGTTGATGGCAGAATGTAGGGAGTTATTATACGCGAATTCAGCGACTGGTAACAAGGACACCCAGTCGTCTTGCGTAAATATAGAAAAACAACGGAGGTATTGCTCCAGCGTCTGGTTAGTTCTTTCCGTCTGGCCGTTCGTCTGAGGGTGGTAGGCTGAAGAAAATGCCAATTCAATTTCCAGGGCGGCACACAGTGCTCTCCAAAACCGGGAGGTAAATTGGACACCCCGATCGGATACTATATTCGCGGGTACCCCATGTAATCTTACTACTTCCTTGACGAATATCTTCGCCGTTTCCACGGCTGTGGGAGTACCCTTCATAGGGATGAAGTGTGCCATCTTGGATAGCCTATCGATCACCACAAAGATGGTTGAGAAACCTTCAGAGGGGGGTAGCTCCACAATGAAGTCCATTGACAACATTCTCCAAGGTCTGTCAGGAATCGGTAAGGGTCTCAATAAACCCCAGGCCTTTGAGCAGTTGCATTTGTTCCGGGCACAAGTGTGGCAGGAACCCACATACCTCTTACAGTCCTCCAGGAGACATGGCCACCAAAAGGTGCGTAGCACCAATTCCGAGGTTTTTTGAGCTCCGAAGTGACCCGCCAGCTTGTGGTCATGACATAGTTCCAGTACCAGCACCCTAAGTTTTTCAGGTACAAAAATCTTGCCTTCATGCCAGAGCAACCCATCATTTAGGCTGGTTCCCGTAGGTAGGGGAATTTCAGAGGAAGCCTGTCTTATCCTGGAAATTAAATCTCCTTGGAGAAGTAAGAAATTTCCTGCTGGCAAAATAGTATCAGGAGGAGTACTTTCCTTGGAATCGTGAAACATTCGTGATAAGGCATCAGGTTTCCCATTCTTGGATCCGGGTCTGTACGTAATATGAAAGGAGAACCGGGAAAAAAAAAGTGCCCATCTAGCCTGTCGTGGTCTGAGTCGCTTGGCTGCTCTTAGATATTCCAAGTTCTTATGATCGGTAAAGATGAGAACCGGATGTACAGCACCCTCTAATAGGTAGCGCCATTCTTCCAGAGCCGCTTTGATGGCCAATAGTTCCCGGTCTCCCACATCATAATTTTTCTCGGATGATGAGAGTTTTCGGGAAAAGAATGCTACAGGAAACAAGAGGGCCTTGGGGCCCTGGCGTTGGGAAAGTACTGCCCCCACTGCGATCTCTGAAGCATCCACTTCCAGCACAAACAGTAATGCAGGGTCCGGGTGCTTGAGGATAGAAGCCGAAGTAAACAGTCCCTTTAATTTCTCAAACGCTGCCTGTGCTCGGGACGACCAGCAGAATCGTGCCCCCTGTCTGGTAAGTTCCGTTATTGGTGAAATAATTTTAGAAAAGTCTTTAATAAATTTTCTGTAGAAGTTGGAAAATCCTACAAAACGTTGGACCCCTTTCTTGTCTGTAGGAGCAGGCCAGTCCAGGATGGCCGATACTTTTTGTGGATCCATCTTGATCCCTTCCACAGAAATAATGAGTCCCAAGAACTGGATACTCTGACGTTCAAACTCACACTTGTCCAATTTAGCGTATAAGCCATGTTGCCTGAGTCGGATGAGAACATTCCTGACGTGCCTGCGATGGTCAGCCAAAGAAGAGGAAAAGATGAGTATGTCGTCCAGATAAACGATGACGTAGAGGTCCAGGATTTCTCTAAAGATGTCGTTCACAAAGTGCTGGAACGTAGCTGGGGCGTTGCAAAGACCAAAGGGCATGACCTGGTACTCGAAATGCCCGAAACGAGTGCGAAACGCAGTCTTCCACTCGTCACCCTCACGAATGCGGATCAAGTTATAAGCACCCCGGAGATCCAATTTAGTAAAGATTCTGTCAGTGCCCAGCCTTTGGAATAACTCAGGTACCAGAGGGAGCGGGTATCGATTCTTAATCGTAATTTTATTCAAATCGCGGTAATCGATACATGGTCTTAGAGAATGGTCTTTCTTTTCCACAAAGAATAAGCCCGCACCAGCCGGGGAAGTGGACGGGCGAATAAATTTCTTCTTTAGATTTTCATCTAGATACTGCTTCAGAGTATCCAGCTCCTGCTCAGTCAGGGGGAAGATCCTGCCAAAAGGTACCTCGGTTCCAGGAAGCAATTCAATTGGGCAGTCGTAGGGCCTGTGTGGAGGTAGCAATTCTGCCCCCTTTTTGCTAAACACATCCGCAAAGTCTCGGTAAGGCTCAGGGATAGCTTGAAGCAGATCCACCTCTGGGTGTAGACAGAGGAGTTGGGTAACCTCATGGCCTGTCCCTAGCATACAATGTTGAAGGCAATATCTGGAAAGAAACTCGACATTACCATCAGCCCAGTTGATTTGGGGATTGTGCACCTGTAGCCACGGTATTCCAAGGATGACTGGAAAAAGGGGGGACGAGATGGCGTCCAGACAGAGGTATTCACGGTGTCGCTGGCCCATGATGGCTTCTAAGGGGACGGTCTCCTGAGTGACCGGGCCGGAGCGGAGAGCAGAACCATCTGCCAGATGAACAGCAAGGCTTTGAGTTTTATTTTGGAGAGGAATGGCATGTTGGGAGGCAAAGGTCCGGTCGATAAAACAGCTGCAGGCTCCTGAATCAATGATAGCTGGGACTTGGATGGCCTTTCCGGGAAGCTGTAAGGTGACAGAAATGGTTAGGTGTGTGCCAATAGTAGGTACAATAGAAGCACAGGTATGAACATCAGGGCGACACTTACGCATCTTGTTGGGACAACCATTGGCGTAGTGCCCAGATTCCCCACAGTAGAGGCAGAGGTTGTGTGCCCGTCTACGTGTTTTCTCCTCTGGAGTCAAAGAAGGGCGGAACAGGCCGAGCTGCATTGGTTCAGGTGCATCATAGGTCGAGGCAGGTGGAGGAGCAGGAGATCTGTTGGGAGCAGTGCTGGGACAAGGCCAATTGGTGCCCAGGGCGAAGATGGCAAACTGCGCCCCCCCCCCCCGTTTTTAATAAAGAATCAATGTTGTTTCAAAACAAGAATATACTTAACAATACAAGTTCAATTAGGTTTAATGCGATAGAAACAGTTCACTCACACATTTTAATTATATGTATTTTTATACCATTGTAATTAACCCCCCCTCAGCCACCTCCGGCTAGCAACATGGGCGCTTTTAACCCTTTCTTGGGGATTCAAAGTTCCCTGCTAGCGGTCAAAAAGTACCACTTAAATAGTAGTAAAGCGCAGCTAAAACTGGCGACGCTTTACCACTAATGGACCCGCCACCCCATTTTAACCGCTTGCCGACCGCCTCACGCAGATATACTGCAGCAGAAGGGCTCGTACAGGCAAAACCACGTACCTGTACGTTGCCCTTTAAGAGGCGGCCAACGGGCGTGCGCGCCCGCGGCAAGCTCCATGAGTCAGGTCGCGGGTCCCGCGGACTCAATCGCCGTGGGGATACCCGCGATCGCCTCACGGGGAGGAAGAACGGGGAGATGCTGATGTAAACAGCATCTCCCCGTTCTGCCTAGTGACAGTGTCACTGATTACAGCTCCCTGTCTTCGGAGCAGAGATCAGGGACGTGTAACATGTAGCCACCCCCCCCACAGTTAGAAACACGCCCCTAGGACACACTTAACCCCTACACTGCCACCTAGCGGTTAACCCCCTCACTGCCAGTGTCATTTACACAGGAATCAGTGCATTTTTATAGCACTGATCGCTGTATAAATGACAATGGTCCCAAAAATGTGTCAAAAACGTCCGATGTGTCCGCCATAATGTCGCAGTCACAATAAAAATCGCTGATCGCCGCCATTTAAAAAAAAAAAAAATTATTAATAAAGATGCCATAAAACTATCCCCTATTTTGTAAACGCTATAACTTTTGCGCAAACCGAAATTGCGATTTTTTTTTTACCAAAAAATATGTAGAAGAATACGTATCGGCCTAAACTGAGGAAAAAAATTGTTTTTTTTATATATTTTTGGGGATATTTAATTTTGCAAAAAGTAAAAAATAATGCGTTTTTTTCAAAATTGTCGCTATATTTTTATTTATAGCGCAAAAAATAAAAACCGAAGAGGCGATCAAATACCACCAAAAGAAAGCTCTATTTGTGGGGAAAAAAAGGACGTCAATCTTGTTGGGGAGCCACGTCGCACGACCGCGCAATTGTCAGTTAAAGCGACGCAGTGCCGAATCGCAAAAAGTGCTCTGGTCAGGAAGGGGGTAAATTCTTCCGGGGCTGAAGTGGTTAAAAAAAAAACCTTACAAAAAAAAGTCAGTGGTGGCAGTGGACATTGCAAGGACCGCACACGGACCAGTGCCTGTGTGGGACACCCGTCATACAGCTATGCCAACCTGGACATCACATTACACCACACGCACAGCAAACTTCCACAGTCCACAAGGCAGCTCCCCTCTTCCAGCCAAAATCCATGCAGGAGAGTGCACACACTGTACACTTCCCCATCTGTTACAGGCTATAACGTACAGCAGAAATTAAAAAGCAGTGGTGGTCATTAACCTCCCCTCAGCCTCCTCCCCTCCCCCAATCAAGCCATTTATTAATGTTTGTTTAGCGCTTACTTTTACACAAGTTCGGACACTGTCTGCCACACACTGCAATCCAAATCTAGCTTCCTTCAGAATACAACTAGACTCAAGCCAGCCAGGCAGCAGCTCCTCGACTCCTCCAGGTCACAGCGCGCCGGGTCCGACACAGCTCCCTGCGCTCCTCTGAGTCCTCCCACCTCTCCTTTCGGCCGTGAGTGACGTGACGTCACGCCGCTGGCAGGGACTATGGGACTCCTCCGTAGGGGGAGTAAACTGAAACAGTAAAGGAAACAGTGAAGCTGTGCTGAGGGAAGGGAGGATGCAGGAGCGCACAAATTCGGCACACACAACTTGTACAGTGCCGCTGGGCATAGGTTACTTGTTGTAATACACACTGGCGGGCAGCGGCCGTTGCAGAACTTCACCTGCAGGCTGCGCCCCCCCCTCCTATGGCAAATGGTAGCGCCCAGGGCACGTGCCCCTTCCGCCCCTGCCTTGTACCGGCCCTGGTTGGGAGGACAGGGTACTTGTGGAATCATCCAGGTGGGACGAAAGGTACTGGTGGTTCTTTCAGTACGTCGCTCCCGCAGTCTACGGTCTATTTGAATGGACAAATTGATGAGCTCTTCCAGGGTCTGTGGTACCCCTACTCATGCCAACTCATCTTTGAGGGGTTCTGACAACCCCATCCTGAACTGATGGCGCAACGCGGCGTCATTCCATGCTGTGTCAGAACTCCAGCGTCTGAACTCGACGGCATAGTCTTCTGCGGCTCGGCGGCCTTGACGAAGGGCCTGTAAGGTGGCTTCCGCGGTGGCAGTGAGCTGGGGGTCTTCGTATAATTGGGTCATGGCACCAAAGAAGGCCTCCAGGCTGTCCAAGGCGACCGCCTTTTGCTCCAACAGTCGGTGGGCCCATGTTTGCGGTTCACCTGAGAGTAAGGAAATGACAAAGCCCACCTTAGTGGCTTCAAGGGAGAACGTGCGTGGCTGTAGGGCAAAGTAAAGGTTGCAGGCATTCCGGAAGGCTCGATACCTACTTCGGTCTCCAAGAAATCTTTCAGGTACTGGTACTTTTGGCTCAGGAGGTAACATGACCACAGAGGGTGCTGAGGTGGCTGCTGCGGACCCTGGTGGACCGGAAGGTGCGGATAAAGCCTGCACGCGCTCTTCCAAGCTGGAGTATCCCTCTTGTAGGCTCTTTACAGCCTGGGTTAGACCCGCCAGGTGTCGGCAAAGTTCGTCCATGGGGGAGGCCCCCTGCCCGGACTCGGTCATGGCTGCCTAATACTATCAGGCTCCAACTTACCAGACCGGCGAGTCCCGTCGGGCAGAGGGTAGGCTCCCTTACCCTCCGACTATCGGCCCCCTGGTAGAGTAAACAGAGGGCGCGACAGTACGGAGTGGTATGAAAGCCTGTGTACTGTCCAGGTATTGCAGTCCGGGTGTTTGCAGGGTTAATGGCTGGAGAGACTGGAGTAGGCCGGAGCACCGTCACTGAGCTGAGCAGGCTGGTGTGGACAACAGGCTGAAGACTGCAGACAGGCAGATGGGATCCAAGGGAGCAGGCAAATGGATGGTCAGGAGGCAGGCTGGGTTCGGCAACAGGCAGTCGGCAGCGGCACAGAGGAACAGGCAAACGGATGGTCAGACAAGCAGAGGTCGGTGCAGGCAGAGTTCAGAGAGTGGTCGGGGGACAAGGCCGGGTCAACAGGTATACAGGAACAGACAAGGTACACGGTCAGGTTCAGGAACGACTAGCTGTTGATTTAGGCAGCACTGGTCACTAGAACTCACTGGCTTAAATAGGGCTTTTGGCGCCAAACGACGTGCACGCGCGCGCCCCGGCACACACAGGCACGCGCGCCCGCCAACGCCCGCGCGCGCGCCCCCGCACACCGGCGTGCACAGTAGAACGATCCTGGACACACACACCGGCGCCGCGAGGAGCACGCACGGCGAGGTCCGCAGGAACACGCGCGCCAACGCGCGCCGACGCACCCTGATGCACACCACCGCGAGCGCCCCGCCTGCCGAGGTAAGGACCCTGACAAGGTGTGAGGGAGATGAGGCAGGCTGGACGCTCGAGAAACTGAGGAGCCATGCGGCATGAATCTGATGCCGCCTCAAAGTTAGAGGCCTGAACGACGCGCTGGTCCCCCCTGGAGTTCCCGGCCTCAACGGTGTGGAAGCCCCCCTCCCCGCCCGGCTGAAAGCGGTGATGCGAGCACGCTGCTCACTCAGCAGCCTGGGAGGACGTAAAGAAGGAGAGGAACCCCCGCTGCTCACTGACACACCGACATCTGGTCAGTGGCACGGAGCGACAATTCAGAGCCCTCAGGACCATCTACTATACCCCCCTCCACTCCGGAGTTCGGTGCCTTCCCTCAAGTGACCCCCTCTAAAGCAGCAACAGATTGCAGCAGGAGTGCAGAGCACAGGAAAACAGGAGAGCAACGTCTCAGGACTGCATGTGACCTGGTGAGCTCATTATAGAGCAATAAGAAGACGCTTCTAAAAAGGTATGAATCAGCTATATATACCTGTTATTCTTTTTCTGTTTGCATGAGAAGATTGCTCAAAGAAGGTGCAAAGACTGTAAGGATTTCAACATTAAGAGAGTGTACAGGAGGGGAAGGAAGGAGGGGACAGGGGAAGGTTGGATGAAAAAAGTTAAAGGAGACTGGAAACCCAAGAATGAGTCTGCTTGACCCCCTCTCTGGAATATAGTCTGAATGCCCTAAAAGTATGGTCTGTAGCGTGAGCCCCAGAAATATTGATCCTCTGAGCTGGTACAAAGGAAAACAGGACTTTAACTAATTATTATACATTTAAGTAAAAAAGGGGAAAAAAAAAATAAAATATCTGGAAGCTATTAGACCTCCTTGAGTCACTTTAGAGAGCAACAGGAACCAGGGGCTCTATAAGTGGTAGGAAACAAGAGACTGATATGAGCATGAGAAGTCGCACCCAAAAATCTGCTGAACCCAAGACCCCAAGGGAGAGCTTAAATTCAAGTTCAATTCAAAAATATTTAAAGGAGACAAACGTAAAAAGCCCCAGCACAGATACAAAACAAGGGGGGGACGAAGGAAAAAAAAAAAAAGACCAACTGAAGCAAAAGGGGGTACAGGGGGAGAGGTCAAGAGAAGATCTGGAGTGTGAAGGTGCCGCAAGTACCAGTAGGATGGAGGGTCAAAAAAATACGGACCCACTTCCCACCAAGATAGAAATGAAGGAGATGTTTTCAAATCTTGAAACCGCTATTAAGATCGAGATATCTAACGTGAGGACAGACCTGGGCCATTTGTTGCAAAGAGTAGAGGAGGTGGAAGTGCTAACGGGTAAACATGCTAAAGAGATCCGGGAGCTTGAATCGCAGCTGAGTATAGCGAAAAGCGACTATCGCATGCTGGCATATAAGTTGGAAGAATTGGAGAACCAAAGCCGCCGCCAGAATTTGCGCATCAGGTTGCTTCCTGAACAACAAAACGAGGACCTGTTGGCTAAGATGAAAAAAATGTTCAACCCTATATTGGGCCTAGATGAGGAAACAACTTTAAGGATCGATAGGGTGCATAGGATTAGAAAACCTCCCAACTTAAGGGCAGATATTCCCCGAGATGTGATTGTAAAATTCCACTCATTTGAAGTAAAAGAGAAGATATGGAACAATTTGCGGGGCGCCCCCGCGGTGCGATTCGAAGATAAAGACCTTCAGATCTTCACAGATCTTTCGGCAGGTACCCTGGCACGGAGAAGGCAACTGAGACCGCTGCTTGAGCAACTTAGAAGGGCCGATATCAAATACAGCTGGGGGTTCCCAACATCCCTGTTGGTGATGAAGGAAGGCAGATCCTTGAGGATGAGGTTCCCAGAAGAGACAAAGGACTTCTGTGATAAGTTGGGTATACCCACACCGGACATGGCATTAGAGTAGAACCTTTCAAGGGGACAACGAAGGACTATGTTCATCAAATGGGATGAGGGACTAGGGAGGGAAGGCAGCGGGTTTGGTTTTTTTTTTTTTTTTTTTCCCCCCCTTCCCTCTTCCTGTCTCATAGGAAGGAAGAGTCCCTAGTGGAAGGTTATGTGTCGACAATTAAAAGGGTACGGTGGGGTGGAGGGAGGTAAAATGTAAAGGGGCTTTTCACACCCTGGGTTCTGGGGGCTGGGGGGTGTGCCATAGGGCGGGGAGGTTTGCCTCTGGTACTCCCGTCCCTAATGCCTCTGTTTTTGGGAGGTAAGCGGGACATCTGTAGCTGCCTTCGGAGTCTCACCCCTATAAAATTAATTTAAGGTTGCAGTCGGGAATTATGTCCTCGACTGACAGGCTTAAGGCCGTAGTATGGCCTGGGGGGTGGGTGGGGGGAGGAAAGGGGGGGTTAGGGGGGTAGTTAAACCTGCAGGGGAATTAACAGCTGTCGACTGGCTGACCGATGAACATGGCTAATTGTTAGCAGAAATATAATGCTAGATTTAAAGTTCATATCCTATAATGTGAAGGGCCTGAACTCGCCGAGTAAAAGGCACAAAATCTTGAAAGAACTACAAGACTACCAAGCAGACATAATATTTCTCCAGGAGACCCACTTGACCCAAGATTCAAATGTCAGGCTTTACTCCCCAAGTTTGCCCCTCTGGTATTATAGCGATACTCCTATTAGGAGAGCCAAGGGTGTAGCAATTGGTTTTTCCAAAATGTCTAAATTTACGTTGGTTGACAGGGTAATGGACCCAGAAGGGCGTTTTCTTTTCCTTAAGGGCAATTTGGGGAATAAAATGTTAACGGTAGCAAATGTATACTGTCCAAATAGAAATCCAACTGTCTTTTTAGAACAAGTTCTGGTGAAACTGATGGAGTTCAGAGAAGGGGAGGTGGTGTTGGCGGGAGACTTTAATTTTTGCCTAGAACCCACAGTAGATAGTACGTCCCGGGCACAGGGGACAAGGAAGGTTCAGTTAAGAAGGATCTGGAAAAGGCTGCACCAATATCATCTCATGGATGTATGGCGGTTACAGCATCCAAAGGTAAAAGATTACACCTTCTTCTCCCCTGTGCACGGGACGTACACAAGACTGGATTACATTATGATTGATCACAGTTTATTAGACCAGGTAGTAGAGTCTAGAATTGAGATTACATCGATATCTGATCACTCCCCGGTCACGATGAAGATCAGAGTTCCAGAAGGGCAAAGGCAACCATTCTCTTGGAAATTAAATGAAAATCTTCTTGAAATTCCACATGTTTGTGATAAACTTCAGGAGGAAATCGATTTTTTCTTCAAGGCTAATGACACAGGAGACATTCTCCCATCAACTTTGTGGGAAACGCATGAAGCATATGTTAGGGGACTCCTGATCTCCATCGGGGCAGGGGAGAAAAAAAAGAGAAAAGAAAAAAGGGCAAAATTATTGGAGGAAATTGCAGCGTTAGAACTGATCCATAAAGAATCTAGGGGACTGGCACAGGATAGCTATCACCTCCTACTGGGTAAAAGGGAAGAGTTAAAAGACAGCATGGAACAAGACGCCAGGAGGGTATTCACTAAAATAACAAGAGAGAGATATTATAGTGGCAATAAATCTAGTAAACACCTAGCAAGGATTTTGAGGAAGAAAAGAGACCGGAATTTTATTGAGAAAATACAAAATAAAAAAGGAGAAACAGTGGCGCCCACTAAAGAGATAGCTGAAGAGTTTAGGAAGTTCTTTGAAGCCCTGTATACCATGGGACAAAGGGGAGGGGGCGACTCTCTAAACAGTGTAAAGACAGAGGAATTTTTGAAGGGAGCTGAGCTGAAAGGGCTCTCAGAGGAGGAAAAAACAGCCCTAGATGGCCCTATAACTGAAGAGGAAATATACCTTGCACTGAATAACTTACCGCCGGGGAAAAGCCCTGGGCCCGATGGTTTTACTAATATTTACCTGAAAAAATTTAAACATATTCTCGTTCCTAGACTCTGCTATTACTGGAACAAATTAGGACCTGATTGCCTAATGGGTGATGAGGCCCTATCGGCTACCATATCATTAATTGCGAAAGAAGGAAAGAATAATATGCTCTGTTCAAGTTATAGGCCTATTGCCTTGTTAAATGCTGATGTAAAACTATACGCTAAGGTATTGGCTAATAGACTTCGGGACAAGATGAGTTTCTTGGTACACCCGGACCAAGTCGGTTTTGTTCCAGGTCGACAAGGTAGGGACAACGGAGTACGAGCCATGCTTTTATTGGAATCTATTAAAGCAGAGGGAGCCCCAGCTCTATTCCTGTCAATGGACGCTGAAAAAGCGTTTGACAGGGTAGACTGGGGGTTCATGATTAAAACTATGGAAGCAATGGGGATTGGTCCCAGGTATATAGCATGGGTATAAGTTTTGTATAACCATCCTACAGCCTCGGTCAGGGTAAACGGGGTGCTCTCCAGTCCATTTAAGATGGAGAACGGTACGAGGCAGGGGTGCCCCCTATCCCCGTTATTGCTTGTCTTGTCCTTAGAACCGCTGCTGGCGACTATACGAAAGAACATAGATTGCAGAGGGGTGATGGTAGGACAGGACGAACACAAACTAGCGGCATTTGCCGACGATATAATTTTTTTTATAACGAATCCTAGGATTACGATCCCTAATTTGCTGGGAGTATTGAAGGGATATGGCGAGGTCTCTGGCTTCAAAATTAATCCGAGTAAATCGGAGGTGCTCAATATTAATGTTGGTAAAAAGGAGGCAGAGAGCTTGTCAGGTTCTTTTTCATTCCCATGGAAGAAGGAAATTAAATACTTAGGTATTAAATTGGCAAACTCATTGAAAAAATTGTATCGTATTAATTATATTCCCATGCTGGATGAAATCAGACAGGAAACAAGCAGGTTGTCGTCGCTACCCCTCTCGTGGTTTGGTCGCATAAATGCAATTAAAATGCAGTTAATTCCAAAAATAACATATAGATTTCAAATGTTACCAATTGCCCTCCCGCGTTATTTTTTTAGGGCACTACGAGGATTGTTGTCGAGGTTAGTCTGGCATGGCAAAAAGCCACGAATAGCTCACTCAATTTTGATAAGGGGGAAAAAAAAGGGGGCCTGGCTTTTCCAGACCTGAATAGATATTACACTGCAGTAGTATTGTCACGGGTAGTTGAATGGGTTAAGGGGGCTCCAGACAGGAGGTGGGTGAATATTGAACACGGTTTATGCGGCACTAATCTGGGCCATATAATTTGGAACCCGCCAAAATTTAGGACACTTAGTATTAATACAGCTTCACTCACACGTAATACGCTTAAAGCATGGGATCAGGTACACAAATGTAATAACTGGAGTTACAATTCACCTATGATTTATATCAAAGATAATAATTTTTTTGAACCAGGGATGCGGGAGGTGGGAGGGAATTGGAATAAGAAAAACGGTGCACAATTAAAGGATATTATTAAAGAGGGGAAGTTGCGCCCCTATGGGGAATTGAAAGCAGAGACGGACCTAATGGTAGTCAATGCTTGGAGGTACATGCAGTTGTCGCTCTTTATTGAGAAATTACCAAAACCAATTAGAGGAGAAGACGAATACAGGCCATTGGAGCTGTTATGTGGGAGTGCCAGAGGCGGTAATGTTATCTCTCGCCTCTATAAAATTCTCTCTGCAGGGGGAGAACTGGATGTGCCTCCATATATCAGAAAATGGGAAGGGGAGTTGGGGTCACATTGTAGTTTACACACAGTGGAAAAGATTTTGAAAATGGTACACGGAACCTCGGCCGACATAATGCGGTCGGAGACCAATTTTAAATGTTTAGCACGATGGTATGCCACGCCAGACCGACTTAGTAAACTGTACCCAGATGCTCTGGACAGATGTTGGAGGGGATGCTCAAACTTGGGAACAATGGCACACATATGGTGGGAATGTCCGGTTATTAAAGGATACTGGAAAAAAAATTTGTTATTAATTAAGAAAATAACTAAAGAACTGGTAGTAGAAGATCCGTGGATTTGTTTATTCCACGGAACGAACAAACCGATCAAGCAATATCAATCATCATTAGTCCCAATACTATTAGATGTAGCAAAAAAACAGATAACAAGAACATGGTTGCAACCGGAGCCCCCAAGCTTAAAGGAGTGGCTATTTCGTATTAATGATATATATAATATTGAATACAAGGATTATTTAGGAGAGGAATCAGAGGGAGGTACAGACGCTAGAGATAAATGGGCAGGGTGGAGGAACTTCAAGAGATCATGGACTTATTTGGGGGAGATCACCACTTAAATCTTTGAGTTCTGACCTCTGCTTGATTAACGGACTCTGCTCTGCCTGATACCCCGGTTCTGACCTCTGCTTGATTAACAGACTCTGCTCTGCCTGATACCCCGGTTCTGACCTCTGCCTGATTAACGGACTCTGCTCTGCCTGATACCCCGGTTCGGATCTAACTTCTTGTCTTTCAGTTCTTCAGTACCCAAACGGCAACCCGGACTTCCCTCAGGCTCTTCTGGAATCCTGCTACTACCAGAAGCCCGTGCCTCCGCGTGCCCTCAACTCCCTGTATCACTTCCAGTGGTTGGAGTGCGCGTGGTCGTAAGGGCAAGCCGCTCTCGGCATCTTGGCCTCGGTGAGTATAGTCGTGACAGTGGATAGGGAGGGATAACAGTAAGTTCGTCAGCAAAATACAGGTAAACCCCACCATGCAGCCCCACCGTTAGCCACATTTGAGGGAGGGAGAAAGGAGACAGGCTGGAGCACAAGCCGCAAACAAGGAGTAAAGGACATACAGTTACCGGGGTCTTGGTAAGGAATCCAGCCACTGGGAAGCCTCCTCCAGCGAAGTAAAGTAGCACATGGATTCTGCGTCTACCACCCTGAGGCGGGCAGGGAACAGCATACTATATTTGACACTTTTTGAACGGAGCTGAGCCTTGACATGGTTGAAAGTCCTGCGAAGCCGCTGAGTTTTGACCGAATAGTCCGGGAAGATCATAATCCGCGTGTTATCAAAGCAGAGCTCGTTCACTTTCCTAGCCTCCCGGAGCACCAGGTCCCGATCCCGAAAGTTCAGCAGGCGAAAAATGAATGTTCAGGGGTGCTCCTGGCGGACCTCCCAAAGGGGGCATCCTGTGAGCCCTTTCCACTGCAAAGTGGGGAGAGAACACTGCATCTGGGAGGAGGGTGCAAAGTATATGCTCCGTGAAAGCCACCGGATCTTGTCCCTCCGCTCCCTCGGGCAGGCCAACAACCCGCAGGTTGTTCCTCCTGCTTATATTTTCACTGTCCTCCCCCCGAGATTTCAGTGCCTTGAGAAGCAAAATGATACCCCAGCTCCACTGCCAATATGATGAACTGTGATCCGGTGCTCTAGCCAGGACGTTCAGGCCCCAAAATGCAGTACTTGAATCAGAAAAGGGCTGGCGACTCGGATGCTCTTGAATAAAAGTCCTTTATTGGGTTACATGGGTACATGGGTACAGGCTACGCTGACGCGTTTCGGCTAAGAAGCCTTCATCAAAGCAAAGCTTCTTAGCTGAAACGCGTCAGCGTAGCCTGTACCCGTGTAACCCAATAAAGGACTTTTATTCAAGAGCATCCGAGTCGCCCGCCCTTTTCTGATTCATTCCAGCGCCTTCATGCGTACCTACAGGGTATGTAGGGAAGCCCGATGGTCTCTGATGGTGTCCTCGGAGTCGCCCACGCGGCGCTCGGCCTCAGTTATTCGGTCATGGATTTTATCCATGTCCCGGCGCAGCAAGCCAAAGTCCATCTGCAGTGAGTCGATTTTGGCCGTGAGAGTGGTTTTACAGCCGGAGATAGCCTGCATCAGGGCTTGAAAATGGTCCTCCTCCACCATGGTAGGTTCCGAGGCCGGGGTCTGTGTCGCCACGTGTGAGTTGGCGGATGGACCTGCTGCTGCTGCTTCTGTACTGGAGAGGCTTTAGATGGGGGAAGTCTTCCGTCCAGAGCCAGATTTGCCCCTGCGCATACCCAGAGAGTTCCCAGTGGTGTAGAACGTGTACCGGAGTGGGCTTCCCAGGATACAACGAAGTCACGAACGAGGAAAACAACTCCACCACCAGCTCTTGTCAAAACTGAATTTTACTTAAACGTGGTAAAGAACCCAACCGCCAGTTCTGGGAACACACAATAAATTTACAGACAAGCAGCCAGAAGGCTGAGACCCTTGTGCTGCACAGCGCGACGCCCTCCGTAGGATGCAGAAGTAAAACAAGCAATTTGCCTACTGGCGGGCATGACTAAACCGCCACACCTTACCTGTTAATACCCTAAGAACAACACAAGAATAACTGTATGGGTGTGCGGTGCGGGATAGCCTGCGGTGCAGCACAACAGTTTACAAACTTACCAAGCTCTACCGTATTCCCCTCCTCCCTTAACTGGTGTCATATCATGCGTCTGTGTATTCCTCCTGGGCACAATGCCAGTCTGCCTTGAGTTTGTAGAAAGTTCATCAGCTCTCCAATTGTGACATGCCACTTTAGGTTATGGAGTCTCGGTAATGAACAGTAGCAACAATTTTGGCCTGACACAAACAGAGACCCTACTAACTACCTATAGGCCTGGTCTCAATCCCTAGGCACCAACAAAGTAATGGGGTGCATGCACGATCTTACCAACCTGGGTCTGCTCTGCATCCGCTGGTGACTCTGACCGGAAAAAAATGTCTATCCAACAAGTATGCAGTCCCGCAGTGTATGTTGGAGAGACATTTTTTTCCGGTCAGAGTCACCAGCGGATGCAGAGCAGACCCAGGTTGGTAAGATCGTGCACGCACCCCATTACTTTGTTGGTGCCTAGGGACTGAGACCAGGCCTATAGGTAGTTAGTAGGGTCTCTGTTTGTGTCAGGCCAAAATTGTGTTCCGTGTTCCTGCAAGCAATTCCTCGTTCCTCTGGACAGGATCAGGATCTTGGACACATGTAGCTTGACTCATCTGCAGTTCTGGTCACTGAAGTCTGCTCCCACACCTGGATGCTGTAGGATTCTCTGCACACAGTCCTCAGAACCAGCTCCTTCTCAAAACGGCTGCCTGCTCTCTCTCTCTCTCTCTCTCTCTCTCCCCCTCTCTCTCCCCCTCTCTCTCTCATGAATTTCTGTCCAAACCGCCTGTTAGCTGTGTCAGGAAAAACAGCGGCATCTTGTGGCCAAACAGTAGAATGACAGGTAAATATTTAATTTTAAACAAACAGTGTACAAACAGTGTTCAGACAATGAGAGCTGCTTGCTGCTTCCCATCTTACAGTGGCACCGGGAAGGAAAATGGAAGTTATCCGGGTTTAAGCGGGTAAAAGGCTCAGGAAGGATCGGAGCTCCAGCAGCGCTCGTCTACCTAGATCGCCAGCTTGGCCACGCCCCCGGGGAGGGCGAATTTTGCTTTTTTTTTTATTTAAATATTCTTTATTAGATTTTTCTTTTTACAAACAACAAAAGAAAAAAAAAAAAAAAACAACAAGCAAAAATAGAAAACATTATACTTTTCACAACAGCTTATGGAGATTATCATCCCAATCAAGTAATATAAGAATATTTTACATTCTAAATCTCCTATATCCCTTCCCCCCCCCCCCCCCCCATCCCGTTCCCACCCACCCTCCCCTATCCGTACACAATATAAAAAGGTATCATGTACTAACATCACATCCACTCCTTAACCTTAATTCGCTGGTTCTCCTTTGTCTCTGTGCTATACTGACAGTCAATCCAATTCCTTAGGCACATTTCAGGCTAAGTCCAAATCAGGGGACTATACCTGACCAGTGTAACCAGGAACTCCAGATTTTTGTAAATTTATCATAGCTACATCTCCTGATATATACTGTTTTTTCTGTCCATACTAGTTTATCCACTGTCCTGAGCCAGTCTTCTGTGGTTGGGGGCATACTGGATAGCCAGGATTGCGCTATTAGTTTCCTAGCTTGGTAAAGGCACCTTCCTATAGCGATTTTCTTATTATTGCACTCCCCGCTTTCCCCGAGCAGGCCAAGGATACATACCCTGGCCTCCTGTTTCAACTTGGTTTTAAACCTAGTTTCTATAATCCTAATTATCTCTGACCAGTACCTCGCCAGCCTTGGACACCTCCATACCATGTGTATTAGGTCACCAGTATCCAGGCATCTAGGACATTTGTCATCCAATCTGCGGCCAAACCTAAATAATCTCTTAGCGGTATAATAGGCCCTATGTATCAGAAAAAGGTGTGACACCTGTTGCGATGGGGAAACCGATACCAATGGACTGGCCTTCAAAATTCCCTTCCACTGACTGTGCGAATTTTGCTTTAAGGGAGTCAAATATCTGGACTACACCCCCTTCACAAATTTGACTAAGGTATTTTATCCCTTTAGAAGCCCACACAATAGGGTCAGGTATCAAGAAAAACTGCTTTACGGAGGGATTATGCCATAGAGACGTATGTGGTGAATACGTAGTAGGACTTCACCCTGACTGGTGAAGTTGCCATGCCTTAATGACGGCAGTCATAGATTGAGTGAAAGGGACCGAGGCTGATCTACCTCTGTATAATATATTACGTAGTGCTTCATAAGAGCGGGGCTGTGCAGCCTCAAGCACCACGGCAGCATTGGTCTCATCAGCTACCAACTAGTTGTGGGCCTAAGTAAGCAAAGCTGCAAGGTAATATGTAAACAAAGTGGGACATACTAAACCACCCTCGGTCCACGGCCTCAGCCGAAACCTAGACTTGTGAGCTCCCCAAAGAAATGAGGTCACTGCGGACTCAAATTGCCTAAAATATTTGCTAGGGATCCACACCAGGGCATGGCGAAGGATATACAATATAGAGGGTAGTAACTTCATTTTGATAAGATTAATCCTGCCCACAAGTGAGAGGGGGAGGTGGGACCGTGCTAATAAACGTTGCTTTGTTAGATTCAATAGCAGTAGTAAATTTAAGGTCACATAGCCAGATGCCTTGGGTGGGATCACTACCCCCAAATATTTGACAGAAGCGGTCCACTTAAGGAGCAAATCTGGGTTTGCCCTGGCCTCAGCCTCTCCATCTATGGGCAGGATCAGAGATTTATCCCAGTTGACCTTCAACCCTGTCAAGGGAGAATATAAGGAGAGCAATGCCAGTGCCTCTTTAAGGGAAGGCCCAGGGTCATTCAAAAAGAGGACAGCGTATGTCGTCAGCATAAAGTGCCACTTTTTCAGTGATTGTACCTACCTGAATGCCTTTAATGACGGGGGAAATACGTATGGCTTGAGCTATTGGTTCCATCACTAGCGCAAACAGTGCCAGGGACAATGGGCACCCCTGTCTGGTCCCCCTGCCAATGGGAAACACCTCTGATAGCTCACCCCCGAATTTCATTTGTGCCATAGGGGCTTTGTATAGGATCTTGATCCAGTTATGAAAACGTGGACCAAAACCCATCACTTCTAACACAGCCGACATGTAGACCCAATCTACCAAACCAAAAGTATTCTCTGTGTCAAGCATAACCAGAACCCTAGAAGCTGATTCGTCAGGGGGACTGCGTAGATTAATGTCAGTTGATTTCCCGGGGATAAAGCCAGTTTGATCAATACTAACCAAGGATGATAAGAATTTGGACAATGTCATTGCTGGCACTTTGATCAGGACTTTAGGATCATAATTCAAAAGGGAAATTGGCCTATAGGATGCACAATACTTGGGGTCTTTCCCTGGCTTCAGTATGAGTATAATATGTGCCTGATACATAAAATGGGACAAGGACTGGGATTCATAGCTCTCTGAAAAGACTTTGCATAGCCTGGGGGCTAGATGTTCAATTTGTAATTTATACCAATCCCCCGGTAACCCATCAGGCCCAGGAGTTTTATTAGGGGGGGTGAATTTATTTCTTTTTCTATTTCGTGGATAGAAATTTCTGCGTCTAGTGATATGAGGATTGAAAAAAAAGTTGAAACTATAATATGTCAGAGGTGTTGGTTATTGCAAGTTTGGGAACAACCATCAGACGCCGGGAGTCAGCAATAAGATTTGCCATTAATCTGCCATTTTTGTCCCCAGACTCAAACAGGCTGCCAGCCTGTAAGGCAGAATCTGCATGAGTGAGGGAGGTGAGTTGGAGTTCCAGGTCCCTACGAGCCTGTGCAAGCTTAGAGTAATTGTCCCCTATAGGGGAGGAGATAAATTCAGAAGCTGCCTCTGACTCTGCCTGTTCCAGCAAGGACAACTGTGAGTTATATTCGACTCTTGCCATTTTAATGGCTGAGATACAGTATCTCACAAAAGTGAGTACACCCCTCACATTTTTGTAAATATTTTATTATATTTTTTCATGTGACAACACTGAATAAATGACACTTTGTTACAATGTAAAGTAGTGAGTGTACAGCTTATATAACAGTGTAAATTTGCTGTCCCCTCAAGATAACTCAACACACAGCCATTAATGTCTAAACCGCTGGCAACAAAAGCGAGTACACCCACAGGCGTGCGCAGCCTATTGCATTAGGGTGTGCACCCCAAAGCTCAAACAGACAAAAGTATTGGGACGCCTGCCTTTACACACACAGGAACTTTAATGACATCCCAGTCTTAGTCCGGAGGGTTCAATATTGAGTTGGCCCACCCTTTGCAGCTATAACAGCTTCAACTCTTCTGGGAAGGCTGTCCACAAGGTTTAGGAGGGTGTCTTTGTGAATGTTTCATCATTCTTCCAGAAGAGCATTTGTGAGGTCAGGCACTGATGTTGGATGAGAAGGCCTGGCTCGCTGTCTCTGCTCTAATTCATCCCAAAGGTGTTCTATCGGGTTGAGGTCAGGACTCTGGGCAGGACAGTCAAGTTCCTCCACCCCAGACTCGCTCATCCATGTCTTTTATGGACCTTGCTTTGTACACTGGTCCAAATCATTTGGTGGAGGGGGGATTATGGTGTGGTGGGGGAGGGGGGATTATGGTGTTGGGGTTGTTTTTCAGGGGTTGGGCTTGGCCCCTTAGTTCCAGTGAAGGGAACTCTTAAGGTGTCAGTAACTTTGTGGGAACAGTTTGGGGACGGCCCCTTCCTGTTCCAACATGACTGCCCACCAGTGCACAAAGCAAGGTCCATAAAGACATGGATGGTGGAAAATTACCTTCAAGTGCAAAAATTCACATTATAATAGTAACTAAAACATCTAAAATTAAGTGTAACAATCTAAAAAATAAAAATTCCAAAGTGCTATAATGGTGGGAACCTCCCAACTAAAAGGTTGTTTCACTTGAGATTAATCTGTATGGTAAATATCTATAGGAGGGGTTTCCACCATCCCTGCTAAGCTTATTTTTATACAGTATGTCTTGTTTTCAGCTTGATGTGTATTATGTGAAGTTGCGTATCACAGAGATCGGTATTGTGATAATATTGAAGTTTATTGAGATTTCCATACAATAGAGGATTCCACCATTGTTGTTAAGTTATTGATCAGTAAGTTAGCGCTGCACTTTTTTTTTATTGTGTGGTGTGGGAACACATAACAGTGCTTAGTGGCAAGCCTTTCAGTTACACTTTTTTATGTTACCTCCAGTAGTTTATTGTAAATAGTAGTGTGGTGATTACCTGTTATACTAAAATCGGCATGTGGCATTAATAAACAACAGATTTCAGTTGTGCCCCACCAGGCCGGCACCCCCCCCCCCCCCCCGGGACAATGTGCCTGGCGGCTGAGTTCATCACCCCGATCCCTGCAGTCAGTGCACTGATGGGCACTGATTAACAGCACTGATAAGCGGCACTGATTGGCACTGACAGGTGGAACTCATTTGCACTAGTGTGGAACTGACTGGCACTGACAGGTGGCACTGATTGGAAGCACTGATTGGCACTGACAGGCGGCATTGGCACTGACAGGCGGCACTGATTGGCACTGACAGGTAACACTGATTGGAAGTACTGATTGGCACTGCCAGATGGCACTGATTGGAAGCACTGGCACTGACAGGTGGCACTGATTGGCACTCGGTGGCACTGATTGGAAGCACTGATTGGCATTGATAATTGGCAACTGACAGGTGGCACTGGCATTGATTGGCACTGATTGGAAGCACTGATAGGTGGTACTCATTGGCACTGACAGGTGGCACTGATTGGAAGCACTTGGCAGTCATTAGCACTAACAGGTGGCACTGACTGGAAGCACTAATTGGCACTGACAGGTGGCACTGGCACTGATTGGCACTGATTGGAAGCACTGATAGGTGGCACTGATTGGAAGCACTAATTGGCACTGACAAACTGACAGGCGGCACTGATTGGCACAGACAGGTGGCATTAGTTGGAAGCACTGACAGAGGAGAGGGGAGGAGAGGGAGGGGGGTTTCCAGGGGCGTACCTAGAGCATTTGGCACCTGGCCGGATCCTATATCTGGAACCCCCCACCCCACGTTAAAATGTAAAAACACCCCATTGTGCCTCCTGCATACCTCTGCATCCTTCAATATCTCTTTGTCACTACTGTGTACCTCCTCTCCACAACTGCACCTCTGGACCCCTTTACATTACACAGCACCCTGCTGAAGGGGGGGTCTGTGCTGGAGGGGAGGGTCTGTGCTGAAGGGGGGGTCTGTGCTGAATGGGGGGGGGTCTGTGCTGAAGGGGAGGATCTGTGCTGAAGGGGAGGATCTGTGCTGAATGGGGGGGTCTCCCCCATTCAGCACAGACCCTCCCCTTTAGCACAGACCCCCATTCAGCACAGACCCCCCCCATTCAGCACAGACCCCCCCCCATTCAGCACACACCCTCCCCTTTAGCACAGACCCCCATTCAGCACAGACCCCCCCTTCAGCACAGACCCCCCCTTCAGCATGGACCCCACCCCTTCAGCACAGATGGACCCCACCCCTTCAGCACAGATAGATCCCCCCATTCAGCACAGACCCTCCCCTTCAGCACAGACAGACCCTCCCCTTCAGCACAGACAGATTCCCCCATTCTGCACAGACAGATTCCCCCATTCTGCACAGACAGATTCCCCCCATTCTGCACAGAGAGATCCCCCCCATTCAGCACAGACAGATTCCCCCCATTCAGCACAGAGAGATCCCCCCCATTCAGCACAGAGAGATCCCCCCCATTCAGCACAGACAGATTCCCCCCATTCAGCACAGACAGATCCCCCCCATTCTGCACAGACAGATTCCCCCCATTCAGCACAGACAGATCCCCCCATCCCATTCAGTACCTCAGATCAGCGTGGCACAGGCACAGCAGGTTCCCTGCCCCTGTGTACACACAAACACTGGAGGGGGAGGCGGCTTCACTCTGCTTGCTGTGCCTGTGTGACATCCGAGCAGGACCGAGCATCTATTGAACATCAGCCAATAATCGAGCAGCTTGAGAAAGGGGCGGGGCTACATACACATAGCAGCCCTATCCCATTGGCTTGTGTTCAGATACCTGCTCGGTCCCGCCCACCCCGACATCATACATGAAATCTGACAGCTCCTCTCTTTGCATACAGGACAGTGTCACACTGAGCGGATCTTTCAAGCCCCAATATCGGCACAATGTTATACTGACTCACAGGCAGTGCAGGGTACACATTGCACATCGGATACAGACAGCATGGGGCTAAACAGTGCTGGGGGGATTAGGGTGTGCCCAGGCACACCCGGCACACCCCGTGGGCACGCCTATGAGTACACCCCTAAGTGAAAATGTCCAAATTGGGCCCAAAGTGTCAATATTTTGTGTGGCCACCATTATTTTACAGCACTGCCTTAACCCTCTTGGGCATGGAGTTCACCAGAGCTTCACAGGTTGCCGCTGGAGTCCTCTTCCACTCCTCCATGACGACATCACAGAGCTGGTGGATGTTAGAGACCTTGCGCTCCTCCACCTTCCATTTGAGGATGCCTCACAGATGCTCAATAGGGTTAAGGTCTGGAGACATGCTTGGCCAGTCCATTACCTTTACCCTTAGCTTCTTTAGCAAGACAGTGGTCGTCTTGGAGGTGTGTTTGGGGTCATTATCAGGTTGGAATACTGCTCTGCGGCCCAGTCTCCGAAGGAAGGGGATCATGCTCTGCTTCAGTATGTCACAGTACATGTTGGCATTCATGGTTCCCTCAATGAACTGTAGCTCCCCAGTTCTGGCAACACTGGTGCAGCCCCAGACCATGACACTTACACCACCATACTTGACTGTAGGCAAGACACACTTGTCTTTGTACTACTCACCTAGTTGCCACCACACACGCTTGACACCCTCTGAACCGAATAAGTTTATCTTGGTCTCATCAGACCACGGGACATGTTTCCAGTAATCCATGTCCTCAGTCTGCTTGCCTTCAGCAAACTGTTTGCAGGCTTTCTTTTGCGTTTTTTGAAGAGGCTTCCTTCTGGGATGACAGCCATGCAGACCAATTTGATGCAGTGTGCAGCATATGGTCTGAGCACTGACAGGCTGACCCCCCACCCCTTCAACCTCTGCAGCAATGCTGGCAGCACTCATATATCTATTTCCCAAAGACAACCTCTGGATATGACGCTGAGCACGTGCACTTAACTCCTTTGGACGACCATGGCGAGGCCTGTTCTGAGTGGAACCTGTCCTGTTAAACCACTGTATGGTCTTGGCCACCGTGCTGCAGCTCAGTTTCAGGGTCTTGGCAATCTTCTTATAGCCTAGGCCATCTTTATGTAGAGCAGCAATTCTTTTTTTCAGATCCTCAGAGAGTTCTTTTCCATGAGCTGCCATGTTGAACTTTCAGTGACCAGTATGAGAGAGTGAAAGCGATAACACCAAATTTAACACACCTGCTCCCCATTCACACCTGAGACCTTGTAACACTAACGAGTCACATGACATCGGGGAGGGAAAATGGCTAATTGGGCCCAATTGGACATTTTCACTTAGGGGTGTACTCACTTTTGTTGCCAGTGGTTTATACATCAATGGCTCTGTGTTGCATTATTTTTGGGGGCAACAAATTTACACTGTTATACAAGCTGTACACTCACTACTTTACATTGTAGCAAAGTGTAATTTCTTCAGTGTTGTCACATGAAAAGATATAAAAAAATATTTGGAAAAATGTGAGGGGTGTACTCACTTTTGTGAGATACTGTATATTGACCATGGGTAAAAGCTTTAAAGGCATCCCGCACCGTCTGAGGGGATGCCGTGGATTCATTCACCTCCCAGTAGTGAGGACCTGAGTCCTGCAGCAGCTCCTGTACCCTCTCATTATGAACCCATTTAGATTCCAGGTGCCAGACACCTGAGGATCTATCCACTCCTACCTGCACAGTAATTTCCATCGGGGAATGGTCTGAAATGCCAGCCGGCAGATAGGAAGCACTCCGAATGGCAGAAAGCATAAGTCTCCAGTCAAGCGCCAAATCAATGCGGGAACCAGATTTGTGTGAGGCAGAGTAATGAGAGTAAAAACGGTCTAGAGGGAATTTATATCTCCAGATCTCTGTCAAGTCAAAGGTGTGAGCCCAGGACTCAAGGTCCAGACTGGACGTCCCGCTGGGGAGTCCAAGTCAGTCTGCAAGACAGCATTAAAGTCCCCAGCCCAAATACGGTAACTCTAGTGAGCTGTAATGGTGCCAATTTCTCCTGGATGGTGTACAGTATGCGAGGAGAAAAGGGTGGGGGGATATAAACATTGACAAATGCATATTTCACCGTACCAATTTCCAGAACTAAAATGATGTATCTGCCTCCCGGTGTATGACCTTGTAAGCAAGAGATTTATGTAGAAGAATGGCGACCCCCCTGGCATAACTAGAAAAAGTGGCGTGGAATGCTTGTTGCACCCATGCTCTGGTGAGGGATAAAATTTTATTCCCCAGGAGGTGAGTCTCCTGTAAGAAGAGAAAATGTGGTTTATGAGATTTGAGGAATTTGAACATCAGGGCTCTTTTAAATGTATTATTGAGACCTCTTATGTTCCAAGAAACTAATTTTAACTCCATGGGGGTACTATATTAGGTATGCAGGTGGGTACAGAGTACCGAGAGGTAAAGGAGGGGCCCCAATACCATCCCGAAGGAAGGAAAGGGAACCCGCCCTCCAGGGGGGCGGCCACACCCCTATGGACAACAGCACTTAGGGAAGTAAACTCAATGAGGACACTCCAGTAGAGAAGGATGAACATGAAGCAAAGCAATTGGTTACCAAAAAACATAAACATAGTGAACATTGTAAACTTAGCAAACTCCCTACTGACCAGCAACCCCAACAACTAAGCCAGTCAGTTTGATACCCGGAACTAATTAAACGTCAGTCTTCCTTTAAGAAGTCCCATAGCGTGGCAGTGGTAAAGCCGCTGAAGCCTCTTCAGGAAGGCAGAACTTGGGGGGTTAGGTGCATAACTTAACACTGTACTAGCGAGATCCAGTACAAAAAGCAACCAAAAAGGGATTATAACATAACCAGGATTATAATGACTGCTTACTTTCAGTAACTCAGTGAAGAAAAGCTTGTCCAGCAGAGCCAAGTATAAATGTAGCTGCCCCAGGGAGCGAACCAATCAGCCATCTTGGGACTAGGAGCTGGATACAGAACTGCCAAAATGGTGGATCTCAATGGTAGATGCCAGTCCCAGAGCAACTCCTAAAAGCGACTCATAAAGTTGAATTAGTGTAGCTTGCTCATCCCAAGGTATTCAGCCAGTCATCCACGTCGGCCAGGGAGTCAAAGAAACAAACTGAGTCATTATGTGTTATTATGTGCATTAATGTTCTTTTCTCGTAGGCGCTTACGGACCTCATTAAAGGTTTTCCGCTTACGTTGCAGCTTGGCTGAAAAGTCCGGAAACAGTGGGACGGAGGAGTTGCCATATGGAAGTGTGGGGTGTCTACGAGCCTTGGAGAGAATCCTGTCACGATCTCTGTAGTTAAGAAAACGAACAAGGAAGGGTCGGGGATTTGCTCAATGGATAGTGTGACCCGTGGGTACACGGTGGGCACGCTCGACAACGTAGGTTTGGGAGACATCATGAAAGCCTAGCAAGTTCTTAAAGAACCCTTCCACAAATTCAGCTGGCCTTTCACCCTCCTCACCCTCCGGGAGACCTAGGACATGGACATTGTTGCGTCTCGCCCTGTTTTCTGCATCATCTGATTTAGTGACAAGTATTTGCATTGTGCGTTGTAGGTCAGCTATTGTATTGGTGTGGGTTTGCCGTGAGGTCCTCAGTGGCGGATATTCTGGATACTGATTCAGGCAGCCGAGCCCTGATTTTATCCAGAACGTTTCTTATGAGATCACATTCTTCCGTAAGGTGATCTATTCTCACGAGCATGGATATTGTGCTGTTTTCAATGGCAGCCAGAATCTCAGCGGTACCATCCTGAGTGGAGGGAGCAAGAGGAACTGCGTTCAGGGATGTCCAAGGCTCCATAGCTAGCTCAGATAGTAGGGCCTGCAGCCTCCCTATAAGAGAGGCATTGTCAGGGCTGGCTCAGCCCTTCCTTCTCTGAGCTGGCCGCTCAGCTGTTGGCTAATTGCCAGCTCTCATCTCTCTCCACAGTTAACCAGCTGTTGTGGATCTGCTCGTCAGTCCCGCCTACTTAAAGATCTCCAGCTCACTTCATTCCTGCCTTCGCCTTGGTCACATAACAAGAAACCATCTCCTATGTTCCTGTTTAAAGACTGGCTTTCTACTTGGATCCCTGACTTCTGGCCTGGCTGATTAACCGATCTGGTTACTGAACTCTAGCTTGGCTGATTACCAGATCTGGTTACTGGACTCTGGCTATGCTTTGACTACGCTTACTCTATTTACCTTTTTTTTTTTATTAATAAACAAGTGTGATTTTACTGTACTTCTGTCTCGGTCTGGTTCATGGTTTCTGGCAGTTGTGGAACTGGGATAGAAGGTGGGTGGCTTGGCGCAGTTTTATTTGCACTTTTGTTTTTAGGGCCCATGGGGTTGGAGGGAAGAGCAATAACTCCACTGAGCTGGGGTTGCTCGCCCCGCACCACCTATTACTGACTCCTTGCAGGGGGTGGCTCTGGGATAGCTCTGGGATAGGAAGTACTGTGGGGATAAGTCAGTCGACCATTCATCACAAGGGTCCCGGGGTGTAACTCCTCACACACAGCAGCCAGGGTGGCCAGTCTCTCCTATGATGTCAGCAGACACTTACTCAGGCCACGGGACAGGAGGATGATGTAGAAGTTATGGCCTCAGGGCTGTGGGCACCATCCGCCCGCACTGCCACCCCCCCTCAATCCAGCCAGGTCCCGAGGGAAGCAGGAGCAGTAGGAGGGAGCACAGTGCTGTTTATGTAGGGGAATCCGGCCTCCCAGACAAGATGGTGGTGGATCGCAGGGACACTGAAGGCCGCGGCTTCAGCGCCAGCCGCTCCACGCACGGATCTCCAGCTGCAGCAGGGCCAGAAGATGAAGCAGCCCGCCCGGCAGTAGACAGAAGGAGGCATGGGGCTTCGGATGGGCCTTGTGTAGTCCGGATGGTGGCCGCCGCGGACTAGGCCTCAAGCCGCAATGCTCGCCAGAGGGGCCGGCGGACCAGGAAATAGCCTCCGGGGAGGATGCTCGACAATAGGCTGGAGAGGCTGAGCTGTGTGGTGGCCTCTCTGGGCATGTAGGCAGTTGGATGGAGAAGGATGAAAGGTAGTATTTACGGAGTTCCTCTTGAGACGTCCGCAGCGGCTCACATCCGGTCACGCCCCTTACATTACTAGCATTCTTAAAAAAAATAAAAATATGAAGAAGAAGCAACATAAAAAAAACAGCAAGGACAATTTATTTTAAAGAAATAAACAATTCATCTCACACTTCTACAATTCACAATCACAATTGTACAATTATATTCAATGGTTGAAACTTGCATTTAGCTATATAGCACTCATTTTCACGTCCGCAAAAGCATTTTAGCCAAGTGCTAATTTGCGACTTTACTATAGCGCTTGGTAAAAAATGAATGGGAGATAAAATGTGACTATTTTGCATGTCTGAGCATGTGCACATGTGCTTATGCATAGTTGTAGAAAGAGGGTGAATTCATCTCTTCTCAGACTTTCAATGATACATCCATTTTTTCAGCAGTTTAAAAGCAGATTATCTTCAACCACTTCAATACAGGGCACCATCTGTTTTCTTATATGTACTGGCCATGACACTTCCCTCTACCCAGACTGAAAATGCTGCAGTCAAAAGGTGTCTCAGTTGCTTCTCCATCTATAGCGGAGACATCCTTTAACAGGAGGTGTGTCATTGCTCTGATCGCCAGGTGAAAATAAAGGAAAAAACTGAAAGAGGAATGCAGCCACCACACCCAATATATTACAATATATTACAGTTTTAATGTCTAATATCACTTTAACCACCTGAGCTTCAGAAGGATTTACCTCCTTAATGACCAGGCCATTTTTTGCTATTCAGCACTGTGCTCCATTTTTTTTTTCTCAAAAAGGTTTTTATTGAACAGGTTAAACAACTTCCAAGGCACAAGCCATAACTTTTGAACAATGACAATTACATATTCCAGTTAACATTTCAGCAGGTATCGATCAAGACCTAGCATACATTTACTCACTTCCACAATTCCCCCCACATTGTCATAGATCCCTTCATATGTGTATCATATATATAGCATAATCACCCCAAGGGACACTGTAGAAGTCTAGACAGTACCAATTCCCTGGGACTTAGTCCAGGTGTGTCTAGCCAATGTGGCCATTCAAACCTACCCCTTCCCCTGTATTGGTAGATTTACCGTTTCATAATAAGGGTGTTTCCCATATGTGTTATCCAGGAGGCAGTAATGGGTGGTAAAATTGTGCCACATTCAGAGAACAGGTAGATATGGACTGCAGGGCCTCCTCCCACTGATCTCCCGTAAGTGGCCCTAGGTATCTCTGCCATAAAGATACTGCCCTACTGGGGTACGGTCATAAGTGTTGTGTAAGTAGCATTTGGTAACACTGAGATATGATCGCCTTAGTTTCAGTGCTGGTCTGCAGCACATGAAAAATAGGAGTGGGTGTCCAGTGGCGGCTGGTGCTCAAAATTTTTTGGGGGATGTAAACAAACTAAAAAATACTGAACCCCCCCATCTATTGCAACCCCACTGTGCCCATCAAATGCAGCCATTGTGCCCATCAAATGCAGCCATTGTGCCCATCAAACGCAGCCACTATGCCCATCAAACACAGCCACTTGTGCCCATCATATGCAGCCACTTGTGCCCCATCATGTGCAGCCATCATATGCAGCCACTTGTGCCCATCATATGCAGCCACTGTGCCCATCATATGCAGCCACTTGTGCCCATCATATGCAGCCACCTGTGCCCATCATATGCAGCCACTTGTGCCCAGTAAATGCTGCCTTTGTGCCAATCAAATGCAGCCACTTGTGCCCATCATGTGCAGCCACTTGTGAAAATCAAATGCAGCCACCTGTGCCCATCATATGCAGCCACTTGTGCCCATCATATGCAGCCACTTGTGCCCATCAAATGCAGCCACTTGTGGCCAGTAAATGCAGCCACTTGTGTCATAATAAGGGTGTTTCCCATATGTGTTATCCAGGAGGCAGTAGTGGGTGGTAAATTTGTGCCACATTCAGAGAACAGGTAGATATGGACTGCAGGGCCTCCTCCCACTGATCTCCCGTTAGTGGCCCTAGGTCTCTCTTCCATAAAGATACTGCCCTACTGGGGTATGGTCATAAGTGTTGTGTAAGTAGCATTTGGTAACACTGAGATATGATCGCCTTAGTTTCAGTGCTGATCTGCAGCACATGAAAAATAGGAGTGGGTGACCAGTGGCGCTTGGTGCTCAAAATTTTTGGGGGGGTGCAAACAAACTGAAAAATACTGAACCCCTCCATCAATTGCAGCCCCACTGTGCCCATCAAATGCAGCCATTGTGCCCATCAAATGCAGCCACTGTGCCCATCAAACGCAGCCACTTGTGCCCATCCTATGCAGCCACTTTGGCCCATAATATGCAGCCACTGTGCCCATCATATGCAGCCACTTGTGCCCATCATATGCAGCCACTTGTGCCCATCAAATGCAGCCACTTGTGCCAAGTAAATGCTGCCTCTTGTGCCAATCAAATGCAGCCACTTGTGCCCATCATATGCAGCCTCTTGTGATAATCAAATGCAGCCACTTGTGCCTATCATATGTAGCCACTTGTGCCCATCATATGCAGCCACTTGTGATAATCAAATGCAGCGACTTGTGCCCATCATATGCAGCCACTTGTGCCCATCATATGCAGCCACTGTGCCCATCATATGCAGCCACTTGTGCCCATCATATGCAGCCACTTGTGCCCATCATATGCAGCCACTTGTGCCCGTCATATGCAGTCACTTGTGCACGTCAAATGCAGCCACTTGTGCCCGTCAAATGCAGCCACTTGTGCCCGTCAAATGCAGCCACTTGTGCCCAGTAAATGCTGCCTCTTGTGCCAATCAAATGCAGCCACTTGTGATAATCAAATGCAGCCACTTGTGCCTATCATATGTAGCCATTTGTGCCCATCATATGCAGCCACTTGTGATAATCAAATGCAGCCACTTGTGCCTATCATATGTAGCCACTTGTGCCCATCATATGCAGCCACTTGTGATAATCAAATGCAGTGACTTGTGCCCATCATATGCAGCCACTTGTGCCCATCATATGCAGCCACTGTGCCCATCATATGCAGCCACTTGTGCCCATCATATGCAGCCACTTTTGCCCATCATATGCAGCCACTTGTGCCCGTCATATGCAGTCACTTGTGCACGTCAAATACAGCCACTTGTGCCCGTCAAATGCACCCACTTGTGCCCGTCAAATGCAGCCACTTGTGCCCAGTAAATGCTGCCTCTTGTGCCAATCAAATGCAGCCACTTGTGATAATCAAATGCAGCCACTTGTGCCTATCATATGTAGCCATTGGTGCCCATCATATGCAGCCACTTGTGATAATCAAATGCAGCCACTTGTGCCCATCATATGCAGCCACTTGTGCCCATCATATGCAGCCACTGTGTCCATCATATGCAGCCACTTGTGCCCATCATATGCAGCCACTTGTGCCCGTCATATGCAGCCACTTGTGCATGTCAAATGCAGCCACTTGTGCCCGTCAAATGCACCCATTTGTGCTCATCAAATGCAGCCACTTGTGCCCAGTAAATGCTGCCTCTTGTGCCAATAAAATGCAGCCACTTGTGCCCAGTATATGCAGCCGCTTGTGGTAATCAAATGCAGCCACTTGTGCCCATCATATGCAGGCACTTGTGCCCATCATATGCAGCCACTTGTGCCCATCATATGCAGCCACTTGTGCCCGTCAAATGCACCCACTTGTGCCCAGTAAATGTAGCCACTTGTCTCAATCAAATGCAGCCACTTGTGCCAATCAAATGCAGCCACTTGTGCTCATCATATGCAGCCACTTGTGCCCATCATATGCAGTCACTTGTGCCCATCATATGCAGCCACTTGTGCACGTCAAATGCAGCCACTTGTGCCCGTCAAATGCAGCCACTTGTACCTGTCAAATGTACCCACTTGTGCCCAGTAAATGCAGCCATTTGTGCCAATCAAATGCAGCCACTTGTGCCCACCATATGCAGCCACTTGTGCCCATCAAATGCAGCCACTTGTGCCCGTCAAATGCAGCCACTTGTGCCCGTCAAATGCAGCCACTTATGCCCAGTAAATGCAGCCACTTGTGCCAATCCAATGCAGCCACTTGTGCCCATCATATGCAGCCACTTGTGCCCATCATATGCAGCCACTTGTGCCCAGTGAATGCAGCCACTTGTTCCCATCATATGCAGCCACTTGTGCCAATCAAATGCAGCCATTTGTGCCCAGTATATGCAACCACTTGTGCACGTCAAATGCAGCCACTTGTGCCTGTCAAATGCGCCCACTTGTGGTCCGGTGGCACTTACCGCTCCTCTCCTGGAGTGATGAAAATCGAGCTCATCCCTATTCCACATATGAGAGATTACTCCATATTGGACTAAATTCTGTAAATCCCAGTACCCCCCTGCAGTTGCCTGCCCTTGTTCCATATTTTTTGGATTAGTGTGAGTGTTGGCGTCTGTTTATTGGATTTATGGAACAATTGCGCCTCCAGACCCATCGGGATGGTCTCGGCCCCCGAGGCAAAAAGCATCATCCGAGCCCCTTGTGATAATAAAATGCAGCCACTTGTGCCCATGATATGCAGCCACTTGTGCCCATCATATGCAGCCACCTATGCCCGTCAAATACAGCCACTTGTGGCCAGTAAATGCAGCCACTTGTGCCAATCAAATGAAGCCACTTGTGCCCATCATATGCAGCCACTTGTGATAATCAAATGCAGCCACTTGTGCCCATCATATGCACCCACTTGTGCCCATCATATGCAGCCACTGTGCCCATCATATGCAGCCACTTGTGCCCGTCATATGCAGCCACTTGTGCCCGTCAAATGCACTCACTTGTGGTCCGGTGGCACTTACTGCTCCTCTCCTGGAGTGATGAAAATTGAGCTCATCCCTATTCCACATATGAGAGATTACTCCATATTGGACTAAATTCTGTAAATCCCAGTACCCCCCTGCAGTTGCCTGCCCTTGTTCCATATTTTTTGGATTAGTGTGAGTGTTGGTGTCTGTTTATTGGATTTATGGAACAATTGCGCCTCCAGACCCATCGGGATGGTCTCAGCCCCCGAGGCAAAAAGCATCATCCGAGCCCACTAGCCCACCGGATCTCGGGACATAGAGCCAACCAGATGTTGCATCTGGGCAGCTATATAGTACAGCCAAGGGTTGGGTACCGCCAAACCTCCACTGTCCTTAGAGTGCTGCAACTGCTCCAGTTTAATCCTGGGGGTCTTAGTGTTCCACAATAACCGTTGAAAAAGGGTATTGACAACTCTAAAGATTTTGAGATGTATCACTCTAGGTGAGTTGTGGAGGAAGTACAGCAGCTGGGGCATTAAAATAATTTTAATTAGATTAGCTTTGCCTGCCAGTGACAGTTTAAGGTTGTTCCATGTATTAATCTTATCTCGAAAGCGGGACAATAAGGGCTGCACATTTAGGGAACAATAATCTGTGAGCTGGGGCGAAATATGTATTCCTAGATACTTGAAGATGGTAACTACTGGAATGGGACAAGAATCAGGAAGTTCTGCCTCCCGTTTCTTGTCCAGCATCATAAGGGCCGATTTAGACCAGTTCATATGCAGCCACTTGTGCCCAGTAAATGCAGCCCCTTGTTCCCATCATATGCAGCCACTTGTGCCAATCAAATGCAGCCACTTGTGCCCAGTATATGCAGCCACTTGTGCCCATCATATGCAGCCACTTGTGCCCAGTATTTGCAGCCACTTGTGCCCATCAAATGCAGCCACTTGTGCCCGTCAAATGCAGCCACTTGTGCCCCTCATATGCAGCCACTTGTGTCTGTCAAATGCAGCCACTTGTACCCGTCAAATGCAGCCACTTGTGCCCATCAAATGCAGCCACTTGTGCCCATCAAATGCAGCCACTTGTGGCCAGTAAATGCAGCCACTTGTGCCAATCAAATGCAGCCACTTGTGCCCATCATATGCAGCCACTTGTGCCCATCATATGCAGCCACTGTGCCCATCATATGCAGCCACTTGTGCCCATCATATGCAGCCACTTGTGCCCATCATATGCAGCCACTTGTGCACGTCAAATGCAGCCACTTGTGCCTGTCAAATGCACCCACTTGTGGTCCGGTGGCACTTACCGCTCTCTCCTGGAGTGATGAAAATCAAGCTCATCCCTATTCCACATATGAGAGATTACTCCATACTGGACTAAATTCTGTAAATCCCAGTACCCCCCTGCAGTTGCCTGCCCTTGTTCCATATTTCTTGGATTAGTGTGAGTGTTGATGTCTGTTTATTGGATTTATGGAACAATTGCGCCTCCAGACCCATCGGGATGGTCTCAGCCCCCGAGGCAAAAAGCATCATCCGAGCTCACTAGCCCACCGGATCTCGGGACATAGAGCCAACCAGATGTTGCATCTGGGCAGCTATATAGTACAGCCAAGGGTTGGGTACCGCCAAACCTCCACTGTCCTTAGAGTGCTGCAACTGCTCCAGTTTAATCCTGGGGGTCTTAGTGTTCCACAATAACCGTTGAAAAAGGGTATTGACAACTCTAAAGATTTTGAGATGTATCACTCTAGGTGAGTTGTGGAGGAAGTACAGCAGCTGGGGCATTAAAATAATTTTAATTAGATTGGCTTTGCCTGCCAGTGACAGTTTAAGGTTGTTCCATGTATTAATCTTATCTCAAAAGCGGGACAATAAGGGCTGCACATTTAGGGAACAATAATCTGTGAGCTGGGGCGAAATCTGTATTCCTAGATACTTGAAGATGGTAACTACTGGAATGGGACAAGAATCAGGAAGTTCCGCCTCCCGTTCCTTGACCAGCATCATAAGGGCCCATTTAGACCAGTTCATGGTTAGGCCAGGAAAGTGACCAAACTCTGATATAATGAACACCTGTTAATGAGTGATTGGTGTCTCCCAAGAAGAGCATCATGTCATCCGCATATAGCATGATTTTTTCATGCAGAACACCATATTGGAACCCACGGACCTGGGTGCTGGCCCTCACCAAGGCTGCTAACGGTTCTATAGTAATCACAAAGAGCAGGGGAGACAGCGGACAACCCTGCCTTGTCCCCTGCCCAGAAAAAAAGCAGGTGACATCCTGTCAGCCACCCTAATGGTCGCCTGTGGGGAAGCATATAGCAACTTGACCCAGGCAATAAACCTATCCCCGGAGCTAAACTTGGATAGCACTGCCCAATGCAAATATAGATGACTGGGGGATTAATGGGTGATTATTGTTTCTACTAGAGGATAATTTTATTCTGTTAAAATTCCCTTTTCTTCTCAGTCAGTTTTTTCAGCCATATTTTTTTATGTGTCACTATACATTTCTCATCAAATTGGTAGTTGATGAGTGCTGATATTATTACACTTTATTCATTTCTATATATTTTTTAATGTTTGGCGTTATCCACAGAATATTTATTTATTTATTAAGTGAGTTGTGCACATGGCGATATTTTTTATTAGAGCGCATCAATATTCTTATACTATTCAAAATCGGTGCCTGAACACTTATGATTGATTGCAGCCTAATCTTGTAATTTTTTTTATCACTTTTTACTAATTTGGTTACCATTAGTTTATCATTTATTTCATTTCAGCGCTTGAGTATTCATTACACACATATAGCAACTTGACCCAGGCAATAAACCTATCCCTGAAGCCAAACTTGGATAGCACTGCCCACAGATACCTCCAGCTGACTCTTGTTGGCGGAGAGAGAGAGAGAGAGAGAGAAGAGCCCTGTAGCCCCCATTAACTGTCTGCAGTTGCATGTTAACCACTTGCCGACCGCTGTGCGCCGTTATACGTCGGCACAATGGCAGCGGTGGGCAAATGGGTGTACCTGTACATCCCCTTTAAACTGCGGGGCTAGCGGGCGCGCGCCCGCCGCGTACAGTGTGACCGTGCCCGCGTGACCCGCGGACTCGATGTCTGCCGGTTTCCCAGTGATCGTGTCACGGAGCCTAAGGTTGGTAGTCATGGCTTTTTGTGGCATAAAGCCAGCCTGATCTGGGTGGATAATGGAGGATACTATCCCATTGACTTGAAGCGCCAGGACCTTAGCAAAGATTTTTACATTGCTCTGAAGCAGTGAAATAGGTCTGTAGGAGCCTGGGTCAACTGGATCCTTCCTCGACTTAAGCAGCAAAACCACATTCACTCTGGTAGGAAGACAACCCTCCTCGAGCAATGCATTGAATACCTCCAACAACCTTGGCAGCAGTTGTTGGCCAAATTGAGTGTACACTTCCATAGGGAGGCCATTCTCCCCGGGCACTTTGCATGTGGGGAAAGAGCAGGCCGCTGACTGTAGTTCCTTTAATGTTAATGGGGCGTCCAGTTGTTGTTTAGCCTTATCAGATAAAGAGGGTAAGTCAATATTGGACATATAGTTAACTAGGTCCCCATCCGAGTAGGCCTCCTCGACCCATATAGGTCTACATAGAAGGATGCCAGCTCGGATATGATGGCTTCGGGAGAGTTGACCACCCTGCCACTGGAAGTCTGGATAGCACCAATGGCTGGGGACTGTTGTTGGGATCGAGCAATTTTGGCAAGTAGGCGGCCCGTCTCCTCCCCTTCCTCATAAAATGCAAGCTTTGTGAAAAACCGTTTATGCTCTGCAGCGAGGATCTCATGCAGTCCAATGAATCTTGGGCCGACAACCATGCCTCCCATGCAGAATCTGTTGGGTTAGTAACATAGGTCAATTCCAGATGTCATACCTGGTTCCCCACCCGCTCCAGCAGAGCAGGGGAGTTCTGTTCAACAATTTGTATTTCTGTGATAAATACACCCCTAAGGTATGCTTTGAAGGTCTCCCATTTCTGCAATGCGTTGGTGTACGGACGGTGCGACAGGAAGAAGTCTCCAATCTGAGAGGCTATCTGTTCCTGTGAAGTAAATAGTTTAAGCCAAAAGGCGTTTAGCTTTCAGGGGGCCCAGGGTAGAGAATTGGGAGGCTGAGTGATCAGCCATACAGCTAAGGGGGAATGATCAGATACTTCCCGTGTGAAATATTCCACCCTGGAGGTGTAGTTAACCATGCCCACACATAAATCAATAGGTGACAGAGAGCTATGGGTTTTGGAGAAGCATGAGAATTGTTTGTTGTCCGGGTTGCAAATTTGCCATATGTCAGTCCATCCCACCTCTGCCAGTAAACGACTAAGAGCAGTGCCCCGGCCTCCCTTAAGGGGTGACATGGGGGGTGTCTATCCAATCTTGGATCTAAATAACAATTAAAGTTACCCATGATCAATACCGGAGTGTCAGGTTCGATCGCCAGGTATGACAACAGTAACTTCCTGTGAAAACGGGAGGGTATATATATATGAAGACTAGAATTAAGGTAATTGTATACAGCTTGCAATACAGAAAAACAAATCTGCCTGAGACATCAATGAGAGAATCCAGCTCTTTATATGCCAGCGACTTATGTATCAGTACACTTACCCGGCGTGAAAAGGCAGAGTGGAATGATAAGCTTTCCCCACCCAAGCATACCGTAAGAACCCAACAGTGTCCCCCTGAAGGTGATTCTCCTGTAGGCCAATAATGGAGGGATGGAATTTGCGTAAACAAGTGGAAATCATAGTTCTCTTCAATGGGTCAATCACCCCCCGGACATTCCATGATACTATAGGTGTAGAAGACATGTCAGACATACACACATATATATTTAAGGGATTGTCCCTTGGGCAGAGGCAATGTTCTGGTGAAGCAGCAGCACCTGGTAGATGGACAATCTGGATTGTTCAGTGGAAAGTGCAACAAACATATCGTATCACATAAGTGGACTGCACATTGGAAAGGCATCTGGAATGTGAGGTAGTTCATCTTGCGCAACTGCGCAGCAAAGCAAAGCACACGGACTGGGATATGCTAGAGTGGCTCTCAACCTGTGGCCCATTTACCGCCAACTGGGCGGAACTGGGGCCTCCCAAACAGTGTAGGGCTCAATCAGCAACAGCACTCCTCGTGCCAACAGGGCACTTAATCTCAAGCCATGTAAACCATGACAACAGGCAATGTACAAGCAGTGTACACGTTAGCTTTTCACATTTACGGCTGTACCAATGTAGTAACCGGTAGGGAAAAAGAAAAGTGGAATTTCACTTGGGGGTGGATTTTATGTAAAAACCCTCTGAAACAAAATGTAAACTGTAGGGGTAGTTAGGCGCCCTTCATGCCTTAGAGGAATTCCAAACAAAGCATCAACCTTCACCGTCTTCGTGGCCACGTAGACGGAGATCTTGCGCGTTCTGATCCAGCCACACTGCGGCATCTTGTGCATTTTCAAAGAATCGATTCTGACCTCTGGCAGTCACACGTAACTTGGTCGGGAACAATATCGCATAGGGTAACTGTAGCCTTTGCAATCTCTTTTTGACATCAGCAAACTTTGAATGTCTGCGTTGTACTTCTGCGGAGAAGTCAGGGTAGAATGATATTCTGGTGCCATTGTATTGTACAGCACCCTTTTCTCTGGCCAGTTGCAGCACCACTTCCTGGTCTCTGTAGTTCAGGAGTCTGGCTAGTATCGATCTGAGAGCGTTGCCCGGTAGAAGAGGGCACGGCGGCACCATGTGGGCCCATTCCACTGTGTAGATTGGTGAGAAGGCCTCCTTGCCAAACACCTCTTGCAACCAGCCTTCAATAAATGCGGTGGGGTCCCTGCCCTACACTTTTTCTGGGAGTCCCACAATGCATACGTTGTTGCGTCTGAGGCGGTTCTCAATATCATCAGTTTTACTGAGGGCCTGGAAGGCTTGCTGTGTAGCCACTCACATCCCAGTTTATAGGGGGCATCTGGTCTTCTATGTCACTAACTCCTCAACAGTGGTTCTCTCCCTGATCTTCTGAATGTCTTGGCAGAGGAGAGACACTGACTCCTTAACCCCCCCAAACTTTTATTTCAAATCATCCACAGAAGCAGTGCATCTATGTACAGCGTGCAATATTTCACTGAGTGTGGGCTGGGGGCTATCCTCCGAGGGCATATCAAACAAGTCAGGCATGTGATCAGGTACAGACTCCATGGGTGCAGTGTCATCAAGCCTGTCTGCATTCTCCCTGTCTGCAGGCTCTGGGGGACAACATGTCCCTGGGTTGTTTCTTGGGCTTAGGGGGTTTGTTGGACTTACCCCCCTGCTCCGTTTGCTTGTCTGTGCCTCGTGGTGTCCTCTGAGGCTGAGACTGGCAGGCACCATCTTGGAATTCCAGAAGGGCCGCTGCCGTGTCGTCTCCTAGGTTCCCACGGGTCAGCGTGCTGATTTTTCTGCCAGCCACCGGGTCCTGGAAGGTCAGGGGATTAGCGGGTACCAGTATTAGCCAAATCCGGGCGGTAAGGGTGTGTCGAGGGAAGGATTAGTAACAGGATCAGCAGCAGGAGCTCCGTGGAACAGGTCTGTTCACATGCCTCATCAGGCCACGCCCCCCACTGTGCTCCTTTAATTGGCAATTGCACGGTCATGCAACACTGTACCCAAATAAAATTTATATCATTTTTTTCACACAAATAGAGATTTATTTTGGTGATATTTGATCACCACTGGGTTATTTTTTGCTGTAAACAAAAAAAAAAGACCAACCATTTTGAAAAAATATATATATTTTCTACTTTCTGTTATAAAACATATCCAATAAAATCAAATTCCGTCATAAATTTAGGCCAAAATGTATTCTGCTACATGTCTTTGGTAAAAAAAAAGCCCAATGAATGTATATTATTTGGTTTGTGTGACACTTATAGCGTCTACAAACTATGGTATACAGTATATATTTGAAAATTAATCAATCCTATCTCATTTTTTGAAGTTGTATTTTTTTGGAAAATGAAGAAAATAAATTTTTTTTCACATTTTATTTTTACATACTGTCACCAGTGCAGTACAGCATCATCATATGACTGGTGTGCTGGTGATTAGGGATACTGACTGGTGACAGTATGTTTTAAAAAAAAACAATAATTTTTTATAAAATTTTTAACATTTTTTAGCAATATATATACAGTATATATATATTTATTAATATTATAATTTTTTGGGTGAGAAATAACAAGAACATTGGCTGCAACATTTGGCCAACAATTCAGACAAGAAAGACAATGTACAGTACGTTAGTATAGGTTGAGAGAGACCTAACAGTGCTGGGTCTAGTTGTGTACATGAAGAAACATTTGCAGGGGTGGCGGTTGGTTTTTGTTTTTAAATTAATTTATGTATTTTTATATACATTCACCAGAATAGTTTATTGTCACCATAGTAACACTTTACTACTCTGTGGGGGCTGTCAGCGCTGCTGCACTTTGAATGACTATTGCGAGGTAATGCAACACAACCCATTTTTTTCATACAAATAATACCAAATTATTTTGGTAAATAAACAAAAAAAGACTCACAATTTTGAAGAAAAAAAAACAAGTTTTTCTTATTTTCTGTTATAAAATTTGCAAATAAATAATCTTTCTTCATAAATTTAGGCCAAAATGTATTTTGCTACATTTCTTTGATGAGAATAATCCAAATCCGTGTATATTATTTAGTCTGTAGGAATGTTATAGAGTCCACAAACTATGATATATATATATCTGAAAATCGATCATTCCTAGTGTACTGATGGCCTATCTCATTTCTTGAGGCCCAAAATGGAAAGTAGATAGTCCAAGGTATTCAGAAAGAGGCATGGCGAGTTTTTTGAAGTTGTCATTTTTTGTCACAATTTTTTGGAACATGAAAAAACTAAAAAAAAAAAAATTTTCCCCACTTTTTAATATATTGTCACCAGTGCAGTACATTGTCATCATATAACTGGTTTGGCGGTGATCAGGGACACTAACTGGTGACAGTATGTCAATTTTGTTTAAATATTTTATTTTATATACTGTGACCAGAGCAATACAGTGTTACCATACACTTCTCCTACTTCTACTACTCTGGGGAAGTGATTAGGATTATTTTTTTATTTTACACACTGATTGTTTATAGCAGTGCCATATTGCCCTGTTGCACGGCCAGCGGGAGGTGTGCTCTGGGAAAGACATCATAGGACATTCTTCCAGAACAATAGGGCTCTTGGGTGTCGTGTTACAATGGCCCGGGCGGAAGCGGTTAATAACAGCTGTGTTTACTAGTGATCTGTGATTTGCTACAGCTAATCACATAGTACAGGGTCCTGTGATTGGCCCAGGTACCATATGATAGCTGTGTGCCAAACACAGCATCATTCAATAGGAAACGCAGCTGTTATGAATTCATTCATTGCAGCTTTGTTGGCATTGTGAATGGATAGCGATGACATGATCCCCTGGCCGTCTTTGGGATCCGCAATCCTCTGTGTCCTGTGTACACAGCAGTCATGCTGCATGCCTCTAAGGCCCCTTTCACACATGCGGACCGTTCAGGTTCACCTGTCAGTTTTTTCAGGCGGACCTGAACGGACGTTCCATGCATCTCGATGGATGTCAGCGGTGACATGTCCGCTGACATCCGATCCGCTAAATCCAGACGGATGGTGGTCCTATTTTCCATCCGCCTGGCGGATTGGATGAAAACGGATAGGCGGTCCGTTTTATCCGATCTCCCCATAGAGGAGAGCGGAGATCTGACAGGTCCGTCTCTGAACAGTGAGCGTAGAGGACCTGTCATCCGCCGGATCAACTGATCGATCCCTGCTGAGCAAGCGGAATCCGTATAAAGGACCTGCATGTGTGAAAGGGGCCTAACCTAGAACAGTCTGGATGATGTACATGTACGTGATTCAGCCTGCCTGTGCCGGCCACCTGCAGTAAATGTACTGTGGGCGGTTGGCAAATGGTTGTAAAGGCTCAAGGTTTTTTACCTTCATACAGTGCATCCGGAAAGCATTCACAGTGCTTCACTTTCTCCACATTTTGTTATGTTACAGCCTTATTCCAAAACTGAATAAATTCATTATTTTCTTCAAAATTCTACAAACAATAGCCTACAATGACAATTTGAAAGAAGTTTGTTTGAAATATTTGAAAATTTATTTTAAAAAAAATCGCATGTACTGTGCTTAAAGTGGATGTAAACCTGATTTTTTTCTTAATTAAGGCTTGCACATTGTACAGTATAGGATTTCATGTCATCTGTGCCCAGTCTTGCCACGAAGAGTTAATCAAGCTCTGGGCAGTCCTCTTATCTTTATTCAGTGAGATAAAAATGGTCAGACAGAGAAATAGGAGTCAATTTCTCCCCCTTGCTGTGAGTGACAGGTGATTTACATGTCTCATTCACGAGTGTTAGAGAGGCATTCTGTGTACTTCAGATCCCCTCCTCCTTTCTTCCCTAGCTCTCCCTGGATTGGCTGCTCCACACCTCAGCATAATTGGGCATGCTGAAGTCATGTGGTGACTTTCCTGGGTTTTGACTGTATGTTCGTGATCATGGGGCATAATCCACAAGACCAGCAGAAGTTCAGTGTAAGAAATATCAATGCCTGGCCAAGGGAAGTGTAGAGGTGGGTGGGGAGTCTGCTGACATCACGACTCCACCCACTGAGCTCCAGACAACAGACCCACCCACAGAATCTGCAGTTTTTCGGTTCTCATAACAGACAGAGGGGAGACATTTGACAGGTAAGGATTCATGCAGGAGGCATGTATATCCTTATAGATGAGCACTATGGCAGCAGTTTAGAAAGGATGAGAGTGGGTTTTCATCCACTTTAAGTATTCACAGCCTATGCTCAATACTGTTGAAGCACCTTTGGCACCAATTACAGCCTCAAGTTGTTTTGAATATGATGCTACTAGCTTGGCACACCTATTTGGGCAGTTTCTCCCATTCTTCTCTCAAGCTCTACCAGGTTGGATGGGGAGCATCGGTGCACAGCCATTTTCAGATCTCTTCAGAGAAGTTCAATCGGGTTCATGTCTGGGCTCTGCCAGGGCCACTCAAGGACGTTCACAGAGTTGTCCCGTAGCCACTCCTTTGTTATCTTGGCTGTATGCTTATGGCTGTTGTCCTGTTGGAAGATGAACCTTCACCCCAGTCTGAGGTCCAGAGCACTTTGGAGCAGGTTTTCATCAAGAATATATATGTACATTGCTGCATTCATCTTTCCCTCAATCCTAACTATGTTAAAATTAGGAGCAAGAGGGTGGGACTTTGAACGAAGCATGTGGTTGAAATGAATACAATGGTGGAGATTGAGATATTTAATATTCCGTAAATAACAAAATTACACACATAATTTCCATATACATACAAATAGGAATACACATTAAACGTGGCGTCAATTCCTAAAACAGTGGTAACTGGTAATAACATGATTAAACATGGGTAACATAATAGAGTTACAGAGTCCACCATAAATCACAGTTGGGTACAAAAATGTTGCAAGGTAACATGTGCAAGGCCTATGACCTTACTGGTCCCTGTCACATATGATGGTACAAATATATAAATAATAAAAACTGTTAGAGCTGTAGTATACTAGTATATGCCAGTTGTTAGCTTGATGCATTTCACGGCTTGGTGCCGCTCATCAGGAGAAAGCACATGATGTATCTGCAAGTGGGAGATGAACAACTAGATAAATAATCTTGTATCAATAGAGGGGAGAAGAATGAAGATGGAGACTCCCCCAATAGATCACTTACAAGTATATATGCAGTTGGAGGCATAATGTCAAGGACCACGGACCACCCAAAGGCATCAGTGTCGGGAGCTGGGTGGCTTGGTCCAACGGCGACACATATCACGGGCAGCAACCCAGGCACACAGGGCATACCTAAGGTGAACATGTGACAATAAGAGTAGGAGGTGATTAGGCCATTTATTTATGTAGTGCAAAATTGGTGTAAAAGGAGATGTGATGACAGTGAGGTCTGTGTCATGTGGTGGGACTAATGTATACAGGGGAAGGGGAAAAAAAGGGGACTGATGGGGTGGTGAATGAATAGGAGTGAGGGTGGACAGCCATGGCAAAAGGTCGCCACCAAGACGCCTGAAAACAGGAGTGTGTATGAACGACAACCAAAGTGACTGCAAACTGTACATAAATTACCTGGTGCTGGAGAAGGGGGAGAAAAGAGACCTGGTCCAGGAGGGACATGAGAACTAGTGTGTGCAGGATCCCCGTGTAACCAGACCCGACCAGGGAAGCCACCCATAAATAAATGCGCGCCGCTACTGGACTGCCCCCAATGTCACACGCATGGGCGCTGTGAACGGGAGGAGGCGCCCGCCGGGGAGGCAGCGCCGCAGGGACGCCACACATCCAGCGCGCAGTGTGTGACGTCGTCGCACAGTGACTGGGCGTCTGCCCCCCGAGCGTCATGAAGGGGCAGAGGGAGGAAGGGACGCCCTGCAGTGTGCATCACAGCTCCCGGACAAGATGAAATCTGTTACCTGTTACCTTGCAACATTTTTGTACCCAACTGTGATATATGGTGGACTCTGTAACTCTATCATGTTACCCATTTTTAACCATGTTATTACCACTGTTTTAGGAATTGACGCCATGTTTAATGTGTATACCTATTTGTATGTTTATGGAAATTATGTGTGTAATTTTGTTATTTACGGAATATTAAATATCTCAATCTCCACCATTGTATTAATTTCAACCACGTGCTTCGTTCAAAGTCACACCCTCTTGCTCTTAATTTTAACAATATCATTGTCAGGGACGGAGGCACATGACCTTAGCAGGCCATGGCCTCATTTAAAGTCCCAATATTTCCCCTCCCCCTTTTCCCCAATTTTTGCTTCAACAGGGATGGAAGCACGTGGTTGCAATTAACTGGTTCTATCTATTTAACTCATTCTGTATCTTAGTGGCCCATTGTTAACCTTCCCTGCTCTACCCCTATATTTTTTGTATTAGCTATTATATTATTCTCTATCCCCTTGGTGATCCACCTCTGAAATTATTAGGCATTATATTTTGTGGTTGTGCAGCTGGTGGCGTGTGTTGTGGGCCTCTGTGCCGCCCGGATTTCATCTTGTCTAGGATATGCGATGTGCACTCATAATTTTAACAATATCATTGTCAGGGATGGAGGCACATGACCTTACCAGGCCATGGCCTCATTTAAAGTCCCAATATTTCCCCTCCCCCTTTTCCCCAATTTTTGCTCGATTCTGACTAGTCTTCCAGTTCCTGCCACTGAAAAACATCCCCACGGCATTATGGTGATGAGTGGTGCCAGGTTTCCTCCAGACATGAGGCTTGCCATTCAGACCAAAGAGTTCAATCTTTGTTTCATCATACTAGAGAATTTTGTTTCTCATGGTCTGAGAGTCCTTCGGGTGCCTTTTGGCAAACTCTGTCATGTGTCTTTTACTGAGGAGTGGCTTCCATCTGGCCACTTTACCATACAGGCCTGATTGGTGAAGTTCTGCAGAGATGGTTGTTCTTCTGGAAGGTTCTCCTCTCTCCACAGAGAAATGCTGGAGCTCTGTCAGAGTGACCATCGGGTTCTTGGTCACCTCCCTGACTAAGGCCCTTCTCCCCTGATCGCTCAGTTTGGCCAGGCAACCCGCTCTAGGGAGAGTCCTGGTGGTTCCAAGCGAATTCCATTTACGGATGATGGAGGCCACTGTGCTCATTGGAACTTTCAATGCACAAAAATTGTTCTGTACCCTTCCCCAGATCTGTACCTCTATACAATTCTGTCTTGGAGGTCTACAGACAATTCCTTGGACTTCATGACTTGGTTTGTGTTCCGGCATGCACTGTTAACTGTGGGACCTTATATAGACAGGTATGTGCCTTTCCAAATTATGTCCAATCAACTGAATTTACCACAGGTGCAATCACGTTATAGAAACATCTCAAAGATCGCTGGAAACAGGATGCATCTGAGCTCAATTTTGAGTGTCATGGCAAAGGCTGTCAATACTTGTGTATATGTAATTTATTTTTGTTTTTTTATTCTTAATAAATTTCCAAAGATTTCAAACAAACTTCGTTCCCGTTGTCATTATGGGGTATTGTTTGTAGAACTTTGAGGAAAATAATTAATTTAATCAATTTACGAATAAGACTGTAGCATAACAAAATGTGGAAAAAGTGAAGCGCTGTGAATACTTTCTGGATGCACTGTATATACCTGTTCTGACACTTCCCAGTAGGGGGCACGTATGTGCGCTGGCTCACTTCCGCTGTGATTACAGACAGCGGAAGCCGATCGGTGGGTGCAGGGTACTTGATGTCCTCCAGCACCCTTCGATCGTTAGGCAGATACACAGAACTGCAATCTCCCTATGTAAATAAGGCATGTCGCCATTCTGACAGGAAGGAAGGGATAGAATTGTGTCCCTGAAAAGCAGAGAATAAATTTCATGTCTTCGGCTAGTAAAAGCACCTCACACAATATAGTAAAACACTAGCTAGGCACACACTTAACCCTTTGATCACCCCTGATGTTAACCCCTTCCCAGCCAGTGTTATAGTGCAGTGACATTGCATATTTTTAGCACTGATAACTGTATTAGTGTCACTGGTCCCCAAAAAGTGTCAAATGTGTCAGTAAGTGTCCCGACTGTCCACCGCAATGTCTCAGTCCCACTATAAGTCGCTGATTGCCACTATTACTAGTATAAATAAATAAACATTTCCCTTAGTTTGTAGACGTTATGACTTTTGCGCAAACCAACCAATATACACTTATTGGTATTTTTTACCAAAAATAGGTAGCAGAATACATATTGGCTTAAATTGATGAAGAAATTAGATTTTTTTAAAAATTTTTATTGGATGTGTTTTATAGCAGAAAATAAAAAATATTGTTTGTTTTTTTTTCAAAATTGTTTGTCTTTTTTTGCTCATAAAAACCGCAGAGGTGTTCAAATACCACCCAAAAGAAAGCTCTATTTGTGGGGAAAAAAATGACATACATTTTATTTGTGTACGGTGCTGCATGACTGAGCAATTGTCAGTTAACCACTTCCCGCCCGCCATATAGCAGAATCACGGCCGGAAAGTTCTTTATTCTGACTGGGCGTCATATGACGTCCAGCAGGATAAGTCACTAGCAGGGCGGCGATCAGTGGTGTGATATGTCATCTCTGATCCCGGTAAAGAGCCTATGACGTAGACTCTTTACCATGTGTTCAGCTGTATCCAATCACAGCTCATCACATGGCAACCATGAAGTGCCGTTTATCGGCTTTTCCTCTACTCGCGCTGACAAGGCACGAGTAGAGGAGAGCCGATCGGCTGCTCTCCTGACAGGGGGTGTCTGCACTGATAATGAGCACATTGATTATCATTGCAGACCCATCAAGGGTGCCCACTAGAGCCCACCAGGGATACCCACTAGAGCCCACCAGGGATGCCAATCAGTGCCCATTAAAAATGCCAGTCTGTGCTCATCAGTGATTGCCGGTCAGTTCCTCCTAATCAGTGCTGCACATTAGTGCCACCTATGAGTGCCCATCAGTGCTGCCTATTAGGGCTGCCTATCAGTGCCTCGTCATCAGTGCAGCCTCATCAGTGAGGCTCTGTTTCCACTACCATGAGTTGTAGTGCGACTTGACACATGTGAAGTCGCATGACAAGTCAAAATCCATGTATTTCAATGGTCCCCGTTCTAATTGGTGCGACTCAAGTCGCAGCGACTCCAAAAAAGGTTCTTGTACTCATTTGTTCTGACTTCGGTGCAACTTGTTCTCCCATGGTTCTCCCATGGTTCTCACCAGTCGTATGACATCGCATCAAAAATCACATTGCAAAGTCGCACTGTAAATCGTGCGACTTTGGGGGTCGCAATAATGAAAACCGAGCCTGAAGGAGAAAACGTACTTATTTACAAAGTTTTATGACAGAAACGAAGAAAAAAAAATGTTTTTTTCAACATAACTTTTTTATTTGTAAAGCAAAAAATAGTGGTGAACAAATATCACCAGAAGAAAGCTCTATTTGTGGGAACAAAATGATAAAAATCTTGTTTGGGTACAGTGTAGCATGACCGCACAATTGTCATTCAAGGTGCAACAGCGCTGAAAGCTGAAAATTGGCCTAGGCAGGAAGGGGGTGAAAGTGCCCAGTATTGAAGTGGAAGTAACACTGTGCTTTGAAAAAAATGACCTGGTCATGAAGGGGGGTAAAACTTCTTGAGGTCAAGTGGTTAATTCCCACCAATGCGGTCAGGTCCAGCAATTTTGACCACTTCCAGACCACCCGCCATCGTTATACGTAGGTACTTTGACTTTAAATACTGTTGTTATGGCAGCAGATAGCTGCCATAACCCCGGTATTTCCTGAAACGGAGGGCGGTCCGCTTTCAGATAGTCGTAGCGGCGGAGACGATCTGGTCCTTTCCACTCAGATGCACTGTGTCGAGTAAGGAAATGATGGCCCCCACTCAACTCAATGCCCATTGGATGACGGTAGCAACATCAAACGTCACTTCTGCCCAACAGCCTTAAAGGGACATTTTTTTTTTTATTAAAAAAAAAAAATTAATACTTTTTAATTTTTTTTTAAATTGCATTTAAGTGTAAATGTAATCCAAGATCTCACATTAAAGAGGTCCTGTCATGCTTTTTTTCTATTACAAGGGATGTTTACATTACTTGTAATAGGAATAAAAGTGATCCAAAATATTTTTTTTAAAGTGACAGTAAAATAAATAAGAAAAAAAATAAAAATTTATAGCGCCCTGTCCCACCGTGCTCGTGCACAGAAGCGAACGTATACGTAAGTCATGCCTGCATATGTAAACGGTGTTCAAACCACACATGAGAGGTATTGCCGCAATCGTTAGAGCGAGAGCAATAATTCTAGCAAAAGATCTCCTCTGTAACTCAAAACTGGTAACCTGTAGAAATTTTTAAACGTCGCCTATGGAGATTTTTAAGGGTCAAAGTTTGTCGCCATTCCACAAGCTTTTTTTTTTTGAAGCGTGACATGTTGGGTATCAATTTACTCGGCGTAACATTATCCTTTACAATATAGAAAAAAATTGGGCTAAATCTACTTTTTCTTATTTTTTTATTCAAAAAAGTGTATTTTTCCCCCAAAAAATTGCATTTGTAAGTCCGCTGCGCGAATACAGTGTGACATAAAGTATTGCAACGACCACCATTTTATTCTCTAGGGTGTCTGAAAAAAAAATTTATATAAAGTGTGGGGGTTCTAAGTAATTTTCTAGCGAAAAAAAAATATTTTAACTTGCAAACAACAAGTTTGAAAATTAGGCCTGGTTCTTAACTTCTTGCCACCTGCGCTATAGCTGAAAGACGGCTGCAGCGCGGGCCTTAATTGTCGGGAGGGCATCCATGGACATCCTCCATGCCGCGCAACCTGCACGCTCTGTGATCACCGAGTCTATGAGACTCGGCTGATCACAGATCAGAGTAAGGGGTTGATCCCAGCCCCTTACCACGTTATCAGCTGTCAGCCAATGATGGCTGATCACGTGATGTAAACAGAAGCTTTGTAATCTGTATTTTTTTCTTCCCTCACGCTGATGGAAAAAAAAGCTGATCATCGGCTTTTGTCAGAGGGACATCGGTCCCTCACTCAGAAAGCCGTGGCTGTGCCCACCAGTGTCACCTGCCAGCGCCCACTGTGCCACCTATCAGTACCCATCAGTGCCCACAGTGCCAGCCATCAATGCCCACCAGTGCTGCCAATCAATGCCCATTAGTGTCTAATAATCAGTGCTGTCGATCAGTGTCACCTACCAGTGCCCATCAGTGCCACCTATCAATGCCTATTAGTGCTGCCTTATCAGTGCCCATCAGTGAAGGAGAAAAATGACCTGTTTTCAAAATTTTATAACAAACTATGAAACAGTTTTGTTTTTTTCAAAATTTCTGTCCCTTTTTGTTTTATTTAGCAAAAAATAAAAAAACCCAGCAGCAATTAAATACCACCAAAAGAAAGCTCTATGTGTGAAAAAAAAAAATGATAAAAATGTCATTTGGGTACACTGTAGCATGACCGCGCAATTGTCATTCAAAGAGTGACAGCACTGAAAGCTGACCTGGGCAGGAAGGGGGTTTAACCCCTTCCCACCAAGCGTACGCAGATGTGCGGCCTCGGCTTTTGGGGGTTATACCGGGATGATGCCCGCAGCTGCAGGCATCATCCCAGTGCCGTTTTGCAGAGCGCGCGATCGGCTTTCCAGGGATAACAACCGATGCGGCTAAAAGCCAATCGGCTGTTATCCTGGAGGAGATGTCCACCCCTCCCGCCACTCTGAACGGGGCTCCCTTCCCACCAGGAGTCCTGCTTATCGATCCGCCTCTTCTGGCGCCTAGGGACAGACTGGCACAAAGTCGGAAACGGCTTTGTTCCAGTCTCCTGATTGTAAACACGGAAGCGACGTCACAACGTCACTTCCTGTTTACTCGGCTGCCAATGGCGCCAGTTTTAAAAAAATATACAGTATTCAGAATCGCCGAAAACGGACCCCCAATCCCTCCATAAAGAGTACCTGTCACCACCTATTACTGTCACAAGGGATGTTTACATTCCTTGTGACAGCAATAAAAGTGATCACATTTTTTTTTTTTTAACACAATTTAATAATATAAAAATAAATAAGAATTTTTTTTTTTTTAAAGCGCCCCCGTCAGCTCGCACAGCAAAAGAAAACGCATATGGAATTTGCGCCCGCATATGTAAATGGTGTTCAAATCACACATGCGAGGTATCGCCGCGATCGTCAGAGTGAGAGCAATAATTCTAGCACTAGACCTCCTCTGTAAGTCTAACCTGGTAACTGTAAAAAAAAAAAAAATTAATGCGCTGCCTATGGAAATTCTCAGGTACCGTAGTTTGTCACCATTTCACGAGTGCGTGCAATTCTAAAGCATGACATGTTTGGCATCTATTTACTCGGCGTAACATCATCTTTCACATTATACAAAAAAATTGGGCTAACTTTACTGTTTCGTTTTTTTTAAATTCACGAAAGTGTCCCTTTTCCCAAAAAGTTATGTTTAAAACACCGCTGCACAAATACCGTGTGACATAAAATATTGCAACAATCGCCATTTTATTCTCTAGATTCTCTGCTAATATATATATATATATATATATATATATATATATATATATATATATATATATATATATATATAAATAAATAAATAAATAAATAATGTTTGGGGGCTTTAAGTAATTTTTTAACTTGTAAACACCAAATGTCAGAAATAGGCTTAGTCATGAAAGGGTTAAGTGCCCAGTAAGCAAGTGGTTAAACAAAAAAACTGCTGCATCTTTTGTCCGGAACACATCAAAATGAGTGTAAACGCACCAGAACTCGCCAGAAGCACATTGTCCTAATGAAATAAAAAGATTACCCAAGAGTCAAAATAAGGAAAAAGTAAAAAACGCACTGGGACACCTCAAAAACATTAAAAAAAAAAAGAAAATAAGTGTAATGAATATGCAAAATCCATCCGGAACTGTGAAAATGTGGTGTGAACAGGCCCTGAATCCGAAGCATTTCCAGACGTCTCACATACTCTAATGAGGAATGACGTCCATGGAGAAGATTATCGTTGGCTCTGCATTATACTGCGCTAAGCAATATCACAATTAGAAGCCATCTCTGATGTCTACGTGACGAGAACGTCCGTTGTTAGCACTATGCCGTTCCAGCAGCGCAGCGTCCCAACACGTCACGGCCCTTCGGGGTGCATTATGGGACATCCCCCGTTTGCCACTTTAAGAATTCCTCGCTCATCACTGGCAACGTAAGCCTGACGTCACGGCCGAGGGAAGAGTCGTTATCTTATGATTGTCACCATTCTTTTCCCGCCCACTAACCGGAGCAAAGGCGAGGTAACCGCAGGGACTTCTTTGTGATTGGCTAGGGCCGATTCTTGCTATTTTTCTTATTGGCGGACGCACAAGGACCGTTGTAGCACCGCCCCTAGCATGGTGCGAGGACCCCTTTCTGGAGAGCGCCGGCGAGGCGTGCGGTCTGTTGTCTGAGGACGTCACAATGAGGCATTTCAGTCAAGAAAGTTCGAACGTAATCGGAGCTGGCGCCCTGTAGGCTGGCCAAGCTCCGCCCAGTGTGTTCTCCCGTGTTCCACCTCCTAGCTCCATGGCCTCTGGTGCTCCCATTTTCCTGTGGTTGGCCTAGTCGTCTGTCCATCACGCAGTAGATACACGGAAGCGTGGCGCCGGTGAGGTTTTCTGCCTAGCAACCGCGAAGCCGGCTTTAAAGCGGTAATTTCAGCTCCGCTGGAGCCCTGCTCTGTGCTCGCCTGCTGAAGTTCCGCGTCCCCCGAAGAGGCCGTAGAGCTTGCCGGTTCCCAGGCGGCTGAGTGGAGCCCGGACACAGACACGGAGTCGTCCTCGGTGCGGCCGGACTTGGGGGAGGAGCCTGGTCCCCCTGCTGAGGTGAGGGGGTGAGGGAGGCTGAGAGGCCTGGTTGTAGGGCTCAGCTCACTCGTACTACTCTAATATTACAAGGGAGAGCCCGTGTACGGCCCCCGGGCCACAAGGGACAGCTGCTGGGCCGTGCACTTAGGTCATTGTTTAATTAATGAGCACTAGGCTGGAGAACAGGGAACAATGGCTGCTAATAGGCGTCTTATTATTGTTCAAGGGGCAGTCCTCCATTACTTGGACTGCTAACCTCACATACATTGTCCAAACATACTTCCTTCACCTTAAATTACACCTTGGCCTCCCCTGCCTGCTCCGCCTTACCTATGGACGGCAATTTAATTTTAAAAACACTATTTCAGAACTTCCCAGGTGAGGTGGTGTTTTTTGCACAGACGTGCAGCAAGGCTCATGTACTGAGAGAATCTTGCGACACATGCAAAGACATGGCACCAGGGAGGCCCCAAAACCTCGTCGCTGTGCATGCGTGGAAAGTCCCCCGGCACAGGTGCGGCGACGGGCTCTGCCAGGACCCAAGGTCGGGCACAGCCTACTGGGGGCATACACAAGCATGATCGCTGAGGCTCTGATGAAGAGGGTACTCCTCCGTAATGCGTAAGCCGTTTGCGATACCATCTTGTTCCCCCTAAGGCCCCTTTCACACTGGAGCGGTTTTCAGGCGGTATTGCGCTAAAAATACCGCCTGAAAACCGCCCCTAAACAGCCTCCGCTGTTTGTTCAGTGTGAAAGCCCGAGGGCTTTCACACTGAAGTGGTGCGCAGGCAGGGCGGTGAAAAAAGTCCTGCAAACCGCTTTTTTGGAGCGGTGTATTCACCGCTCCTTCCCCGCTCCTGCCCATTGAAATCAATGGGACAGCGCGGCTATACCGCGGCAATACTACGGCTGTAGCCGCGCTGTACGAGGGATTTTAACCCTTTTTCGGCCGCCAGCGGGGGGTAAAACCGCACCGCTAGCGGCCGAATACCGCTGCAAGAACGACGGTACAGCAGCGCTAAAAATAGCGCTGTTGTACCGCCGACGCCCCCACCGCCCCAGTGTGAAAGGGGCCTAAATACCCGGTCCAGGTTGCAGGTGTCTACAAGACACAGTTCCGAATTCTTGGAGCAGTGTTAAAGTGACACTAAAAGTAATTTTTTTTTTTTTTTTATAACAAACATATCATACTTGCCTCCACTGTGCAGCTCGTTTTGCACAGAGTGGCCCCGAACCTGCTCTTCTGGGGTCCCTTGGCGACTCTCTCGGCTCCTCCCCACATCAAATAACCCACTAGGAGAAGCGCTCTCCTGGGGGGTTACCTTGTGGGCGTGCTCCCAAGTCCAGCATTTGCGTCCATAGATGCCGAATGCAGGACTCGGCTGCGTCATTGGAGTTGATTGACGGCAGCGGGAACCAATGGCTGCTCTGCTATCAATCTATCCAATCAACAGCTGAGAACCCCGGGCAGAGAGACAGCGCGTTCCCGTGGGACAAGTTTTGAGGGTTCAGGTAAGTAAAACGGGGGGGGGGGGGGGGGGGGTCACAGGTGTTTTTTTTTTTTTTTTTTTTTTTTTTCACCTTGATGCATTAAGGTGAAAAAACACGAACCTTTACAATCCCTTTAAGCCTACTTTTTAAAGTTTGTGAGTATGACTCTCTTGTTTTGTTTTTATTTAAATAAAATGTATCTTTGGTAATGCGCAAGGTTAGTGCGCCCTCCCTGTTTTTCTATATATCCCTTTCACACTTGTGCCTCTTGGGACTGCAAAGTCGCATGACCCATTGTACCCCATAATTTCCAATGAGTACCGTTCATATCTGTGCAACTTCAAAGAAGTTCCTGCACTACTTTGGTCTGACTTTGATGCGACTTGAGGTCCAGAGACCTCAAGATTACATAGGCATTGGTTCAAGTCGCTTGACTTTCAAGACTTACAAGAGTTGCACAGCTCCAGGTGAAATGAGATCTCCCCTGCTGCAACAATTGCCGGGTGTCAGCCTTGGCAACCAGAGCTTAAATAAACAATAGAAAGAGGTGGTGGTACTACCAGCATAAAAAGTTTTATAGTTTATTTGAAATCCTTTAAAAACGAGGACACAGCTTGCACACAAATCTCCTGTGGTTTCAGCAAACGCTTTTCACACGCAGGTACTTAGTCATTGCCTTAAAGCGGAGTTCCACCCAAAAATGGAATTTCCGCTTTAAGTGAAGTTGACCCCCTGACATGCCACATTTGGCATGTAATTTTTCTTGGGGGGGTGGGGGAGAGAAGAGGGTTCCAGCTCCCACTTCCTCCCGGAGCGCCGGAAGGAAGTTCACTTCTCCACCTCCCTCTCGGCAATCCTCTGGGACATGTCACAGGTCCCAGATGATTGCCCGGCCAGTCACAGTGCACTGCATGGCTCGCGCATGCGCAGTGCGTACCCGGCTGTGGAGCCACAGCCGGGCGCCCACAGTGACAATGCCGGCACCGCAGAGAGGAGCGGGGCTTCATTCGCCCGCATCACTGGACCGTGGGACAGGTGAGTGTCCGATTTATTAAAAGTCAGCAGCTACACTTTTTGTAGCTGCTCACTTTTATATGGGTGGCACTCCGCTTTAACCACATCAATACCTGGCACTTTCCCCCCTTCCTGCCCAGGACAATTTTCAGCTTTCAGTGCTGTCGCACTTTGAATGACAATTGCGAGGTCATGCAAAACTAAATTTTTATCATTTTCTTCCCAAAAATAGAGCTTTCTTTTGGTGGTGGTTGATCACCTCTGCAGTTTTTATTTTTTGCGTTATAAACAAAAAAAGACCGACAATTTTGGAAAGGGAAAAAAAAAAACCTACGGGCGGCACTGATGAGGAGCTACTGACAGGCATTACTGAGTGGGGCACAGGCTGGCAGGTGATGGGCACTGATTGGCAGCTGATGGGCACCTCTGATGAGGGGCTGCACTGATAATGTGCTGATTATCAGCGCAGAACCCCCCCCCCGACAGGGAGAGCCGCTTATTGAGGAAAGCCTTTTAGTGGCACTTCTAATTCACGCAATCATCAGCTGGGATTGGTTACTGCTGATCACATGGTGAGAAGCCTCTGTCAGAGGCTCCATGTCATGATCGGCGTTGTGTGTCAGACTGACACACAGCACCTCCATTCGCTGTGCTGCCGCCCCCGCAGGCGCGCGCCAGCCCTGATCATGTCATATGATGTCCGATCAGGATAACTAAACAACTTTGCAGATGTCCTATTGCTTTATGGCGGGCGGCAAGTGGTTAAATTCTATTAACTATCTATCTAACTGCTTGCCAATCAGCCGCCGTCATTATACGGCGGCAGGTCGGCACATTCCCGCGAGCCATCATAGCTATACGTCGGCCCTTTAAGCAGGGATAGCAGGCGCGCACCGCCGCACTGCGGGGGAAACTATGCGTTCATGGGCATGAGAGCCAGAACAGGGATGTGTGTGTGTGTGTGTATGTATATAAACGCACAAATCCCTGCTCTGAGAGGAGAGACATATTGTGTGTTCCTACTAGCTAGGAACAACGATCTGTCATCTCCTCTAGTCATTTCCTTCCCCCTACAGTTAGAACACACAAGAGGGAACACGGTTAACCCCTTGATCGCCAATTAGTGTTAACCTCTTCCCTGCCAGTGACATTTACATAGTAATCAGTGCATTTTTATAGCACTGATCTCTGTATAAATGTCAATGGTCCCAAAAATGTGTCAAAAGTGTCTGATCTGTCCTGATAAAAATTTCAGACCACCTCCATTACTAGTAAAAAAATAAATAAAATAAAAATGACATAAATCTTTCCCATAGTTTATAGACGCTATACCTTTTGTGCAAACCAATCAATATATGCTTATTATGGTTTTTATTACCAAAAATATGTAGAAGAATACATATCGGCCTAAACTGAGGGAAAAAAAAATAGCTTTTTTTTTTTTACAAAAAAATTGGGGATATTTATCATAGCAAAAAGTACAAAATATTTTTTATTTTTTCAAAATTGTCTCCTCCTTCTCCTTTTTTTTTTTTTTTTTTTTTTTTTTTTTTATATAGCGCATAAAATAAAAACCCAGAGGTGATCAAATACCACCAAAAGAAAGCTATTTGTGGGGGGAAAAAAGGATGTCAATTTTGTTTGGGTACAGCGTTGCACGACCGCGCAATAAAGCGACACAGTGCCGTATCGAAAAAATGGCCTGGACATTAAGCAGGTACGTCGTCCGGGGCTGAAGTGGTTAAAGTGGAGCTCCACCCAAAAGGGGAGGCTCCACTTTTTCACAAACACCCCCCCCCCCCCTTCCACTGCCACATTTGGCACCTTTGTTTGGGGGGGGCAGGTACCTGGTTTTGACAAATACTCGCTCCCACTTCCAGGTAAGATCGTCCGTCTACGCCATTTCTGGCCCCTCCTCCTTCCTACCCTCCACTGCTTTCTAGGATACACACAGGTCCCAGAAGATGGTGGGACCATTCAGAAGGCGCAGTGTGACTCGTGCATGCTAAGTAGGAAACCGGCAGTGAAGCCTAAAGGCTTCACTGCCGGTTTCCATCCCTTACAATGCTGGCGCCTGCACCGCAAGCGGATTGACAAATTGGCTCAAGGTGCTAACATTGCAAGATCCGTGGACAAGTAATTGTCCTTATATTAAAAGTCAGCGGCTACAGTATTTTTGTAGCTGCTGACTTTTTTTTTTTTTTAACAGACTGGAGCTCCTCTTTAAAGTTTTACTAAACCCACAGCAGTAAATTCAATCTGTATATGCAGTAAAGCATGCTTGTTATACTCACTGTGGAACTTAAGGGGTTAATTCTCTGCATTGTGTAAAAAAGGCTGTTTGATCCTTCTCTGATCCTCCCCTTTCCACAGTCCCCAAACCACCTCCTGATAGTACAGAGCCTTAGAGGCACTCTTCACATGCTTAGTTTGGTGTGTGTATTACTAGAGAGGTTTTATTTTTATTCTTTGGGGAGGGTGCATGTGATTAGCACAGCCAAGACAAAGTTAGGGGTCATGCAGCCTCAAAGGACAGCAGATATAGTGAATGCAGGGTCCTGGGTTTAGCAACACTTTAAAGACAAAACCTTTTTCTTTCTTAAATGGAGTGGTAAATGGTGTTTTTACATCAGGGACTATTTCCTTTTACTTTCTGAGCCATGGACGGCACTGTACGCAACAGGAAGTCAGAGGACACCATTTAAGTCAGGCATCTGTTTGAGAGAATCTGCGATTCTTACTGGCAGAGAAAGTAGCCTTGAGCATACTCTGTGTGCGAATAGGCCCTGGCAGATTTGTACCCCGCACAGATCAATGGCCAGGGATGTCAGTTCTGGTCACAGACTGGATGCAGCTATTTGTCCAATCATAAAGTATGGTGATGCCACATGTGATGTGATCCAGCCACCATCTGAATGAGCCTGAAGGGGACCCCCCCCCTTGTTAAGGCCAGTTCACACCACTTGTGCAGGAAACAGGTTGCCCTCTTTAGATGCTTGCAGGTGCCACTAATTGTTAATGGCACCTCAATGCATATAGCAAATGCACATGCTTTTGCAGCCACCAAAATGCATATTATCGTAGTACCATGTGGTTTACTGTGGCGCGGCTCAGTGTTATACTATGTGTCCATGGACATTGGGACGTTTAGAGGCATATTTTTAAGCTCATCATTTAGAGGCAGAACCCCTTCTGGTTTGCATTTGAGAGTGGCTTTCAGGCAGAAAACACTTAAAGCACTTGTTAACCCCAAAAAAAAAAAAAAAAAAAAAAAAAAAAAAAAAAAAGCACAGTGCTTGAGCTGTGTAATCTGCCCCCCTTTAAACTGTGAAACCCCCCCCGAATCTGGCACTTCCTCTATCCCCTCTCTAAACAGACCACGAAAATCAGGGTGGCTCCGCCCTGATCACCATGGTCTAATTGCGGCCCTCCGTCATACGATGCTATCCCCTCTGCTCTCCTGTATCCCCCTCACCCGCCTACTTCCTGCATGTCAGCTCGTGTCTGTGTCTCCGTCTCCGCCCCCCGCCCCGTCTAGTAAAATTAAAAATCTTTTTTTGCTCACTGCCAGAAACTTTTATATCCTGGCAGCGCATACTGTACCTTTTCTTGTAGAAAAACGAGCGCTGTAAATACCATTTTAGTGCTGTCTTCAGACCGGTCATGTGACTTTCGGCCGGTTTCTATGGCTACTGCAGGAGAGACTGAGCAGCCATGTGATCTCCCCGGCTGACGTCAGAGGGAGATCAGGGCCCCTCCTGCAGTATGCTTCCATCAAAGCTGTACAGCGGCCGCGAGTCATGTGACCGGCCTTAAGTCAGCTCAAAGGCATTATTTACAATGCTCGTTTTTCTATAAGAAAGGTACAGTGTGCTCTGCCAGGCTCTAATAGAGATTCTGGCAGCGTTTGAGTTATATGGGTTAACAAACCCTTTAACGCGCCTAAATGCATGTTTAGGAGCATTTGCGTTTTCAAGTGTGCATTGAAAAATGAGCGGAGGGGAATGTTTTGATCCTCATCAGCCATATATTACTGCTTCACTCCCATCCACATTTGATTGCAATTCCTAGTGTGTGTGTGTGTGTGTGTGTGTGTGTGTGTGTGTGTTTTTTTTTTTTTTATGTGTTTTAACCACTTAAGGACCACCTCACGCCGATATAGGTCGGCAAGGCGGCACGGGCAGGCAAAATCACGTAAATATACGTGATCTGCCTCCCGCGGTGGGGGGTCCGAGGCGGTCCTTTTGTCCCCCGGCAATCGGAGGTGAGGGGGAGGCCATCCATTCGTGGCCCCCCCCTCGCGATCGCCGCCGGCCAATCAGAACATTCCTTTGCTGCTGTATGCTAAACAGCAGCAAAGGAAATGATGTCATCTCTCCTCGGTTTGGTATTTTCCGTTCCGGCGCCGAGGAGAGAAGACATCAATGTGAGTGCACAACACACACACATACAGTAGAACATGCCAGGCACACAAAACCCCCCCCCCCCCCCCCCCCCCCCTCTGTCACACTGACACCAAGCAGTTTTTTTTTTTCCCTGATTACTGCATGGTGTCAGTTTGTGACAGTTACTGTGTTAGGGCAGTTACTGTTACTGTTAGCCCCCTTTAGGTCTAGGGTACCCCCCTTACCCCCCCTAATATAGTTTTAACCCCTTGATCACCCCCTGTCGCCAGTGTCACTAAGCGATCATTTTTCTGATCGCTGTATTAGTGTCGCTGGTGACGCTAGTTAGGGACGTAAATATTTAGGTTCACCGTCAGCGTTTTATAGCGACAGGGACCCCCATATACTACCTAATAAATGTTTTAACCCCTTGATTGCCCTAACTTAACTAAACGCATAACTGCAGCGTTCGCAGAGTCAGGCCTGATCCCTGCGATCGCTAACAGTTTTTTTGGTAGCGTTTTGGTGAACTGGCAAGCACCAGCCCCAGGCAGCGTCACGTTAGCGCCAGTACCGCTAACACCCACGCACACACCATACACCTCCCTTAGTGGTATAGTATCTGATCCGATCAGATCTATACTAGCGTCCCCAGCAGTTTAGGGTTCCCAAAAACGCAGTGTTAGCGGGATCAGCCCAGATACCTGCTAGCACCTGCGTTTTGCCCCTCCGCCCGGCCCAGCCCACCCAAGTGCAGTATCAATCGATCACTGTCACTTACAAAACACTAAACGCATAACTGCAGCGTTCGCAGAGTCAGGCCTGATCCCTGCGATCGCTAACAGTTTTTTTGGTAGCGTTTTGGTGAACTGGCAAGCACCAGCGGCCTAGTACACCCTGGTCGTAGTCAAACCAGCACTGCAGTAACACTTGGTGACGTGGCGAGTCCCATAAGTGCAGTTCAAGCTGGTGAGGTGGCAAGCACAAGTAGTGTCCCGCTGCCACCAAGAAGAAGACAAACACAGGCCCGTCGTGCCCATAGTGCCCTTCCTGCTGCATTCGCCAATCCTAATTGGGAACCCACCACTTCTGCAGCGCCCGTACTTCCCACATTCACATCCCCAACCAAATGCAGTCGGCTGCATGAGAGGCATTTTCTTTATGTCCTCCCGAGTACCCCTACCCAACGAACCGCCCCAAAAAAGATGTCGTGTCTGCAGCAAGCGCGGATATAGGCGTGACACTCGCTATTATTGTCCCTCCTGTCCTGACAATCCTGGATTTTGCATTGGTGAATGTTTTGAATGCTACTATGCACTAGTTGAGTATTAGCGTAGGGTACAGCATTGCACAGTCTAGGCACACTTTCACAGGGTCTCCCAAGATGCCATCGCATTTTGAGAGACCCGAACCTGGAACCGATTTACAGTTATAAAAGTTAGTTACAAAAAAAGTAAAAAAAATATATATATAAAATAAAAAAAAAATAGTTGTCGTTTTTATTGTTCTCTCTCTCTATTCTCTCTATTGTTCTGCTCTTTTTTACTGTATTCTATTCTGCAATGTTTTATTGTTGTTATGTTTTATCATGTTTGTTTTTCAGGTATGCAATTTTTTATGCTTTACCGTTTACTGTGTTTTATTGTTAACCATTTTTTTGTCTTCAGGTACGCCATTCACGACTTTGAGTGGTTATACCAGAATGATGCCTGCAGGTTTAGGTATCATCTTGGTATCATTCTTTTCAGCCATCGGTCGGCTTTCATGTAAAAGCAATCCTAGCGGCTAATTAGCCTTTAGACTGCTTTTACAAGCCGTGGGAGGGAATGCCCCCCCCCCACCGTCTTCCGTGTTTTTTTTCTCTGGCTCTCCTGTCTCAACAGGGAACCTGAGAATGCAGCCGGTGATTCAGCCAGCTGACCATAGAGCTGATCAGAGACCAGAGTGGCTCCAAACATCTCTATGGCCTAAGAAACCGGAAGCTACGAGCATTTCATGACTTAGATTTCGCCGGATGTAAACAGCGCCATTGGGAAAGCATTTTATCACACCGATCTTGGTGTGGTCAGATGCTTTGAGGGCAGAGGAGAGATCTAGGGTCTAATAGACCCCAATTTTTTCAAAAAAGAGTACCTGTCACTACCTATTGCTATCATAGGGGATATTTACATTCCCTGAGATAACAATAAAAATGATTTAAAAAAAAAAAAATGAAAGGAACAGTTTAAAAATAAGAAGAAAAGAAAAAAAAAAGCACCCCTGTCGCCCCATGCTCTCGCGCTAAGGCAAACACAAGCGTCGGTCTGGCGTCAAATGTAAACAGCAATTGCACCATGCATGTGAGGTATCACCGCGAAGGTCAGATCGAGGGCAGTGATTTTTGCAGTAGACCTCCTATGTAAATCTAAAGTGGTAACCTGTAAAGGCTTTTAAAGGCTTTTAAAAATGTATTTATTTTGTTGCCACTGCACGTTTGTGCGCAATTGTAAAGCATATCATGTTTGGTATCCATGTACTCGGCCTAAGGTCATCTTTTTTATTTCATCAAACATTTGGGCAATATAGTGTGTTTTAGTGCATTAAAATTTAAAAAAGTGTGTTTTTTCCCCAAAAAATGCGTTTGAAAAATCGCTGCGCAAATACTGTGTGAAAAAAAAAAATGAAACACCCACCATTTTAATCTGTAGGGCATTTGCTTTAAAAATATATATGTTTGGGGGTTTAAAGTAATTTTCTTGCAAAAAAAAAAATTTTTTTCATGTAAACAAAAAGTGTCAGAAAGGGCTTTGTCTTCAAGTGGTTAGAAGAGTGGGTGATGTGTGACATAAGCTTCTAAATGTTGTGCATAAAATGCCAGGACAGTTCAAAACCCCCCCAAATGACTCCATTTTGGAAAGTCGACACCCCAAGCTATTTGCTGAGAGGCATGTCGAGTCCATGGAATATTTTATATTGTGACACAAGTTGCGGGAAAGAGACAATTTTTTTTTTTTTTTGCACAAAGTTGTCACTAAATGATATATTGCTCAAACATGCCATGGGAATATGTGAAATGACACCCAAAAATACATTCTGTTGCTTCTCCTGAGTACGGGAATACCACATGTGTGAGACTTTTTGGGAGCCTAGCCGCGTACGGGACCCCGAAAACTAAGCACCGCCTTCAGGCTTTCTAAGGGCGTAAATTTTTGATTTCACTCTTCACAGGGTTTCAGAGGCCATGGAATGCCCAGGTGGCACAAAACCCCTCCAAATGACCCCATTTTGGAAAGTGGACACCCCAAGCTATTTGCTGAGAGGTATAGTGAGTATTTTGCAGACCTCACTTTTTGTCACAAAGTTTTGAAAATTGAAAAAAGAAAAAAAAAGTTTTTCTTGTCTGTCTTCATTTTCAAAACAAATGAGAGCTGCAAAATACTCACCATGCCTCTCAGCAAATAGCTTGGGGTGTGTACTTTCCAAAATGGGGTCATTTGGGGGGGGGGGGGTTGTGCCACCTGGGCATTCCATGGCCTCCGAAACTGTGATAGGCAGTGAAGAGTGAAATCAAAAATTTACACCCTTAGAAATCCTGAAGGCGGTGATTGGTTTTCGGGGCCCCGTACACGGCTAGGCTCCCAAAAAGTCCCACACGTGGTATCCCCATACTCGGGAGAAGCAGCTAAATGTATTTTGGGGTGCAATTCCACATATGCCCATGGCCTGTGTGAGCAATATATCATTTAGTGACAACTTTGTGCAAAAATAAAAGTCACTTTCCCGCAACTTGTGTCAAAATATAAAATATTCCATGGACTCAACATGCCTCTCGGCAAATAGCTTGGGGTGTCTACTTTCCAAAATGGGGTCATTTGGGGGGGGGGGGGGTTTGTGCCATCTGGGCATTTTATGGCCTTCAAAACTGTGATAGGTAGTGAGGAGTGAAATCAAAAATTTACGCCCTTAGAAATCCTGAAGGCGGTGATTGGTTTTCGGGGCCCCGTACGTGGCTAGGCTCCCAAAAAGTCCCACACATGTGGTATCCCCGTACTCAGGAGAAGCAGCTGAATGTATTTTTGGGTGCAATTCCACATATGCCCATGGCCTGTGTGAGCAATATATCATTTAGTGACAACTTTTTGTAAAATTTTTTTTTTTTTGTCATTATTCAATCACTTGGGACAAAAAAAATAAATATTCAATGGGTTCAACATGCCTCTCAGCAATTTCCTTGGGGTGTCTACTTTCCAAAATAGGGTCATTTGGGGGGGGGGGGTTGTTGTACTTCCCTGCCATTTTAGCACCTCAAGAAATGACATAGGCAATCATAAACTAAAAGCTGTGTAAATTCCAGAAAATGTACCCTAGTTTGTAGACTCTATAACTTTTGCGCAAACCAATAAATATACGCTTATTGACCTTTTTTTTACCAAAGACATGTGGCCGAATACATTTTGGCCTAAATGTATGACTAAAATTGAGTTTATTGGATTTTTTTTATAACAAAAAGTAGAAAATATCATTTTTTTTCAAAATTTTCGGTCTTTTCCGTTTATAGCGCAAAAAATAAAAACCCGCAGAAGTGATCAAATACTAGGGTTGTCCCGATACTAGTATCGGCACCGATACCGAGCATTTGCCCAAGTACTTGTACTCGGGCAAATGCTCCCGATGCTTCCGCCGATACCTAAACAGTCAGCGGTGATCGGCGTGTGGGGGAGTTACAAGCTTCCCCCCCCCGCGGCTTTCAGTGACATACAGCGGTGATCGGTGCTTGTAACTTCCCACGCGATCACCGCTGACTGTCACCTCATCCTCCTCCATGCCCACTCCGTTCCGCTGTCCCCCTCCGTTCCGTTCCGCTGTCCCCCTCCGTTCCGTTCCGCTGTCCCCCTCCGTTCCGTTCCGCTGTCCCCCTCCGTTCCGTTCCGCTGTCCCCCTCCGTTCCGCTGTCCCCCTCCGTTCCGTTCCGCTGTCCCCCTCCGTTCCGTTCCGCTGTCCCCCTCCGTTCCGTTCCGCTGTCCCCCTCCGTTCCGTTCCGCTGTCCCCCTCCGTTCCGTTCCGCTGTCCCCCTCCGTTCCGTTCCGCTGTCCCCCTCCGTTCCGTTCCGCTGTCCCCCTCCGTTCCGTTCCGCTGTCCCCCTCCGTTCCGTTCCGCTGTCCCCCTCCGTTCCGTTCCGCTGTCCCCCTCCGTTCCGTTCCGCTGTCCCCCTCCGTTCCGTTCCGCTGTCCCCCTCCGTTCCGTTCCGCTGTCCCCCTCCGTTCCGTTCCGCTGTCCCCCTCCGTTCCGTTCCTCTGTCCCCCTCCGTTCCGTTCCTCTGTCCCCCTCCGTTCCGTTCCTCTGTCCCCCTCCGTTCCGTTCCTCTGTCCCCCTCCGTTCCGCTCCTCTGTCCCCCTCCGTTCCGCTCCTCTGTCCCCCTCCGTTCCGCTCCTCTGTCCCCCTCCGTTCCGCTCCTCTGTCCCCCTCCGTTCCGCTCCTCTGTCCCCCTCCGTTCCGCTCCTCTGTCCCCCTCCGTTCCGCTCCTCTGTCCCCCTCCGTTCCGCTCCTCTGTCCCCCTCCGTTCCGCTCCTCTGTCCCCCTCCGTTCCGCTCCTCTGTCCCCCTCCGTTCCGCTCCTCTGTCCCCCTCCGTTCCGCTCCTCTGTCCCCCTCCGTTCCGCTCCTCTGTGTATGGATAGAGTCAGCTGACTCTGTCCATTCACATAACTGAAACATTGTAATCTCCTGTGATTACGATGTGTCAGTTTATGAATGGAGAGAAGCCGCTGTCTTCTCTCCATTCATTCTCAGTGCAGCTGAGGCTGCAGAGAAAGGGACTGGGGAATCTCTATCCTCTGTCTCTTTCTGTCTCAAGGGGTAGATATCAGAGGTCTGTTAAGACCCCTGATATCTCACCAAAGCCCCCCAACAGGGCTGATTAAAAAAAATTAAATAAAAAAATAAAAAAAACATATTGCAAAAATGAATAAAAAAAATATTATTGTAAAAAATAAAAATTGTAAATAAAAAAAAAAACACACACAGACACCGTTCACCCCCCCCCCCCCCGGAAAAAAAATAGCATTGTTAAAAAAAAAAAAAAAAACTGTCACGTGACATTAAAAAAAAAAGTATCGGTGGGGAGGGAGGGGGTTGAGACAGGCAGCGGTTTTTTCATTCCCCCTTTTTTTTTTTTTTTTTTTTTTTTTTTTGGGGAGGGGATAGGGTCAGTTGTAAGAGAACGATGTTACCAATTGGTCTCTTATTAATCTTTAATATGTTAATCCTGCGTAATTATTGTAAAATATGAAATTAAGGATGTTTAATTGTGAAAAGTATAACAGAAAATAAAAAAATTTTGATTATAAAAAAAAAAAATCGGTAATCGGTATCGGCGAGTACTTGAAAAAAAGTATCGGTACCTGTACTCGGTCCTAAAAAAGTGGTATCGGGACAACCCTATCAAATACCATCAAAAGAAAGCTCTATTTGTGGGAAGAAAAGGACGCAAATTTCGTTTGGGTACAGCATTGCATGACCGCGCAATTAGCAGTTAAAACGACGCAGTGCCAAATTGGAAAAAGACCTCTGGTCCTTAGGCAGCATAATGGTCCGGGGCTAAAGTGGTTAATAAAACCTTAGTGTTACTAAACCTACAACAGTAAAATCAGTCTGTATATGCAGTAAAGCATGCTTGTTAAACTCGCTGTGGAACCTAAGGGGTGTAAAAAAGGCTATCTGATCCTGTCTTTCCTGTCCCTCCCCTTCTACCACTGTCCCTAGCCCATCTCCTGATAGAACAGAGTCTAGGGGACATGTTGCACATGCTCAGAAGTTGGTATTGCTAGAGCAATTTTTTTTTTTTCTTGGGAGAGTGCACATGATCAGCACAGGGCCAATCAACACTGTCCAGACAGAGGATCGGGGTCCTGCAGCCTTATAGGACAATCGGGAGAATGAAGACTCCTTCTAAAAGCTTTAGCCAGACACTGATAGAGGTCACAAGACTGTTATACTGCTGGTATTTAGGTAGATAAGGTATTTAGCGGTTTATATTTACTAAAATAATTGTATTTCCGTGTACTGTGGGAAACCAGATATAGTGAACACATATACTTGCCTGCTCTGTGCAATGGTTTTGAACAGAGCAGCCCGGATCCTCCTCTTCTCGGGTTCAATGCTGGTGCTCTTGGCTCCTGCCGGGTGCTGTGCTGTGTGGGCACCCAAGCAGGAGTGCTTCTGAGTCGCACTGTGTCCATTCACAAACAGAGCCATGTCTCGGCCCCGCCCCCTCAGTTGCGATTAACAGCAGTGGGAGCTGATGGCTCCCGCTGCTGCCAAAAGCCAATCAGGAGTGCGATTCCCCGGAGAGGCAAGGCTCTCGTGGACATCGCTGGAACGAGAGTGCGCTCAGGTACGTATTAGGTGGGGCTGCTGCACACAGAAGGTTTTTTACCTTCATGGATAAAATCCATGAAGGTAAAAAAACTTTTGCTTTTACAACCACTTTAAGCATATTACATTATGAGGTTCTGTATGCGCCCTCCCCCCTTTTTTACTTTTCTTGTATGTACTACAAGGGCCTGCTTGCTGTGATACAAATTAAATCAATTGTTGAGGTCTGTTCTCCTATTACATGGGTTTGGTAAAGCCCGTACACACTATTAGATTTTCTGCAGATTTTTGTCTTCAGATTTACTAAATTCATGTAGTGCAAGGGCCTGCTTGATTGCATACAAATTGAAACGCTTAAGGTTTGACCTCATATTATATGGTTTTGGTAAATCTGAAGACAAAAATCTGCAGAAAATCTAATAGTGTGTATGGGGCCTTAGTCTAAAGGAGGTTGTACAATCAGATTTTACAGTGTATGGCCATCTCAGGTTATCCCCAAAACAGGTGTTTCCACTGGAAGATTTCCCCTTACCCATTGTTCTGGGGACATCTTTAATAATGTTGGGATTTCCCAATGGCTAGCAGTACACAAATTGAGAGGCAAAATCTACCTAATGGGGGGCAAAGAGGGTCTAACACTTCCATACTCTATCAAAAACTAAAATAAAATTGCTTACAGCTACAATTTGCTTTTCTTGCATACAGCTAGCTTCCTAAATGGTATACATTATATGAAGGAAACCGTTCAAAGGAAGTAAAACCCTGACTTTTTTTTTCCTTCCTTTTTACATATTAACCACATGCCGACCGCCGCACGCCGATTTACGTCGGCAGAATGGCACGGGCAGGCAAAAGGGCGTACCCGCACATCCCTTTGAAATTCCTGCCTAGCGGGAGCGTCCCCGTGGGTCCCGCAAACTCAATGTTCGCCGGTGGCCTGCGATTTGAAGTGAGGAGAGGCAGAACGGAAAGGAATTTCCCTGTTCTGCCTAGCAACATGACAGGGATCTACTGCTCCCAGTGATCTGTCATGTTGTAGTGAGCCCATCCCCCCCTACAGTTAGAACGCACTTTATTATATTTTTTTTTATATTTATTTTGTTTACCAAAAATAGGTAGAAGAATACATATCGGCCAAACTATGGATATTTATTATTATTATTATTATTATTATTATATTTTTTTTTTTTTTTTGAGGGGGGTATTTATAAAAGTAAAAAGTAAAAATACTGCTTTTTTTTAAAATAATAAAAAATAAAAACTACAAAGGTGATCATATACCACCAAAAGAAAGCTCTATTTGTGTGAAAAAAAGGACGCCAATTTTGTTTGGGCACAGCATCGCACGACTGTGCAATTGTCAGCTAAAGCGATGCAGTGCCGAATCGCAAAAAATGTTCTGGTTAGGAAGGGGGTAAATCCCTCTGGGGCTGAAGTGGTTAACATCCAACAATGTATTGATAAGCCTTACACTTTAAAAGGTGACAAAAATGAGGTTTGGAAGTGGGTTGTGTTGTCTGTTTTTTTTTTTTTTTTTTTCTCTTATAACATTTTTCTTCTTCCTGGTATCGGCCCCGCCATCTTTACTAATGATTGCTGGCTCAGGTGCCGTTGTCATTTCTGCCCTTCCTTTCCTTCATGTCAATCTCGCGCATGCGCGATCTCGTTTAAACCAAGCCTCTATCTAGAACAGCTGCTTCCTATGAACGTCTCTGTGCTGCTATAGTTCACTCCCCCTGTGTGACGTCTTCTACAGTCACAAGGGGAGCAACAGGAAGGAAAGGCAGAGGGCACAATATCGCGAGGCTTCCTCTGTGCTGTTCTCAATGGAAGATAGTGAAATGGCACACATAGCATGCTGTTAAAGAAGCTACGGACTGCGCATGCGCCAGTAACATCACTACAGTTTGCAGGATGGATTATGAAGCAACAAAGAGCAAGTAAAATTTCACAGGGAGCGATCAGCTGCCAGTACTATGCAGATTGTAATGAGCTTACAACCACTTTCAGTGGGTCTTGTTTTGTCTATGCATTTTTACTGCTCTGTCAGGTAAATGAAGAAGTGCCTAGTTTATAGGCCAATGATAGAAAATCAAGTGTTTTTCGTTTTGGATGAAGTAGTATTTTTCCTGGGGTTCCATTAGGGAGAAATTCCTTCACTTTCTGTGCCATAGACAAAACAGGGAGTGAGAGAAAACTATACAGTTTGTGGTCACAGGAATAGGTGACTCCTTTGGAAGAGTTCCCCATCCCTTATGTTTGGGTGACCACGATAACATTTTGGATTTCCCATCACTTTGTCTCAATAAGGGTGCTTTCACACTGCTCTGTAGCAAAAGCTGGCTAAAAACGCAATACTGTATTCAAAAGTAGGAAAAACGTTTTTGTCTATACATACACTTTAGGATATGCATGCAATAGCACTGACCTTAGCAGTATATGTTTAAAAAAGAGTTACGTGATTGTTACTAGGTTTGGCTATACACACATTCTGTTGATGCAGAAGTTCAGTAGTATTTTTTCTGGCAATGGTAAGTAATCCACTATCCCACAACAAATTTCTAACATCCATCTCGGGGGTCTCCAAACTGCCTCGGGGGCCAGATGCGGGCCTTTGGTTGCCCTTATCCGGCCCTTGGGGCACTATTCGTCCCACTGATATTAGACCCTATTCTGCCCTCTGACGCAAAAAATGTGGCATAATTCTTGCCACTGACCTAAACAATGGGGTACTATTCCTCGCCCTAATGCCAAACATGGGGCACTGTTTACTCCCACTGATGCCAGAAAATGTTCCTATTCGTGCTGGCCACAGTCCAACCCCCTAAAGTTTGAAGGACAGTAAACTGGCCCTTTTTATTTAGTAAGTTTGGGGACCCCTGATCTATCTATAGCTCAAGTGAACATGAAGGTCAGGGGACTCGCTGGTATTTGAAAAATCATAAATAACCCAGCAATATTTCAGTGGGTCATAGTCCACCTCTATTGAGGCCAATATGTATGTTCACAATATGTATGAACATTCGGGTTTTGCCATTGAAAGACCTGGTTTTCTATTATGTGTAAATGTTTGGGTAAAAATCAGAAGGCCAGCCTATTGGCATATAATGTTAGTCTAATCATAACATGTTCTGTTCCTGTAAATTGTTCTGTTTGATCATTAGGTAGTTCTAAAACCTGAACGTTTTTTTTTTTTTTTTTTTTTTTTTTTAAGCTTCATGCATTCCCTGCTTATGGGAAACAGACAACAAATTTAGGCACAAAAACAAACCTCTTTTTCTGAAGGGCAGGACACTTTATATACATCGTTCTTTTTTTGCGAACAGAAACATTCCAACACCCCTGTTCAGTCTGTAGGGTGTTTATGAACTGTGTATATAGGTTAAAATGCACTTTAGGACTCAGGACAGAAGGCAAGTGTCTCAGGGGACAGATATATACCCCCTGGTTTTATTTCCTAGTGGTTGTGTATAAAAAAAAAAAAAAAAAAAAAGTCTGTGTCTGTGTCTGTGTCTGTGTCTGTGTCTGTGTCTGTGTCTGTGTCTGTGTCTGTGTCTGTGTCTGTGTCTGTGTCTGTGTCTGTGTGTATATTGTTTCTAAACAGAAAACCATATTACCTAAAGATATGAATGTTTGTTTTTTTTATTTTTTTTAATATGATTATGCTCTTCTATACAGGCGGTCCCGGGTTACAAACAAGTTAAGGACTGTAGGTTTGTTCTCAAGTTGAATCTGTTTGTAAGTTGGCACACGTACCAAAAAAAAAACAAGCCAAAAAAACAATTTTTTTAAGCTTTTTGGATAGCATAGGGGAGGGTTATCACCCCTATAACATTTGTTTTGCTGTGTGTGCCCCTATTCAGAAGATTTCACCTCACTTTCTGTCCCAATGACAATTGGATTTTGAAAATTTTGGGTTGTTGTGGAAACAAGCCTTGGTGATAAAGCTTCAGTGGAGGTACCTTTTTCCTATAATAACTTTTACAAAAGTGAATTTCCCTTCCTAGGGGTAGATTTCCTCTCACTTCCTGTTGTCTCCCTCCGTTTGTAAGTAGGAGTCATTTGTAAGTTGGATGTTTGTAACTAGGGGACTGCCTGTAATTATTTTTATAGTAGACTATCCTGGGTGTGTTATTTGTTGTAATTCAAGGGCCTAGAGTCACACCCTTTGTTTGCAGGCTCTGATCTTCAGAGTGAGGTCCTATGAATAGTAAGTAACTTGACCTGTTTGCTACCAGTTGAGTACCCTCAGAGTTTTTTTTTGTGGGCTCTGGAGTGCCACAGAATTGAATCTGGTCCTCCTGATTGTAAGCTTTTTCGATTATCTAATTTAACAGAATTTGTTGTATTTTATGTTTACTGTTTTTATTGCTGTCTGTGTTGCTGCTGTGGAAATTCACCCTTTGTCACCTAGCCAAAGTGAGGGAGAATCTAAAAATGTTGAATTGTCACTAAGGCCCCTTTCACACAGGCGCCTCCGCTAAGGGGAATCTGCTTGCTCAGTGGGGGATCTCTCTTCTGATCCCCGCTGAGCAGATGGCTGACAGATCCATGTCCGCTCTGCATAGCGGACACGAGCACAGTCCCGTTCTCTGGGGACAATCAGATGGAAACGGACCGCCTGTCCGTTTCCATCTGATGCAATCCTATCCGCTGGACGGATGGGGAATAGGACCACCATCCGTCTGTTTTTGGCAGATCAGATCAGATGGCAGCAGGTCTCCGCAGACATGTGTCTGCTTGCATCTGCCGCTCCATAGAAGAAACTGGAGGGTCCGATCAGGTCTGCCTGGGGAAAAAAAAAAGTCAGATGGACCTGATCAGACAGCCTGTATGAAAAGGGGCCTAAACCAAAAGGTTAGGGAAAATCTTCAAGTGGAAACGCCTGCTCCTTTTTTATAGGGATGTCCACTCATTTTCCTATTGAGTCTCCAGGACAAGAAGTGAAAGTGTTTCTACAGCCTGGACATTTCCCTGCATTAAAGGGTTAGTTCACCTTTTACTAAAAAAACTAGAGATGAGGGGCATTTGTAGATAAAAATAAACTGCATAGCTGGCTGCTCTGGCTAGAGTTGAACAATGCCCTGCTGTTGGCGTAGGCCATTTACGTTCCCCCTGGGGCCTGTTTGGAATACTCCCAGGACATTGCTAGCATGTTGATAAGTGAGGCCTAGTCGTTACTGCTCACCTCCACCATCACAAGAGTGAGGTCTCAAACGCCGAGCTACTGCATCCGAGCAGAAAGAGCATGTGTGAGGGTTTGAATCAGAGAACAAAAGATCACTCCTGTGATGTGGAGGTGAGTAGTAATGACTAGGCCTCACTTATGACTAGACCCTGCACAGTTTATCTACTTACATGCATAGACTGTTTGTTTTTGTCAAGGTGAACTAACCCTTCAAGGTAAAAAATGTCCCTGTGTTTGTATCGCCCCTTCATACTTCCATGAGTCCTATCTCGATCTAGCACTGCCCGTTTGCAGCAGCTCTCTGCTCAGAGGCAGCAGTGGGAGCCATTGGCTCAAATTCTGTGAGCAGAGAGTAGTGGATGGGGCTGAGCTGCGCTGTGTGTGCTCATATATCTCTGTAATGCTAGTCTGTTTATAATGGGGAAACAAACTGCTGGGAGGGAGCCAGAACATCGGACCCCCCCACTACTGGAGGACCTGTCATCATACCAGGTGCCACGCTTAAGTAATTGCTGTAACTTGTTCCTTCACTTGGTTACCCATAGCAATTATACTTCTCTTCCTTGTCTTTCCACGTTAACCTTTTTATAGTGGTGTTTCTCATACCCCATGGTGAAATTACAGATCCTGGTTCTTTGGTATATGCCAGAACCAGTATGCGCCCCTTTTGAATATGTTCAGACCCGGCTTAGATCAGTTAATACAACTTTACTGTAGAAATAACGTTCTCTACCCAAGTCTAAATAAAATAGCATAGTGGACCAGGTGTACACTATAGTTCGAAAAGTATTGCCACGCCTGCCTTTATACACATATGGTATCCCAGTCTTAGTCCGTAGGGTTCAATATTGAGTTGGCCCACCCTTTGCAGCTATAACAGCTTCAATTCTTCTGGGAAGGCTGTCCACAGGGTTTAGGAGTATCTCTGTGGGAATGTTTGACCATTCTTCCAGAAGCGCTTTTTGTGAGACCAGGCACTGATATGGAGGAGAAGGCCTGGCTCGCAGTCTCCACTCTAAACTTAAAGGTAATCTATTGGGTTGAGGTCAGGACTCTGTGGAGGCCAATCAAGTTCCTCCACCCCAAGCTCACTCATCCATGTCTTTATGGACCTTGTTTGTGTACTGCTGGTGTGCAGTCATGTTGGAACAGAAAGGGGCCGTTTTCAAACTGTTGGGAGGATGAAATTGTTCAAAGTGTCTTGGTGTGCTGATGCCTTAAGAGTTCCCTTTACTGGAACTAAGGATCCAATCCCAACTCCTGAAAAACAACCCCACACCATAATCCCCCCCCCCCCCCCTTCACCAAATGATTTGGACCAGTGCACAAAGCAAGGTCCATAAAGACATGGATGAGCGAGTTTGGGATGACCCAACTTGGGAACTTGACTGACCTCAACCCGATGGAACACCTTTTGGGATGAATTAAAGCAAAACAGGCCTTCTCATCCACATCAGTGCCTGACCAAACATTCCCATAGACATGCTCACAAGACTCGTGGCCACTCATTAAAATTAGAAGAAAAGAGGTTTAACCTTAAACTACGTAGAGGGTTCTTTACTGTAAGAGTGGCAAGGATGTGGAATTCCCTTCCACAGACGGTGGTCTCAGCAGGGAGCATCGATAGTTTCAAGAAACTATTAGATAAGCACCTGAATAACCGCAACATACAGGGATACACAATGTAATACTGACATATAATCTCACACGCAGGTTGGACTTGATGGACTTTTGTCTTTCTTTATCGTACATCATGGGACAACGAGCACCATAGTACCCCTAACGGAGTCAGCTGAAAGTTCTGTTTCTTCTTTAGGTTCCTTTTAAAACCTTCACAGCCTTTGCATGCGTTTCCTGTCCATGCATTACTAGAACAGCTTATTTTATACTGAATGGGTTCGCCCAGATAAGCATTTTCTCCCTCCAAAGAGATTGACAGCACTCTATCCCATGGAGGTGAAATTCACCAAAAATGGAATGTACCAGCAGTTGACGCGATTTCCAGTGTGAATAAAAGTCTTAACTTTTCCAGTAGACAATGCACAAATGCTTAACCACTTCCCGCCCGGCCTATAGCGGATTGACGGCCGGGCGGTGGTTGTGTTATCCTGACTGGGCGTCATATGACGTCCTTCAGGATAACATGCCGCCGCGCGCCCGCAGGGGCGCGCATCGCGGCGATCGGTGGATCGGTGTGTCAGTCTGACACACCGCTACACCGATCTTGGTAAAGAGCCTCCGGCGGAGGCTCTTTACCACGTGATCAGCCGTGTCCAATCACGGCTGATCACGCTGTCAATAGGAAGAGCCGTTGATCGGCTCTTCCTCACTCGCGTCTGACAGACGCGAGTAGAGGAGAGCCGATCGGCGGCTCTCCTGGCAGGGGGGGTCTGCGCTGATTGTTTATCAGCGCAGCCCCCCCGCAGATCACCACACTGGACCACCAGGGATCGCCACTAGGACCACCAGGGAAGGGAAACATGTGGATGGCCAGGTATGTACCCCATGGCCATCCACATGTGCCCAGTCAGTGCCAAATCTGTGCCAATCAGTGCCCACAAATGGGCACTGATTGGCACAATTATGTTGCAGTGATGCCCAGCAATGCCACACTTAGGGGCATCACTGCCATCAATCAGAATCATCAGTGCCACCCATCAGTGTCCATCGGTGCCACCTGTCAGTACCCATCTGTGCCCATCCGTGCCCATCTGTGCCAACTATCAGTGCCACCCATAACTACCCATCAACGCCACCTACGAGTGCCCATTAATGCCACCTACAAGTGCCCATTAATGCCACCTACAAGTGCCCATTAATGCCACCTACAAGTGCCCATCAGTGCCGCCTATCAGTGCCCATCGGTGCCACCTATCAGCGCCCATCAGTGCCACCTACCAGTGCCACCTATCAGTGCCCATTAGTGCCACCTATCAGTGCGCATCAGTGCCACCTATCAGTGCCCATCATCAGTGCCCGTCAGTGCCACCTCATCAGTGCCACCTCATTGGTGCCACCTCATCGGTGCCCATCAGTGCCGCCGTATCAGTGCCCGTCAGTGCAGCCATATCAGTGCCCGTCATTGAAGAAGAAAACGTACTCATTTACAAAAAATTTTAACAGAAACAAAGAAAAACGTGCTTTTTTTCAAAATTTTCTGTCTTTTTTTATTTGTTGCGCAAAAAATAAAAACCGCAGAGGGGATCAAATACCACCAAAAGAAAGCTCTATTTGTGGGAACAAAATGATAAAAAATTTGTTTGGGTACAGTGTGGCATGACCGCGCAATTGTCATTCAAATTGTGACAGCGCTGAAAGCTGAAAATTGGGCTGGGCGGGAAGGTGTCTAAGTGCCTGGTATTGAAGTGGTTAAGGATCCAACAGATAAAAGGTTGGAATTCCTGTTAAAATCCTCTTTTTCCTTGGCAGGTGCTATTACTAAGCCTGCAGTCGCTGCAATAGGCATCTGTCAGTCCCTATGGCTCGGTTCACACTGGGGCGACTTGGGATCCGACTTGTACGCCCTCAAGTCGCCCCAAGTCGCCCCAGAAATAGATTCAATGGGAGTGAACGCTAGCGTCTTAATAGACACTACTGAAGTCGCTCCGACTTCAGAGCGTACTCCCTGTACTACTTTGATCCGACTTGGTAGGCGACCTGTACCATAGAAATCAATGGAAGTCGCCTCCAAGTCGGATCTCTCTGTAAAGTCAAGCGACTTTGCAGGGAAAACCCCTCCCTCCCCCCCCTCCCTCCCAGAGAGCTGATTGCCCTGTGATTGGCCACAGCCGAAGTCGCCTGTCATGGAGGCGACTTCAAGTCGCCTTGTATTATACTGAAGTTGCGTTGAAGTCGCCGTGCAAAGTCGCGCTGAAGTCGTGTTGCCCCAGTGTGAACCGACCCTAAAGGACCAGTTTAGACAGGCCCTTAAGACAGGGCTTGACAAATTTGCTTGGAATCTAGGAGCCAGCTAAAAAAGTTAGGAGCCAGGTTTTTTTTTTTTTTTTTTTTTTTTTTTTTTTTTTAAACGACCGACAAAGCTTTATTTTTAATATAAAAATTAACCAATCTTAAATTTACACAGAGACGACTAGAACGAATGTGACTGCTTTTATTTCCTGCCATGCAGGGACACAAGACCACCATATTCCCGCTAAGGATCCAATCAGGTCCGCCTGAAAAACTGACAGGCGAACCTGATCAGACAGCCCGTGTGAAAGGGGCCAAGCAGGGAGATGACAAATAATAAATTCATTTTAATTAACCACTTCCTTCCCGCAGGACGACTATATACGTCCTGTCTTTGAAGAGAAATACCGTTGTTATGGTAGCAGCTAGCTACCATAACCCCGGTATCTTCTTCAAGAGCCGGCGGTTCTCTTTCAGATAAAAGTGGTCTCTGCAGCAGATTCGCAGCGAGATCACTTTAATCGGCGGCAGGAGAGGGCCCCCTCTACCACGGTGCCCTTCACCGCTTACCGTGGTCGTCTGTAACGGCGGAGGCGATCCGGATCTGTCCCTGGCCTGACATGGGGACGAGTGAGAGGAAGATGGCCCCCCGCCCGTCTCCAAGTCATTGCAGGGCGGAAGCGACGTCAAATCGTCACTTCCACCCATAGCTCTTAAAGGGACATTTTATTATTTTTTTTTTCAAATGACTTTTTTTTTTTTTTTAATGCATTTTAGTGTAAATATGAGATCTGAGGTCTTTTTGACCCCAGATCTCATTTAAGAGGTCCTGTCATGCTTTTTTTCTATTACAAGGGATTTTTACATTCCTTGTAATAGGAATAAAAGTGACTTTTTTTTTTTTTTTTTTTTTTTTTTTAAAAGAACAGTGAAAAAATAAAAGTTAAAATAAATAAGAAAAAAAAAAATTTAAATGTGCCCCATCCCTTGTAATAGAAATAAAAGTGACAATTTTTTTAAAAAAAAGTGTAAAAATAAAAAATAAAAAGTAAAATCTATAAGAAAAAAAAATTTTTTTTTAAACGCGCCCCGTCCCGCCGAGCTCGCTTGCAGAAGCGAACACATATGTGAGTAGCGCCCGCATATGAAAGCGGTGTTCAAACCACATGTGAGGTATCGCCACGATCGTTAGAGCGAGAGCAATAATTCTAGTCCTAGACCTCCTCTGTAACTCAAAACATGCAACCTGTAGAATTTTTTAAACGTCGCCGATGGAGATTTTAAAGGGTAAAAGTTTGTTGCCATTCCACGAGCGGACGAAATTTTGAAGCGTGACATGTTGGGAATCAATTTACTTGGCGTAACATTATCTTTCACAATATAAAAAAAAATGGGCTAACTTTACTGTTTTCTTATTTTTTAATTAAAAAAAGTATTTTTTTTCCCAAAAAAGTGCGCTTGTAAGTCCGCTGCGCAAATGTGGTGTGACAAAGTATTGCAATGACCGCCATTTTATTCTCTAGGGTGTTAGAATAAAAAAATATATATAATGTTTGGGGGTTCTAAGTAAAGGGAAGGAGATGAGCGGGCAGTGAAAACAGGTAGGGGAAGCTCCATTAGCATTGGTGGATGTCTTGTCATACCAACGGCCACCACCAGAGGGCGCCCGACTGCAGAAGGAACCATAGGACTGCAGTAGGCCGCAAAGCCGGGGCCTCAATTACTGGCGCGGCCCAACGCGATCGCGCCGGGAGGGGGGGTGTCGAACGGACACAGGATACCCCAGCTGTGCCGCGCCAGGTCGCTAATTCTAGTCGCAGATGCGACCTGGCGCCCGGGGTTTGTCGAGCCCTGCCTTAAGAAGGTTCCTGCACAACAAGCCTGGGATTTGGCCGAGCTACCAAAAGCATTATGTTTTTGCCATAGACGTTATGAAAGACTCTATTCACCAGGCGTCCCGCCTTGCGCTTGTGCTAGTACACACTGGTTTTCCTTTTCATGGGGATAAAACGGCTATTTGGGGATGATTTGGACAAATCCATCCAAATGATTTCTAGTGGAAAAATGTATCTTTTGCCAGTCAAAAGAAAATATAAATGCCCTTCATTTAAGCGGACTCTTTCTCCTGCCAGGGGCATCCGCCTCTAGGCAGTGGCGACGGCCTCCACCGTCAGACTCTAGAGGAAAGCCTCAGGGTCAGGCCCAGGCACAAAAAATATTCCTGAGGTCTGGAAACCTGCAAAGCAGAATCTCTGAGGCTAAGCAGGGTTGGGCCTGGTTAATACCTGGACGGGAGACCACCTGGTAATACCAGGTGCTGTAACCGTCTCGTTTTTCTGAGGTCAAACGTTCCCAAAGATCCAGGGAAAAGGCAATCTCTGTTTCGGGCACTAGACCGGTTACTGGCTTGGTGGTGATCACACAAATAAATCCCCACAGAAGAGGAAGGTTTGGGGTTTTATTCAAACCTCTTTATGGTACCAAAACCGAATGGAGATATCGGACCCATTCTAGTACTAAAAAATCTAAATCAGTTCCTGAAGATCCGCTCCTTTCGCATGGAGTCGATCAGGTCAGTGGTTTCTATCCTACAAGTTTAACATGTTTTAAACCAAAGAAAGAAAAAGTATCAATGTTACCTTCATGCACTGTCTTGAAATGTTTAGATACATTAGAAATATTTTTGGCATTTCGATTGACTGTGTCATTATAGTGTTCAGAGACCCTGATTCGTAGGTGGTGAATGGTGCAACCCACGTACTGTATCTGACAAGCACTACATTCCACTACATAATCCACTGTTTTAGAGATGCAATTAATAAAATGTTTAAGAGTGTAGGTTTCTCTGTGGAGAAAGAAGTGACCGTTTTGTTTTTTCTGTGTCTTCTACATTGGCTACATGTGCTGGTGCCACAAGGAAAAGATCCAGTGGTACTTGGCCATGTCCGTGGGAGATGATGAGGATGAAAAGGGGTAAGAGATGGGAGAGATCCCAGTGTGGGAGCCCTTCTACTGGAAAAACTATATCCCTGTTGTAAAATGTCATACAATGTCTTATCTGCATATAGAATGGGAAGGCAGTTTTTGATAATTGCTACAATTTGATATATATTATTTAGAGTAAGTAATAACAAAATGTATTTTATCTCTATTACAATGGGACTGTCTTTTCATACTAGAGTTCTCTGCATTTTTTAGCATGCTACCTCTATCCTTTTTCTCCACCTTGATCCCGCCATTACCAATCAAATGTTTTTTGTATCCTTGCATCATTTTAGTCTTTCTGAGACTACAGTACATTCTTTCTCGTAATCTTCATTATCAGCGCAGTTCCCTTTTTGCTCGCACAAACTCCCCACTGTTAGTGCATGTATGGTATGAAAGGGGTGACAACTCGTAGCAAGCAAAAGTGAATTGCCAGTACATTGCTTTCTGAAGGTTTTTGTAGTTACCCTGCCACTGTCGATGTGTCCAGTAAGTGTTTTATATCCAAATAATTCTGACAGAGTGAAAGTGATGACTGAACTCCAAATTCAAATGGCTGTTATTAAGATACTGACTAAAAGAATCTATCATAGAGACCGGGCCAATCCACACCAAGGCCAGGTCATCTTTGTAGCGACAGTACCAGTCAATATACACTCTCTGAAAGGATTATTACGTGTGAAGAGAAAGACCTCTTCCCACCACCCCATATATGAATTTGCCAATGAGGGAGAAAATTTAGCCCAAATCGAGGCATCTTGGCTTTGTATGTAAAAGGATGTAAAACATGAAATAATTATGTTTCTATAGAAACTCAATGGCCAAAAGTGTAAAATCGCACAACTCCCAATTAGCCAGAGCACCGACTACTCTACACACCAACTATACTATATAGCGGTTGAGCTTGGGTAAGTTTCTCTTGCATCTTTCCCTCAACTCTGACTAGTTTCCCAGTCCCGACTGCTGAAAAACATCCCCACAGCATGTTGCTGCCACCACCATGTTTCACTGTGGGGATGGTGTTCATTGGGTGATGTGTTGGATTTGTGCCAGACATGGCATTTTCTTTGATGGCCAAAAAGTTCAATTTTGGTCTCATCAGATCAGAGCACCTTCCTCCATACATTTTGGGAGTCTCCCACATGCCTTTTCGCAAACTCAAAATGTGCCATTTTTAGTTTTTTGCTGAAAGTAATGGCTTTCTTCTGGCCACTCTGCCATAAAGCACAACTCTATGGAGCGTACAGCCTATTGTCTCCCTATGTACAGATACTTCAGTCTCTGCTGTTGAACTCTGCAGCTCCTCCAGGGTTACCTTAGGTCTCTGTGCTGCCTCTCTGATTAATGCCCTCCTTGCCCCGTCCGTGAGTTTTGGTGTGCGGCCGTCTCTTGGCAGGTTTGCTGTTGTGCCATGTTCTTTCCATTTGATTATGATAGATTTGATGGTGCTCCTAGGGATCATCAAAGATTTGGATATTTTTTTTTTTTTTTTATAACCTAACCCTGACTTGTACTTCTCAACAACATTGTCCCTTAGGGTCGGTTCACACTGGGGCGACTTGGGATCCGACTTGTACGCCCTCAAGTCGCCCCAAGTCGCTTTGCATTTAGATTATCATGGTAGGCAATGGGAGCGTCTTAATTGACACTACTGAAGTCGCTCCGACTTCAGAAAAGGTTCCTGTACTACTTCTATCCGACTTGTAGGCGACTTGTACCCATTCAACTCAATGTAAGTCGCCTGCAAGTCGGATCTCTCTGTAAAGTCAAGCGACTTTGCAGAGAAAACCCCTCCCTCCCCCCCTCCCTCCCAGAGAGGTGATTGGCCACAGGCGAAGTCGCCTGTCATGGAGGCGACTTGAAGTCGCCTCGTAATTTGCCGAATTCGCGCTAAAGTGGCGCTGAAGCCGCGTTGAAGTCGCGGTACAAAGTCGCGCTAAAGTCGTGTTGCCCATGTGTGAACCGACCCTTACTTGTTTGGAGAGTTCCTTGGTCATCATGGCAGTGTTTGGTTAGTGGTGCCTCTTGCTTAGGTGTTGCAGCCTCTGGGGCCTTTCAAAAAGGTGTGTATATGCAATGACAGATCATGTGACACTTAGATTACACACAGGTGGACATCATTTCACTAATTATGTGACTTCTGAAGGTAATTGGTTGCACCACAGCTTTTTATGGGCTTCATAGCAAGGGTGGTGAATACATACGCACATGCCAATTATCAGTTTTTCATTTATGAAAAAATAGTTTTATGTATATATTTTTCTAATTTTGCTTCACCAACTTAGGCTGTTGTGTTCTGATCCATCACATATAATTCAGATTTAAAAAAATTGAACTAAAGGCTGTAATGTAACAAAATGGGTAAAAAGCCAAGGGGGGGGGGGTGAATACTTTTGCAAGGTGCTGTACACATTATTTCCCTTCTATTCCTGGTATTGTGTGTGTGTGTGTGTGTGTGTGCGTGTGTTTTTGGATTTACCCATACAATCGTTACCAGTGACAGTCGTGATCACCACAATTGGATAGTGAATCTCCTTAACTGAGACACAGACAGCCATAAAAATAAGACAGCGGTCTAACTGCTCACCTCAAATCTAAAATAAAAGTTTTTGCCTTTTTTTTTTTTTTGGTTTTCCTTTTTAAGAAGGTACCTTTTTACTTCTAAGGTATTGCTGCTCAGTTAATGCTGCCTAAAAAGCCAGCATGTCTAAACTAAAACAACACTTTCTGTTTTCTGTGCACTTAGCTTGATGCAATCATTGAAGTTTCATTCATGGTTTTTCATTTTAAGTTTGAATTGTATATAGTTCCTCATTAACTGGCACTGAAGATGTTAAATGGTGTTTGTCACTGCCGGATACTCTCAAAATGGCTGCAGTCAGTGACGTCTGTCAGAAGGGTTAATGTGCTTACTGTACAGCTAGGTGGCTTCTGCACAAATAGTCACAGAGGATGTTCCCTGGCAGCTGAGAGGCAGGCTGGGAAAGAAAACAGTGCTTCCTGTAAAATCTAGCTCAGCATGGCCTCTTGTATCCTACAAAGAATGGGAAGCTCCTACTTTTAAATCTTGGAGATCCAGTATTTGCAAAATGTTGAATATTCTTTTAAATACCCTTCAACATTTTAAACAAAACAATCAATTTAATTTCTTTATTAAATATGCATGCAGAGGTGTACTATTTTTGTATTGGTTTGCTATCTGTGGCTACTTTTTCCTAGGGTATATATATGTGTGTGTGTGTATATGTGTGTGTATATATGTGTATATATATATATATATATATATATATATATATATATATATATATATATATATATATATATATATATATATTATAAACATTTTTTTTTTACAGTTGTGCTCATAAGTTTACATACCCTGGCAGAATTTATGATTTCTTGCCCATTTTTCAGAGAATATGAATAACGCAAAAAACTTTTCTTTCACTCATGGTTAGTGTTTGGGTGAAGCCATTTATTGGCAATCAACTGTGTTTACTCCCTTTTTTTTTTTTTTTAATCATAATGGCAACAAACGACCTAGATGACCCTGATGAAAAATTTACATACCCTGGTGAATTTGGCCTGATAACATACACACAAGTTGACACAAAGGGGTTTGAATGGCTATTAAATGTAACATTCTCACCTGTGATCTGTTTGCTTGTAATTTGTGTGTGTGTGTGTGTATATAAAAGGTCAATGAGTTTCTGGACTCCTGACAGACCCTTGCATATTTCATCCAGTGCTGCACTAACGTTTCTGGATTCTGAGTCATGGGACGGCAAAAGAATTCTCAAAGGATCTGTGGGAAGTGTTAGTTCAGCAGTGTTCAAACTCTCATCAAGAAGTGGAAAATGAGGGGTTCGGTTTAAAACCAAACCATGGTCAGATACACCAACTAAAATTTCAGCTACAACGGACAGGAAAATTGTTGGGGATGCAAAGAAAAACCCACAAATAACTTCAGGTAAAATACAGGACTCTCTGAACACATGTGGTGTGGCTGTTTCAAGATGCACAATAAGGAAGCACTTGAAGAAAGATGGGCTGCATGGTCGAGTCGCCAGAAGAAAGCCATTACTATGCAAATACAAAGTATCCTGCTTACAATACTCCAAACAGCGCAGAGACCAGCCTCAACCCTTCTGGCACAAAGTCATTTGTAATGATGAGACCAAAATTTAGCCTTTTGGCCACAACCATAAATGCTACGTTTGGAGAGGAGTTAACCAGGCTTATGATGTAAAGTACGGAGGTGGATCACTGATGTTTTGGGAATGTGTGAGCTACAAAGGCACAGGAAATTTGGTAAAAATTTTGGCAAGATAAATGCAGTATGTTATCAAAATATACTGGAGAAACTTTTGCATTCATCAGCCAGGAAGCTGCACATGGGACGTACTTGGACATTCCAACATAGCAATGATCCAAAACACAAGACCAAGTTGACCTGTCATTGGCTACAGCAGAATAAAGTGAAAGTTCTGGAGTGGCCATCTCAGTCTCCTGACCTCAATATCATTGAGCCACTCTGGGGAGATCTCAAAACGTGCAGTTCATGCAAGACAGCCCAAGAATTTACAGGAACTGGTGGTTTTTTGCAAAGAGGAATGGGCAACTTTACCATCTGAGAAAAAGAGCCTCATCCACAAATACCACAAAAGACTTCAAGCTGTCATTGATGTTAAAGGGGGCAATACATGGTATTAGGAACTGGGGTATGTGAACTTTTTTGATCAGGGTCATTTGGGTAGTTTCTGTTGCCATTATGATTTAAAGAGTAAACAGAGTTGATTTGATAATAAATGGCTTCAGCCAAACACTAATCATAAGTGAAATAGAAAAATTTTTGTATTTTCATTCATATTCTCTGAAAAATGGCCAAGAAATCATAAATTCTGACGGGGTATGTAAACTTGTGAGCACAACTGTATATATTCTTTAATGTAGAGTTTGGGATGTTTTAGTGGTCGTTGGAATTTATTTTTTCTCAAACAGCAGTGATTTGGTGTGTTTTGGTTAAATATGGTAGCATTTAGTCTCTGTATATTATTTATGCGATCTTAAGGCGTTGATGTCCTTTCACCAAGCTATAACTTTATTTGCTATGTAAATTTATTTTGAGCCCTTGTTGAAAATAATGGTAATGTAAATAACTAATAGTGCTTGTTGAAGTGAGTGCCGGTTCACACTGGGGCGACTTGTCAGGCGACCTAGTCGCCTGACAAGTCGCCTCCCGTTCTGTGCAATGGAACCGTTCTAATCGGAGCGACGCAAGTCGCTCCGACTTAGAAAAAGGTTCCTGTACTACTTTTGGGGCGACTTGAGGCAACTTGCATAGACTTCTATACAGAAGTCGTTTTGCAAGTCGCCGTGCATGTCGTGTGCAGGTCGCCTTGGTGAGGCGACCTGCAAGTCGTGCCGCCCCTGTGTGAACCGAGCCTGAGGCTACTGTATATACAGTTGTCAATCCCAGGTCTTTTGACTGTTCAGGCTCGGTCACACCAGTCCGGGTCCATCCATTGTGGCATGTTTAAATTGGCATTATGAGCTCCCCAAAAAAAGCTGTACAACTTGGTGTATTTAAACCAGGGTGGATATAAATCAATTAATTATTTTTTTTTTTTAAACAAATCAAAAAAATTATTTTTTTAATTTTTTTGTTTATCAAATTTTATTTGAAAAAATGCTTTTGGTGTAAAAATCTATTTAAGATGCATTAATAATTTAGTTTATTCAGCATGAAATGGAGCTTAGTTATGTAGCATGAGGCTGTATATTCTGCAATATTTTACATTTTTGGTAAACTCATTCAATGAATCCAAGCTCTGCAAGCTGCGATAACATGCACTGCATTGATGCATTCACACAATTTCACAGTAACCATGAGATAAAACAAAGTTCAGGCATATTCCCTTATCCCATTGTTTTGCAAATCTATGTACACTACAAACTGTATGAATTGGTTCTGATATTGCTGTTTTACTAACCTGACAGCTGCTTCTAAATAGGAAACCTTCATTTTGTTTGCAAATATTAAAGATTCTAACTACCAGCAAGAATGAGTTCTTACGTTTTTAAAGAGCACCCGTCCTTTCAAATCCATCATGGCAGTGTCTGTTAACGGGCATCAACTCATCTGCTGCCGCCATGACCCTCTCCTTGTGTCACTGCTGCATCACCAGCTGCCGCATTAAAGTGAATGGGACTGTCTGTGAGTCAACAGCGGGTCGGAGGAGGAGCCGCTGGGGGACAGAGACGACAGTTGCTCTTTAAAAATTTATTTAAATCAAGCCTTTTTTACTAGTGATTTAAATCAAATCCACCCTGATCTAAACTCAAAACAATTTGAATGTATTGCAGCTTAACCTTCCTTAGATGTGGTAGCTGAGTTTCACGCTTTTTTCATCTTTTATTTTCATTTGGTGGTTCTGCCAGGAACCCAGTTCCTGTCTTAACTGTCTAACGATTATATAATTCTGATAGTGCCACTCCAGGCCCCTGAATTTGAGTCTCTTTTGGTTTCATTCACAGGTGCCGATTTCCAAAAGGAACACATCCCACCGCACACATGCAATCCTATACCTTGCTTGGGCCGAACATTGTTGAAAGTTAACCATTGTCCTGTGGAACATGAGACAGTGGTTGGAGCCCTTTCACACTGGGGCGGTTTGCAGGCGCTATTGCGCTAAAAATAGTGCCTGGAGACTGACCTGAAAGTGCCACTGCTTTGTCTCCAGTGTGAAAGCCCCGAGGGCTTTCACACTGGAGCGGTGTGCTAGCAGGACGGTAAAAAAAGTCCTGTTAGCAGCATCTTAGGAGCGGTGTGTATACCGCTCCTTCACCGCTCCCGCCCCACTAGCGGCTGAATACCGACATATTTTTTTTTTTTTTTTTTTTTTTTTTTAAATATATAATAACAAACTAGTTGTTATACTTACCTGGTCTATGCAGTGGTTTTGCACAGAGCAGCCCGGATCCTCCTCTAATCGGGTCCCACGCTGGTGCTCCTTGCCCCTCCCTCCTGCTGGGTGCCTCCACAGCAAGCAGCTTGCTGTGGGGGCACCCGAGCCACGTGTGTGTCCATTCACACATAGAGCTGTGGCTTTCCCCTGTCCCCCATCACCTGATTGTCTCACTGGCTGTGATTGACAGCAGCAGGGAGTGCGAGTCCCCAGAGAGGAAAGGCTCTCATGGACATCACTGTATTGGGGTGGGGGGACTGCTGCACACATTGTAAAAAATCTTGTAACCTTGTGTCTTTACAGCCACCTTAACTTTTAAAAGTGTGTGTGGCCCAAGCATGGTAGAGCATGATCTGTCTAAGGTACAAATTGATTTCTTAGATTTTTTTCCCTTCTTAGGGCTCATGTACACTACAACTTCTAGACTTGAGTTTGGGAGCTTATGGGTTTTTGAAAAAGCTCTTAAATGTAACTCTATAAAAGCCTGTGTCCGTGTACACATATGCTTTTACAAAGTTTAGAAGCTGCTGCAGTTATGGGAGGTTCAACCTCCCTCTCCTGAATGCGCTAGCGGTCAACCTAGACTGTGTGTACATGAGTCCTTATATAGTTTTGATAATTCTAAAGGAGATTCACAATCCTGCTGAAACATACCAAGTAACAGTCTGAAATATAACACAAGTTTTTTAGGTTGTAAGGAACTGCACACCAGACTATATACCTGAGATGGTTGCAGGGCTGTGCACTTATTTGTTTGGCTAGTTTGTACCGGCTATCTCCTCTATTCTAAATATGACAGGGCAGAGGATGTGGATGTTTAATGATGCCAGTATTACAGGATTGTTTATTCCCTTGTCCTTAGTTCAGGGTTCTCAAACTTATTCTTAATTTTGCCAATAAAAGTAGGTATTCGGACTGCTTTGGTAGGTCTTTAGCATATGGCTGACCAGCCTGCCAGCCACTGAGAGCAAGACTTCATTATAAACAAATAGGACAGTACACGTTCAGGTGGTTAACGAGTGAATTATTTGCAGGCAGTCATTGAAATTTTCTTTAGCATGGCCTCCAACAATTGCTTTTACTTCAACCATCCCCATTCTACTATCTGGACGTTCGTCATGGAATGCATAGGGCCCTAAATGCAAATACAGCTTGGAATAGCGTTCAGCCCAATCTAACCAGTGTCTGCCTGCCCAAGACTTGGACCTGGTCCACACTATCTCAGGTGGCTGCGGGTGTGGGAATTGCACATGTTCCTGCGCCTGCAGCCATTTGTTTTTAATGGCACCCACAAGCATAAAAAAACGCAGTGCGGAAGCTGCAGGGAAATTGCACGATGTGATTTTTCTGGCTGCTGCATTTTCAAATCGGTGCAGGAACCTTTTTCTGTATGAAACTCCTGCACAGCAGCCCATTCAAATGAAATGGGTTGCTGTGCCCTTGCAATCGTGGCCTGCAGACCCACAATAATGTAAACCATACCTAAGGCTGGCCATACATTATACAATTTTCTTATTTAATTTCCTTTAGATTTGCCTTCAAATATGTAGTGCACGGGCCTCCCTGTTTGCATACTGATTGGAAAGTGTCTGTTTAGGTGTGACCTATCATATGGTTTTGGTAAATCTAAAGGAGAATTGTATAGTGTATGGCTGGCCTTAGACAAGCTGCAGACAGCAAGGCTGAATGCTGCACCTATGCTTAATGGGTGCACTAAAATGTTGGTCTTGCACATACGGGGGCTAGATGCCCCTTTTATGCAAGGGTACATTACAGGTCCCTAACTAATGAAACGAAGATCAGCACATCCCCTGAAGCTTGCAGTTATACAAATAAGATTGCTAGGCTAGCTTCTATATTTCTGACCCTGCAGGTTGCTTTTAAAGTGGAGTTCCACCCAAAAATGGAACTTCCACTTTTTGGAGTCCAGCCCCCCCCCCCCCCCCCCCCCCCCTCCGGTGTCACATTTGGCACCTTTCAGGGGGAGGAGGGAGCAGATACCGGTCTAATACAGGTATTTGCTCCCACTTCCTGGCATAGATCACTGCGGTGCTTGCGGTGGTCTATGCCACTTCCAGCACCCACCCCGTCCTCCCCCCCGCTGTATTCTGTGAGACACAGAACAGCAAGGACCTGAGAGGACGCGCAGCGCGACTCGCGCATGCGCAGTAGGGAACCAGGAAGTGAAGCCGCACGGCTTCACTTCCTTATTCCCTTACCGAAGATGGCAGCAGCCGAGAGCCGAAGGACGGATAGGCTTTGGCTGCCTACATCGCGGGCTCCCTGGACAGGTAAGTGTCCATATATTAAAAGTCAGCAGCTGCAGTATTTGTAGCTGCTGGCTTTTATTTATTTTTTTTTTTTTCAGCGGACCTCCGCTTTAATGGAGACAAATAGTTTTTTTAATTCAACTGCAGTTGCTAGTTAATTCATGTTAACATATTACTAGTTAATTCCCTAACCTATACCTTGTAGAAGAATGTAAGTTAACACTAAATGCCACTCTTCAATAGATGTCTTCTTCTGAAGTCCACTGGAAGAACAAAACTTGGGTGAGTCGACCCCCCCGGGTTTGTCCTGCTGACCTTCAAATCATTACAGGCTATAGTAGTGATGTGGATGCAGGTTATCACAAGGTTTTTTTTTTTTTTTTTTATATTAGAGGACTTTAAATTTAGGGGGAGATTCTGCTGAACCAAGCGATGTTCAGTGGTGTGAGCAGCAGGAAAGATAAGTATTTACATTCTTCTTTACAGTGTAAATGTTGGTGAAAGATTTCAATTTAATAACGAGGCTGCTTTAACCACTTGACGACCGCCTCACGCCGATGTACGTCGGCAAAGTGGCACGGACAGGCAAAATCACGTACAGTGTACGTGATTTGCCTTCCGCGGGTGGGGGGTCCGATCGGACCCCCCCCCGGTGCCGAGGCGGTCGTCCTTTGTGCCCCGGCGATCGGTGGTGAGGGGGAGACCATCCGTTCGTGGCCCCCCCCTCGCGATCGCCGCCGGCCAATCGAATCATTCCTTTGCTGCTGTATGCTAAACAGCAGCAAAGGAAATGATGTCATCTCCCCTCGGGTCGGTAATTTCCGTTCCGGCCCGAGGAGAGAAGACATCAATGTGAGTGCACCAACACACACACACACAGTAGAACATGCCAGGCACACAAAACACCCCGATATCGCCCCCCGATCCCCCCCTGTCACAAACTGACACCAGCAGTTTTTTATTTATTTTTTTTTTTATTTTTTTTTTTCTGATTTACTGCATTGGTGTCAGTTTGTGACAGTTAGTGTTGGGACAGTGAGTATTACCCCCCTTTAGGTCTAGGGTACCCCCCTAACCCCCCCTAATAAAGTTTTAACCCCTTGATCACCCCCTGTCACCAGTGTCACTAAGCGATCATTTTTCTGATCGCTGTATTAGTGTCGCTGGTGACGCTAGTTAGGGACATAAATATTTAGGTTCGCCGTCAGCGTTTTATAGCGTCAGGGACCCCCATATACTACCTAATAAATGTTTTAACCCCTTGATTGCCCCCTAGTTAACCCTTTCACCACTGATCACTGTATAACCGTTACGGTTGACGCTGGTTAGTTTGTTTATTTTTTATAGTGTCAGGGCACCCGCCGTTTATTACCGAATAAAGGTTTAGCCCCCTGATCGCCAATACCGCTAACACTGACGCACGCAGCATACACCTCCCTTAGTGGTATAGTATCTGAACGCATCAATATCTGATCCGATCAGATCTATACTAGCATCCCCAGCAGTTTAGGGTTCCCAAAAACGCAGTGTTAGCGGGATCAGCCCAGATACCTGCTAGCACCTGCGTTTTGCCCCTCCGCCCGGCCCAGCCCAGCCCACCCCACCCAAGTGCAGTATCGATCGATCACTGTCACTTACAAAAGACTAAACGCATAACTGCAGCGTTCGCAGAGTCAGGCCTGATCCCTGCGATCGCTAACAGTTTTTTTGGTAGTATTTTGGTGAACTGGCAAGCACCAGCCCCAGGCAGGGTCAGGTTAGCGCCAGTACCGCTAACACCCACGCACGCAGCATACGCCTCCCTTAGTGGTATAGTATCTGAACGGATCAATATCTGATCCGATCAGATCTATACTAGCATCCCCAGCAGTTTAGGGTTCCCAAAAACGCAGTGTTAGCGGAATCAGCCCAGATACCTGCTAGCACCTGCGTTTTGCCCCTCCGCCCGGCCCAGCCCACCCAAGTGCAGTATCGATCGATCACTGACACTTACAAAACACTAAATGCATAACTGCAGCGTTCACAGAGTCAGGCCTGATCCCTGCGATCGCTAACAGTTTTTTTGGTAGTATTTTGGTGAACTGGCAAGCACCAGCCCCAGGCAGCGTCAGGTTAGCGCCAGTACCGCTAACACCCACGCACGCACCGTACACCACCCTTAGTGGTATAGTATCTGAACGGATCAATATCTGATCCGATCAGATCTATACTAGCATCCCCAGCAGTTTAGGGTTCTCACAAACGCAGTGTTAGTGGGATCAGCCCAGATACCTGCTAGCACCTGCGTTTTGCCCCTCCGCCCGGCCCAGCCCAGCCCACCCAAGTGCAGTATCGATCGATCACTGTCACTTACAAAAGACTAAAACGCATAACTGCAGCGTTCGCAGAGTCAGGCCTGATCCCTGCGATCGCTAACAGATTTTTTGGTAGCGTTTTGGTGAACTGGCAAGCGCCAGCGGCCTAGTACACCCCGGTCGTAGTCAAACCAGCACTGCAGTAACACTTGGTGACGTGGCGAGTCCCATAAGTGCAGTTCAAGCTGGTGAGGTGGCAAGCACAAGTAGTGTCCCGCTGCCACCAGAAAGACAAACACAGGCCCGTCGTGCCCATAGTGCCCTTCCTACTGCATTCGCCAATCCTAATTGGGAACCCACCGCTTCTGCAGCGCCCGTACTTCCCCCATTCACATCCCCAACCAAATGCAGTCGGCTGCATGAGAGGCATTTTCTTTATGTCCTCCCGAGTACCCCTACCCAGCGAACGCCCCCAAAAAAGATATTGTGTCTGCAGCTAGCGCGGATATAGGCGTGACACCCGCTATTATTGTCCCTCCTGTCCTGACAATCCTGGTCTTTGCATTGGTGAATGTTTTGAACGCTACCATACACTAGTTGAGTATTAGCGTAGGGTACAGCATTGCACAGACTAGGCACACTTTCACAGGGTCTCCCAAGATGCCATCGCATTTTGGGAGACCCGAACCTGGAACCGGTTACCGTTATAAAAGTTAGTTACAAAAAAAGTGTAAAAAAAAAAAATATATATATATATATATATATATATATATATATATATATATATATATATATATATATATATATATATATATATATATATATAATAAAAAAAAATAGTTGTCGTTTTATTGTTCTCTCTCTCTCTATTCTCTCTATTGTTCTGCTCTTTTTTACTGTATTCTATTCTGCAATGTTTTATTGTTATTATGCTTTATCATGTTTGCTTTTCAGGTATGCAATTTTTTATACTTTACCGTTTACTGTGCTTTATTGTTAACCATTTTTTTGTCTTCAGGTACGCCATTCACAACTTTGAGTGGTTATACCAGAATGATGCCTGCAGGTTTAGGTATCATCTTGGTATCATTCTTTTCAGCCAGCGGTCGGCTTTCATGTAAAAGCAATCCTAGCGGCTAATTAGCCTCTAGACTGCTTTTACAAGCCGTGGGAGGGAATGCCCCCCCCCCCCCCCCCCACCGTCTTCCGTGTTTTTCTCTGGCTCTCCTGTCTCAACAGGGAACCTGAGAATGCAGCCGGTGATTCAGCCAGCTGACCATAGAGCTGATCAGAGACCAGAGTGGCTCCAAACATCTCTATGGCCTAAGAAACCGGAAGCTACGAGCATTTTATGACTTAGATTTCGCTGGATGTAAATAGCGCCATTGGGAAATTGGGGAAGCATTTTATCACACCGATCTTGGTGTGGTCAGATGCTTTGAGGGCAGAGGAGAGATCTAGGGTCTAATAGACCCCAATTTTTTCAAAAAAGAGTACCTGTCGCTACCTATTGCTATCATAGGGGATATTTACATTCCCCGAGATAACAATAAAAATGATTAAAAAAAAATAAAAATGAAAGGAACAGTTTAAAAATAAGATAAAAAAGCAAAAAAATAATAAAGAAAAAAAAAAGCACCCCTGTCGCCCCCTGCTCTCGCACTAAGGCGAACGCAAGCGGCGGTCTGGCGTCAAATGTAAACAGCAATTGCACCATGCATGTGAGGTATCACCGCGAAGGTTAGATCGAGGGCAGTAATTTTTGCAGTAGACCTCCTCTGTAAATCTAAAGTGGTAACCTGTAAAGGCTTTTAAAGGCTTTTAAAAATGTATTTATTTTGTTGCCACTGCACGTTTGTGCGCAATTGTAAAGCATGTCATGTTTGGTATCCATGTACTCGGCCTAAGATCATCTTTTTTATTTCATCAAACATTTGGGCAATATAGTGTGTTTTAGTGCATTAAAATTTAAAGTGTGTTTTTTTTCCCCAAAAAATGCGTTTGAAAAATCGCTGCGCAAATACTGTGTGAAAAAAAAAAAAAATGAAACACCCACCATTTTAATCTGTAGGGCATTTGCTTTAAAAAATATATAATGTTTGGGGGTTCAAAGTAATTTTCTTGCAAAAAAAAAAAACTTTTTCATGTAAACAATAAGTGTCAGAAAGGGCTTTGTCTTCAAGTGGTTAGAAGAGTGGGTGATGTGTAACATAAGCTTCTAAATGTTGTGCATAAAATGCCAGGACAGTTCAAAACCCCCCCAAATGACCCCATTTTGGAAAGTAGACACCCCAAGCTATTTGCTGAGAGGCATGTCGAGTCCATGGAATATTTTATATTGCGACACAAGTTGCGGGAAAGAGACAATTTTTTTTTTTTTTTTTTTTGCACAAAATTGTCACTAAATGATATATTGCTCAAACATGCCATGGGAATATGTGAAATTATACCCCAAAATACATTCTGCTGCTTCTCCTGAGTACGGGGATACCACATGTGTGAGACTTTTTGGGAGCCTAGCCGCGTACGGAACCCCGAAAACCAAGCACCGCCTTCAGGCTTTCTAAGGGCGTGAATTTTTGATTTCTCTCTTGACTGCTTATCACAGTTTCGGAGACCATGGAATGCCCAGGTGGCACAAACCCCCCCCAAATGACCCCATTTTGGAAAGTAGACACCCCAAGCTATTTGCTGAGAGGTATAGTGAGTATTTTGCAGACCTCACTTTTTGTCACAAAGTTTGGAAAATTGAAAAAAGAAAAAAAAAAAAGTTTTTTCTTGTCTTTCTTCATTTTCAAAAACAAATGAGAGCTGCAAAATACTCACCATGCCTCTCAGCAAATAGCTTGGGGTGTCTACTTTCCAAAATGGGGTCATTTGGGGGGGTTTTGTGCCACCTGGGCATTCCATGGCCTCCGAAACTGATAGGCAGTGAAGAGTGAAATCAAAAATTTTCACCCTTAGAAATCCTGAAGGCGGTGATTGGGTTTCGGGGTCCCGTACACGGCTAGGCTCCCAAAAAGCCCCACACATGTGGTATCCCCGTACTCAGAAGTAGCTAAACGTATTTTGGGGTGCAATTCCACATATGCCCATGGCCTGTGTGAGCAATATATCATTTAGTGACAACTTTGTGCAAAAAAAAAAAAAAAAAAGTGTCACTTTCCCGCAACTTGTGTCAAAATATAAAATATTCCATGGACTCAATATGCCTCTCTGGAAATAGCTTGGGGTGTCTACTTTCCAAAATGGGGTCATTTGGGGGGGGTTTTGTGCCACCTGGGCATTCCATGGCCTCCGAAACTGTGATAGGCAGTAAAGAGTGAAATCATAAATTTACGCCCTTAGAAATCCTGAAGGCGGCGATTGGATTTCGGGGCCCCGTACGCGGCTAGGCTCCCAAAAAGTCCCACACATGTGGTATCCCCATATTCAGGAGAAGCAGCAGAATGTATTTTGGGGTGCAATTCCACATAGGCCCATGGCCTGTGTGAGCAATATATCATTTAGTGACAACTTTTTGTAAATAATTTTTTTTTTTTTTTTGTCATTATTCAATCACTTGGGACAAAAAAAATAAATATTCAATGGGTTCAACATGCCTCTCAGCAATTTCCTTGGGGTGTCTACTTTCCACAATGGGGTCATTTGGGGGGGTTTTGTACTGCCCTGCCATTTTAGCACCTCAAGAAATGACATAGGCAGTCATAAATTAAAAGCTGTGTAAATTCCAGAAAATGTACCCTAGTTTGTAGACGCTATAACTTTTGCGCAAACCAATAAATATACGCTTATTGACATTTTTTTTTACCAAAAACATGTGGCCGAATACATTTTGGCCTAAATGTATGACTAAAATTGAGTTTATTGGATTTTTTTTATAACAAAAAGTAGAAAATATCATTTTTTTTCAAAATTTTCGGTCTTTTTCCATTTATAGCGCAAAAAATAAAAACCGCAGAGGTGATCAAATACCATCAAAAGAAAGCTCTATTTGTGGGAAGAAAAGGACGCAAATTTCGTTTGGGTACAGCATTGCATGACTGCGCAATTAGCAGTTAAAGCGACGCAGTGCCAAATTGGAAAAAGACCTCTGGTCCTTAGGCAGCATAATGGTCCGGGGCTCAAGTGGTTAAAGTGGGGTTCCACCCAAAAAAAAAAAAATATATGAAAAATCCTAAAAAAAAAAAATACAAAAAAACATTTGGATATTATTATTATTATTATTATTATTATTATTATTATTATTTTTTTTTTTTAATAACCGCTAAATGCCTGTTGCTAGGTGGTCCCTCGTAGTCTGCCTCTTCCAGTGTCTGGGCTGGTGACATCACTTCCCCCTCGGCACAGGAAGGGCTCAGCTCTGCTCCCTCCATCTGGGACCCATTACAGGTCCCAGGTGACTGAGCGGCCAATCACGGCGCGCAGCGCCACTCGCGCATGCGCAGTGGGTGCCAGGCTGTGAAGCCACAGCCCGGCACCCACAGTTGCAATGCCGGTGCCGCTGAACGGAGGGGGAGACGAGCGGGGCTTCAATCCCCCACATCGCTGGACCCTGGTAAGTGTCAAATTTAAAAGTCAGCAGCTGCAGTATTTGTAGCTGCTGACTTTTAATTTTTTTTATTTTTTTTTTTTTTTAATGGACCTCGGGTGGAACTCCTCTAAGTACAAAAATCGTGCAACTGCATTACCTTTCCGGATAGCCTTGGCTTTTGTTTGATAAACTGAGTTTAAAGAGACTGTAACGTTTTTGTAATCACTATATATTAGAGAGTGTATTTATATGTGTGTGTATGTATATGTGTGTGTATATATATATATATATATATATATATATATATATATATATATATATATATATATATATATATATATATATATATATATATATATATATAATATATATTTTTTTTAAATTTATTCTCACAAAAGTGAGTACACCCCTCACATTTTTGTAAATATTTTATTAGATCGTTTCATGTGACAACACTGACTGCCAGTTCACACAGGGGCAGCACGATTTGCAGGTTGACTCACCGAGGCGACCTGCACACGACTTTGTATGTATAGAAGTCAATGCAAGTCTCCTGAAGTCGCCCCAAAAATGCTACAGGAACCTTTTTCTAAGTCGGAGCGACTTGCGTTGCTCATATTAGAATGGTTCCGTAGCACAGAACGGGACGCGACTTGTGAGGCGGCTAAGTCGCCTGACAAGTCGCCCCTGTGTGAACCGGGGCTGAAGAAATGACACTTAACTACAATGTAAAGTAGTGAGTGTACAGCTTGTATAACAGTGTAAATTTGTGGCACCCTGTGAAGCTCTGGTGAACTCCATGCCCAAGAGGGTTAAGGCAGTGCTGGAAAATAATGGTGGCCACACAAAATATTGACACTTAGGGCCCAATTTGGACATTTTCACTTAGGGGTGTACTCACTTTTGTTGCCAGCGGTTTAGACATTTAATGGCTGTGTTGAGTTATTTTGAGGGGACAGCAAATTTACACTGTTATACAAGCTGTACACTCACTACTTTACATTGTAACAAAGTGTAATTTCTTCAGTGTTATCACATGAAAAGATAGAATAAAATATTTCCAAAAATGTGAGGGCTGTGCTCACTTTTGTGAGATGCTGGATGAATGTGTGTATCCACACTACACATTGGGGTGTGTGTGTTTTTATTTTTTTATTACGTACTTATTTATTGTGTGTAGCTTTATACTTTTATATCCATGGGACACTTTTGGATATTACATGTAGGTAAAGTATGCCTTATGCTGATGACACAGAGGTGTGTAATAGGGTTAATATTCATGGAGGTGCTTGTAATATGAAACCTGTAACATTGCTGGAGGATTGGTCAAAGCACTGAAAACTACAACTCAATGTTCCTACATGCAAAGTAAGCACTTGGGAGCAAAAGGAATCCTCTGAGTACAGTATCGGAGGTACAGTGCTGTCAATAGCTACAGAGAAGAACTATTTGGGCGCGATTGCAAAACTAGCAACAGTGTGGGAAAGCAAATTAGATTCTGGGATGCATCACTAGACGGATCACCAGCAAAAGGAAGCGGACCTGATTCCCATGTATAAACTTTTAATTGGGTCCCATTTAGAACACTGTCCAGTTTTGAAGACCTCACTTAACTTATAACTAAAGGCAACATATTTTGGACAGAGTGGAGAGGGATTAGAACATCTGTCTGGTTTTTATTGCTACCTCTGCTCCTGTTGGGGAGATCTACCCTCTCTATTTGTCCTGTTTATTGAAAGTAAAATCCTAAATTTATGGGTAGTTTCCATAATCTTAATAGAGGGAGTAATCTTCCAGTGGGTGCACTAGTTCTGGTGATCTGTTGGCTCCAGGAGATTTTCCAATTTCAGAGATTTCCTCTGACTTCCTGTTTTTACTGTGGGTCAGGAAGTGAATGGAAACCGACCCCAATAGGACAAAGGCCAAAAAAAAAACTGACAGGGGTTATAATCCTCATTTTACCCTATCCAGAATAAAATAGGGTCCAATGCTAACAGAGATATTGATAGCATGAATCCAGTGCAAGAACTTGATTAATACAGCCTCAAGGGAAGGGGGACATGTTTGACCCATTTACGTTTTTGTGGTGCAGTAACACACATTCTTGCACGTTTGTTAAGGCAGCCAAATTAACTCTGATGTGACCGTTCATGCAGGAACCTCTTTTTTTATAATGCAAAGCAGGTGCATTGGGCTGCCATTCAAAATAAATTGCAATATAGCTGTCCATTTAACATGCGCTGTGGTAATGCACAATTGTTAATGGGGCCCCTAAATACATTAAAGTGTTACTAAACCCACAACAGTAAAATCTGTCGGTATATGCAGCATAGCATAGCATTCTTGTTATACTCCCTTTTGGAACTCAAGGGGTCCTATGCATTGTGTAAAAATGCTGTTTTAGGCCCCTTTCACACTTACACGACTTGTCCCACGATTTTGTACTGCAAAATCGTATGACAAGTCATTCTCCATGATTTTCAATGACTACCATTCATATTGGCACGACTTTAAGTCGTGCCGACTTGAAAGTAGTCCCTGCACTACTTTGGTCCAAACTTCTATGCGAGTTGGTACTCTATAGACCTCAATGTTAAACCCTGAAAGTAGCATGCAAGTCGTGCCTGAATAATATAGACACGACTTCAGCACGACTTTGTAAGCACAAGCCTGGCTCGCTGATCGGGAAAGGAAAAACTTTTTTTCCTTTCCCGTGAGCGACAGGCAGTGCTGACAGCTGTCTGGTATGAATCCAGAGGGGGAACTCCACGCCGTTTTAAATGAAAAAAAACGGCGGTGGGTTCCCCCCCAGGGGCATACCAGGCCCTTAGGTCTGGTATGGATCTAAGGAGAACCCCCTACGCCGAAAAATCGGCATGGGGGTCCCCCCAAAATCCATACCAGACCCTTATCCGAGCACGCAGCCCGGCCGGTCAGGAATGGGGGTGGGGACGAGCTAGCGCCCCCCCCCCTCCTGGACCGTACCAGGCCGCATACCCTCAACATGGGGGGTGGGTGCTTTGGGGCATGGGGGGGTGCCCTGCGGCCCCCCCCACCCCAAAGCACCTTGTCCCCATGTTGAGGACAAGGGCCTCTTCCCGACAACCCTGGCCGTTGGTTGTCGGGGTCTACGGGCGGGGGGCTATCGGAATCCGGGAGCCCCCTTTAATAAGGGAGCCCCAGATCCCGGCCCCCACCCTAATGTGAATGAGTATGGGGTACATGGTACCCCTACCCATTCACCTAGGGAAAAAAGCGTCAATAAAAAACACAGTACACAGGTATTTAAAATTAATTTATTAGTCAGCTCCGGGATCTTCTTCCGACTTCGGGGGTCCTCTTCCGACTTCGGGGTCTCTCCGGTGTCCTGATCTTCTGCCGGCTCCTCCGCTTTCTTCTGCAGCTCAATTGCTAGCGGTGGTCCGGACTTCTGTCTTCTGCCTTCTTCTTCTTTTCTTCCAGAGATGTTGACACGACGCTCTCTCCAGCTGGAATGGTCTCTGAACGCTCCGCAACAGACTTATATAGGCGGTGACCCCGCCCCCCTATGAGGTCACTGTCCCGGGGCATGCTGGGACTGTGCCATCATAAGGGGGCGTGGTCATCACCCGGTGACCACGCCTCCTAAAACGTCACAGTCCCAGCATGCCCAGGGACTGTGACGGCATAAGGGGCGGGGTCACCGCCTATATAAGTCCGGTGCGGAGCGCACAGAGACCATTCTGGCTGGAGAGAGCGTCGTGTCAACATCTCTGGAAGAGAAGAGGGAAGAAGACGATCCAGAGGTCCCGGACCACCGCTGGCAAAAGAGCGCCAGAAGATAGCGGTGGAGCCGGCAGAAGATGCGGGACACCGGGTGAAGACGCCGGAGAGACCCCCGAAGTCGGAAGAGGACCCCGAAGTCGGAAGAAGATCCCGAGCTGACTAATAAATTATTTTAAATACCTGTGTACTGTGTTTTTTATTGACGCTTTTTTCCCTAGGTGAATGTGTAGGGGTACCATGTACCCCATACTTATTCACATAGGGTGGGGGGCCGGGATCTGGGGGCCCCCTTATTAAAGGGGGCTCCCAGATTCCGATAAGCCCCCCGCCCGCAGACCCCGACAACCAACGGCCAGGGTTGTCGGGAAGAGGCCCTTGTCCTCATCAACATGGGGACAAGGTGCTTTGGGGTGGGGGGGGCCGCAGGGCGCCCCCCCATGCCCCAAAGCACCCACCCCCCATGTTGAGGGTATGCGGCCTGGTACGGTCCAGGAGGGGGGGGGGGGCGCTAGCCCGTCCCCACCCCCATTCCTGACCGGCCGGGCTGCGTGCTCGGATAAGGGTCTGGTATGGATTTTGGGGGGACCCCCACGCCGATTTTTTTCGGCGTAGGGGGTTCCCCTTACAATCCATACCAGACCTAAGGGCCTGGTATGCCCCTGGGGGGGAACCCACGCCAGTTTTTTTATTTAAAACTTGGCGTGGAGTTCCCCTTATGATTCATACCAACTACTGTATGTTTTCATTGTTAATGCCAAAAACGTGGCAAAGTAGTACTGCTCCCAAATCGCGGCAGATAGCGGTAAAATCGCGGCCGCGAAATCGTGGTAAAATCGTGCGACTTTGAAGTCGTATAAGTGTGAAAGGAGCCTTATCCTGTATGCATAGATCCTTCCCTCATGCACTGTCCATCTGGGGAAGGCCAGCTAACACAGGCAGGGTAGCCGACCTGCACATGCTCAGTTGTGTCTTTTATGCTGGAGGAGAACATTTACTTGTTTCAGAGCTAGCCAGGTCACATGATATTGACATCACACATGTGGGCGTGGGTATACAGGCTGAAGTGGAAATCTCCTCCCCACCTGAATTCTCAGCACTGGAGAAACTGCAGTTTATCATGTAACTGTGGTATACAGATCATCCAAAAAGGTATATAGTGGCAGTATTTTAATGTAAAAAAAGATGATTTATAAGCTGTGGGCACTGTGGCAGGGCGGATGAACTATTTTCATATTACTGGGTTTAGTAACACTTTAAAGGTAAGAATAAGGTCCAGAATGGCATATAAAGTGTGTTTTTTTTTTTTTTTTTTTTTTATCTAATTTTTGTTTAACATGTATCATATCCATAAGTAATTTTTTTTAATTACAGTAATACCTCGGATTACGAGCATTTCGCAATACGAGCTGCTATTTTTTTTTAAATCCTGACTCTGTTGCGAGCATTGTCTCTCAAGACTAGTAGGATTCAAGCCAGTGGGGTGTGCAGTACCGCATTTGGCCAGAAGTTCGGGGGGCACTGGTGACACTGAGCCGCTCGGAAACACTCCGTTCCCGAGTGTCTCTGGCACCCCCACCTCTGGCCACATGCGGTACTGCAAACAATAGCAGTCACTGTGGTACTACAATAGCAGTCACTGTGGTACTAATTATCTGTTTCCATTGACTTCTATGGGGAAACTCGCATATATATATATATATATATATATATATATATATATATATATATATATATATATATATATACATATATACATACATACATACATACATACATACATACATACATACATACATACATACACACACACACACACACACACACACACACACACACACACACACACACACACACACACACACACACACGTGCTTTGGATTACAAGCATTCTTCTGGAACGAATTATGCTCATTATCTAAGGTACCACTGTATTAATGAAAAAAGTCAGTAGGGATAACATTACAAAATCTGTACAAATATGTATGGCAGCAAAGTTTCTTCTTGTCAGGTGAACCCATATCTAGACTTGTTTGAATATACCTCACAGGTTGCTTTGACCAGGCTGTGAATAGGAAACTGTATTCAGAGATTGTGCATAAATAATTTACAGCGCTGTTGTAAAGTCAAAAATATCTATCTATCTAGTGCTTTTTGTACCACTGGGGAAATTTACCTTTACTTCCTGTCCCACACCCAAAACAGGAAGTAAGGAGAAATCCCTGCAAATTAAGGTAATGCCTTGGGGCCCCCAGGTCGTTAGAACTAGTGCCCCCATTGGAAGATTTTCCCTTTTTGCTTTCTGAGGACAAGTCAGAATGTTAGATTTAATTTTGCTTTCAATGATAATGGTAAACAGGACAAAGAGGATAAATCTCCTCAACGGTGGCACAGAGGTGCTCTAATCCATCTCCACTTTGGTCAAAACTAAAAAAAAAAAAAAAGTTTTATCTTCTTTTATACTTTAAAGTGGTTGTAAAGGCTGAAGATATTTTTACCTTTTGTGCATTCTAAAGCCTCATACACACGATAGGACTTTGTACAAACTTACCCGTGGATTTTTGTACAAAGGGCGTTGGCCTTAAATGAAGCATACACATGGCAGGACTTTTTCATCCAACTTTCACCAAATCATGTGTTTTTTTTTTTTTTTTAGCTCTTTACTTCCACCCTTTGGTCAACTTCTGTATCAGCGAGATTTGACACCTGCGAGCCCCGCCACGGGAGGCGGCGCCGAGCTGCTCGCTCATCGGGAAAGGAAAACGTTTTTTCCTTTCGCGATGACCGACAAGCATTGCCGACTGGTGTTTGATATGAATCATGAGGGGGAACTCCACGCCAAATTTTAAATAAAAACCAGCATGGTTTCCCCTCTGGGAGCATACCAGGCCCTTAGGTCTGGTATGGATTTTAAGGGGATCCACCTACGCCGAAAAAACGGCGTGGGGGTCCCCCCAAAATCCATACCAGACCCTTATCTGAACACGCAGCCCAGCCAGTCAGGAACGGGGATGGGGACGAGCGAGCCCCCCCCCCCCCCCCCCCCCCGAACCATACCAGGCCGCATGCCCTCAAC